>OY728160.1:393472345-394702345 GCA_963277665.1 Viscum album
TATTGTAGTAGGTTAAATACCCACCATTAACCTTTAAAAATAAATAATAATTCATATCAAAATATATATTGAAAAACACTTATAGTATAATATTTCTTCTAATTTATGAAATTAATTTTTGATAGTGTTTTGCATGATTTCATTATGGTTTCTGCATATCTATCATGGGGAGGATGATATCATACAATACGGTAGTTTCTTAAAAGTATTTGAATGAAGTTATCCCACAATTAATTTTCTTGACTAGGAATATTCACACCACATACAGAGGGATCTACAAATCAGTACGATAAATTGATAAAAAATCTCAAAGTAATTTCCTTTTTATTTAATTCTTTTTTTTTGTGTTAGCTTTTTTTATAATAGGAAATGTAACAAGGATCTTTAATGGGTGCATGATTTATATAATTGTAGGTAAGGATTTTAATAATGAATGAATATTGAAACCTATATGTAATTTCATATCATTACCAATCCCCTATGTAGTCATAAACCCAATAAAATGATTTTCAAATTATAATTTATTATTTTTAACCTCAAATGTTTCTTTTTATCATTCATGCCTAAATTTTTTTTATCATTGGTAAAAATAGTTATTGTTGATAAATATTTGTTTATTAATTTTTTAGGTGGATTTTTTTATCCTCTCTATTTATTTAGGTTTCATTATTATTTTATTATCTACTTTTATCGGCCTTGATAAGTTATTATTTATTGGCCCCGATAACTCGTTATTTAAAGGCCCTGATTTTTTATTATATTCTTTTATATGTATCTTGTTATTTCTACCAATGTGAGATTATAGATGAACTAATTTTATCTATATGTATAATAAATGTGACATACTCACATGAGTGAAGATAATCAACTACTTCCAGCTGTTATAATGAGTGCTACCATCATCTGAAATTGGGGATAACTTACTTCATGCTGCCAATTTGAACCTACTATAGGTGATCATTTCCATTGTGGTCATGTAATAAATGGGTGGGTTAATTTCATGTGTGGATCTCACTACCATTGTGAGTGACTACAGTGACAAAAAATGTGTTATAGAAGTAAATTGTGGATGAATTTTGACAGAGTTTCATATAAAGTCACTTGGAGTTTGAACATACTTGTACACGTTTGTAACATGTTTCTAAGAGCTTCATGTTTTTTCTTAAAATGTGAACATGTATTTAAATTATGTTTCAACATGTTTTTTCAAATAAATATTTGGTTTATTGAAGTTTCATAAAATCTAATTTTATTATTATTATATAATAAATATAATAATTAAATTATATTAATAAATACAATATATTATTTTAGCAAAAAAATATTGAAATACCCACACATGGTATTTTATTTAAAAATTAATTTAAAAATATATATTAATTGTTTTCATTTCTTATAATAATAGATAAAATAATATTGTTAATAATATTACTGATAGAAAGATAAATGTTGGTAATAATATTATCAATAGATAAATCTATCTTATGAGTTTATTATTAAATATTTTGACCAACACATATATTATTTATTGGTATTATTATAATTATAACATAATTATGTTATCTATTGAAATAAAAAAATTCAATAGAGTTTCTTACCAACAATTTAGTGACTGAGGGATATTTTTTGGTAAAACTATTTTCCTATATAAAATCTACTTTTACAAATAGATATGTCCATGTTAGAAAAGGTTAAATATTTTGTAGTGTGGTTTCACCCTAAGTGGGCCTTGGATTTTGGATTTTCCTCTAAAGGTTGTTCTAGTGGTTATCCATAGTCATGTTGTGGGTATAGTTTCTTTGATTTGGACCACCAACACTTATTTCTTTCAGTATGCTTCAACTTTCCTTACTTATTGAGGACTCTATGGATAACTTGTATTAGGTCCATCCTCATTGAAATTAAGTAAAGATTTTATAGTGGGGGTATAATAAAGAATGGTACCTACTCATTTGATTTAGACTTTAATTTTTTGGTCTCTTTCTTAATATCCAGGGTTTTCTCATAATGTACTTCATCAACAGAATTTTCAAAGGGAAAGTCATAGAATAATTGTTTTTGAATAAAATTAAAACATAAAAAATTTATATTAGAATTTTCCCCCTCTAAGTAAACAACTTTTTACTTGAGTTATTTAGGTGAATCCATTGGGAATTCTTCAATCACTACCTTAATTTGATGTTCAATGGGTTTGGGGAGCTTTATGTGTAGCTCATATAGTGTATCTTCATTTTTTTCTATATCCTCCAAGGAAAACGAAGTGTTGTTTGAATATGAAAATTTTAAAATATGGGATTTAATTATTAATTAATTTTCAATAAAATCAAATTAAAGATAGTTCTAGAAAGGATTTACTCCCTATGTTGGTTTGGAATTCATTTATTCTTCATTGCTTAAGGCCTTTTGGAGTTGGGTTGTCAAGGAAGGAGGTAGGTATTCAGGCCCCTTTATATTTTCTTCAAATTCCACCACTATGGTGGTTTCATATTATATAACCAAGAAAATATATAGTTATGTTGATTATTATTCTTCTATTGTGGGTAAATAATATTGTGGGTCACCTCCCACAAAGTGATTCCAGGATTCTTCCAACTTTTTTTGATTCCCTGCAACCATGTCAGTGTGAATGTGTTCTTGAGGAATCTCCTCTAATCATGGATAAGTGAGGGATAATGATAGTAATTATTTAAGTAACTTCTTCTCACCCTCATCAGGTTCATTAACATAAAAAATAGGTGGGGAAGTCTCTTACACCACTGTTTTTGGTTCTTTCTCCAATTGTTGCACTTGAGATGCACAAAAATATTCAGGTAGTCATTTCATTTGGATCCTTAAATCTTGTATTATTTATTTAATATATTTCAATGGTTCTTCTTCTACATTATGAATTTCTTATTATTTTTTTGTTACACCTAATAGTAGTTAATCCATATATAATAATCAAAATTTAAATAAGTTGACATAATTTAAGAGGAAAAAAAGAATTGTATTTATAAAATGTGAATAAAAATAGTGAGTGAAAACTGCTTGGATCCCTTGAAATGGTACTAATTTTTGACACACATGTCATAGGGAGGTACAAAATCTACTATTTTTTTTCAATTTCATCATGGTAGATAATTAGGGTCATCTAACATAATGATCATATATAGTTAATAACTCATTATTCTAAATGCACTTTTTATATTTTTTGTGTTTTATATTTATAAAAGAAAAGAAATATGGGTGGTTGAGGTTGCATAATTCAAAACCTAAAAGTAAACATAAAATGTTGATAGAATATATGTAGACATAATGAAGTGTTATAAAGAAAATAAATTCTCCCAAAGGAATTATCCATAGTTAATCATCATCATCTTATTATTAGTTTCATATCTACTTAATGAACATATTCCATCATACATGTTCACATCCTCTTCTAAACCGGTTGTGAATATACAGTGCGCTCATTGATTTAAATACACATATAACTAATCCCTCAAGATAAAATATTTTATAAAGAATAAACATGACCTTAGATGTAAAGAAGATACACAAAGGTGACTTATCTGCTTAATATCACCCTCAGACTAACTCTAAGAAAATAAGTAACATTAAACATGAATGCACGAAGACTTTTATTCGACACTAGATTACTCTCTAAGGAGAGTTCTTGAGTTAGTCACTAATAACCATGAGTGTAAGAGATCATAGTGAAGAGGATAATGGGGAGAGAAAATGATAGATAAGAGAGAGATAAAGAAATAGTGAAAGAAATGAGATAAATTTTATTAAAACATGCAGTATGAAATTATAGAAAATAGAAGAAATAAAACATATAAGTTGAACTAAACTAAAGCATAAATAGAACTTTTGTCCTGATTTTTTAGTTTAGCAGTTGATAAATTTCAATAGATAAGGCCTCCTCTTATTTATTGAAAAAAACTCATTCTTCTCACTTTGAAATTCCTTTTAAAATATTGACCTATACAATTATTCTTCTATGTTCTCACAAGATCATATTTCTAGTTTTAACTTTGACTAAACCTTCACAACATGCCTTTCATGTATTTATAGGTTTTTTTTATGGCCACATAATGTATCTTCGTATCAATTCTTCCATTTTTGTGCTTAAAAAACCTTGATACTCAATACATAAACTGCCACATTAACATTATCAAATTAGTACAATACTCTTCAAAATAGATTCTATGAATTTGAAAATGAATTAACTTTACATATATTTTAGTACCCATTTTTAGCCTTAGTGCAGCTTGATTACACTAACATGTACCTTCTAAAAATGGAGGTAAATTTACACAATATGTCTGGAATGTGGATGTTACCTTTACACACTTCCTTTCTTAACCTTATGATGGTTTCTGGAAACCTCTATATAGCCTCTTGATCATGGTGATACCTTGATATAGCACTGAGTTACCCTGACGCATCATGTTGAAGCATGGGGTCACCTTAACATGCCATTTATAACTTTGATACCACCTTTACATATCTTTCATTGTACCTTTATGCAATTATTCCCACTTCACACAGTACCGGATGACCTTAACATGATGTAGTATAGTCTTCTTTTTTATTCATATCATCTTTATGTAACTGGAATCGAGCTCCCATTAAATTATACAGTGCTTTGGTTGGTAAAATTTCTTGAGGAGTTAGATTCAAACTCCTTCATCAACATTCATGGTGGGTTCTAGGTGTTATAGGGGCTTCGATGAGCTTCACTCCTTATGGAAATGGAATTTCAAGACTTCCTTTAGCCTTCTTAATGATTCTATTATGTTGAATTAATGCTTATTTAATGGTTTTCATAGTAATTTAGAGCATGGAGGTGATTAGTGTAGTGTAGCATGAGGACGACAAGAATCAACACACAGCGATGACATTTTGAAATGTCTAAGCCTGCACATTTTAAAAAAATAAACAATTTATGATTGAATTAATTCCATATTTGAGTTGAGTTTATTCATTCTACGTTATACCATACTTGACATAGAAATGGGCCTCTATGTGAGAAACTCTTATACTAGCCAAAAAAAGTCCTCCTTCCCAGGGTTTACCCATGTTTATCATCGACTCACGCTTGTCGTTATCCTTTCTCACCCATTCTAGGTGATGCAATGAAAATTGGACGGTTGGAATGATATATTATGGTTGTTTGTCTTGGGATGAGATATATTTGTTTAGTAAACCAAATCATCACAAATTCCCAAATTCAAAAATTCATGACACCTACGTACACTAGAATTTGAGATATGACACATACATAGGAAGCTGTGAGTAACCCTTAGGTGAGTAGAATTTACTCATATGTATAAAATACTTGAATTCACTCAATGAAACATATGAAAGATAGTATTTAAACCTAGGTATATATCCTTTTACAAATACAATTAGTTAACACCTAAATCAATTTCATATTGAAATTTTAACACATAATCACCTTGATTTCTTTAGAATCAACTTCACCCATATGAAATCATTATCAAAACTTTCAAAATTAAATATAAGTTCTATTGAAACTATTTTGAAGATAAATAAAACAATTAAAACTCAATAATTAAAACTTTTCCACAATTAAATCCAAAATACTCCAGTATAATAAATATATGAAAATTTCCCTTCAAGCATGGAGATGATGGGATTAAAATCATTAAAAAAAATTTAAAATGTATAAAAATATTGGTTTTTAAATTCACACACACTTAAACATTGTACTATGGGTATTCATCTTATACCATGGTAAATTTATATTTCTTAAGATATAAATGACACTGATTTTCAATTTAAAAAACTAAATTAATATCATGCTTCATAAATGGATTTTAATTCCTTCTTTCCTCATTGAATAATAAAATTACATTCAATCACTTATTAATTCTCATGAAATTTTGTACTCACCTCCCTGGATGTGTATCTCTATTCACTCAAGGATTTTGAATTTTAGATTTTATAATTTTCAAAATAATGCATGATTTTCATAAGTTTTATGCCTTAATATAATATCCACTTTACATAATCATAAAATACATTAATCATGGGGACTTTAACTTGGTTTTTCTGAGGCTAAGGGTTGGTAGATTTTGAATGTTAAAAACTCAGATTCAAAAGTGGGAGGTTTGGATCTAAGTGAAATAAAATGTATAAATAGTTTAAACTCAATAAAAGATCATCATTAACTCCATTTTTTCAATTTATTCCCTAAAAAATCCTCTTTATTTTATTATATAGTTCACATCTTGTAATTTTATGCATCAATGATAACTTTATTTCCTATTTTACCCCTTTTATGGTATTGTTTAAGCTTGAATTAAGATCTTGAATTTCTATTTAGAATCATATTTTTTATGTAAATATAGGAGGATTTGATATTCAAGTTGTAGTGAACTCCAAAACTAACTTTTAATGACATTTTTTTCCATCCTCATATCTTTCCGACTTGAATTTCTTCCCAAAACAGTTGTAGAAAATAATTTACAGCACTATAAAACAACTTCACCATATTCATCCAGATGCCTCCCCTAAACTTAAGTTCAACCATATTTATGAAATTAATTCTATATCAATGTGTATTGGGATAAATATATTATAGTTTGGTTGCCTATAAAAGTTTTTCATGGCTACTAAATGCCTAATAAAATGGTCAGAAGTAAGGGTAGACTCAAAAATAGAGTTCATCGTAAAAATAGGATTTCAAAATGGTACCTTAATAATATTTAACATAATTCATGAATTATAAAATCTTTAATAAGAGGAAAACCATCAAGTTAAAAATTTCACAACATACCCCAAGACTCTCAAGAAAAACAGAAATGAAAAGAAGATAAAAAACAGGCTTAAAAACCTCTCAGTTTAGAAAAAAATCAATTTGGAAAACACTAGTAAAAACTATGTTTCATATTTGATAAAACTTAATTAAATGAGAAAATTGAAAATAAAAAAACAAAATTCTATTTCATAAATCATTTAAAACTTTTAAAAGTTCAAATCAATCTTTTTTTTCAAAAACATCAAGATAGCCTCAATTTTTCCAAAGTTTTCAATGAAGCTTAAGGTTCCAAAAAACATGCCAAAAATTGAAAACATAACATAAAAATATGAATATAATAAATAGTTTGGTACTAATCCCCCACACTTAGACTTTCACTACCCCATTTTTTATTCAACAATGATTTTCTCAACTTTACATAGAATTTAATCAAGTAGAAACAAGTCAAGTATAAAAGAGTAATAAAACCTGCCTTATTAACATGGAAACCTTAAGTTAGTCTCATAATTTTTTCTCATTGAAAACCTACAAGTAAAAACAAGAAAATATAATAAAACTTATTTAAAGTAGAGATAAAATGAAGATAAATAGAAATATAGAGAAAAACATGGAAATTGATAAGTCTTGGAACTTTAAAAATTGACTTATACCAATAAAAAATTAAATATATATATATATTTGTTGGTAAAAATGAGAAATTATAACAAATATTAATTTTTTTTTATATTAATTATAGGTACCATTAATTTTTTTACCAATAGATATATCTATTTATATTTGTATCTCAATAGCATCAAATCTTTTACTAACATTTTAATCTATTAATTTATCATATTATTACCAATAATTTTTTTATCAATAACTAAATATGTTTTTATTAATTTCTATTAACAAAAAAATATTTACTATTATAAAAATTAGTTATAATAAATAATTCAATAATATCACATATTTTATCAAAAATTGAGTGTGTATATATATATTATTACAAACATATAATTTTCAATAAAACATATTGTTATATGATCAATAAAAATGTTAATTGAAAAGAATATATATATATATATATATATATATGTGAAATAAAATTATTGATAAATTATCTAAATTTTTTAAGACTCTCGGATCAAATCAAGTATACACTCGTAAAAACATAAAAAAAAATAAAATTGAATTTTATATAAATTTATTATGTGTCTGTATTTATATATACACATATATATATATGATATGAATTTTTTGATAAATGATTTAAATTTTGGAGACTCGAATCAAATTAATTATGTTCTTGTAAAAATTAGAAAAACAAAAGACACTTATATAAATTAGTTATATATATATAATAGGTTTTTATTATAAAATATATATAGATTTAAAACTTTATATATATATATATATATATATATATATCTGTGCGTGTGTATTTGTTATGATATTTTTTTAATTTTTATTTTTCTTATATATATATAAACCATGTTATTACTAAGTTTAGTTAATAATTTATAATCAACAACATAAAAAAATCCAATCCCCAAATCAATTTCACCTAGGTAAAAACCCCACCCAATCTAATTTTCTAATTAGTTGTCACACCATCGATGGTAACCTGAAAACCATAAATTCCACCCATATTCACCTCAATTGGTTCTTCATCTAATCATTCATCACCACATATGGTCCCTATTATTGTTTCCCATCATGCCCGTTCGATTCAACTTTACCGCCCCTTGCACACATTCTATTAGTTCTTTTCTTCATTTCATGTGACCCTCACTCACCCCCTCTTCATTTCTCATTTTCATCCACCCCTTCACTAATGATCCACTGCATACCCCCACACATCTGTTTCATAATTATTGTTGTCATAATCCCCCACACCAACACCCTTGATTATCCATCATCTCCTATAATCCCTCCCTAGTCCTCACCTATCCTCATGACCCCCCCCCCCCTCCTTGTATCTCCGATTCAGAGGCCCCAACATTGTCAGTCCACTGCATGGAACCATACTCCCAATTATTCACTTATCACATACCCACACACTCAATTATCTATAAAATCATGCACCCCCAGTCCACTAATGTTCCATTATCCTTTTCCTATTATATAATGATGAGGTGTTGGGAGGATCATATAATTAGAGAGGTTTCTCATGAAATTGGTCCACATTTGAGCCTCTTAAATGGTATGTGGTTCTTATCTCCAAGATTCTAGAAATAAATATCATGTTTATCTCATGTTTTAATTGAATTTTAGAAATGGTTTGGATAAAATTAAAATGAAATGAGTTTTCATGATCTCTTTTTTTTGTTTTAAAAATGCTAATTTTAGAATTTTATAATGCCATGTAATTGATTTGATCTAGGAATTAGTTCTTATTTGAGAATTTCTCAAATTATAATTCTTATGGACACTCTACTATATTGATTAAAAAATCAGTACTATTATATTAAATTCATTACTTGAAAACTCAATATTTAAACCATCAACCTATTGAAGAGTCACCAACCAAAGAGTAAAAAGGGTCCAACACCTCCTTAAGCAAGACTCTAGATTATCCTATATGTAGTTGATATATGGGAATAAAAATTAAAGTATCTTCCTTCAAAAAATAACATTTCTTAAATGGTTTTAAGAGAATAATTTTAAGTTGAGTTATGCCCTACCAACCCACTAACAATCCTAGAAAAATGATCCTCTGGGACCCCAATGGGGTGATAAAAGTGAAATTCTAATAAGTGATATCATTTTCCTAAAAAATATTATCTATGAATATTTTTAATAATTTCATAAATCTATTCCCTAAATCATATTTTAGAATTTTTTGAATGATATCGGGATTTTATGATCATATATTTTGAAAAACCAATTTCACTTATCATGCTTTTTTAGTTATCAGACCTATTATTTTACATTTTCAAATAAGTTGTGAGCTATGAGTACTACATCCATGTGGATTGATTAAGATTTATATTGAGGTTAAAATTCATCAATAAATTAGTGAATGAAGGTTTTCCAGTCTTTGATGCAGTCAACCTGTGATAATGAATGGTGTTTGATGATTTCATATCCAAATATAATGAGTTTAAGATGAAATTTTCAATAAAAGGATATTGAAGAAAGAATCCTTGTGAAGTAGTGTTGTTTTATAGATTCAATAAACCACCTCTGTTGATAGATCATTCGATCCATTAGAGTTTTTTGTTTGATTACAGTGATCATTGAAGAATACTCGAGAAAATGAGTTCGGTTTATTTTTTGGTGAGGAATATTCTAAATACATCATTTTAATTGATGTCAATAAAAAAGAGTCAAGAAATTTTATTGTGGTTTTTTTGTGTTCAATGTAGTCATTTTTTAGTAGGGTATTATATTTCATATTCAATATAAATTATTCATAGGTCTTCTTCTCCCATCTTTTTCTCTGCTTCAGTGAGTGGTTTATAGCAGTTGACTTGTAGTAGTGGTAGTATTAGTAGTGAATTTACAGTTATAAATAGAAGTAACTCATAGATATTTTCTTATTCTCCTTTATTCTTAGTTCTGAAATAAGTATGTTGTGTAGTGTGATCATTTTTAGTATTGTTTCTAGTAATATTTCACTAAATCTAATAGATCTCTTTCCCGCTCTATATTTGTTTCTCACCCATTCTCTCAGTAGCATAAATTATAGATTTATTATAGTATTCGAGGTTATATTTCTATGCTCCAATATATAAATAATGAATTAATTTCCTCCATCCAATATAAGGATAAACTATTCCCATGTTTTAATTCATATAAGTTTTTATTGTCATCTTAAATTACATAACTATTTATTATAAATTTAATGTTGTAACTCATTCTTTAATTATTGTTAATCAGATGATTTTAATTAATTAATTGTATTTTGATCTTAGTCATGGTATATTGAATAAATTCATGGATTATTGAAATTTATTCAAAATTATAATATCATTTTAAGAATATATTATTGAATTAAGTTGAACAAAGTGTATTAAAGGTGTATAAATTTGGATTATAGGTGAAAAATTTGATCATTTTGGTCTTTTATATTTGATGGTTTTTATTTTTATTGATTGATATATCATTGGATATTGTTTAAAATCATATTTTCAATTATGTGTGGATGAATCAAAATTATTTATTTATATTTTAGTTTTATATCATTGGTTATTTTAAATACCTCATTTTTATATACCATACATTGTCAAAACCATCCATTCATATAAAAACATTAGGAAAATTAAATAAATTAACTTTTTTGAGATATATTACCCAATATCAACACTAATATTAAATTATTGAGGATGAGAAAAGAGTTTTTTATTGTGTTATGTTTTCAAATCAGGTCAGGCTGGACATGCTTGAGACATCACTCATAGTGATTCAATACACATCACTCGAACAATATTTTTTATGAAAATTTAATATATAAACTTTTCTCTTAGTTCCCATAGATATCGAAATTGGTTTTATACCCAAATTTAAACTTTAAGACTAAATAATAATGCATATAATAATGTATCTTGAAAAATACTTATAGTTTAATATTTCTTATAATTGATGAAGTTAATTTTTAAAAGGGTTTTGTATCCTTTCAATGTAGTTTATACATATTTAAAATAGATATGGAAAAATCATATGATAGGGTGGTGTATTATAAGGTGTTGAATAAATGTAGCTTGCAATGAATTCACCTTACTGGGGATTTCCACACCATATATAGAGGGATCTATAAATTAGGAGGAGTAACAAAGAAAAAATTCATAGTAATTTCTTTTTTCTTTAATTCTTTTTTATTAATTTTTTTATAATGGTAAATAACACAAGGTTATTATATGGTTTCATGACTTATATGACTGTTGTTAAGGATTTTCATAATGAATAACAATGAAACCTATATAGAATCTCATATCATTACCCTTTCCATATGTAGTCATAAACTCACAAAAATGATTTTCAAATTAAAATTTATTTTTTTATTCCTAAAGGTTTCCTTTCCATTATTCATACCTAAATTTATTTGTTTTATCATTGGTAAAAATAGTTGTGGTTGATGAAGATGTGTTTTCCAAATTTTTAGGGGGGTTGTATTTTAACATCTCCCTTTCTTTAGGTTACCTGATTCTTTTGTTATTTTCTTTTATAGGTCTTGATAATTCATTATTTATAGATACCTAAATATCCTTTAGGTTTTGTAATGATTTTTTTATTTGTTTTCAACATATTTTTTGTGGATGTTTTTTTATTTTAGGTGAAAGTAAGTTGTTGAACATCATGAGAAAGTTTGAGTTTCTTTCCTTACTAAAGTCGTTGATCAATATAAGAAAGTTTATTAAGTCAAAATATAATTCACCAATATTTAAAGTACCAAAAATAATGAATATATTCATGATTATAATGAGTTTTTTAGTTTTTAAAAAGGTTTAGAATCAGTATAAACAAATTATCACCCATAAAGTTTTCAGATAAATAGTATGTACAAAGATGAAGTTACAAAGTTTTAGTTACAAGCTATATGAATTTAAAATATATTAACTCAAGAAGTTTATATTGTATTAAGGTTAATGAATTTATTACATTAGAAATAGTATGATTAAATTGAGAATGATTGGATAGAAAATTTGTATCTCCAATAGAAGAAGAAATTTTTGAAGGTTACCAAACTGAAAGGTACAAAGTACATCAGATAGAGATGTATGAAGTTCACTGAACAGAGTAAAGTTTTTAATGTTTCCTAACTAAGTTCTAATGGATTGTCATTTGAAAATTCCATTAGACCGAGAATTTTAAGGAAGGAAGAAAAGGGTTATCAGATAAAGAAAGTTGAGGATTTGCACTAGATAGAGTAATCTGTTTCTATCAGATAAACTTTTACAAAATTTAGACTGGATAGGTTTGTGAGGTATAAATAGATGAATGAGAATTTGATGGAGATATAAAATTTCATTATAAATTTTTCTATAAATGTGAACCAAAATGATCTTTTCAATCCAATATCTATATGAAGCTTGAGCGGACACAGGATGGTTGGACAGAGACATGCCAACTCATCAGACTAATGGTATTGAATGAAATTTTGTGAGTTCCATCATAAATAGGAAGAATTTTAAGATAATAAGACAAATAAATCCTAAGTTTACTTGGCCAATTTAATTGGATGGTGAATATTATACAAATGAGGTTCAGAAAAAATAGTACATAGAAGAGTTCTTGTAAAGGCATGAGAAATATATTCACCAAATGGAGTTCAAAGAAACTTTACATAAACTTTGTAAATTACTTTACCATGATGATTCCAAGTTATTATTTCAACATTCATTAATATATCTAATATATGAGGAAGTTTGAATAAATTCATTGATGCTGATTTTTCTAGAAACTTCAATAAAGGTATATAAGGTTTGAAGGAATTTTAACGAAGTTGATATGATTGGGAAAATTCAAAGTTCAAATTTTGGGAGCCAAAATTTTCTCCTAGTTTTTTAGAGGAAGTGTGAATATATAAAGAGGTGAAGTTATGGTAAAAATTTATTATATTTTTGTGAGAAAGAGTTGAAATACTAAAGTAAAGATATCATATAGATCTACTAAACAAAGAGCAGATGCGTTGAAGTTTTAGTAGTGTGATTTTCTAACCAAGGAATCTCTTGGTTGAAGAAGAAGAAAAAGAAGCACACTATATAGAGGTGTAGAAGATAGAGGTGTATCACACGAAGCTACCAGACAGAGTCACTAGATAGAATTTCATTGAATAGAGACACACTAATTTGAGGTGTATGGGACAAAGTCTTACTAGACAGAGGGAAACTGGATATTGTATTTTTGGACAAAGTTTTGTGAGTTGTTTTGAAAAGTTTCTAATATTTTATTATATTAGGAGTGTAATAAAACTTTATAAATGGTGGGAACCAGTATAATTACCTATCAGGAGATATAATTATCTTCACATGATTTGGATCAATTATATTTAATCCATATCATAGTGAATTTTTTTGGACTGACAGGAGCTGCCACGGTAAGGATGTAGTCACCCACACTGGAGAGAATCCTTATAAATCTTGGGTGGATTTATTATCTTTACTATATTTTAATAAAATTGATTTTAGGATAAAAAATTTGAAAAATATAGACACTATAACAAGTTATAGGGCTTAATTTAAAGAGAAAATAAATTGTGAAAGATTACCACCGATTTACCCCCCCTAATGGTCCTCATATTCCTAGGAACTTAGAGTGGTATTAGAGAATCTAGTTTCCATATATAATATACTTACTTTTCTTATATTGGATTATATCAACTCATTTAATAGTATAGTTATTCCTACCTTTGATGGTAAAAATATTCAAGGATAGAAAAATATAATGATACCCTATCTTTTGTCTCTTACCCTAGAGGTGATCAATGCAGCTACAGTTGGGTTTCCAACCATTGAGAAAGATACTCCTATGTCATTTGATTAAAAAAGGAATCTTGAGGTTCATGGGAAAGTTTAAAATTATATTCTTATGTTCTTACCATAAAATTTTTATATGAAGGTGATGGATCTCAAGAAAACAAAGGAAAATTGGGACAAACTCGAAATCATCATTGAGGGAAATATTAAATTAAAGGAATAAAAGATTAAAATCTAGGAAAATAAAGTTAAAATATTTAAGAATAGAGGAATATTAAACTATTTATGATTACTTTACCATCCTCTAAAATAACTTTTTTATTTTCAAAACACTTTTAAGGGGGGAGTGAGAACCCTACAGAAAAACAGATTAAGCATCAAAGGTTACAGTTGACTTATTAAACATAAGTCTAAGATGATTAGAATATCCTTCCCTAAACAGTTTCCAGGGTAGGTAATTTACTTGGCAGTCTGGATCTTCCCCTATGTTATCTTCATAGTGCCTTTCTAGATGCTCCCAAGCCTTCATGTATTCTTCTTTACTGGTCTTCCTCCTATTGAAGCCTCTAATCAGTATGTGATCTTGCTTGTCAATCCATTCAGCTTGCTCCCTAGTAACAACCACTTGGATCAGTCTTCCTATCATCTCATAAATTTCTTCCCTTTCTGCCTTGATCACCAGGACATCCTCTTTCATTTCTTCGCCATAGTGCATGAGGAGTTCCAACTTAGTATCCAAATCTGCATCCTCCATGCCCTGCAAGTCGTCAGGTGTTCCTGCTACACATTGCTGTCGGGAGGAATGATTATCCTCCCTTTCTATCATTTCCTCAGAGTGAATATGCATCTCTTGATGCTAGACATATTCCCTTGAGTTTCCTTCCACTTGCACTTGGGACACGGTGACAAAATCCTGTTGAACCACCTCTCTTCCCTATTGCTGAATCTCGTGTTCCTTTAGTTTATCCTCTTTTTTGGCCGACCGAGTCTCCACCGGTTTAGGAAGGTAATAATAGTCTTTACGGATCTTAGATTTTGGCTTCTTGGAAACAATATAGCTCCTCAGGTCCTTGTTTTCCTTATTCCTTTTCTTCTTCCTTTGGTTGTGCAGACCTTTTTCAACCCCTCCCAAACCGCTGTCATCTGAGGGATGTTCATCAGATTCAGACTCATAGGGACAGTTGGAGTTTCCTTCTTCATTACATAGACTATCGAATCTGTTGTTCATCTTGAGACAGGACAACATCCTTCCCGAGTTGGTTCCCTAACTGGTGGTCAGCGGCCTGCCAACTTGAGCAGGCTTCTCCCACCCCTGCCCATCCTTGGACTTGATCTTAACAAATGAATGAAACCCCATATCAGAATTGTTACTAGCGCCATCACATACAGCCATCGCATAAGTGCATGTCCCCAGACTAGCCACACCCTTGTAGGTTGGTACAGCAGCTCTTCTATATCCCCCTGAATCCTGAGAATGAACACAGTTCACATCCAGAGATGCCTCGACCACCACACTAGCTTTAGCACCCCCTACAAACGACTTCATGCCAGGAGGGCTTGCAAAATCTCTCTACAGCCTGTTGACGACCTCTGCTACACTGGGCTCTAGGAGAGAGCACCTTACAGGTTTTTGTACCATTACTCCAGCCGGACACGAGGGCACCTCAGCCTTGCTTGTCCCCTGCCCAGAACCCTCACAACCATCTCCTGATCCTGCTCCATTCCTAGCACTAAGTACATCGACATCACCTGGAGGACCACCCTGGACCCGATCCGCCTGAACCTCCCGATTAATATCTTGTTTCCTCGCCCTTCTCTTGCATATCACCATACTATGCCCAAGCATCTTGCACAAAGAATAGTAATCAAATCACGATTCAAAATTGAAGTTCTGCTTATACCTAAATTCCTTTCCCACGGAAATCCATAAGGCTTCAACCGGAGGCTTTGCAACATCAACCTCAATACACGCTCTTGGGGAAATCGGGTGACACAACGCACGAGTCTGATTATCAGTGCAAAGAAACCGCCCGACCAGATTTACAAGCAACCGAAGAATAAAGGGATTTTGAAAAGGAAGAGTAAGTTCATGAAAACTTACCCAAACAGCCAGCTTTGTAGGGTCGCATTTCATGTGGATATCGTATGACCATTTAAAGAGGAGAAATCGAGCATCGTCCTAGGAGCGCAGCATGCTTGACCATGCGAGAATCAGGTCATCTTCAGAGGCGAGCTGAATCATGAAGCTCCTGGAGTCGAGGAGGCCAATAGTATCACGCTCCTGCAAACCCCATTTTTCAAAAATTAAGTGGTCGAAAGCATCCACTGAAGGTCGACGTCGCTTGAATCGCGCGACCAGGGTCAGGTCCAGCTAAGAAGATGCCTCCGTGAATTCCAGGTTTTTGAGTGTGGAATCATTAGACGTTTAAATATGAACTATCCAAAGAATAAATATGGATAATATGATTATTATTTTGAATAAAATACCCAGTGGAATAAGTGGATAAAAACTTACAAGGAAGATAATAAATCCACTAGAATAAATAAAAAGTTCACCTGAAAAATAAAAGAAGTAATTGAGTAATAAAGTTGTGTATGAATCTACTGAAAATAGTTCAACAGAAGATGAAAGTATAAAGAAGTTCAGAATCTTTTTAATAATGTTGAAATAAATAAAGATACATAAAATAGTTATTAAGAAGAAGGTGAATAAACCTATAGGGAATATCAAATGAGATCAGAACTTATAGCATGTCTTGAGAAAAAAAACTAAATAAAGAATCTAGAATTTTGAAGAAGGAAAGTGAGAAGAAGAATAAATCAAAGGAACAATTCCATAAAAATGAATATGATTATATTAAGAAGATTAAAAACCTCAAGATGAAAGTTTCATAATAAGGTAAGGTGGTGAAAAATCATATTAAAAAAATTATTGTTAAGGAAAAAGTTCTATGTAAGACTCAATCAATATATTTTAAGGCTGAAATACTTTAAAGAAAATGAAAGATAATTTTAACAAATATTTAGAGGTAAAGGCTGAAACATCTTAATCTATAGAAATAAATCTTCCCAAAAATCAGGTGAAATTTACACCTATTAAACATAAAATTTCATCAGATTATACTAACCTTGTAGGTGTTAAAAAAACTATGGGAAATCTTGGTTTGAGAATGAATTTGAAAAATAAATCACATTAATAGAATTTAAAAATAATATTTAGAAGAATATTTCCTCATGGAAAGGGAAATTGGATGCTAAAATATATGTTGAGCATAAAAAACACATCGTAAAGAAAAAAATGTTTCTACAAAAGATCGAGGTTCAATAGATATTATTGGTGTTCTTATATATATGGTCATAAGGAATTTAATTTTTGGGACAACATGGGTCTCCTTGTAAGTAGGCATGAACTAAGGGGGATAAATATTGGAAGAAAAGATAGTAACTTTATAAAGTTATAAGAGTAAATAAAAGAAAATTTATCATATGTTAAAAATATCTCAAGGAAAAATCTATTTGACTAATTTGAGAAAGTTTTTGGAAGGTTCATCCAATTAGATCACTATATAGAAGAATGTATGAAAACACTTCCAAGAAAAATTTCTTATACTAGAAAAGAAAATGAAGTTGAGAAGAAGAAAATTAAAGATATATATTTTGTTATTAATACTGCTCTAAAAGATATGAAAAGGAATAAACC
This sequence comes from Viscum album, assembly GCA_963277665.1. Taxonomy (NCBI): domain Eukaryota; kingdom Viridiplantae; phylum Streptophyta; class Magnoliopsida; order Santalales; family Viscaceae; genus Viscum; species Viscum album. The sequence goes on from OY728160.1 coordinate 393,490,215, forward strand.
ATGGATTCTTGATAATGTTTGTTCCTCACATATGACAGGTGATATGAAAATATTGAAAAATATTGAATAATGTGAAGGAGGAGGAGTTACTTTTATAAATGATAGTTCTCAGAAAATTAGAGGAATTGGAGTGGATGAGATTGAATATTAGAAATTGAAGTCAAAGGAAGTTCTATTTTTTTATGGGCTTAAGAACAATATATTGAGTATTAGACAACTTTGTGATAATGGTAAGGAAGTTATCTTCAGAAAATATTCAGGCATAATTTGATTTTTAAAAGATGAAAAACTTATTACTAAGGAAGAAATAACCAATGACAATCTATTTAAGATTGTAGATCCTTATAATTATTATTATTTAGGTGATAATAATGAACGCAAGTTATGGAACCAAAGACTTGGGAATCTTGTCCAAAAGAGTATGAGAACAATTTCTAAGGAATATGTTATAAGAGTTTTACCATAATAATAAAGGAAATGAGATGTCATTTTTATAACTTTCCTGAAAGGAAAGATGGTTAGTAGAATACATAAGAAAGTTGAAATTCAATCAACTATACCTATTGATCTCAAACACTCTAGTCTATGTGGTAAGATCAAACATCAATCCATAAAAAGGTTATTTATACTTTGTTACTTTCATTGGTTATTTCACTCATTTGATTATCATAATGTTCATGAAACATAGATCATAGGTTGCAGAGTTGTTCAAAAATTTAATAAGGGATGTTGAAAAATAACTGGTTGTATATATATTGAAGCTGAGGATAGATAATGGAAATGAGTATGTAATTAACTCTTTCAGGTCTTATTTGAAGAAACATGGAATCAAACACCAATAGAATTCTCCCTACACTCCTCAAAAAAAATAGAGTTATAGAAAGGAAAAAATAAAAGTTTAGTTGAAATGGGAAAAGGAATGCTCACTGAGTATTAACTTTCAGAGATCTTCTAGATAGAAGTTATAATAAAACCTATACATGTTCAAAATAGATTCTTACTTCAAATAGAGTAAAAAAATTAATCCTGGTGATATGTGGTATAAGATAAAACCTATAGAGAAATACTTTAAAGTTTTTGGGATTCCTTGCTTAATAAAGATAAAAAAACCAGATTTGGGAAAGTTTGATGAAAACATAAAAGTAATTTTAATGGGATATTCGGTTGATGGAAGAAGCTACAAGTTTTGGAATAAATAACTATATAAGTTGGTTGATTACTTTTATGTTAAAGTTATTGAAAATGATTCCACATAAAAAAAAAGATGTTGAATATGATAAGTAAGATGTTACGAAAGATAGAATGATGACTTCCAAAGAATATAATGAGAATAAATATGTCTATGATCCTGTCTAAGTTGATTTAGAATAATCTAGGGATAAGGAATGCAATACTATAAAAAAATCACTAAAGTTAAAAACTTTACAAAAAATAGGTTGAACCTAAAAAATAATCAAAAATGTAACATCCTGACATGGGAAAATGATACCTCGATATGGTGGGTCACATGACCTCAAGAATGTCTCCCAATATTCCAGTGGCCACTAACTAATAGTGAGTGTCCAAGGTGGTATGGTGGGGAGGCTATACCCTCATATCAGAGTGGTGTAACAGATATAATAAATAGATAGAAATAGAAGAATCATGATATTACAGACACCACAATGAAAAAAGGTACCATAAATAAGCATAGAAAAAAAAAGAAAATATCCAAGAAACTATAATAATAACCAAAATCCATAGGTCAAGTCATATAAAAAAATGATTTCATGGAATGTTAATATAAAAAAGGGGGAAAGAAGGGATATATGGCACAGGAAAAAAAATGTTATACAAAAAGAAAAAAAGACCAAAATACATCTCCACTAGTATCATGAGCATACACTTGGTCCTCTGCTCCCATTATCCATACTAAAAATGAAACATATCAAGCATCCATGATAGGGCATTTTCCCTTATCCACACCTGCAGTCATGAAGTCTACTTGGGTACCAAAGGCATCTCGAGTAGGGTGTGAGATAAACTCAGAAGGCCATCACCAACAGTGTCTATAATAATTCATCTAGTGTGTATAGTATAGTAGTGTGAAAGTATAATGAATAATAAGCAATTATGGAAAATAAATACTAGTTTTCTCAGGTTGCAGTAGGACACCTATAAGACGTTACCTTCTTTGGAAAATTATGGAATGAGTTTGAACTTAGTAACCATGTGTATCCATATATATATATACATATAAGTAATCATATATAATATGTACACATGTATATACACTATATACGTGAGGATATATATAAGAATATATGTGGATACTATGTGCTAGCTGGACTCAGGGCATAACTCAGGCATCCATAACCAGTTTAATGGGCTATAAGCTCTAACAACAGGTATAATCCTTGAATATCATATGAATGTGAGACATCTTGCTCATCACTCGTGATGGTGATGTTAGTCATCATGACCAACACCCAATAAAAAGGAACATGGAGTGTCATTCCCATTGACCAGATAAGATTAAATGGTGTGAGACTCCATTCCCAACACCCAACATAAGGGTGTGTGGAATTCTATGCTCAACAAGTACCTTAACCATTGTTCATTATCCAATATCCATGTCATGATCATAATAATAATGAGGGATTACCTCTTAATCATTATAATCATTTAACATAATTTAACCAAGGGTGCACAATTCATATAATTTTCATTTGTAGATATTTAACATGTGGTGTGGCCTTATCACCCACTTCTTTCTAATTAAATCAAGCCATTTAATTTAGTAAAAAAATTCTAATTACCATTTCAAGATGAACCACTTAGGAGGTGGTTCAATCCATTAATATTTTTTATAAGGTGGGAAATTAATTTCACACACCCAAAGGGTGGTGATCAATGAGGTAAGAATCCACTAACAATTGATTAAGGTACTAATGGGAGTATCATATCACGGTTCATTTAATTTAAGAATAGGAAATATATTCAAAGGAAACACGTATAAATGTTTAGTGTGTGGAATAATGGTGAAGATATAAAACACCTAAACTTTTAGGGAATTTTTCTAGACTACTTACCTTAGGCTTGTAGTACTCTCCTCATCTAGTTTCATCCCTTGAATCAATCTAGAATAGGAGAAATATGAAAAATGAATCAATTACCTAAAAATAGGAAATATGATCTCACACCAAAATAGAGAAAGGGATGGAGAGATAAACTAATATAGAAAACAAGAGGATTAGGGAGATTACCATTGCAGATCCAATGTGACCGATGATGATGAAATCAAAAATCGGACATGGGAGTTATCAACGAACCTAGAAAAGGAGGAGGGAATATCATGGGAGAGAAAAATGGAGGTTTTATCCACTAGAAAGAAGAAAAGAGGGGTTGATGATTTAAGACCATTTAATGGAAATGGTAAAATCCACTTAAAATAAGGGGTCACATGGTTTGGATGCATGGTTGGCCAACCTATGCACCAACTATTCACCAACCACTATCCAAGAAACCCACTCACACCATCTAGGCGCAGACTTTTACTAACCATGCACAATCCATGTGAAAATACTCTATTAAAAACTTTTCAACACACACACAGGCATTTGTCTTAGGTTTCACGGTTATAGACAAACCACGTGGCCTCTGCTGTTCACTGAGTTCCCTACATAGTTGAGTTGAATTTTTAGCATTAACTGTGCACTAACTATGTGTCTTAGTCTTTCTCTCTAATTTTTGGAGTTTCGGAATTTGAATAATACTTCTATGCTCTTGAGGCCTTCCTAAGGATGTAGGGAACCCTCACTAGGGTAAAATAAATAATTTAAACTAAAAAAACAATGATCCATACCTTTATGAAAATTCAGGTCATTACAACCTCCCCTCCTTAAAGAAACTCATGCCTGAGTTGTCCTTTTGAGGGTAAGGAGGGATCATCTGAGAAAATATCTGTCCACTAGGCTCGTATATCATCTTCCCAATCCTATGTCTCATCTTGTACTTGTTCGTGCTTCCATAGCATCTATAATAAAGGGAATGATCTACCTTGGATATTCTTCACACTCTAATTCACAATACGCACTGGGTGCTCCTCAATGGAAGCATCCACATCTAACTCAGCCTCATCAAGATGTAGAACATGTGATGAGTTTTGATAATACCAATGGAAATGAGATATGTAAAAGGCATCATGCATAGACCAGTATCTCTAAGGAAGTTTTGTCCAGTAATCCACTATTCTGATTCACTCCAAAACCTCAAAGGGTCTAACAAAATTAGGAGCTAGCTTACCCTACCTCCTGATTCTTCACTAGACAAACCTAGGTGAAAAACACAAGAATACCCAGTCCTTGACCTCAAATTCAAGAGGTCGTTGAAAATGGTTAGCATATGAGAACTGCCTAGACTGAGCTATCAACGTGTTCTTCTAGATCAGTTGGACCTTCTCTAAATTATCCTAAATGAGACATGGTCTAATAAAAGCTACATCCTCTTCCTCTAACTAGTACAAAGGTGATCAGCATGTCCTGCCATATAGGGACTTATAAGTATTCATTTGGATGGTATAATGAAAAATCTTACTATAATCAAACTTAAATAGGGTTATATATTTCTTCTAAGAACCCCTAAAGTTAATTAAACATACATAGAGTGTGTCCTCTAACACCTAAATCATGATCTCTGTCAGTCTATTTGTCTAAGGGTGATAGGTCGTGCTTAGAAGCACTTGTGTGCCCAAGGTCTTTTTTAACTCTTTCTAGAACCATGATGTGAATTGAGCATCTATATCTAATACTATAGTTCATGGAACTCTATGAAGATGTATTAAAACTCTAAGGTATATCCTCCCTAGTTCATCTACTAATAAGGTCTCTCAAATAGGTAATAAATTTTAAACCTTTATAAAATAATCAATAACTACATGAAATGTGTTGTTTCCTTGAGGTGATCTAGGAAAAACTATCATGAAGTCCCTAAATACATCATCCCATTTCGACTCAGGAATGGATAGTGACTATAGAAGTCCTTCCATTCATTGATGTTCTACCTTCACCTACTAATAGGTTAAACACTAAGTGATAAATCTATCTATCTCTCATTTCATAGAAATCCACCAATACTAGAAATATATGTCTCGATGCATCTTGGTGACACCAGGATGTACTACCCAAACAGAGGTATGAGATTCCCATATCAACTCCTCTCAGATGTATGTTGGGACCCAGACATGCCCATGTATGTGTAAGGTCTCATCCTCATCCATATTCTAACCTGGTCCTAAATCATTTGCTGAGATACTCTCCCTCAATAATAATCCCTTGGGATCTGAAAGCTACCTCATATTCACCCATTCCAAAAGGGTAGAGTTCAATACTAAATCTAAGAGGAAAATCTTCCCATGATCCTCCTAAATCATAACATGTATCTATGAAAACAAGTCTATAAGCTGCCACTCACTATTGGACTCTCGATCTGCCTGTGTCTGAGTATTTTAGCTTGGAGCATTGGTTACTTCATTTACTTTTCCTGGTGTGTAGGAAATCTTGAAATCAAAGGATTATATGTATTCAAACCATTTTTAATGCCTGAGATTCATATCATCCTATGTAAAGATATACTGAGGCTTTTGTCATCTGTGAACACCAAAAAATTCTCCCCAAGTAAATAATGTCACCAGTACCATAAATCATGAACTATGGTTGTAATCTTGAGGTAGTGTGTCTGGTAATTCCACTCATAAGGAATCAACTAGCGAAACATATATGTTGTGACTTGCTTATCCTACATCATAATGAGCCCTGACCCAATACCTAATATTTCACAATAAAATATATAGCTCCTACCTGGCTCCAAAAGAATTAGGATTGGTGCTAAAGTCAAACTATCCTTCAACTCCTGAAAGACTCTTTCACAAGCTTCTTACCATATGAATTTTACACTCTTCTTAATCAATCCCGTAAGAGGAATTAATGGGCATGATAAATCTTTGATTAAGCATCTATAATACATATCCAACCCCAATAAACTTTTTATATCAAATTCATTCTTGGGATGCTCCCAAAAAACTACATCCCTCACCTTCTCTAGGTCTATTGATATGCCTAACTATGAGATAATATGACCCAAGAAGTGGACTTTGTCAATCCAAAAGTGGAAATTTGTGATCTTAGCACAATATTAGTTCTCTCTTAGTGTATTCAATGTGATCTTAAGATGTTGTTCATGGTCATTTCTAGAGTAATAATATACCAATATTTCATCCAAAAATACTACCATGAATTAATCTAGATACTGGTGAAAACCCCAATTTATCATATCCATAAAAATAGTTGGTTCATTCATGAGACCGAACGACATTACCAAATATTCATAAAGACCATACCTACTTCAAAAATATATAAGAGGTATTTCTGATTACCTAACATGTACCTAATGGTAACTGACCACAAATAAATCTTTGAAAACACCCACACTCCTTGGATCTGATCAAAGATATCATCTATTCGAGTTAGTGGATATCGATTATTAATTGTCAGTTAGTTCATCCATCGGTAATCCATGCAAAGCCTAAGGTTATCATTATTCTTCTTGGAAAAAAGGATTGGTAAACCCCATGGTGAGGTACTAGTTCAGATAAAACATTCATCTTCCAGGTCTTACAACTACTTCTTGTGCTCCTGAAACTTTGTAGGTGCCATACTATAAGGAGGAATGGACACTGGTGTCGCTCCTAGAATTATCTCAATGGTGAATTATACCAATTTCACTAGATATATCCTAGAAAATTAATCACGGAAAACATCCCTAAAATGATCCACCATAGGAGTGAAAACAGTAGACCATACCCCCTGAACATCTAAGAAGAGACTGGAAACCTAAGATGTTACTCTACCCAGCCCCTAATGATCAGGTCCATCTTGAGACACATGGACATCCCATTCTCCCTTGTGACCATGTATACTACCCTATGGTGATGTAAACGTCACCCTCTAGAAATAAAATCAATTTGTTCTTAATAGGGAACTAATTAGTCCAATCCAAGGATTACATCAAACTCTTCCATTTCGAGTACGAAAATATTCCACATGAAAATATATATGCCTATATCAAGGGGACAATCCTTAAATATAAGAATGCTCTTTGATCGGATACCCAACGGGGCATCAAATTTCATCACTCCATAGAAGTACTCTATCTCGAGGACCAGGCTCTCTATAATTTTTGTAGATATAAAAGAGTGTTATGTGGTTATATCAAATAAAGTAGAAACTAAAGTATAGGTTATTAGAATAGTACCCAAAATATTAGAAGGTATGGTGATCTACTCTTCTAACATAGGTTTAACTACATGTAACTAGATCGTACTTCGTCCCTAAGTCATAACTTGACTGCCCTATGAAATCCTTCTCTGTTGGTTCTATAAGTCATAAGTTTGATTCCTTATGCCTCAACCACCACCTCAGTCTTAGCAGCTAGTGGTATTTGAGTTGACTACCTAGAGATATATTATTGGCCCCACTCCAGATCATGGAGTCGATATAGACCCTCTCTTTCTAGGTAATAGTGGAAAAGTCCTACAGAAGAATTGGATATTCCCCATCCTGCCACAGATTCTGTACTTAATTGGATCTCACATACAATAGGTTTTTGTGTGTCTAGGTTTCCCGTACAGGTCACATATAAGGAATTTTTCAGTACGAGCTATCGAACTATTTATACCCATATTAAAAACCTCAAAGTGAATATTATTTCCACTAAAAGAGCCACTACCATTTCTAGGTGCTAAACCACCCTAGCTCACACCATCAGCTTCCCTAAAATTCTGCTCAGTAATGGGGGCTTGTTTGACTATCTCAGAAATAGTAATCAGACAAAAATGACTTGTAATCATATGGAATACACCAACCCATCCTCAAATAACTTCACGGTCATGATCTCATCACCAGATAAAGTCGGTGTAAATTTCTGAAGTTCATTGAAATGAGTAGAATACTCTATTAGTAATATAGCTCACTACTTCAAGTTCACAAACTCTCTATCCCGGTCATCTCTCAATGTATGTAGAAAGAAGTAATAATATAATACTATAAGGAAATACCTCTAAATCATGTCTTAATGTCGGAATTCCTGGGTAATGAAATCCCACCATCACTTGGAAGAATCACATAGCATATGAGTAGTGAGATTAACCATCCTCTTTGGAGGCATCTCCAAATGCTCTAATATAGAAAGCATAGCCTCCATCCATGACCCAGCATCATGTGGTCCTCCATCCCCTGAGAAAGTGAGAGGATGTTGCTGCTAGAACTCCAGAGTCAACTCTTACATAGTTAGGGTAGTTCAAGAAACTCCTTTCATAGACTGCATCATTCTAAGGAAACCCTCTCAAAACTAGGCACCATTTCTCATGTCAAGAATAATAGGTGATGCCTCTGGCAGAACTACTGGAGATAATACCGATGGCTCAGGTCCCACCTCCTATGGTGCATAGTGGTCACCGCCTTCCTAGCATGAGAATCAGTTCCATCATGGGGGCATGATTATACAATTATAAATGCATGCCTCAAAAAAGAATCTATCAATTGAAAAGATTACATATAAATAATTAAGATAGTTACAAATCCTTTCTTTCGAAAAAGGTCAAACATATTTTCCTGCAATTAAAGCCAGATCTAGGTGATAAGGGGAAGACCATAATAAGCCTTAGGAATCAAAAGAGACACTCCCATATACACATTACTACAGTTGGGTTTGGGGATAGGTCTCATATCACACTTCATAGGTTTTCATATATGGAGTTTCAATTGTAAGGTATAAAGGAAAACACCCTTTAATTTTCAATTGGAATCCCATGTAGTAGTAACCATTTCATTTAAAGGTTTAATTTCATTTGAATCCATAGTATTTTATATATATAAACATATCAGGGTTTAGTTATATATGTATTCATTCCCAATTTATAAAAGTCATACTCTTTTAAATTAAAATTGGAACATTATATAACTGCAACCTAGCCCTTACATTCAGAATCAAGATATAATAGGTCATATCAAATGGTTTGATTGAATGAATTACCCTTAAAGATTTTTAGAAGTACTTGATTAATAATTTATCATTGGAATTCAATAATCAAATCAACTAATGTTGTTTTTATTAATGTAACTAGTAGGTCCAAAACACACAATATAGTATAATTATCCAATTAAGGTATCATCATCAATCTATGTGGGAAAACATTGTTTAGATTGATGTAGGCACTTTAATTAACCCAATTATTTCAACCTAAAAAAAGTGTTAGCGCATTTTAAATATATAATAATAAAGGTACTAACTATATGTAGTAGGTAATGCATGAAGAACGTAGATGTGGCATAGAAAATTGTAATTCTTCAACCCTAGTAGCTCAGAGCTGGTGGTTTCTTTATTACATTAGCATAAGATACAAAGAATCACATCATAAAGGACTGAATAGTTTAGTAGTCTTGGTAAACTAGATTTCTACTTAAAATTCAAATTAAATTTAAAATATAAAATGAACAAAGTATTTTCTTTGAGAACACCATTATCCCCTCAGCATAATCATGCATAATCAATCATAAAACTCTTCCTGGTATCCTAAGGAAAAATAAATCATAGTAAAGGGGTGAGTTCAAATTCTCGGTATGGGTAAGTGTACAATAGAAGATATGAGTAAATAAGGAATAAAAAATATGGAAAGGTAAATAAAAAAATATCATACCATTTAATCAATAACTTGAGTATAATATGGATGGAATAAATAATTACCAAATAATTACATATAAATAATCACATGATAATGAAACTTAACCATGGATATTCTACTAGTCGAATAATCACATGGAATATCAATAACTAAATTCATAATGATGTAATGCATAATGATAAACACATGAAATATCAAGATTTATCCTCAAGATAGTTACTATCAATTTCTATATTCAAGATAGTTACTACCAAGATCTATCCTTAAGATAGTTTAAATCTGTGGGTAGAAACTCATCTAATTTGGCCAATTAGTTTGTCTCATGAGACCTTTTGATGCATTAAGGGGTTATAGTGGGCCCCAAAAATCACTTACTAAGTCTAAGTCATTCCTCATATGAAAGGATGAAACATAATCAAAATAAAAATTCATATTAAAAACTAGTATATGAAATGTTAATACATACACTAATCAAATGAACATAATTATAAACCATCTAGAGTAATATAGAAAATGGTATCAAAATATCATATCCATAATAAAACTGATCATAAACCATCCAATGAAAGAATAAGGATGATATAAATATAACATATCCTCAGTGTATCATAATTACATTAAAGGTTTTATGACATTGATAAATAAAAATATCTTTAAAAATATTCTTGAGGAAAATATCCTTTTCATGTTGAAAATCACTTTTTAAAACTAAAAGTTCAAAAAACATTTTGAAGATAATTTTATTTGAAGATATCCTTTGAAAAATTGTAAAATAATATTTAAAACATTTCATGGTCATGATGGTATGAAACTCCAAACATTCCATACATGTTAAAGAAAATTTTCCTTTCACATTTTTGGTAAAATCCAAATGGGAATTGTTTCGAAAATGACATGAATATTATTTTCAAAAAAATTTGTAAAAATAGGTAAAAATTGTCTTTAATAAATCATTTTTAAAAGGTTAAAAATATTTTTTAAAACCTAATTATAAAAAAAGGATTTTGAGGAAAACAGATTTCCAACCAAAAAGAGAAATAAAGTTATATTTTCTTAAAAACATTTTCTCAATCATTTTAAGTACCAAAGAGTGGAATAATTGTAATATTACTTGAAAAAGTTCATGAATAAACATAGTATAATAAAATATATCTATTTTAATATGTTAATATCAAATAATTCCTCCAAGGTAGTTGTAAACATAAATAATCTCTAATAATTATGAGATTGTGAAATAATCTCTTGCCACTTTGGTAACTTTTGAATCATAACCCCCATAAAAGAAAAAACATTAAATGAAACTTTAAATATCATGAAGATAAATGAATTCATGATATAACATGTGAAATGGGTAGTATATATAGCACACAAAATAAATAAGTGGTGAATATGGTGTATGTCTCATAGAAGTAAAAGTGAGACGAGAAACTCTTACCACTTTATAATCAGTCAAACCGTATGCCCCATGAAATAATAACATTTAAAAAAAATAATTATCATTATAATAAATAAATTCATGATATAACATGTAAAATGGGTGTTATATACACTTTATAAAAGAATATGTGTGCATAACATCAAAATATTCCTTAATGAAAGAAAATTGAGATGAAGTCCCTTACAAAGATCAAGTTATTGAAGTGATAGTTAATCAAATGAATTGATTATGTGTATAAAATGTAAATACACATAAAAAATGTGTAAATAATAAATAATATAATCAAAATTAATTTCAAACATAATATTATCATTACATAATCAATTAAGTATAAGTTTAATCCAATGAATGGAAAGTGAGTTAAGAAATCACTTACCTCGGGTTTGAATTACTTCAAATGTGTTAAAACATCCTATATAATGGTTTTAAATATGTTATTAATTTATACTAGAAAAATATTAATATTTATAATATCTTATATGATCCTTTTATAACACCTTACCACCAATTCATTAGAAATATTTCATTATTTTCACTATTTTATGTGTCAATTCCTTGTTTTCTCATGTTTGTTTTGTATTGAAAGTATTGGTTATATTTAATAGGATATATATATGTCATTTAAAAAAAATATTAATTTTATAAACATCATATTTAATCATTAAATATGTTTTTAGAACCATTCTTGAATGTTGAACATAGAAAATGAATTTCATCTCTTCGTGGAGACGGTAAGTCATATGTACGCATGAGCAATGATATCATTTCTAAATGGTTAAAAGAGTGAGGAAGTGGATGGTGTAGTAATTTTATATAATAAATATAATTTCATAATTGTCTTGTATATATATTATTTCCATAATTATAACCATCCAATTAAAGTGGTGATGAAAAATGAATTACACCGCTACGTGGAGACGGTAAGTCGTACGTACACACGAGTGATGTTTTAAATTTTCATAGGATAGAGAGGATATGGAAAACATTTGTCCCATAAACATAATAAAATATAATCACATTGATGATGCTAGATTTATTACTTTATAATTGGTAAAACACATTAAGAGGAAGTGGATTAAGAAATAAAATTTAAAGAGTTAGTATGGATGATTACCTTATCTTAAAGAATCATCTTTTAGATATCCTATTAGGGGCACTAATATTGGTAATTTTGGAATACCAGGACCTTAATAATTTATATAAATATGTTAATATAAATTATAAAGGATTGGTTGAGCTATATGTTTTGGAGAAGTGAGGAGGTAATGGAGGTTATTTATTGTAACATCTCAAGATTTTATGAAATATATTATTTCAAGTTTATTTAAATTATTTGATAGCATGAGTTATACACAATGAAAAGTTTATATTGAATTATATGCAATAAAAGGTTTATCTTTAATTACACGAAACATCTATTTTCTTCGATAACTTGAGTTGCATGTAAGGTCGAGTCTTACCAAATAATAATATAATGTTGATATTATCATTTAATATGGAAGTTATAGACTGGATGTTATATTGGTAGGTGTGAATAAAAATAAATATATTATACTGGTTTATAAATTTTTTTACATTCATCCAATAGATTTTATAGGCATAAGACAACAATAAATCCAGTTTTATGCTTAAATATTGTATTTTTCTAAAAAACAGTTTTACTGCCTTTTAATAGAAGATTTGTTTTAAAAAAATTATAATTTTATATAATTTATTTTAAAAACTAAAATTATTTTTTGAAATATTAATATCAAAATTTAATTTGGGTGAATGTTTGGTATTTTTCTAAGAAGTTTCATTTTTGATGAATAGTGAAAATCCATGTATTTTAATTGAAAATTTTGTTTTCATATAATTAATTTCTATAGTTATATTATATTTTAAATTGGTTTTAAAGTATAATTAGTTAAATTATACATCAGAAAATCTAATTTATGTTAATGGATTCAATTTCACATTGAAATTAGATATAAAAACATTTCAAACTTTTGAACTTTCCCCCTTAAAAACTCATTGTCTCACAGCGTCTGTGAGATTAATTTTAAATTAATTTTATCCACTTGAATTTTGAAAAATAGATAAACATATTTGGAATAATTATTAAATTTTTTTTCAAATAATATCAACTTAATTTTTTGACCAAAATTATTAGTGAAAATATATAAAATTAATTAGATTGATTAAGGTAAGAACAAGATTACTTCACTACTACAAATAAGGATTTTATCAGTGCTAGAAACCTCTTTTAATAGTTCTAGAAAAGAACTGTTAATCACAGTGAAGATAAAGGGGGGTCCCCTTTAACAGTGATAAAAAAGTGCTGATAAAGGGGGAACTTTATCTGTTCTAAAAAAACACTTATAAAGGTTGAGTTACCTATGATGTGCTATTTATTTAAAAACACACCTACACACCTGCAAACAAACAACACCTTCACACAAACAGAACCTGCACAAAATAGCACAAAACAATACCTGCACACAAAACAGCTACCCAAAAAGCACCTTCACACAAACAAATCACATAAGAAAGAAACAGCACACACTAGAGTTTCGCAAAAAATGATATATACATTTACTTGAAATCTTGAATACAAAAAAACACTGTTATATACATTTCAAACAATGTTTTATATGGTTACAATTACAATTATCCAACACACAGTTAAAAACATTAATGTTTCATCCTTTTTCCATCTGTGATCCCCTCTCAAAAATTGTCATCCATGGTATTAGTTGTTGAACAAAGCATCCAAACTCAAGAAAAAAATTCCACCTACATAAGAAAACAAATATTATGTTAGTCTTACAATAATAAAATAAATTAAACATTAATATGAAATAATACATTAAAAAAATTACAATTTTTAATAAAAAATACACATTTGGAGTTATATCGGTCACACCGTGCATCGTATTGAGGTGGGGTTGATTCCTAAATGTCAAAAATGCGTCATAGATCATTGTTTTAAAATATTAAAACAATATGAATGGTTTTTCTCAATTTTGAGTATGTCACTTGTTCTTTTGAGTTTTTCAGGACTGGGTACAGATCTTATGTTTGGGTGCTTTCATCCCCATGCACAAGGGACAAACTAAGTTTATAACACCAGTAAATTGATGTTTTACTTTTCTCTTTTACATTTTATTTTATTTCCACCTCAGTTGGAACACTTGGGTGTGATATTTAGCTATTATGTGGATTTTGAATCTTGGCCCGGTATGGAAAGGGAGGTTTGATTACACATCATGATAGGCACTTAGGCTCATATGATGTATGATTTCTTATGATTTTCATTGAGAATATGGATTGAGCTAAGAGGGGTTGGACTGTTTAAAGTTCCAGCAAAGAAGCTAAATATTGTTTTCTTACTTAGCCTCTTTTGGTGGCATTCTACTCAGTTAACCCAAACATGTGGTTCCAATGAGATCTGCATGTGACTTTATATGCATCTGATATATGTTATTGACCCTGATAAGGGTATACATATATGATGATTGGGGGTGAGTTGTTTAAAGTGTCAAAAAAGAAACTAAATAGTGTTTTTCTGTATAGCCTCTTTAGTGGAATTATACTTAGCTAACCCGAATTGATACATGAGATTTGATGCTTGGCCTTATCATGGGTAGGCAAGGGTCTATGAGGCCAGATTATATGTGATGCCTGACTCTAATGTGGGTAGTTAGTGGGACATAAGACTAGATGATACTTGATACTTGACCTTGATATGGGTAGGTAAGCGTCCTTGAGACCAGATGTTGTGTGACATGATGTGGTAAGGGCGTTTAAGGGTGGTGAGATGTGTTACCCGTTACAACCTTTTCTATTGGAAAATTTTGTATATATACAATGATATGGATGTTTGACCATCATGATTGGTATTCAGTGGGATTCCACCTAGACGGGATTTGGTGGAGTGTCAGGAGGGTGGCGATACAGTGCTGCTTAAGTGTTCATGGAATGAGGCCCCAAAGAGTTGGTACGAGGCTCCGAAGGGTCGGGATGATCATGATATCCAGGTATAGAATTTGGTACAGGTGGGAAAGCTTCATATGGAAAACTTTGGGCCATTTATTGATGAGAATATTAGGGTGATCCTAGTTCATTTCATATATGGAATTAATAGGGGATCCTAGGGAGAAGATCCATCTATGGTGTACTTGCCTCGAGAGTTCCAGTCTCAGCACCCATCACTATTTCAAGGTTAGGGTAGACCAAAAACAATAGAGAACTTGATAGAGTTAGTATAAAATATCTTTGACCAGCTCAAGACACCCCAGGTCGAAGGGTGAGGATGGTTACATACATTCTCAGAGGAAAGATATAACACTTGTGGGATGTATAGGTATAGGCGGGCAGACACAAGGGACTGTCTCAGAAGGATTTTGAGTCCATATTCTTTGATCACTTAATCTAGAGACACTGAGGGTAGACAGAGCTTGTGAGTTCATGAACCTCTAGTAGGGGGATACTTATGTCATGGACTATGCACTAAATTTCACTAACTTGTCGTTATTTTCACCAGATATGGTGGGAGATGACATCACTAGGGTGCAGTATTTTGAGGATGGATTATGACACAAAATCAGGGTATAGGTCAACATCTTCAAACTATCATCCTTCTTAGAGGCAGTCAATTATCCACTTATAGTTGAGGGAAACTTGACAGACTGGTCTTATTTGAGTCGGGTGAAAGTGTCAGGTGAGCCGAGCAATGATGCTTTATGCTGCACAGAGAGAGGCCGTGAGGAGTCTCAGTAGGGCAGTCAGGCCAGAGACTCAGGTAGACTTTTTAGGAGTGGGTTTACAGTACTATTCTTTTATTATAGGAATCCAAGTCATGTTCAGACCCAATGTGATAAGGTTCTAAAGCAGTTTCGTGCATGCGACCAGATGATCCATTTGGAAAGGTTCTGTAGGAAGCCTTATCAAATAGGTGGGAGCCATAGAATAGGGAAGACTCAGGAATCTAAGGTCAGACTGAGAGTAGTACCAGGAGTGGGTATTTGGGATTTAGCTACACGTGGAGGCCTTATAAAAGATAGCAGGACCTAGAAGTGGTATCAGTGGATAGTGGAGCTCCGTAGGGAGGCCACAACTCAGGTAGTTGGGAATCAGGTCAGAAGAACACTATCAAGCTATTAGGGTCAGATTAGGATGGTGATCTAATGATAGTTAGTGGTACATTGTGGGTGTGACCACTCTTTTATTTCATTTTGGGTTTGTCTAGTTTTGGTGCATGAGGTGCATGAGTATTGTTTTTGGACTAACTAGGCACTGATTACTAGGTTTCCATCAATTATGATCTGAGATGTTTATATATATATATATATATATGAGGTGCATTGGAATCGAGATTTATGTGGGAATCAAAGCGATGCAGATTTGTATGTTAGGTGTGTATTCATCTGGGCATTGATGTGATGCAAGTTCTATATGAGGTGTGTAGGCACCCAGATTTTGATGGACATGCATATGTATATATGATGCGGGTTTATTTTAGCAATTGTTGAGATGCAAGATCTATGAGCATCTGATGAGATGCGATATTTTATGAGTGTTGTGTATGGAACAAGTATATATGGGCATCTGATGAGATACAAGACTTGATGGGTGTTAAATATGACATGGGTATTATTTGAGCAGATGATGAGGTGCAAGAATGATGATGCATCATGGGAGGAATTTTGATTCCAGAGATGGTTGGTGTATCATCGATACATTTGAGTTTTGGGTCAATAAGTGACCGGGTAGGTAACTCCTAAGGTGGGGAGTGCCTTGAAGTGAGTTTACCTATGACTTAATGAATGGGGTAAACCGAGATGATTTTGATGATATGAGTATATGTGGTACCATATCTAGTTAAATATTAATAGCTTGGGGACAAGCTATGTTAAGGTGGGGAGATTGTAATGTCTTGGGATTTTGAGGTGGTCAAAAAATCCTCAACCTGTTTGAATTTTTCATGTTTGGTAAGCGGGACATCTTTTTTTTTATATTTGGAACCTAATTCTGAGAGTTTGATTGACCCAAGTCCTTGTTTTTATATGGGTTTTAAGGCTCAGAAAGTTCCTTGGGGTTTTGGGTGTAGCGTGGCCTTTATGAAATCATGGACAGAGGCACATAGTTTGGAAAAACCGTGTAGTCTTCTAGAAGAAACCATGCAGTACACCATAGACACTTGACATGGTTTGGAAAACTATGTAGGTGGGGGTGAATGGCTATGTGAAACCTCTTCTATTTTTAATAGAGGTGATTCATGTAGCTTTATCATAGTTTGGAAAATTGTGCACCTAACTCTGTGTATTGTGGTTCTTAGATAGTGGGCACCTTACGGTTGGCACACGGTTATCAAAACTATGCAGCCAAACCATGTGGCCCATTAAAAAGTGGGAAATTAATTTTTTTCCTCAATCACTATTTCCTTATTTCTCCTCCCTTTCCTCCCATTTAAAATTCACAACAGAGGGAGCTCCTCCATCTTCCTTCTCCTTAGGCTTTGAGGGAACTCCATCATCCAGAATTTGATCTTTGATCTGTTAGTGGATACAGATTCATCTCAATAATACCTTCAATTTTCTAGATTCTCTTTTCTATTTATCTCTCTACATGGAGCATTAAATCCATGTGATCCCTTTTTTACTATTTTTATGGCATTAATCTAAAATTATATTTTCTTCTGATTCAGATTGATTTTGAGAATGATATCAAATGAGTGAGCACATACTAGTACAAGGTAGGTGGGACCTAGCTTTCTCCTTGATTTTATTAGTGTTTTGGGGTGAGTTCATATACACTATGTGGGTTGTTCGAGTGAGAACCTAATTAATTAAATACATTCTTATTAAATTGTTCTAAAGATTATATGAGATGCCTATGGGCATTCTTTTGATCCACTGCGATTGGTTAAGTCGGGTAAGAGGTTTGGACTAACTTGGAAAGTTTAGGCCGAGTGTGAATTTGAATTAAATAAAAATTTTATATTGGTTACTTGATTCCATGGGTATGTAATGGTCTTGGCCTTAGGATTGAGGTGGGTGTTGATCATCTAGATTGAGGCGATGTGGTTCGTTAGGTGGGGTTTGGCTTAGATACTTGGAGTGATGATGATAACCAAGTTGAGGTGACTTGGTCATCAGGATTTGAGGTGATGAAGTCATCAGGACAAGGTCATGGATCTAAGACTTGAGATGGTGTTGACCATCATGATTTTAGGGACATGGTCATAGGGGCACAAGGTGTCAAATGACGTGGATTAGGTTTTTTGGTGATTTTTGCTCATCATTTGTTGTTTGATGCACTGTTGGAGTCATGTTCACATAGATAAGACTTAGTCAAGGTGGTTTTGACCACTCTTTGTGGGTGGAGTCCCCCGTAGACTATGCAGTTAGGTGATGGTGTTGACCATCAATATGTCACTTGTGTTTTTTTCTAAAATTAATGTCAATTTTAAATAAAAAGATACACTTTGAGTCATACTAGTCGCATTTTGTGTTGGATTGAAGTGTGGTCTATTCCTATAGGTCACAAATGACTTATGGATCATTTCCTGAAATTATCAAAACAATCAGAATGCATTTGATCAATTTTCAGTATTTCACTTGTTCTTTTTACTAAAAATAATGTCAATTTTAAATAAAAAGAGACACTTTGAGTCATATAGGTCGCATCGTGTTTCGTATTAAGGTGGGGTTGATTGATACACATTTAAAATGACTTATGGATCATCTATCTAAAGTATCAAAACAACTGAATGTGTTTTCTCAATTTTGAATAGGCAAATTACTCGGATACCAACTATAATGACCTAAACATTTCATACATTGATATCACATATGAGTAGATTAATATTCCTTACATAAAAGAAATAAATTAAACATAAATATGAAACAATGCATTAATTCTATGGAAAATGATTTTACTGTGCAAACATCAAGATTACCTCTGTGATTGAGAAGACACAGCATCATTGCTCTTCCTGAAAGGGAATGTTACATAGACAAAAATCTTCTAAACTAAATGAACCCTGCAAGGAATAATGAAAATAAAATCAATGTTTCATTATATAATTTTTCATTAAAATAGAGATATTATATCATAACATTACCTTTACATCTTTCTAGAAGGTTTCTTTGGCCCAAATATAAGCTAATAAAAAAACTAATGATTCTTTGTGCACTTTACTACTCTTGGTTAACTACCACTTAACATAGAATCTGATCTGAACTTCTGATCCGACGTCCCAGTGATGCTCTCATCCGACACCATCTCTATGATATCATCATTCAGCATTCACTTTTCCTTCTCTTCCTGCACCCATTTACCTAGTAATGGGTGTAGGAAGAGAAGGAAAAGTGAATGGTGAATGACGATATCATAGAGATGGTGTTCGATGAGAGCATCATGGGGACCCCAGATCCGAAGTTCAGATCAGATGCTATGCTAAGTGGTAGTTAACCAACAGTAGTAAAGAATCCTTAGTTTTGTTATTAAATTTGTGAGTGATGCACAACAAATTTTCTTCCAACACACTACATCAGTAGAAATAATAGCATAAATGACAAAAATACAGAATATAAATGGTCCATGCCATAATATTTTAGGTCTAGTGCTTTTGGAAACATGGAAACATAATGAACTGGTTCATAAGAGTCCCTCATTAAGTTATTCTTTACTAGAAAGAAAAATCATTTCTAAAACCATTCTTTATAACCTAATGATATGAAACATAAGAAAGGCTGATCATAGATGCTTAATAAATTTAAATAAGGGAGATATCAATGATCATATAAGGATAACATAAGTAGTAGGAATTCACCTTAATCCTATTTGTGTACAATCTTCCATCAGGTATGCTGCCCATTCTTTTATAAACACATCTATATCATCTTGTGAATATGAGTTTTTGTGACAGTCATGGTAGTACTAAAAAAATATAAATACACAAAGTATTAATAAATATTTTAAATCAACTAGTAATTATTTTCAAAAATACCTCTTCAAGGATGCTAGTTTGTTGATGAAATACGATCTCTTTCATAAATTTACAAACATAATAACCACAATACTTTTTGTTTTCTTGTTTTAGACACTGCAGAAACATTGATAAAAATAAGTAATTTGTTTTGATATGTGTTTATATAGTACAATATTATTATATATACTAGGATACTTGTCCGGTTTTATATCTCATGGGCGTTCTTTTCCTTATAACCTAGATTCATTCCATGAAGTAGACAATATTGATGCACTACCCTATCATAATAGAATCCTCATTAAAAGATAATATAAATTATATAACTAGATGTTTAGATCTAAAATGTTGGATCTACTGTATTACAAATTGACAAACGCCATCATGCGTGGTTGGTTTTTTGGATATCCATGCATTGAATCTAGAAAATAAATCTTTAGAGTATCTAAATTGATCACAATGAGCATCCAATGCTGCCTAAAAACACAAAAAGGAATAATTAATGAAATAAATGAAAATATAGTTAATATGATTAAATTTTAGAGTTTTACCCATGCATCATTGGTATTAAAAAGATTATGTCATCCGTAATTTTATTTTCAAACTATTTGAGTAGGGATGATATTATTTCACCCTCTTTATCGTCATTTATTTCTTCTTTTTAAGAGGTTATGTGAGGACTAACAAGTCCAAATTTGTGTTCATGGGGAAATCCATTCAATTGTTTTTCATATATATGCCTGTGAAAAATATGAAATGTATTTAGTCATGAGGTGTATAAATGACTCAAGAAATTCTATAACACCCATTGGATGGACAAATTTATACCCTCACCACATTAGGATCTATTTTTTGAGTTATTTGGATACTATTATATGAAATTCACCTATATAATAAGTTAAGTAAGAAAAAATACAAAAAAGGAACCCTCTTTGCCTTTAACACTTATAAAGCTTTAGATTAAGGAAGAAGATACATAGGTTTGGTTATAAATATTATTTTAGAAGAATGGTAATTTATTGTTATCATAATAATTTATATTTAATTTTTTTGTATGATATAATTTCATTAAATTCTTAATAAACACCAACACATTGATTATTTAGTTAATAATTAAATAAAATAAATGATATTTCATTAAAAAAATTAAAATTAATAAAAATATTATCTTATTCTAAGTGAATTTTAAGTGTTAATTAATATCAAATATGGTCCATAAATGGGAAAAAATTTCTTTTATAATGATCATATTGACCCATAAATATTAAAAACATTGTTAGCGTTGTTAAGGTTAAAGCAGTGTTTTTGCGTGTTACATGTCTCTGTTAAAATTAATTTCCAACACATATGAGATTTTTATTTTAAAAATTAAATGAAATATTTTAAAATAATTAGGTATAAATTTTATAATAATTATAATTTTAATCTAGTATTAATGGATGAATTACACAGGTTATAAAACTAGCTACCTAAATAAAAAATCAAAAAGAAAAAAAATAAGGAAACTTAAAGACTAAGGAGAAAATGAAAAAAATTCCTTTATTTTTGTGTGGTGTGAGTTTCTATAGACCATAATTAACCTTTATTCCATTATTTTTAATTTTTTAAGCACATTATGTAAGGTATACCTCCCAATAGTGTTTACCTTTTTATATTTACAAGAATGCCACTCTCCCTCCACTATAAAAAGGTACTTATCCTCCCCACTTATCCACACCTATAAAGACATTTTTCTCATCCAAAACCGGAAAAAATAATGTCCCAAAATATCTCATCTCATCCTATAAGCCTAAAATTTTTCAAAAATCAAACCAAGGAATCCCTTTGGTGCAAACCAAAAGGAGTTACCCGAAGAAGAGGTAACATTTTTCAATGATCACTTTTATTTTATTTATTTACAAAGCAATTAAATTATTATTATTACATGATTATATAACAACATAATTATCCTAAATATAATTATATTTTTTATGTTAAGTTTTCAACCTACACCTACACACACTTCCATCAAATGGGATATGAAATTATCATCTGTGTTTATGGCGGACTACCATCTCGCGAAACGATGTAATTTGTTTTTCCTTTACCACCTCTCATGGTTGTGAATTATGATGTAAAAACTATTTTTATATGATATATATGATATTTATAATGTCTTAATACTTTTTTAATTATTATATAACACATACCTTCATGTTTTCCCTTTTGTGGTAATATGATAACATCATTTGTGGATGTATGGACTACCGCCTCCTCAAAGCGATGTG
Organism: Viscum album; assembly: GCA_963277665.1. Classification (NCBI taxonomy): domain Eukaryota; kingdom Viridiplantae; phylum Streptophyta; class Magnoliopsida; order Santalales; family Viscaceae; genus Viscum; species Viscum album. Next base: position 393,512,612 of record OY728160.1, read on the forward strand.
ATACATTCATACTTTACATGGAATGAATTAAGGATGGGTTTAATAAAAAAATGTGACATATATAATATATATATGATATTTATGACATAATTAATTTTCTGGAAATATAATATATCATTTTATTTATTACCCTTTCCACACACTAAAAAAAGTGATAACGTCGTTCGTGGGCATGTGGACTACCACCTTCTCAACATGATGTGATTACTTTTAAATGAAAAGAATTATATATATAAGTATATATGAATAAATAAAATGGTATTTATGATATAATTATTATTCTATAAATATAAATTTTACTTGCCTCCTTTCTATAATGATCATTGAAAAATGGAAACGTTGCTCATGTATACGTACGACCTACAATATCCATGATTGTAACATTGGTTAATTTTTCATAATCATGTTTAATTATTGGTTTTAAAATTATAATTTATTTATAAATATGATAATTATTTCATGATTATTATTCTAGATATTTTTATATAATGACCGCCCTGACTATAATCAACCAACCTTAGTCATTTTTATACATAAACCAAATATGGTCAAAACACTGGACATAAACTTAATTGATTAAGTTATTGTGTACAACATTGTAATAAGTGAAATAAAATTAATAATAAACTTGAAAAATGTTATTAATTAAATAAATAAGTAACATAAGTTTATTATTTAGGAATATAAAGACACATGTGATAATTCGGACTCAAGGTAAGGAATTCCATCTTAATCTTCTTTCATTGAGGCATATTTTGATTTTATACACCCACTATATTTTTTGAGTGGTTTATACAGCCCATTTGAAATATTCTATAATTAATTAAATTATTCTAATATTATTTAATTTTTTTGTTAAATTTTATTCTTTCATGGGGCTTATGATTTAAATGTTCAAAGTGGTATGGGACACTTTGAATGTTTAAAGATTTAATTTAAAAATATTTTTTCTCCATGTCAATATTATTGATATTATTTTACATATTTATTTATATATATTATAATGAAAATTTTATTTCTATTTATAATTTCATTCAAATGCTTTCAAAAGGAATATTTTTATGTGTTTTAAAAAGAATTTTTTGACAAGCGACAAATGAAATGTCCTATTTTTAAAGTACAACGACAACAACCTTTCATGTCATTGAGACTTTTATTTTATTTCTAGATCACTTTGAAATATTGCATGTTTTATTAAATGAAAAACCCTATTTAATTTTTTGGGGGTATTTTGGTATTAAAAATGGTTATTCAAAGAAAAGATTATTTTGGTATTGAAAATGGGTTTTTAAAAGAGAGGGGTATTTTTATCCGAAAGTGTTTTTTATATGGGTTAAAAAATATTTTTTCAAAGGGATTTATGATAAAAGTGTTTTATTAATGATATGTTACTTGAACATTATATGGAACAGGTGATCCTATTCCAAATTATATGTGGGGTGGCCCATATAGTGTCAGGTGATCCCATTGCATCTTATACATGGGGTGGCCAAGATAGTATCAGGTGATCCCGTTATAGTCCCGTTATAGCTTATGCATGTGGTGGCCCAAATAGCACCAGGTGAGACTACTCCAACTTATAAATAGGGTGTCCCAAATAGCACCAAGTGATCCCCTTATAGATTAAATTATGGGTGGTTCTGTGATATCCCTCTAATTTCATTGGGTATGGAAGTCGACCGTATAGTTATTTCATTTATAAGAGTGAAATGTTTGAAAGTTGGATGTATGGTTATTCCAATTAAAAGGTTTTTGAAAGTGTTTAATGAATATGATGCTCTATGTCACTTAAAATAGTTTTAATTTCTTTATATGGGTTTTAATGATTTTCTTTGAGAAAAAATTGTGTTTTTTTCATGTGAAAATGTTTTATTTCATATTCTCAAAGAACTTTAAAGATAAAGGTAAACGTTATATGATTTTTCATGTTTTTACTGATATAATAGTTTTCTTTCTTTTTATATCCCTTAATGATATTTTGTGCTCATCCCAATATTTTAAAATGTTTTCATGGGGTTTAAGGATAGGTAAGGGAAGGGAAGAATTCAAGTTGAAAGTCATGGAGATTTTCTATGAAAATAATTCACGCTTTGTTTTAAAAGTTTTATATTATGGGTGTAGAGACCCAGTTTTTTCATTGTAATACTTTGAAGTATTTATATATATATTTTCATAGCTATTCATTGAGACAGAATACGATTCTAGGGCCTGGTGTTCCCAGATTTAATTTTATAAAAATATTATAAATATATTTTATATTGTGCATGTATATATTATTAAAGAAAATGGGATGACTCTTAAATGATAAATCAAATCAGAAATATGAGACCACATTTGAGTCCGGAATGTGGTTTTTACCCTAGATGCAACATAAAATGAGTCGGCATGGGGCGTTCAGATCCCTCGCTCATTGGCAGTACATTCAGTGGATTAAATTAATTAATTAATTTAATTAATTTTTGTGTTTAACCTAAACTGAAATGTTATAAATATATCACCATGGAAAACTTCGTAGGGTTATCCTTATAATCCTAGGAATTTTCTAAGATCTCTCTCCTTATTTCTATTGGAGGATCTCATTGAACAACGCCCAAACTTCATGTCAAAGCAGATTAGGATGATGTGAACACAACGGCTTCTCTAAAATCATTAGTGGATGTGTTATTCATCAATGATCGATACTTAATCAAGGTAATACCCATCAATTAGTGTTTTTATGCCCTTGATTACATTTAATTGAGCATATCAATCTTTTTTCTTTGATTTGTGTCCTTTTTCATCCTTTGCATGTGCCCAAGTATTGACATATTGATTTAATTCATTATTTATCTAACATTGGTTTCCCCATTCTTGATCTATTGTCTAAGAAATATTAGTATCCATCATTAAAAAAAAATTGGTGCCTTTATACCTAATTTTCTTCACTTCCCTCATCGTTTGGATCCCAGTGGTCCTGGTTTGACTTTTTCATGAAGTCCTGAGCCTGATCAGACCATCGGATTCACAGAAAATTGATGAAAAAAGAACATATCAATGAGAAAAACTTAGATCTGAGATCATTGTAAGGTGAGGGTGGTTATTTTAGTAATTTATGGATGAATTTTGGTTGAATAGAGGTATGGTGATGTGCAGAATGGGCAGCGAAACCCCGAAAAACCTTCAGTGGCCATTTTCTGATGAATGATGGCCAAGATCTGTGATTTACGGCTAGATACACTCATTCTAGATGGATTTAAGGCAAGATATATAGAGGCTCAAGAAGATTCATGCATGGAACCTGGATTTGGGATTTCTTCTGAAATCCCATCTACACTCCATGTTCAAGGATGAACACGCGGCATGTATCCCCTTCCGAAACGACGGCTAGGGTTTGAGAAATCTTAAGAAAGACATGGTGATTAGTCCCCCTAACACGTTGTGTATCCCTTCCTCAATTGGAAAACCCATGTGATGGGTCACAAGGATGAGAACCTATGTGGAAGTACATGGGGTCCAGTATACGACTGTGTACTCTGGTACATAGACACGGCAAGCAACCCATGGCCCCAGTCCCGCTTAGCCAAGGCACGCCACGTAGTCCACCTACATGGTGTGTACTACTACAAAAACAATGAGTCTTGTACTGGTAAGAGACATGACAAGAATATTAAGTGGGCCCACATGCTATGTGGGTCCCCTCACATGTTGTGTACCCCTTGGTTCCTTTTCAGTAAACTTCAAAGTTTTGTATCTTCTTTGTTTGCACTCATATTTTAGCCCATGAGTAGCCTATATTAAGTGTTTTTTGTATAGAACGTGATGGGGTAATCAATTGTGGCTTTTGAGATACAATGTGAAATGTTTTAGGCATAACTATTACTAAGTCAACCCTGAAAATGGCAGTGATCGGGTAGGATCACCAGTGATCTTCTAAGTGGTACCCTCCAATTGAGTTGGGTAGTGGGTCCTAAACGTCTTTCGAGTGGTACCCTCCAATTGATTTGTACATAGGGACCTCAAAATCTTATGAGTGGTACCCTCTAGTAGATATGGATATTGGGTCCTTAACACCTTCTGAGTGGTACCCTCTAGTGGAGCTGGGTAGAGGGTCATCAATGTCTTCTGAGTGGTACCGTCCAGTTGAGCTGGGTAGTGCATCCTCGACGTCTTCCAAGTGGTACCCTCCAGTAGAGCTAGGTAGTGGGTCCTTGATGTCTTCTAAGTGGTACCCTCTAGTTGAGCTGGGTAGTGGTTCCTCAATGTCTTCTGAGTGGTACCCTTCATTAGAGCTGGGAATTGGGTCCTCAACTTTGATTTTGTGCCCACTCGGCTATGTGGCATAGTGAAGAGGCATAGTTAGACTTATACGGTTACATTTGGTAAGACACGTGAGATGATGGGCATCATTGATGGCCTTTTAGAACTATCATATACTCTTATTCTTAGGCTGATTTGTGAGATGGAGATCCCCTTACTCTCTTGATTTGGACTTCTTTGACTGCACATATATATATATATCCTTCTTCTATATCCACACCTTGGATTTGGGCACTCTCCTTCCAGAAGAGGAGAATATGTTTGGGGTATGTCACATTCTTTTTGTGTTTATCTTATCATGGTTGGATGAGTCTACTCCTCTTCTATAGGTAACAAAGACTTGGTGGGTAGTTCATCTACTCACCTTGTTTATCCCATGTGTTTGGATGAGCTTACTTTCACTTTTTGTTGGGTTGAGTTTTACTCTTTCACTTTACCTTGTACTATCTAATTTATTTCTCTTATATTGTATCTATTACTACTCCCCATTCATATTTTGGGGTGTCCTACTAAGTATGTTTATACTCACCCCTGTATGGGTTTTTCCCTCACATATCGTGACTTATGCAGACGATGGATAGGTTGACTGTGACTTCAGATAAGCTTAGGGATATTGGGTGCTTAGACTGAATATGGTGGTACTAGCTTGGTATTTAGGATATGGTCTCTCTTTTAGCTATTTACTTTCCATTTTTTGTGATATTGGGATATATTTCTGGTTGAGCGTGTATTTTTTCCCTTTTATTTTCAGTTTATACTACCATACTTTTTTACTGTCTAGAGGTTCATTCATGCTCAATTTACTTTATAGCAATGTTGAATCTATTATTATTTCCCTATGAAGTTTTTCATTGAGTTGGATGTGTGCATGTGTAAAGGTTTTTAGGCAAAGGCCTCCCCAATTTTTTTATGCCTTCGGCACTTATCGCCACCCCCTGGCCTATGGAGGCGGGCTTGGGGTATTTACGACTCGAGCCATAGATTGGGTCGGGTCGTGATAGATTAGTATCATAGAAAGTTCATTCCTTGGGACATTATTTAGATTTATTCCCTTAAGAGGATTTGGTTGGGTTTAGTTAAATAGTGTCAAAGTGTCTCGATTATAGCTCTTAGGCTAGAGAATCCAGTGATGGTGCAGCAGTTGATGTATCCATTCACCAAGACCCCGACTACCTGCTTGTTCACTCGGCATGTCAAGACATTTATTGTAGGGTTAAATGGTACATGTATCATATATAATTGAGTCTTTAACTATCCTTATTGAGTAAAATCCCTATTATTTTTATATATATTCTTTCTCATCAGACCATGGTACCCCTTGATAACTTTTAGGATGTATCCACAATGATACATAGCCAAGATACCATCTCTAGTTCATGATGATGATCCTATGAGCGATGGGGTCTCAGTTTAGGGTCTATCATATGACCCACTTCTTCCAGGTGGGTAGGTAGCATCACCTCCCCCTGTCGAGTAGAAGATCATCCTAGTAGAGTAGGCTTAGGATATTTACAAGATTAGTGAGCTTCGTGAGTTCCAGTGTCAGAGGCCATTGAGGTTATGTGGCAAGATAGATCCTCAGGAAACAGAGGATTGTCTAGAGTTATTGATCCATATATTTAGGCTCGTTCGAACACCGAAATATCAGGTGGTTGCACTAGAATCTAGCCCTTTCCATGGAGTAGTTGGGTATTGGTGGAGCCTTTTACATAGATGCACAATGAGTTGACACTCTCATGGTCTGACTTCCAACAGTTTTTATGTGAGGAGTACTACCCCTCTTTCTTACGCTCAATCTATATCTAAGAGATTCTAGAGCTGAAGCAGGGAGGGATGATGGTGGCTGATTATGCATCATGATTCACAAACCTTACGCGTTACTCCCTTGGTATGATCTGTGATGGCTACTTCTGAGCATGGAAGTTTGAGCAAGGACTTCACAGAGAGATTCGAGCCAGTATTGTACCCTTGTGCATCCCCACATATGTCGGGGTACTAGAGTGGGAAGTTTTTATAGAGAGATTTATTCCATAGAGATGAAAGACAATTGAAGCTCGAAGTAGGTGCCATAAGGTTGAGTCATATACAATAGCTAGCAGACATCAGGCATCAGGATCTCGGCACAGGAGACCTTTCTGTGATCAGAATCAGGTGCATGGTCAGAGGCAACACAGGGCACCATGGAAGACTAGAGAGGGTTGGGTCTTTACTTTTGATGGGAGAGGTCACATGGAATGAGACTTCCTAATCAGAAGTGCTGAGAAACACAGGTAGATAGCTGATGGACCACCATAGTAGAGATAGTGTCACGATCAGGGATCTCCCAGTCATGGATAGGGTTGTCCCTAGGGAGGCAGAGCTGGAAGAAGCATGGGAGGAGCTATGGGTGGTGTAATTTACTATGATATCCTTCCACCACTACCACTAGGTGGCCTATGTTAGGCTCAGGGAGCTGGCAGTTGAGGCTGCAGACAACTGCTGGCTTTGGAGGTTTATAATCCTACAGTGCATGAGATGATAAGAGGATTGATTTGTGTGTTTTATAATCTTGTTTCAATATTAATAGACACATGTTCCATTCATTCCTTTACCTCTATACTCTTGGTGCAATAACTAGATATCCTAATTGAGGCACTTGCACAGTAGATTCATCATGAGGTTCCTACAGGGAATGATTCTTCTATATCTTTCATCTACAAATAGTGGAAGATATCGCTTGTAGGAGAGAGGTTCACATGGGATATTTTGGTCATCACAATGGAACCCTATGAATTCATCTTGGACATGGATTGGATTTCCATGGTCTAAGACTATATTGAATTTCATCACAGACAAGTCAGATGCCTATGTGCTGATGGTATATGATTCACCTTTTCTGTCAAGATAGATCACATGGCTGGGAAAGTGGGTTTTGCGAGTAGGATATTGTAGCCCATCACTAATTAGTTGGAAAGTGTATCCCTTGGTTAAATCGGCTCTTCAGGCATCTGGGTTCCTTCAGTTGTGGTGGATTATATATACTTCTTCCTTAAATATGTTCTGGGACTACCTCTAAGTTTGGAGATGGAGTTTTGAATTGACTTACATCCAGAGACAACTCTGATATCTTCTGTGGAATATCAGATATCCCCCACTAAGCTTTGGGAGCTATGGTTTCAGTTGGAGGACCATCGTGAGAAAGGTTTAATCAGATACAATGTGTCCCCCTGGGCATCTCCAGTGTTGTTCGTGAAAAAGGAATATGAGAGCTTGTAGATTTTCATGGATTATCATCACTTGAACTAGGACACGATAAATAAAAAGTACCCCTTTCCAAGTATTGAAGACCTCTTTGACTAGTTGAGAGGTTCAAAATGGTTCTCAAATATCAATCTTAGGTATGGTTACCACCAATTGAGGGTTTTCAAGACTGATATTCCAAATTTGGCATTCTAATATCACTACAGACGCTATGAGTTTCTAGTGATTCCCTTTGGTGTGATGAATTCCCCTACTATGTTTATGGATTTGATGAACAATGTATTACAGCTGTAATTGAACCAGTTTTTTGTCATATTCATTGACTACATACTCATCTACTCTGTATTAAAGGATGAGCATGCATAACACTTAAGGATGGTCCTAGATTTAGTTCAAGAGCACCATCTTTAGAAAAACATCTTAAAGTGTCGATTTTGGATTCATGAGGTTTAATTTATGGGTAATGTTATTTCTAAGTATGGTTTAGTCATGGATCCAACAAATATTGATGCAGTTTTTTCTTGGGATCCACCTAAGAATGTGTCAGAGGTGCGGAGATTTCTTGGCTTGGTGGAGTACTACAGGAGGTTTGTGGAAGACTTATCTAGAATCATAGCCCCTTTGACTGCCCTAATGCAAAAAGGGCATCCATTTACCTAGTATGAGTATTTATAGAGTTCCTTTGAGGAGTTGAGTCTTATACTAACAAGTGATCCAATGTTAATACTACCAGAGGAATGTGTGGAATTCGTAGTGTATCGTGATGCCTCAGGACTGGGATCAGTTGCGTGTTGATGCAGTGGAAGGAAGTTATCGCATACAGGTTGAGGCAGTTGAGACCCCATGAGTATAACTATGTGACTCATGATCTATAGCTGGTAGCAGTAGTATTCACCTTGAGGATGTGGAGTTATTACCTTCTGGTAGAGTGCATCATAGTTTACTCAGACCACCAAAGTCTCAGGTACAACTTCATGCAAAGAGACATGAAGCTGAGATAACGGCGATGGTTGGAGTTCCTGTAGGACTATGACTTTGAGATAATCTATAATATTGGTAAGGGAAATGTTTTAGTAGATTATCTTATCAAGATTCCACAAAATCGTTTAGTATTGGAAGCCTCATAGCAGTTAGCTTCCCTATAGCTGACCCTAGTGGAGCAAAAGGGTGCATATTTTCTTTAGCCAATGGTGTGAAATAATTCACTTCTCAAGCATGTGAGAGATTAACATATTGGATACATTGAATATGAGGTATTACGTGATTATATATCCATATGAAACTCATTATATGGATATTATAAACAAGGGAATCATGTCATCTTATTTCAGTGGTGAAAAGTGGTTCTAATAACGTTGTGGGAGGAGGTGATGTGGGAGTTAAACACTTATCCTATAGATATATATAATAGTGTGGTTAATATGTAAATAGACCTTCAGTGTAATTATTTGTTGGTCCAATATGAGATGAACTATAGCTGATTTTGTCTCTTGGTGCCTCACTTGTTAGTAGGTGAAGGTTGAGCACCAAGTTTCGACAGGTCTTTTGTAGCCACTTGAGATCCTGAAGTGGAAGTGGGATGGCATATCTATGGAATTTTTCACATGTATTCCACACATTTAGAAGATCCATGATTCCATCAGGGTGATAGTTGATTGACTTGTGAAGTCGGTGCACTTCTATACTATCAAGGAGCGGAGTTCGGTGGAGAGTTTGGGGTAGTTGTAAGTATAGGAGATCATTCGCCTTCAAGAGATACTCTTGAAGATTGTCTATGATCATAACATGTGGTTTACATCATGATTATGGAGAGACCTATAGGAGAAATTTGGGACCCAAATGAGGATGATTACAATATTTCACCCCAAGACCTATGGGAAAATCGAGCTCACTATCCAGGTGTTGGAGGATATGCTAAGGGCGTGCATGTAAGGATTTGTTCAGAGATGGGAGGATCACCTACTCTTGGTAGATTTTGTATACAAAAATATTTACCACTCTACCATCAGCATGACACCTTTTTATTCCTTGTACGGGAGACCTTTTAGGTTACCCTTATGCTGGAAAAATATTGGTGAGTCATCTCTTGTGGGCCCAGAGATGGTGCAGCTGCCAATGGAGAAATTTCAGGTCATCCGTGAGTAGATGAGGATGGCCTAGAGTAGAAACAAATCTTACATAGATTTTCATTATATTCCCATGGAGTTCGAGCATGGAGACCACTTTTTCTTGTGAGACTACCCACAATGAGGATTGTTGAGGTTCGGCCAGGAGGCAAGAAATCCCTGAGGTTCACCGGGTCATTCGAGATCATGCAGAGGGTTGGTGATGTTTCTTAACACATCACCCTACCACCACAGCTAGAGAGAGTGCATAACATCTTCCACGTGTAGCAGTTGAGAAAATACGTGCATGACCCCACACACATCATCGACTTGGGAGAGCTGTACATCGAGGATGGGGCCACTTTTATAGAGCACCTAGTGGTGATCAAGGATTAGAAAGAGTGAACCCTACATGGATAGATCATCCAATTGTTTCACATGTTGTGGTAACATGGAAACATGCAGGAGAGTTCCTGGGAGTGGGAGATCCAAGTGTGGGCTTAGTATCCAAAGTTGTTTCTTTAGTTTTTCTTTTTGGGGATGAAACTCTTGAAGGAGGTAATAATGTACAAAACTAGTTTTTTCCTTGTAAGACTTTGAAATATTTATATATATGTTTTTAGAGCTAGGAGTGATACAAAGTGTGATTTTGAGGCCCAGTGTGCCTAGAATTAATTTTATAAAAATATTAAATATATTTTATATTTCACACATGCAAATTATTAAAGAAAATTTGATAGCTCTTAAACAGTAACTTGGATCATAAATTTGATACCACAATTGAGTCTGGAATGTGTTGTTTACCCTAGGTACAATATAAAATGAGTCAGCGTTAGGCATTCAAATCCATCACTCGTTGGCAGTACGTTCATTGGATTAAATTAATTAATTAATTTAATTATTTTTTTGTTTAAAATAAACTGAAATGTTATAAATATATCTCCATGTAAAATTTCCTAGGTTTATCCTCATAATCCTATGAATTTTCCAAGAGCTCACTCTTTCCTTCTATTGGCGGATCCATTAAACGATGATGAAACTCCAGATCAGAGTAGATCAGGACACTGTGAAAAAAAAAATTCTCTCAAATAATTGGTGGACACATTCTTCATCAACGATCAATCTATAATCAAGGTAGGACTCATCAATTAGTTTTTTTACACCTTTGATTAAATTGAATTGAGAAGATCAATATTTTTTTCTTCGATCTAAATCCTTTTTCATCCTTTTCATGTGACCAAGTATTGATATATTGATTTAATTAATTATTTATCTAACCCTACTTTCCCCATTATTGATTGATTGGAAAAGAACACTTGTCATAGATCCTTAAACATTTTTTTGTGGTGCCTTTCTCCCTGATTTTATTCACATCCTTCACTAGTTAGATCCTTGTGGTCCTGGTTCGACTTTTTCGAGAATGGACAAGATTCATGATTTATGGCTAGATCCACTCATTCTGGAAGTATTCAAGGTGACATATATAGTGTCACAAGAATATTCAAGTGTGGAATTCGAATATGGAATTTCTATCGAAATCCCAACTACAATCCATGTTCAAAGATGAACACATGGCATGTAGCCCCTTCTATGGTGGTGGCTAGGGTTTGATAAATATTAAGGAGGAAACAACATGTAGTCCCCCTCTACACCGTGTACCCCTTCCCTAGTTAGAAAACCTATGTGACTGGTCACACAGATGGGAACCCATGTCGAAGTACATGGGGTTCATTACACGGCTATGTACATCGGTACCCGGACATGGCAAGTAGTACACGACCTTGGTCCCAGTTAGCCAAGGCATGCCATGTAGTCCACCTACATGGTGTGTATTAATACACAGACAGGGATCTATGTACTAGACAAGGACATGTCCAGACTATGAAGTGGGGCCACACTCCATGTGGGTCACCTTAAATGTTTTGTACCCCTTGGTTTCTTTTTAGGAAACCTAAAGGTTCTATATATCATTCATTTGAACTTGGATTTTAGCCTGCAATTATCCTATCCTGAGTGTTTTTTCATGTATAACGTGATGGTGCCCTCATTTTTGGATTTCAATATATGATTTTCAATGTTCCGATCATGAAACATATTAAGGAGACTCTGACGATGATAGTGATCAGGAAGAATCACCAGTGATCTTCTGAGTGGTACCCTCTAGTTGAGATGGGTAGTGGGTCCTCAAGGTCTTCCAAGTGGTACCCTCTAGTTGAGTTGGGTAGTGGGTCTTTGACATCTTTTGAGTGGTACCCTCCAGTAGAGCTGGGCAGTGGGTCCCTGAAATCTTATGAATGGTACCCTACAGTAGAGTTGGGCAGTGGGTCTTCGACATCTTTCGAGTGGTACCCTCTAGTGGATCTTGGCAGTGGGTCCTCAACATCTTTTGAGTGGTAACCTTTAGTTCATCTAGGTAGTACATCCTTGACGTCTTTCAAGTGGTAACCTCCAATAGAGTAGGGTAGTGGGTCCTAGACATCTTCTGAGTGCTACCTCCCACTTGATATGGGTAGTGGGTCCTTGAAGTCTTCTGAGTGGTGCCCTCTAGTAGATTTGGGGAGTGGGTCCTTGACTTTGAGTTTGTGCCCACTCAGTTGTGTGACACAATGACTAGTCATGGTTAAACTTGTAAGATTACTTCTTGGTAGACATGTGAGATGTTGGGAATCGTTGATGGAATTTTGGAACTATTGACTACTCTTATTCTTAGGTTGAGCTGTGAGATGGAGATCCCCTTACTCTCTTAGTTTGGTCTTCTTTAATTAATAATGTGTATATATATATATATCCTTCTTCTATATCCATACCTTGGATTTGTACACTCCCCTTCTAGGAAGATGAAGATTCGCGGGGTATGCCACGTGCTTTCCATGTTTAACTTCTCATGGTTGAATGAGTATACTCTCCTATTATAGGTAGTGAAGACTCAATGGGTAGTTCATCTATTCACCGTATTTATCCCTTGTGTTTTGATGAGCTTAATTTCACTCTTTAATGGGTTGAGTTGTACTCTTTCATTGTACCTTATGTTATCTATTGTCTTTATATGCTATTGTATCTCTTACTTCTCCCTCTTTAGCTTTCATGGAATCCTACTGGGCATGTTTATAATCACCCCTATATGGGATTTTCCCGCACATATCATGTCTTATGTATACAACGAACAAGTTGACCATGACTTCAAATAATATTGAGGATATTGGGTTCTTAGACTGTGTATGCTGGTTATAGCTTGGGATTCAAGATATGGGCTCTCTTTTAGATATTTTCTTTTTAGTTTTGTTGGGTTGGAACATATTTATGGTTGGGAATGTATTTTTCTTCTTTACTTTTCAGTATACACTACCATACTTTTGTACTGTCTAGAGGTTCATGCATGCTCGGTTTACTTTATAGCAGTGCTGCATCTTTATTTCTTTCCCTATGAACTTTTGAATTGAGTTGGTTGTGTGCATGTGTATAGGTTTTTAGGAAAAGGCCTCCCTGATTTAGTTATGCCTTTGGTGCTTTTCACCACCCCCTAGCCTATGGAGTTGGGCTTGGGGTAGTTATGACTAAAGCCCCAGCTTGGATTGGGTCATGACAGTGGAAAAAATGGATACTGATCGGAAGTCTCCACTTTGTATTTTATGGGTTTTTTATGTATTATTTATGGCATAATTATATAAAACTTTAAACCTAAAAAGATCCTCAATGTAATAGAAATTAAAATTCTTGACATAACTCAAGATTATATAGTGTTTAAGTTCGGATCCTTATAATTGGAACCAAAGGAAAGGTTTAGAAAACTTTAGAGTTTATGATAGTTTTAATAAAATGCCCTTATAATATTTTACTTTATGGTTAAGTTTAAATGATAAAACATTTAAATATTTTTATATTGATTCATCTAAACTATTTATATTCAAAATGGTATTCTTTATAATAAATAGTAAAGTTTTATTGGGAAGGAACCGATAGAAAAATATCCTTCCAAAACATCATCCTTGGATGGTTGGAATCATAACAGAACAGTTTTTTATAGTGATGGCTAAGTTGAAACAAGATATTAATGGTGATGGTATTCATGCTAGTGATGAACCTAATATACCACAGAGTAATATGTCTATAGTGGAGCATTTTATGAGAAAATATCCCCCATAATTCAATGGATCATCTGACCCAGTGGTATCCTAAGGATGGATCAATTCCCTAGAGAAGATATTTGAAGTCATGGGATGTTTAGAACATAAAAATATAACCCTTTAAATTTATCATTTTGAAGGTTAATTTGATTGATGGTGGTATTTGGTTAAGAATACTAGAGAGAAAGATAATCTTGATGCCATGGAATGGGAAACATTTAAGAATATATTCTTTCAGAAATATTTCCCTAAGTTTTTTCAGATTAGGATAGAAACAATTATTTTAATTAAAGAAAAATTATGATGATTCAGTGGTTGTATATAAAGAAAACTTCATAAGATTGGATAGGTATGTTCTATATTTTATTTGAGACATTAATAGTAAAATTTTACTTAGGATTGAAACAAATTCTACAAATAGATTTGGCCTCTTGAGAATTTAAAAGTTATAAGTGGTTTTTTGTACTAAGAAATTTGGGATATAGTTTACCGACACTTATGTTCTACAATATGAAAAGAGTAAGAAACAGTAAAAGTGGAAGGAAATAGAGAAGTAACAAAATAAGAATTTTGTAGGTATGCATAAAAATTGTTCCAATCATAGTAAAATACATTTTAGTGAATGTATGTTAGGATCTATAAAGTGTTACCAGTGTGGTATGTACGGTCACATGGTTTGTGACTGCAAAGAGAGGAGTTCTGAACAATCCAAGAGTTTGATAATAGATATCTATTAAACAGTGAGATGTTTTAGCTACAATGAGTTGGTACATTATGCTAACATGTGTTCTAAGTTACTTACTTAGGGAGGAAATCATAAAGATTGGAAATAGAAAGGCATGGAAAAATATTTTGATACTACTACAGTTGATGTTGGGTCATCTAGTGAAGAAATGGAAGCTCCAAGGAGCTCATTATTTTTTGAAGGTTGACCATAATTTCAAGGTTATAGGCACTCCTTCTAAGGCATTAAATGATGTGATCATAAAGTTATTAAGGAATTTTTGGGAGACTTTTAGTAAGTTTTATGTTTATATAAGGATTTAGTTTAATGATAAGTATTCCTTTAATTTTGAACATGAGTTTTAAGGTATTGATAACCTTTAGTGTTTTATGATCTTTGATGATTAAGGTTATTTTTAGGGTTATTCATTATATTTTTCGAAATGTTACGAGGATGAAATTATGCTTATAGAAATATATCAAGTAAGTATAGTTCCTTATATTCATAGAAAATAAAAGAATTTATAAACTCTAGGAATATGATCTTTTCATCAATGGTATTTTCAAATTTTCAACCATTGTTTACTGATATGAAGTTCAAATTGTGAGGATGTAATTTTTTAAGGGGGTACGATGTAACATCCTAATATTTTATGAAATATATTATTTCAAATTTATTTAAATTATTTGATAACTTGAGTTAAAATCAATTCACAGTTTATATTGTGTTATACACAACACCAATTTTATCTTTCATTTCACATAACATCGAGTTTCTTCGATAACTTGAGTTACACACAAGGTCGAGTCTTACCAAACAATAATATATTATTAATATTATTATTTAATATAGAAGTTATCTTTTGGATGTTATATTGTTGGGTGTGAATAAGAATAACTATATTATAAAATTTTATAAATTTTTTTGACATTCAACCAATAGATTTTATAATCACAAGATAAGAATAAATCCAATTTTACGCTTAAAAACTATATTTTTCTAAAAATCAATTTTACTGCCTTTTAATAGTAGGGTTGTTTTAAAACTGAATTTTGAAACTTTTATAAATTTTATTTGAAAAAAAAATCTTTTTTGAAATATTAATATCAAAACTTACTTTTGGTGAATTTTTTGTATTTTTCTGAGAAGCTTCAATTTTTTATGAATAGTGAAAACCCCTGCATTTTAATTAAAAAATGTTTTTTATATAATTTATTTATATAGTTAAATTATATTTTAAATTTTTTTTTAAAGTTTAATTATTTAAATTATACATCAATCAATCCAATTTAGGTCAACTGATTCAATTTCACATTGAAATTGGATATAAAAACATTTCAAACTTTTGAATTTTTCTCCTAAAAAACTCATTGTCTCCCAGTGTCTGTGAGATTAATTTTAGTGGATTATATTAATTTAATTTATAAAAATGGATATAATTATTTGGAATCAATATAAATTTTTTTTCTAATAATATCAACTTAATTTTTTGACCAAAATGATTAGTGTAAATAGTCAAAATTAATTACATAAAAACAAGCTTACTTAATGATTAAACTTAGAATAAAAGGTGTATAAATGACCCAAAATTTGTCCAAACCCCATTGGATGGAAATATTTAGACCCTAAACGCATTATTATATATTTTTATGAGTTATTTGGATATTATTCCATGAAATTGGTCTATATAATAAGTTAAATAAGGAAAAATATAAAAAAAAAGAACTTTCCTTGCCTTTAACACTTATAAAGCTTTGGAGTAGGGAAGAAGCTACATAGGTTTCATTATAAATATTATTTTGGAATATAAATGAGTTATTTTTATCATAATAATTTATATTTAATTTTTAGGGATGATATAATTACATTAAATTCTTAAGAAACGCCAACGCATGGATTATTTATTTACTAATTAAATAAAATAAATGATATTTTTATTAAATAATTTAAAATTACTAAAAAAATTATCTACTAACAAGTGATTTTTAAGTGTTAATAAATATAAAATATCTTCCATTCATGATAAAATTGATCATTTATAATGAATTATTGACCCATAAATAGTAAAATCTTTGCTAGCGCGGTTAGGGTTTAAGGAGTGTTTGTATGCATTACATGCATTTTTGTTAAAATTAATTTCCAAAACATATGGGATTTTTATTTTAGAAATTAAATTAAATATTTTAAAATAATTGGGTCTAAATTTTCTAATAATTCTCACTTTAATTTAATCTTAATTTATGAATTACATAGGTTAGAAAACTAGCTACCTAGATAGAAGACCAAAATGGAAAAAAAATAAGGAAACATAAATACTAATGAAAAAATGATAAAAATGGTTTTATTTTTGTGTGTTGTGAGTTTTTATCGACCATAATTTACATTTACTCAATTATTTTTCATTTTTTAATCACATTATTTAATTTATACCTCCCAATAGTGTTTACCTTTTTATATTTACAAGAATGTCACTTCTCCTCCACTATAAAAAGGCACTCACCCTCCCCACTTCTTCACACCTCTAAATACCTTTGGATCATCCAAAACCTAAATAAATAAGATAGAAAAATATATCCTCTCATCCTAGAAGCCTCAATTTGGGCATAAAGAAAACCAAGTAATCCCTTTGTTGCAAACCAAAAGGAGTTACCTAAAGAAGAGGTAACATTCTTCAACAAGCACTTTTGTTTTATTTATTTCTCAACCAATTAAATTATTCTTATTACATGATTATATAATAAAATTAGGATGTTAAATATACTAAGATGTTTTATTTTAAGGTTTTTACTTGCACCTACACACACTTCCATCAAATGGGATATGAAATTACCGTCCGTGTGTATGATGGACTACCGCCTCGTAAAACGATGTCGTTCATTTTTCATTTACCACCTCTCATGGTTGGGAATTATGATGGAAAAAATGTTTTTATATGATATTTATAATTTCTTAATAATTTTTAAATTATTATATAACACATACCTTAATGCTTTACATTTTGTGGGAATACAATAACATTGTTTGTGGACGTGTGGACTACTGCCTCCTCAAAGTGATTTGATACATTCACACTTTAAATGGAATGTATAAAGGATGAGTTTGATAAAAAAATATGTGAAATACATAAATATATATAATATTTATAAAATAATTACATTTTTGTAAATATAATATATCATTTTCTTTATTACCCTTTTCACGCACTAAAAAAAGTGATAACGTTGTTCGTGGACATGTGGATTACCGCCTCCTCGATGCGATGTAATTTATTTTACATCACAAGAATTATATATATATGATTAAATAACATGGTATTTATGATATAATTATAATTATATAAATATAAATGTTACTTACCTCCTTTTCATAATGATCCTTGAAAAATGGGAACGTTACTCATGCATACGTACGACCTACCGTCTCCATGATTATAACGTTGGTTCATTTTTCATAAATATATTTAATGATTAGTTTTAAAAGAATAATTTATTTATAAATATGATTATTATTTAATGATTATTATTCTTTATATTTTTATATAATGACTTCTATGACCATAGTAAACCAACCTTAGTTGTTTTTAACATATAAATCGAATATGGTCAAAACACCTGACGTAAAATTAATTGATTAAGTAGTTCAATACAACATTGTAATAAGTGAAATAAAAGTAATAATAAACTTGAAATTTTTTATCAATAAATTAAATAATTAAATTTATTTTAATATTCATGAATATAAAGATACACATGACAAGTCAGACTCAAGGTAAGGGAGTTCATCTCAATCTCCTTTCATTGAGGAATATTTTGATGTTATACACCCACCTTATTTTATGAGGTGTATATACAGACCCTTTGAAATATATTATTATGAATTTAATTATTCTCATGTTATTTAATGTTTTGGATAAATGTTATTATTTCATGGGGCTTATGTTTTAAATGTTCAAAGTGGTATGAGACACTTTGAATGTTTAAAGATTTAATTTCAAAATATTTTTCTCCATGTAAATATTCTTGATATTATTTTATATATTTATTTATATGAATTATAAAGGAAATTTTATCTCTATTTAGAATTTAATTAAAAGTTTTTAGAAGGAATATTTTTACATGTTGTAAAAGGAACATTTTTGACAAATAAAAAATGAAATGTCTTATTTTTAAAGTACAAAAATAACAACATTTTGTGTCGTCATGACTTTTATTTGATTTCTAACTTCCTTTTCAAGATTAAATTTTTTCTTAAATTAAAAACTCTCTTTCCTTTTTTAGTTATTTTGGTATTGAATTTTTTTTAAATAAAATGGTGTTTTGGTATTGAAAATTGGTTTTTAAAAGAGAGATATATTTTTTTCCAAAAGTGTTTTTCATATGGGTTTAAAAAGATTTTTTCAAAGGGATTTATGATAAAAGTGTTTTATTAATGATATGTTACTTGAGAATTATATGAAATGGTTGATCCCATTATAGATTATACATGGTGTAGCCCAGATGGAATCAGGTGAGCTTGTTACATCTTATACGTCGGGTGGCCCATATAGCACCGGGGGAGCCCATTACAGCTTTTATGTGTGGTGGCCCATATAACATTGGGTGATCCCATTAAAAATTATACATGGGGTGACCCAGATAGCATTGAGTGATCCCATTATAGCTTAAATTATGTGTGGGTCCATAATAGGACTCCAATTCATTTGGTATGGAAGTTAATTGTATGGTTATTTCATTTGTAAGAGTGACATGTTTGGAGGTTAACCATATAGTTATTCCAATTAAAAGGTTTCTAAAAGGGTTTAATGTATACAATTATCTAAGTCACCTAAAGGAGTTTTAATTGCTTGTTATGGGTTTTAATGATTTTATTTGAGAAAAAATTGTGTTTTTTTCATTTGAAAATTTTTTATTTAATATTATCAAATAACTTTGAAGATAAAGGTAAACGTTATATGAGTTTTCATGTTTCTAATGAACTAACGGTTTCCATTCTTTTTATACCGCTTACTGGTCTTTTGTGCTCATCATAATTTTTTAAAATGTTTTCATAGGGCTTGAGGATGAGTAAGGGAAAGTAATAAGTCAAGTTGAAATTCATGTATATTTTCCATGAAAATAGTTCATGCTTTATTTTAAAAGTTTTATATTATGGTAAAAAAGGATACGGATTGTAAGTGTCCACTTTGTTTTTTAAGGTTTTTATGTTTGATTTATGACTTAATTCTCTAAAAATATAAACCTCAAAATATCCTCAATGTGATAGAAAGTAAAATTCTTAACTTAAATTGAGATTATTTAATGTTTAAGGTTGGTTCATTATGTTTATACTTGAGAATGGGTGGTTTTAAGTGATTAAATAATGATTATTTTGTATTTAAAGTTAACCACTTTTGGGTGAAATTAATTCCAACTAATTTGGTTGATAATTAATGTTTTGAAGATTTTTTAGGGTCATGAAATACATCAAACACTCATTTAATGATGTATTTTTTAGTTATTTTAAAATTTTACCTTTTAACTTTAACCTACTGCATTATTTTACCTATACTACGGTAAATCTTTTTTTTACCATGGTAACATTTTTTTATGCCTAAAAATAAAAATGACCTTATTACATAATTTTGACCTTTTTATTACAAATATGGAATCAATATTTTAAAATTAAAATCATAAAATATTCATAATTAAATTTAAAATTAAACTGGAAAAACACAACAAAAAACAATGTTTTGGAAAAAATCCATTTTTAAATATAAAATGATTTTATACTAAATTAAAGTATAAAATATATTTAAAAACCATAATTGGATTATTTTACATAAAAATCAACTAATAAAAATTTAAAACTAATCCAAAAAATAATTTTACCGTGTAAATAAAATAAAGTTTTCAATAAAAAATAGTATTTTTCACTATTCATTGAAAAATCAACCTTTTCATAAAATTATAAAAAAATTACCCTTGGATAATTTTAATATGATCTTAAAATTTAATTTAATTTTATTAAATAAATTTTCTAAAAGTATAAAAAATTGATTATATTTATTTTCTCATAGAAAGCAATAAAAATCACTTTTTGAAGAAGAAAACATATATTTAAAGAATAAAATGGATTTACTAAAAATTATGTATTTATTTCCTAAGAATAAATAAATTTGTATTGAACATGAAATTAATATATATTTAATAATATAGTTAATACTATTCACACTCTCCAATTTAATAACTATTTTATAACATTCATGTTAAAATAAAAATATTTTAGAGTTTATTTAAGCTCGGTGTTTTGTGAAATGTAAGCTATCGAAGAGATTAAATTTATTTAAAATGATACATACCCTAAAATATTTTGGTGTTACATTATCTCATCATTAAATAAATTTCATCCACAAAATTTGAAATTTCACTTTGAAAATCAAAGGTTTATATTTGAAAATACCTTTGTGGGAAACCCACAATGTAAACAGGGTTAATAAAACTTCCTCTTAAACAGAGGGAAAGGAAAATGTGAATGTCACCACAAAACTAGGATTATGAATAAGATATCATTATTTGGAAGTGAAAATATGGATATGGAAGTGAAATATAACTATCAAGTCCTGATGGAGAGTGATAGATAACATGATCATGAGAAATTTAACTATCAAAAAACCATGAATCTATGATGAGTTAAATGGCTAATGATTCCTTGGTAAGAAAAGTAAACGGATAACATTTTTGTTCTAGAATCCTTTTCCTAGAGTTTAAGAATTATTTTACTATCTTGATAAATCACTCAAGAAATAAACTTACTTGATTTTATTCCATGTCATAAGTATAATCTCATCCTTTGGTTGTGCTTTAATCTATTTACACTTCATCTCTTACACCAAGAAATGGATATTCAAGATGAATTTTTTCATACCTGAAGCACTTTTAATGAATTATATGATCCAAAAGTCATTCCTTTATACTCTAAATATTTACTAAAAACAAAATGGTTAGAACATGATATCAAAAAACAATAATATTCAAATTTCAACTTAATCCATTCTATAATTAGTTAACCTTAAGACTCGTCTAAAATATTACTGACAATATTCAAAATTCCAAAAAATCTATGAACAAAGTCACTAAATAAACTTATCATTAATACTCTATAAATTATCTCTTAATGTCACATGTAAATACCTTAATCACATATTCTCCAAAAACATGGTAATAACTTAAATCACCAAAAAACCTTAATGAAAAAATGTGTGATTCTAAAAATATATGATCAGGTAGTCGAATATATTACTTAAATCCAAACATGTAGTAAACCATTAAAAGATAAAATAAACCATCAAACACTAACCGATTTCATGTTCACCAATAATATTACATAATAATCTCTTAAATATTATTATCTCAACATCGAGAATATATTTAGGGTTATCTTCCCCAAATCATGTGTTTACAAAAGATAACTTGCCACAAAATCACTTCTCTTTGTTACCTATATTATTCATCATATGCTTCCAAATCCTTAAAGAATAAGTATTGTAGTACAATCCTTATATATCTCTTTATTCTTAAAACCATAATATCATTGATACATTTAAAACATAATTCTTTAATCCAAATACACAATAACTTAATCATTCTATTTCATTCTTAAACCATTAAATATGCTTCATCATCTTATTCCTCCTTACTTTTATATTTCATTTGTAGTCTCATCATCATCAATAGTATAACTATTACTCGTATAACCTTATTGATTATCTTCATGATTTCCCCCCTAGGACATAGATTTTTATGATTCTCATACTTTCCACATTTAAAACATTCAATCGTCTATAATACCTCATCGAAACTATTATTCTAAAATTTTTATTTTTCCTCAGAAATTACTTTCTTTATATCCTTCTTTCCACTCCCAAAACATATTTGTGTTCCTATAATACATTCAATTGGGTGTTTCCACTCACCTTATTTATATATAGGAAACTAAATCTTCTTTCCTCCATAGTTTCCATCACCTTATCTCTCAGTGAACTCTATCCTTTTCTTCTTTAGTGAATCTGAGAGTTGGTGAAGGTGTGAGTTTTTAATCATATATCATGATAATTGATTAGTAATAATCATAATATCCTTTACTATAGTATTCATCCCATTTGGTTTCTCAACTAAAAAGTTTCTATTACATTCATTGTTAACCCATTTCCCTTTGGTTCCCGCCATTGACTAAAACTAAAAAGTAAAGTGTAAGCATCAAACTACACTAATTGTAGTGAGATAATATTATTCAAAGTATTTCTAAATACTGATGTGTTCTTCTAAACCTATGAGTCTTTAGGTTTAACCTAGGTTATCCATGGTTATTTCCAAATCTATATGATGATATACTATACTTAAACTTATCCTCAAATTCATTTATAGGGTTATGTTCCCTAATCTATGTTTTACTAAATCTTGTTCCCAAGGTTTCTAATAAACTTCCTCTGATACCAACTATAATGCCCCAAACCCAGTATCCCAGAACTGGTGGTTACTTTATTATATTTGAATTATATATAAGGAATCGCATCCTGAAGGACTTAATAGTTTAGTAGTCTTGATAAACTAGATATATAATTGAAATTCAAATTAAATTTCAAATATAAAATACACAAAGTATTTTCTTTGATAACACCATTATCCCCTTATCACAACCCAGTATAATCAATCATAAAACACTTCATAACATCCAAAGGGAAAATAAAACATAATAAAAGTGTGATCTCAAATGCTCAGTAAGGGTAAGTTTACAACGGAAGCTGTGAGTAAATAAGGCATAAAAAATATGGAAAGTTAAATAATAGAAACAAATTCCATTTAATCAATAACTTGTTTAAAACATGGTAGGAAAAAATGATGATCAAATAATTCCATATAAATAATCACATGATAATGAAACTTAACCATGGATATTATACTAATCGAATAATCACATGGAATATCAATAATTGAATTCATAATGATGGAATGAATAATTCAGAATGTCTTAACTATCAAGAGATTTCCTCAAGATAGTTGTTATAAAGATATATTCTCAAGATAATTACCACTAAGACATATCCTCAATGTATTTTAAATCTATGGGTACCCATCTGATTTGGTCAACTAGTTTTTCTCATGAGACTTGTTGATACATTGGGGGGCTATAGCGAGTCTCGCCTGTCACTTTCTAAGTTCAATGCATTCCTCATATGAAATGGTGAAACATAATCAACACAAACATTTATATTAAAAACTAACATATGAAATGTTAATACATACCCCAATCAAATAAACATAATCATAAAAAATCTATAGTAATATGGTGAATGGTATCAAAATATCACATTCATAATCAAACTAATCATAAACCATCCAAATAAATAATAAGGGTGATATAAATATAGCATATCCCCAATGGATCATAATTACATTAAAGGGATTGTATCATTGATGAATAAAAATATATTTAAAAACATTCTTAAGGAAAATATCTATTTTATTTTTGAAAATCAATTTTTAAAAATAAAATTTCATAAAACATTTTGAAAATAATTTTCTTTGAATATAACCTTTTAAAACTTGTAAAATAATCTTTAAAACAATGTGTGGTAATGACGGTATAAAATTCCATACATGTCGTGCATGTTAAAGAAATGTTTCCTTTCACATTTTCTGTAAAATCTGAATGTACGTTGTTTTTAAAATGACATGAAGATTATTTTCAAAAAAAATTGTAAAATTAGGTAAAAAATTTATTTAATAAATAATTTTGAAAAAGTTAAAAACATTTTTAAATCCTTTTTATAAAGCAAGGGTTTTGATGAAAATATATTTCCGACCGAAAAGAGAAATAAAGTTGGATTTTCTTAAAAATATTTTCTCAAATATTTTAAATAAAAAAGAGTGGAATAATGGTAATATTACTTGAAAAAGTTGATCATTATCCATAATATAATAAAATATATTGATTTTAAGATGGAAATATCAAATAATTCCCCTAAGGGGGATGTAAACATAAATAATATCGAATAATGGTGAGATTGTGAAATAATCTCATACCACTTTGGTAACTTCTGAATCATAAGCCCCATAAAATAAATAACTTTAAATTTCATTAATATACATGAATTAATGATATAAAATAAAAAATCTTAAGTATATACACCACACAAAATAAATAAGTGATTAATATGGTGTATGTCCCACAGAAGTAAAAGTGAGATGAGAGACC
Organism: Viscum album; assembly: GCA_963277665.1. Classification (NCBI taxonomy): domain Eukaryota; kingdom Viridiplantae; phylum Streptophyta; class Magnoliopsida; order Santalales; family Viscaceae; genus Viscum; species Viscum album. Next base: position 393,537,334 of record OY728160.1, read on the forward strand.
CTTACCACTTTGTAATTAATCGAATTGTATGACCCATGAAATAAAAATGTTTAAAAAAATAATTATCATGAGAATAAATAAATTCATGGTATTAAATGTCAAATCTGTTTTATATACACATTAGAAAATAATATAGGTTTATAATATCAAAATATTCCTCAACAAAAGAAAATTGAGATGAAGTCCCTTACAAAGATCAAGTCATTGAAGTGATAGTTAATAAAATGAATAAATTATGTGTATAAACTATAAATCCACATAAAACAAGTTGAAATAAAACATAATATAATAAAAATTCATTTCAAATATAATCTTAGTATGACATAATCAATTAAGTATAAGTTTAACCCAATGAACGAAAATTGAGTTAAGAAATCCCTTACCTTAGGTTCGACTTCCTTAAAACATGTTCATAACTCATGTATAATGATTTTAAACATGTTATTAATTTATAATATAACCATATTAATATTTATAACATCATATATGATCCTTTTATAACATATTACGACCCATTAATTAGTAATATTTCATTATTTTCACTATTTCAGGTGTTAATTTCCTTGTTTTCACATGATCGTTTTGTCTTGAAAGTTACAGTTATCTTACATAGGATATAGATAAATAATATACAAAATTATATTAATGTTATAAAAATAATATTTAATAATTAAATAAATTTTTAGAACCATTCTTGAATGTTAAACATAGAAAATGAATCGTATTGCTTCATGGAGATGGTAATTCGTACGTACGTACGAGCGATGATATCATTTCTAAATGTTTAAAAGGGTAAGGAAGTGGATGGTATATTAATTTTATAGAATAAATATAATGTCATAATTATAATTTATATAAATAATTTTCATCATTATAACCATCCAAGTAAAATGGTTATGAAAAATGAATTGCACTGTTATGTGGAGACGGTAAGTCGTACGTACGCACGAGCGATGTTTTCAATTTTCATAGGATTGAGAGGAGATGAAAAATGGTTGTACCATAAACATAATAAAATATCATTACATTTATTAAACTATATTTATTACTTTATAATTGATACAACACATTAATAGGAAGTATAATAATAAATAAAATTGAAAGAGATATTATGGATGATTACCTTCTCATAAAGAATCCTCCTTTGGATCTCCTCTTAGAGACACTATGGTTGGTATTTTTGGAATACCAAAAAATCCAGAATGTATATAGGGATTTTGGGAAGATAAATGGGTAGGGGTTGATCAAGATACATTGTGTGTATAAGTGATTAGGGAGTGGGGGTATTTATACTTGAAGAGGGGTGGTTTTTAAGTGATTAAATAACGATTACTTTGTATTTAAAGATAACCAATTTTGGGTGGCATTAATTCCAAATAATTAGGTTGATAATTAATGTTTTAAATACTTTTTAGGGTCTTCCAAAACATAAAAAACCCATTTAATGTTGTATTTTTTTATGTATTTTAAGCTTCTACCTTTTAACTTAAACTCACTGCATTATTTTACTTATACTTGGGTAAATCTTTTTTTACCACGATAATTTTTTTTATGACTAAAAACGAAAATGACCTTATTAACTAATTTATTTATTATGATTAAAAATATTAAATCCATTTTACAAAATTTAAATCACATAATTTTAATAATTAAATTTAAAATTAAACCATCAAAACGCAATGAAAAATGGTTTTTTGGAAAAAAACCATTTTTAAATATTAAATGTTTCTATACTGAATTCAAGAATAAAATATATTTAAAAAACATGATTGGATTGTTTTAAATCAAAATTAAGTAATAAAAATTTTAAAATAATCTAAAACATAATTCTACCTTGTAAATAAAATACAGTTTTCAATAAAAACTAGTATTTTTCACTATTCATTGAAAAATCAACCTTTTCAGAAAATTCCCAAAAATTAACTCTAAGATAATTTTATTATGATAATTTCAAAAATTGAGTTCATTTTATCAAATAAATTTTCTAAAAGTTTTAAAAAATAATTATATTTATTTTATCCTAGAAACCAATGAAAATCACTTTTTGAAGAAAACATTTATTTTAAGAATAAAATGACTTTACTAAAAATTATGTGTTTATTTCCTAAGAATAAATAAATTTGTATTGAACATTAAATTAATATATATTTTATAATATAGTTAATTCTATTCACACCCACCAATTTAATAGCTAGTTTATAATGGTCATGTTAAAATAATAATATTTTGGAGTTCATTTAAACTCAGTGTTTCGTGCAACGTAAGATATCGAAGAGATTAAATTTACTTAAAAAGTAACATACCATAAAATATTAAGGTGTTACAAAAAATCATTGCATTTAATCCCTAAAGTACTTATAATGATTCATGATATGCTAACTCCTTTCCTTAACAGGCCGAGGAAAAAAGGAAATTCATATAGTAATATTATCAATATTAATAACATCATAAAACATATGTGCCACCCAATAGTGAAATCGTATCAACTATAACAAGAGTAATCCACTAACAATAATAACCCATCCCAGGTAACTTGGGTTTCCCCTATACATGGGTTAGCTACTCCCAGGCACAGGCTCATTACCAAATTTCATTACATCCTAGTCTCTTGTATAATACCCAAATAGTAAGACAAAAGGGAAAAGGTCTATAATACCACTTTGTAACATCCCAACTCAGGATCCGCTAAAACAGTGCCTTGATCCAGTGGGTCATATAGCCTCAAGTGTGCCTCCTCATATACTAGAGGCTTCTGAATAGTAGTGATGAACTAAGGTGGTATAGTGGGGAGACTATACCCTCATATTAGAGTGGCACAATAAAGAAAATAAATAGATAGCAATAGCATAAGCATGATATAACAGACATCATAGTATAAACAGGTACCATAAATAAGTATAACAACAAAGGAAACATCCAAGAAACTATAATAATAACCAAAATCCATAGGTTGGGTCATATAAAAAATGATGTCATGGCATACTGATATAAAAAGGGGGGAAACAAGGGATGCAAGGCATATGTATAAACAATATGATATACAAAAAGTACAAAATACCAAAAGAAATATTCATTGGCATCATGAGAATATGCTTGGTCCTATGCTCACATGCTCCATGATAAAAAAATGGATCAAGCATTTGTGATAGGGTGATTTCCCTTATCCACACCTACAGTCATCAAGTCTACTTAGGTGATAAAGGTGACTCGAGTATGGTGTGAGATAAACTCATTAATCCACCACCAATATTTTCTAGAATAATCCATCTAGTGTGTATAACATAGTAGTGTGCAGGTATAATTAATAATAAACAATGCTAGAAAATAAATACTAGTCGGTTCAGGTTCAAGTATGACACCTGGAAGACGTTACCTACTTCGACAAAGGTCGGAATGAGTCTGAACTCGATAACCATGTGTATCCATACTCACACACACACACACATATAGGTAATCATATATAATATGTATAAATGTATATAAACTATATATGTGAGGAAATATATAGGCATATACATGGATACTAGGTGTTATATGGACCCATTACATAACTTAGGAATCCATAACTAGTCTAATGAGCTATAGGATCCAACAATAGGTACAAGCCCTGAATCTCATATGAATTCAAGAAATATTTCTCATTACTCAAGATAGTGGGGTGAGTCGTCATTCCCAAAACTCAATGCAAAGGAATGTAGAGAATTATTCCCATTATACATATAAGAGTAAATGGTGTGAGATTCCATGTCCAACACCCAATGTAATGGATCATGAAACACCATGACCAACAAGTCCCTTAACCTTTGTTCACTAGCCAATATCCATGGCCTAATCATAATAATAGTTATATATTACCTCTTAATCATTATAATCATTTAACACATTTAACTAAGGGTACAAAATTCTTATAATTCAAATTTATAAATATTTAACATGTGGTGTGACCTTTATTCCCACTTCCATCTAATTAAATCAAACCATTTAATTTAGTAAGGAAAATCCAATTATCATGTCAATCTGAATCACTTGGGAGGTTGTTTGGTCTATTAATCATTTTTATATGGTGGGAAATTAATGTAACGCACCCAAAGGGGTGGTGATCAATGAGGTAGGTATCCTTTAACCATTGATTAAGTTACTAATAGGAGTATCATAACATGGTTCATTTAATTTAATAAGAGGAAAGATATTCAAAGGCAACGCACAGAAATTTCTGGCATGTAGCACAACGATGAAGCTATAAAACACCTAAATTTTTAAGGAAAATTTCTAGACAGCCTACCTTAGGTCTATAGCAATCTCCTAATCTAGTTTTGACCCTTAAATAAATCTATAATGGGATAAATCAGAATAACATACCAACTCCCTGAAAATAAGACATTTGAGATCACAGCAAAGTAGTGAAAGAGGTGGAAAGATAAACTAAGACAGGAAGAAAGAGGATTAGGGAGCTTACTGTTGTGGATCCAATGTGACCAATGATGATGAAATCAGAGATCAGATGTGGGAATTATCAATAAACCTATTAAAGAAGGAGGGAATCTCATAGGAGAGGAAAATAGAGGTTTTGTCCACTAGAGATAAAAGAAAATAGGGGGTGAGGATTTAAGATCATTTAAGGGGGAAATGGTAAAAAAACCCTCAAATAAGGGGTCACATGGTTTTGTTGCATGTTTGGACAAACTGTGTGTCAACCGTGCACTATCCACTTTCTAAGAACCCCACTCGCACGAGTTAGGTGCACGGTATGACTAACCATGTGCAATCCATGCGAAAAGACTCTATTAAAAACTTTGCAACACCTGCACGGGTGTGTGACCTGGGTCTCATGATAGCAGACAAACAATGCGGCCTCTACAATGCACTGAGTTCCCTACATGGTTGAGTCACGGGTTTAGAACATTACAAAAAAGGGGTAAGTAAAAGCAGTTTTTTCATGATCTAGTGGTAGTTTAAACTGCCTCCTTTAGGTTTAGCGTTGGTTATAAAAAACACTGTGTATTTCACGGTCACTAGTAATTTAGTGGTGATTTTTATTATTTCAAAATGGTTTTGTTAATTGTTATTTTTTGGAGAATTTAGTGGTGTTTGCCTGTTTATTTAGTGGTAGTTTTTTTTATTTTAAAAAATATATAGGGGAAATATAAATAAAATAAAATAAACCACTATGGAATATATTAATGGCGGTTACGTGAAGCCGTTGATAAAAAAAATTTACTTAATTTATTTAGCGGCGGTTTCATAAAACCGCCACTAAATCGGTTTTATTTTTAAAAAAATTGATAAAAAAATATAAATATAAAAAAAAATAAACTAAAACATAAATATATAATAAACTCGTCATACATCCACAGTCATATACAGACATCCATTCATCATAACCTCAATCTAAGTTAACCCATACATCTTTCAATATACATATACAATATTTCCAACAATAACCAAGGCCCAATATACATCCATTTCATGACCTACACCACATTTTTCTCTCTCTACATCATTTAATCAACTGAAATTTTCCATGTCATCTCATCAACTATAACAAAAAAGTAAACAATAATTAAAACTACACATAATAATTCAGAATTATAGTAAAATAATTAATAAAATTTTAAAATGCCATAGAAACTAAGAACCAACATGAATGCCTTATAAAGAATGTCATAGATCAGAATGCTCAACCTCATGCCTATTATCAGCATCTTCCACCTACAATGAAAACAAAAACATTTAATAAAAAATGCGAAAGAGAAAAGACACAGAATATATTCAGAATGTTGCGCATAAAATTTATTATTTTTTTAATCAAACAGAATACATTTTAACATAAAAAATAATATATAATTAAAAACACTTTGAAAATAGAAACATAACTATTTAAGATAATATTCAACACTTGAAACTAAAAAGGGATAAGTGATTATTCGAATTTATTTTTAAAGCGACGTGTGGTGTGCTTGAAATTTATCTAATAAAAAAATTTTAAAGATTTTGATATAAAAGAATGTCTTATATTTCAAAAACAACCAAGCATTGGTTTTCCCATTATTACACATCAATATGAGATCATTTCCTATGGTTTTTATTGTTCCACACATGTTTTAGTGTTTTAAAACACTAAAAACACATTTACTTCCATAACGGGCAAACCATCATTCGGAATGACATGCATTCAGTTTCTACATTTCATAATTAAATATATGGTGGTTTTACCTGATTTCATAACAATATGATGTTGATTGGTTGGTTTTGACCATTCCATGCATGTTTTAGTGTTTTAAAACACTAAAAACGTGTTTATGACCATAACAGGAAAATTGTCATTCGGAATGACGTGTCGTTGGTTCCTATATTTCAAAATTAAATCTGCGGTTGTTTTCCTCTAATTTCAAAACAATCTAATGTTTTTTTCCTAGTTTTTACCATTCCATATATGTTTTAGTGTTTTAAAACACTAAAAACACATTAACGACTATAATGGAAAACTATCATTCGGAATGACATGTTGTTAGTTCCTACATTTAACAATTAAATCTATAGTGGTTATCCCCTAATTTTAGGACAATCTGATATCATTTGTCTGGTTTTTACTATTGCATGCACATTTTAGTGTTTTAAAACACTAAAAATATGTTTATAGACATAATTGGAAAATCTTAATTTAGAATGATGTGCCATCAGTTCCTATATTTCACAATTAAATATATGACTGTTGTACCCTGATTTTAGGGAAATCCAACACTATTTTCCTGGTTTTGACTCCCCGACACTTGTTTTTAAAGACTTTTATACCTTTCATAAGTGTGTACTGATTAATTATGACCACACCACACGTTATATTGATGTTTTGTCTATGTGTACACATCAAAAAAACTAATCCGTAGTTTTCCTCTAATTTTAGTACAATCCAACATCATTTGTTTAGTTTTGACCGTTACAAACATATTTTAGTGTTTTAAAACACTAAAAATGTGTTCATAGATATAATAGAAAAACCTTCATTTGGAATGATGAGACATCAATTCATACATTTCATAATTAAATTTATGGTGGTTTTCAACTGATTTTAGGACAATCTGGCATCGTTTGGATGGTTTTTTTCATTCCACACATGTTTCAATGTTTTAAAACACTAAAAAATTGTTTATGACCATAATGGAAAAATCATCATTCAGAATAATGTTCCATCGGTTCCTACATTTCACAATTAAATATACGGTCATTTTCCCATGATTTCATGATAATATGACATCGTTTTCATAGTTTTGACCATTCCATGCATGTTTTAGTGTTTTAAAACACTCAAAACACATTTAAGGCCATAATAGGAAAAATTTCATTCGGAATGTAGTGTCTTCAATTTCTATATTTCAAAATTAAATCTATGGTAGTTTCCCCCTAATTTTAGGATAATTTGATATCCTTTTTCTAGTTTTGATTGTTCCATGCACGTTTTAGTGTTTTAAAACACTAAAAACATGTTTACATCCATAATGGGAAAACTATCATTTAGAATTATGAGTCATCATTTCCTACATTTCATAATTAAATCTACAGTGGTTTTCCCCTGATTTCAGGACAATACAACATCATTTATCTGGTTTTGACCGTTCTATGCACGTTTTAGTGTTTTAAAACACTAAAAATGTATTTATGATCATAACGGTAAAAATGTCATTTATAATGATGTGTCGTTAGTTTATACATTTTAAAATTAAATATAAAGACATTTTCCCCTAATTTTAGTACAATCTGACATTGTTTTTATGGTTTTGATTGTTCCACACATGTTTTAGTGTTTTAAACACTAAAAACATGTTTACATCCATAATGGAAAAACTATCATTTGAAATGATAAGAAATCAGTTAATACAATTCACAATTACATCTATGGTGGTTTTCACTTGATTTCAGGACAATCTGGCATCATTTGTCTGGTATTGACCGTTCTATGCATGTTTTAGTGTTTTAAAACACTAAAAAGTGTTTACGGTCATAATAGGAAAAACGTCATTCAGAATGATGAATCATCAGTTCCTAAATTTCACAATTAAATATATGGTCATTTTTACATTATTTTAAGACAAATTTACATCATTTGGCTGGTTTTGATCGTTCCACGCACGTTTTAGTGCTTTAAAACACTAAAAACGCATTTAAGGCCATAACAGGAAAATTGAAATTTGGAATCATGTGCTGTTGGTTCCTAAATTTCAAAATTAAATCTATAGCCATTTTTAATGATTTAAGGCCAATATGACATCATTTTCTGAGTTTTGACTATTCCACGCATGTTTTAGTGATTTAAAACACTAAAAAAGCGTTTATAGCCATAACGGGTAAATCGTCATTCGAAATGACGTGTCGTAAGTTCCTACATTTTAAAATTAAATCTATTGTGTTTTCCCCTAATTTCAAAATAATCTGACATTTTTTTCTAGTTTTGATTGTTATGCACACGTTTTAGTGTTTTAAAACACTAAAATTGTGTTTACAGCCATAATGGGAAAATCATCATTCGAAATGATGTTCTATCAGTTACTACATTTCAAAATTAAATCTACAGTAATTTTACCCTTATTTTATTATAATCAGACATATTTTGGCTGATTTTGACCGTTCAATGCATGTTTTAGTGCTTTTAAACACTAAAAACATGTTTACGGCTATAACGAGCAAACAAACATTCGAAATGATGTGTCGTCAGTTCCTACATTTAAAAATTAAATATACGGTCATTTTCCCATGATTTCAGGTCAATCCAACATCCTTTTCTTTTTTTACCACCTAATGCATCTTTCTAAAACATTTATATCTTTCAAAATTTCTTATTGATTCATTCATAACACATCACACATTGAATGGACGTGTTTTTTGCTTTTACATGTCACAAATAATTCAATGGTGGTTTTACCATGATTTCATGTCAATACGGAATTTTTTGTCATTTTTTTGATCATTAAACATGCATTTTAGTGTTTTAAAACACTAAAAACATATTTACGAGCATCACAAACAAACTATAACTCAGATTGATGTAGAATCGATTCATACTTTCACAAATCAATATGTGGTTATTTTCTTATAATAACTTTTTTAATCATTAAATATATTTTTTAAAATTATAATTGTATAAATAATATATTATTAATAAAATTAATGATTTATCACTATTTATAATATTAGTTTAATTAATTACTAAAATGTAGATTAGTTATTTTATATCTTTCGATGCTCAAATTTGATGGAAGAAAGATAATTTTACTTTCTAAACCATCATGTATTTCATGGTCAATAATCATTTATCGACTATTTTTATAGTTGGTTGGTAGTTTTTATATGTCTTGTTTTTTGGGTACTCAACGGTGGGTTTTTATTCAGTTAGTAAAAAAAATTAACAAAAAATAACATGGGAAAAGTTAATATAACCATTGCTAAATTATTTAGTGGTGGTTATCAGGAACCATCGCTAAATAGATAAAATAATTTTTTTAGTGACACTACGGCAAAATCACGATTTAGCGGCGGTTTTTTTTTCGTTTCGCGGCGGTTTAAACCTCCGCCAAATAGATTGGCGGCGGTTTTGAAAAACCGCTGCGAAATCGTGCATCGAGAAACTATTCGGGACGGTTTTTAAAACCATCGCAGAACGTTTCGCGGTGGTTTAAACCGCCTCTAAATGATTTAGCGGCGGTTTTTTAATTTTTTTTTTATTTTTTTTTAAATTTTTTTAAATTTTTTTTTTATTTTTTTTATTTTTTATTTTATTTATTTTATTTATTTTATTTATTTTATTTATTTTATTTATTTTATTTATTTTATTTATTTCGTATTACTTTATTTACTTTATTTATCCATGCATGCGCATCTCATGCACATGCACATGCCCATGCACATGCTCATGCACATGCACATGCAATATAAAGAAATACTGCGTTTGGTGAGATTTGAACCTCTAACCTCTTGCATATTTTCCAAAGACTTTACCACTCCAGCAAGCTCGTTATGTGGTTAATAAACGGAATTTAATATACTTATATATATTAATTGAAAAAACAAATAATAGATAAATAATAGATATAAACTCAATAATAATAAATAATAAATAATGAATAATAAATAATAAATAATAAATAATAAATAATAAATAATAAATAAATATAAATAATAAATAATAAATAATAAATAAATATAAATAATTAATAAATATAAATAATAAATAATAAATAATAAATAATAAATAATAAATAATAAATAATAAATAATAAATGATACATAATAAATAATAGATAATAAATAATAAATAATAAATAAATATAAATAATAAATAATAAATAATAAATAATAAATAAATATAAATAATAAATATTAAATATTAAATATTAAATAATAAATAATAAATAATAAATAATAAATAATAAATAAATATAAATAATAAATAATAAATAAATAATAAATAATAAATATAAATAATTAATAAATATAAATAATTAATAATTAATAAATATAAATAATAAATAATAAATAATAAATAATAAATAATAAGTAATAAGTAATAAATAATAAATAATAAATAATAAATAAATATAAATAATAAATAATAAATAAATATAAATAATAAATAATAAATAAATATAAATAATTAATAAATATAAATAATAAATAATAAATAATAAATAAATATAAATAATAAATAAATATAAATAATAAATAATAAATAATAAATAAATAATAAATAAAAAATAAATATAAATACTAAATATTAAATATTAAATATTAAATAATAAATAAATAATAAATAAATGATAAATATAAATAATTAATAAATATAAATAATTAATAATTAATAAATATAAATAATAAATAATAAATAATAAATAATAAGTAATAAATAATAAATAATAAATAAATATAAATAATAAATAATAAATAATAAATAATAAATAATAAGTAATAAATAATAAATAATAAATAAATACAAATAATAAATAATAAATAAATATAAATAATAAATAAATATAAATAATAAATAATAAATAATAAATAATAAATAATAAATAATAAATAATAAATAATAAATAATAAATAAATATAAATAATAAATAATAAATAAATATAAATAATAAATAATAAATAATAAATAATAAATAATAAATAATAAATAATAAATAAATAATAAATAATAAATAATTATAAATAATAAATAATAAGTAAATATAAATAATAAATAATTAATAAATATAAATAATAAATAAATATAAATAATAAATAGTAAATAATAAACAAATATAAATAATAAATAATAAATAATAAATAAATATAAATAATAAATAATAAATATAAATAATAAATAAATATAAATAATAAATAATAAGTAAATATAAATAATAAATAATAAATAATAAATAATAAATAAATATAAATAATAAATAAATATAAATAATAAATAGTAAATAATAAATAATAAATAATAAATAATAAATAATAAATAATAAATAAATATAAATATAAATAATTAATAATTAATAATTAATAAATATAAATAATAAATAATAAATAATAAATAAATTTAAATAATAAATAATAAATAAATATATAATTAATAAATAATAAGTAAATATAAATAATAAATAATAAATAATAAATAATAAATAAATATAAATCATAAATAATAAATAAATATAAATAATTAATAAATATAGATAATAAATAATAAATAATAAATAATAAATATAAATAATAAATATAAATAATAAATAATAAGTAATAAATAAATATAAATAATAAATAATAAATAATAAATAAATATAAATAATAAATAATAATAAATAATAAATAATAAATAATAAATATAAATAATAAATATAAATAATAAATAATAAATAATAAATAACTAGTAACAAATATTATTATTAATAATAATATTTTATTATTAGTACTAATAAATAATTAAAAATAAATAATAAATAATAAGTAAATATAAATAATAAATAAATAATAAATAATAAATAATAAAGGTAACACATGAAAAAGTATGAAAAGACGTGGTAAGGGATGAAAAATCATGAAAAGGCATGAAAACGGATGGAGAAGTATATGAAGAATGAGGCATTCGAAAGAATGAGAATGCATGAAAACTCATGACAACTCTGGAAATCCCCTTAATAATTCAACATAATCATCATAATAACCCAAAAAAAACCATTGATAAAGATAACAAGTCATGGAAACCCAAATAAATAGTAATAAATGGAGCAACCGTTAAAACCTGTCAAAACGGTCATAAAGAGACAAAAACATTGGACTCACATTAACAGAGATGACATATGATCCGAGAGTCCGTTTTAGATCCAAGACCTGTCAAATCAAAGATCCTGAAATGATCTTCGACCTGATAGGTGAAAGAGTCCAAATGGACAGGCGGATCGGATGTTATGACCATTTAAAAAAAAGCTGACGGGGAACGGGTGCAAGAAACGAGGCATCGAAAAACATAACAAACCTGATACCCACTAAAAAGGCCATAACATATGATCCAGGAGTGCATGTGGGCGTCGCGACCAGTCAAACTGAAGCTCATGGAATGAGCTATGATCTGGCAGGTGGAGGTGTCCGAACTGACACGTGGATCAAAAGTTAGGTTCGTTTGAAGACAAGTTCGACGGGACACCGGTGACGGAAATGGGGTTTTGGAGGCCTTCGGAGGGGGTTTTGGGGTTTAAAAACAGGACATAAGCTTGTTTGGGTTGATCTGGTGTGTAGCTCTCTTTGCTGGCTTCGATTTGATATGTGGTAGAGCCCAAACGGACACCCGGAGCGAAAGTTATGGCTGTGTTACACAGTAGAACTTTTTTTAACTTTCTTAAATCTCTCATATCTTTCGCACCCTAGACCGTCTCATTGTTTTGATTAGATGTGCCTCTAGATCTCTTCGTGATCTTCGATTTGACTGGTCGTGGCGCTCCAACGGACGCCCGGATCAAAAGTTATGGTCGTTTTAGTGATTTCTGGGTTTCTCGTGTTTTTTTATTTTTTCCTTTCATTTCGCGGTGGTTTTACAGAAACCGTCGCTAATCCTCGAAAAAAATTTAAAAAAAAAATAAAAAAAAATATGGCATTTCGCGACGGTTTTTTCACGGCGGTTTAAAAACTGTCGTGAAACGGCGGCCCGAAACGCGTTTAGCGGCGATTTTTAAAACCGCCGCGAAAAAACCGCCGCTAAACGACAGTTTTCTTGTAGTGTGACGGTTATCATAAATTGCATCTATAGATATTATGGATGTTTTATGTGTTCTTTGAAAATGTGTGAATGATCTATTGAATTTAGAATTTACCTCGTCAAAATGAGATAAAAGGCTAGAAATTTCTTTGAGGATCATATCGGTCATATGCTAAAATATAGAAACTAAAGTATTTTCTATTTGCGACCAGCACTGATCCTGTGTTTTCCTATAACAATCTTTCTCTTGCAGTTTTTCTTTCAATCTTTCAATTTTTCTTCGTGATTCTCGATCAATGGCACTACTAGAACCCCTAATGAGTGTAGTTGTAATATATGGCACTGCTCTACCAAATACAAGTGAAGGATTAGGGCCAGAACCCATCCCCTGTACATGTTTGAGATGCTCCTTCCCTAAAACTATTCCAACTACATCGTTCTGGGAAACCGATGCTGATTGTGAAGGGTTCACATCCCAAAATTCTTGAATTTTAACCTATTAATCCAAAAATATTAACAATTATTTTTTAAAATATCTGAACTTCATAATTTAATCTAATTAATAATTTTTTCATTAGTATTTATTTTTATTTCAAAACTATAAAAATATAACATTGAAAATTATATTATAACAACAAATAATACTTAAACCCAATTAATTGGGACTGGATAGATGTATCAAATGATGCAAAATTGACATCGTTTGATCCATGTAGTTGGACCCATTTAATTGGGTTTAAGGATTGTTAGTTTTTATAATATATTTTTTATTATTACATTTTTATGGTAATGAAATAATATGAAATGGTAATGAAAAATACTTACTCTAACATCTTTGGTAGGGTCATTTAAAAAAACTGTCATTTGGTTTCCTATGAACTTTAAACCACATCTCTTTTCATCCAACAGAGTGACCTAATTGATTATCCTTTATAAAAAAATGTAAAAAAGTTAGAAAAAACCTTGAGTTATAATAATATGATATAAATAATATTTAATAAAATAAAAATAAAAAATTATTCTTTTTCTCAAAAAACTCTGAGACCCTGCAATGTGAGGAATGACTTGCTTCTCATGATTCACATAATTTTTTTATAATTCCCACAAAAAATATCATCATTAATAAAAATTATAATTTTATTGTATGTATGTTATTAAGATACTATAAGATATGCAATTACCTCATGAAATGAATCTCTATTGATATCAAAAAATAGCTTTCATTGCTCATGAGAAATGTCTTTAAGAACTTTCTCATACATTTATTATGAGATCAAAGAAGAGTCATTTAACTCATTCCATAATCTCCATTTAAAATCTATCTATTTATTTCCCAATTTTTTCAAAGTCCATGGGCATGAAATGAAGTCAGGGACATCAAAATGAAAAAAAAAATCTAGAAATAAAAAAACATAACACTTTATTAGTATATGACAAAATTTTACTCGTGTATTTTAAATTATTTGTCTGGGAATATTAAAATAATATTTCCTTTACTTGAGTATCAAAGACCACATTTTTTCAAGCTATAGGAATATGGATCCAATCTTTATAATTAATGGGAAAGTTCACTATCTCACAAGAAAGTTGCCCAAGAATCTGCCCGTAGATTCTGGCAGTGTCGTTGGTAGGCACCCTGAACTCATCAAATGGAATGATAATCTTGAAGTACTTTAGGTCCCATACATATGTCATGTTCATATTTGTATCCCTTATATGGTTGTCTTTATCTATTTGAAAAACTCATTAAATAATTAATAAAATATATTTTTTTTTGAAAAATGACATACATACTAGAAACGATAACTCGCCAATATCCCCTAGATGGAGGGGTGACAAAATGCTCCATTGCTAGTGGTGAATTAGGCGATGGTCTTTCAATGACATCTAGTGAAACAGTTGGCTCATTAGCAATCTTGGGTATAACAGAATCACTAGCATCCACAGAATATGATGGTAGTGGTGGCGTGCTCTGAAATGGTGATCAGCTAGGATCCTGATTCTCAGTATTCCTGTATTTCAAATGATAAAAATCCATATTGTTACAAATTTATGTTTGAGAAAAATTATTAAAATTATTGTAAAAGTTTATATTCAAAAAATGAATGTTTTTTATAAACCATTTTTAATGAAGTTTTGATGGATTCTCATAGAATTGTAAAGTATAGAAAAGAATCTTTAAAGGACTTTATTTTTTGTTTGAAACTGATAAATATTAAATAAAATTGGTGAATCATATAGTATGAATCACTATTATATTTTAATATTATATATATCAAACACAACATTATAATCATAACTGAATCCTAGGGTATTTATCAGAGTCATATATCATATCATATAGTAGATCTATGATATAGTTTATGTAATATAATATTTCAATTCATATTTCCATATTGGTTATTATTATAATATTATTCATTATAATGATTCATATAATCATTGATAATAAATATATAATCATAATAATGTTCATAAATTATTATATAAAAACATCTATAAATTTCGGTAGTTACAAATTAGATGAATCTATTAGGAAATGTTATTTAATGAAGTGATGCAAAATAAAGAATGTGATCCATATATGTTTGTAGCTACCTAACCTATTTGATGAAATTGTAATGAAAACCATATCACTGGTTCCACTCTCAAGGTGGTGGTGTACTGAGTGTTCTATACCAAGCCCACCTAAAATAGGATAGGGGATAATGGTTGTCACCAAGAAGGAAAAAATATATAAGTGGCCTTAACCTATATCAATCTATAACTGATAAGAAACAAAAATACACAATACATGATCAACAACCACCATCAATAAACAGGTAACCAATTTTATAACAAATTTATTCATGAAGAAATAATTATTTAATACAATGACACATGTACAACCACCCAAGGGAAATATATGTGGATAATAAAACATTACTGGATATAATAGACTCCAGAAATGTATGATACCACTTTAGTACAAATTTTTTCTAAGGAGTGGAACCGAGATGGGGTGAAGGAGGTCGGAGGGTGGGGGGGTCTCGTCACTAGCGAACCAGAAAAAGAGGAGTTCATAGGGGGGTCTACAGGGGTCGGGGTCAGTGGTGGGGGTCATAGGGGTCGAGGATCATGGGTTTGGGGTTGCAGGCTCAGGGTCACCACCGTGGAGAGGATAGGAGGAGGGTGGGGGTAAAGGGGGTCACGGACTCAAGGTCACCACAGGGCAGAGGAGATGAGGTCAGGGGAGGTGGGGAGAGGTGGGGGTTTCACAAAGGGAGTGGGGTAGGGGGAGGGGTTATATTTTTTTTAATGTTTAGCGGTGGTTTAATTGAAACCAATACTAATTGAAAACATAAAAAATATCATGTCATTTTTATAAAATCGCCACGATATTATATTTTTTTAACCAGTTTTATTGTGTGACGGTTACTAGAAGAGCCATGAATAAACCGTCATTAACCATCTATTTTCTTGTGGTGGTACTAACTGTGTGGCTCATTATGTCTCTCCAATTTCTGGAGTTCTAAGATCTGAATAATCCCATATGATCTCAAGAACTTCCTGAGGTCGTAGGGAACCCTCATTAGGATAAAACAAAGAATTTAAACTGAAAAAACAACAATCCATATCTTTATGAAAAGTCGGTTCATTAAAATAAACCAAGAAACTCCAGTTAAAACAAGACAAAAAATGATATTTGAGAATCAGATGATTCTTATCTCACAGGTGAAACCATAGTCTATTTTATAAGTAGTTGAACATAAAAAATAGTTAAATGTGATGAATAAAGAGTTAGATCAAATTGAGAAAAAATATCACATGGGATATTGTTCCTTGACCAGTGGGAAATAATATTATAGGGACAAAATGGGTGTTCATAATTAAGATCAATAAACATGGAGAAATTTTAATAAATAAATCATGGATTCTTTTCAAAGGTTACTCATAGGTGTAAGTTGTTGATTTTGAAAAAACTTTTACCCTTGTTGTGAGACTTGAAACTATAATAAAGTTCTTGGAAGTTGTTACTCATCAAAATTAAAAATCATATCAGATGGATGTTAAGTCAGTTTTCTTAAATGGAGAAATTGAAGAATAAGTTTATATTAATAAACCTAGTGGGTTCATACTTAATAATGATGTAACTACAGTGTATAAACTAAATAAATCTTTATATGGGTTGAAACAAACCCCTCATGTGTGGTATTAAAAAATTGATAGTTTCCTAAAGTAGTTTAACTTTTACAAATGAAAAGTCAATAGTAACTTGTATGTGAAGGATATGAGCATGGGTACCCTTATTGTCATTGTTTATGTTTATGATATAATTTTTACAGGTGATAGGGATAAAACCTGTGAATAATTTTTTGAACAAATGAAAAGAAACTTTGAGATATCAATGCTTAGATATATTAACTTCTTTATGGGTTTAAAAGTTTAATAGAAATAAGGATACATATTTCTATTACAAGAAAAGTGTGTCAATGAGTTATTACAAAAAAACAAGGAAGATTAAAAATAAGTTTCTATACCTATTTCTGTTAGCATGAATATGAGTAAAGATTAATGTGGGAAAGTGTGAATCAAAAGGACTTATAGAATTTGATTGGAAGTTTATTATATATTACTACTTCAATACCATACATTTCATATGTTGTAACTTTGTGTGTAAGATATCAGCACTACTGAAAATCTGACCTATACCAACACATCTATACCAATGGTTTGTAAAAACCATTGGTATAGGTCCCCTTTCCCAACGATTTGACCAAACTATTGGGAAAATCCCACTTTGTGGCCACTTTTCCCAATGGTTTTCCAAAACTGTTGGGAAAGGGTATGGCTTTCCCAACGGTTTGGCCAAACCATTGAGAAAAGCCCACTTTGAGGCCATTTTTTCCAATGGTTTTTCCAAACCATTGGGAAAGGGTGTGACTTTCCCAACAGTTTGGCCAAACCATTGAGAAAGGGTGTAGCTTTCCCAACGGTTTGGCCAAACTGTTGGGAAAAGGCCACTTTGAGGCCACTTTTCCCAATGGTTTGGCCAAACCATTGGGAAAGAGTGGGTACCTATCCCAACAGTTCTCAAAACCATTAGGATAGGCCTTTCCAAATAGTTTTGAGAACCGTTGGGATAGGTATCCTTATTTTTTATGAGTACATTTATCGAATATCATCAAATAAATCAATATATAAATTACATATAAATATATATATATATATCCAAATATATTCACAAAGGAAACTCTAGGATAGTGGTAAAGTTATTGATATATAACATGGAGGTTGTGGGTTCAAACCTCCGCTGGAAATTTTATATATATATATATATATATATATATATATACACCTATCCCAATGGTTTCCCCAAACTGTTGGGAAAGCCCTATACCAACGGTTTTCTCCAAACTGTTGGGATAGGCCTTTACCCATCCCAAATCACCCAACGGCTTCCCAAACTGTTGGTATAGGCTATACCAACGGTTTGGGGACCTATTCCAATGGTTCCAAACCGTTGGTATAGGTAATTTTTCCATTAGTGCAGAGTGATGTGAAGGAATCACACATGCTATCATCTAACATAATACTCGGGTATATTAAAGTAATATCAAATTATGGCCTGATGTATATAAGAAGTAATGATATGACCTTTATTGAGTTCACTGATATTGATTGTATTGGAGATTATAATGATATAAAATCAATATCACAAGGAAATTTATTCTTGGGAGAAATTTGTGTGAGATGACATAGTAAAAAACAAAGTTCTGTTAATTTGAGAATAGGTAAAGAGTAATATGTTCCCACCACCCAATCTTATACACAAATTATGTGGATGAAAGTGTATCTAGAATATTTGAGGATGAATGTTGATAAATCACTAAAGATTATTTATGTTAATAAAATTTCCATTGATCTTTCTAAAAAACCTATACAACATTCCATATCAAATATTATTGATATTAAATATCATTTTATTAAGGATAAAATCTCCAGTGGAGAAGTTATGCTTGAGTATATTTCAACAAAAAATCAAATTTTTGATGTGTTCACCAAAGCTATGTCAAGGGAAATATTTGAGGAAATAATACTACAACTACATGTTAACCTCTACCAATGACTTAATAAAGTTATTTATGAAACCACCCCCATGGATCTTTGGATTCTATTATCAAAGGTGGGGAATAAGTACATATTTGTTATAATAAGTACAAAATTTGTGTTCTATATTTTTTTAATATGAAGTTTTTTTATTATAAAAAGGGGAGAAAAGGTTTGAGTGGGGGTTTATCTTATCATATACACAAACTTGTTTTCCAATGAGGGATGGAATTCCTTCAAAAACATTTTTTTATCTAGTAATTTGGTGTCGGGAAACTCTCTATGAGAAAGATTTTGGTTTGATAAAAGTTTGAGAAAAGAGTTTTCAAGAATGATTCAAAAAAATACAAAAAGGTAGATTGAAGATCCTTTGGTCTGTTTTGTAATGAATATTTTATTTTTTATCAATATCATGTTTTTGAATGTTTTTTTATTTCAGGTGAGAGTAATTTGTTGATCATCACAAGAAATTTTGAGTTACATTTCTTCACAAAGTTACTAATCATCATAAGAAATTTTATCAATTCATATGATGATTTATTAATATTCAAAGTACCAAAAATCATTAATATATTCATGATTTTAGCTGATTTTGTGTGAATTTTTAAAAAATGGGAGAAGTATCACAAATAGATGGTCACTCATAAATTTTTTAGACAAACAGTATGTACAAAGATGAAGTTACAAAGTTAAAGTTACAATTTATACTAAGTTTAAAGATATGAAGTTAAAAATTTGAATATCATATAAATTTTACTAAATTGAGTCCATTGAAAATAGTATGATTATACTGATAATAATTAGACAAAGACTTTATATCTTCAGTAGAAGAATAATTCTCTAAAGGTTATCAGACTTATAGGTACAAAGTTACATCATATAGAGATTCATCAGACATAGTTAAGTTTTGAATGTTTTCAGACTGATTTCCAATGGATGGTTATTTGAAAATTTCATTAGACCAAGAAGTTTGAGGAAGGGATTCAAAGTCGATCAGACAAATAAAATTGAGGATTTATATTAGTCAGATTTATCCATTTCTATTAGGATAACTTTTAAAAAAAATTATCTAGATAGGTTTCTCAGGGAACAATGGATGAACAAGAATCAAATATAGATATACAATTTCATCAAACAAACATTTAAATAAAGTTGAACCAGACCAAGTTTTTAGATCAAAGACCTGTATAAAGTTTTAGTAGACATAGAATGGTCGGATAAAGTCATGCTAACTCATTAGATTTATTATATTGAACAAACTTATATGAGGTGCATCAGGTAGAGAAGAAATGTGAAGAGAACCATATAAAGAAATTTTTAGTGTACCAGAATGATTCAATCATATGATTTTGATCGAATAAAGGATATTCATATAGAATAGTACTTAACATAGGAGTTATTATGAAGGCATCCAATAGATATTCACCAGATGTAGTTATGAGAAACTTTACATAAGTTTTATAAATTCCTTTACCATGAAGATGCTAAGATATTCTTTCAACATTCATTAACCTATCCAAGATTTTAGGAAGTTTGAATAAATTCATTGATGCTAAGTTTTCAAGAAACTTTAAGAAAGTTTAAAGTGGTTTAATGAAGTTGAGTTGAGTAATAAAATTCAAAGTTTAAATTATAAGATCCCAAGATTTTTACTGGTTTTTCAGAGGAAGTGTGACTATATAAATATGTGAATTCATGGTATGAAAATTTAATGTTGTTGAATAAAAAAAACTGAATTGTTGAAGTAAAGGTACCAGATATATCTACCAGATAGAGAGAAGATGAGCTAAAGTTTTGGCATCATGAGTTTCCAACCAAGGAGTATCTTAGTTGAAGAAGAAGGACACCAGATAGAGGTGTAGTGGAAATAGATGTATCTTATAGATCTACCAGACATATTCATAAAACAGAAGTTTATTGGACTAAGATTCAATAATCTAATCCATGTCATATAGAGTCTTACTGGATGGAGGGAAACCAGATGAAGTATTTTCAAACATAGTTTTGTGAGTTTTTTTGAAAAAAATATATATTATATTGGATTTGGAGTATAATAAAAAAATTGTAACTAGTGGGGACTAGTACAATTACCTATCAGGATATATAAGGATCTTGATTTGAGTGGGCTCAATTTTATTCACTTCATATCATAATGAATTTTCATAGACCAATGGGAGTCACCACAACAAGGACGTAGTCACCCACATTGGGGGTGAACCTTGTAAATCTTGTGTGTATTGCTTTTATTTCCTATATTTTTATATGATTGGGTCTAAGATATAAATTTTAAAATTATATAAACTCTAACAAGTTTCATAGGTTAATTTCAAGATAAAATAAATTGAAAAATATCATTGTTGATTCAACCCCCCCAGTGTTCCTCACTTTCCAGGGAAATTCAGATCCAATAAATCATTATTTGTAAGTCATGATTCTTTTATTATCTATTTTTATATACATATTCTTATTTATATAAATGTGAGATAAAATATGAATTTATTTCATCTGAAAGTTTAAGAAATGGTACATGCTTAAATGAGTGAAGATGATCAACTACATCCAGCTATTATAGCGAGTGTTACCTACATCCGAAATTGTAGACAACCTGCATCATGCTGCCAATGTGAGCATACTATAGGTGATCTCTAATATCATGTCCATGTCATGAATGAGTGGGTGAATATCATTTATGGACCTCACTACCCGTTTAAGAAATGATGGTGATAGATGATGTGTGAGAGAAGTGGATTTTGGATGAAGTCTGATGGAGTTTCACATAAAGTCTCTTGGAGACTGAACATATTTGTACACACTTGTGAAATGTTTCTCAAAGCTTCAAGTTTTTTATTGGAATTTTAATATATATTTAAATTATGTCTGAACATGTTTTTTTCTAATAAATCCTTAGTTTATTGAAGTTTTATATAAGATAATTTTATAATTATTATATAATAAATATATTATATATAATTAGATTAATAAATATAATATAATATTTTAGAAAAAAACAATGGAATACCTACAAATAGTATTTTATTTAAAAAATAATTTACAAATAGATATTAATTATTGTTATTTATTATAATAATAGATAATATAATATTGTTAATAATATTACTGATGGAAAGATAAATGTTGGTAATAATATTATAAATAGATAAATCTATTACTAAAAAGTTTGACCAATAGATATATTATCTATTTTTATTATTATAATTTTATTAGAATTGTTTTATCTATTGTAATAAGATTTAGCAATAGATTTTTTACCAATAATTTATTGATAGAGACATATATTTTAGTAAAACGTTTTTACAACATAAAATGTACTTTTACCAACATATATATCTATGTTGGAAAAAGTTAAATATTTTTTAGTGTGGTTTAACCCCCCAAGTGGGCACTTGGTTTTGGATTCCCCCATAAAGGCATTTTTAGTGGTTATCCATAGTCAAATAGTGTGTAGACTTTCTTTTATTTAAACCACCAACACTTCTTTCTTCCAGTATGCTTCAGCTTTCCTTACTTATTGAGGACTCCATGGATAGAGTGCATTAGGTTCATCTCCATTGCAATTAAGCACAATTTGCATGGTGGGGGTAGAATAAAGAATGGGTCATCCTCCTATGATTTATACTCAGTTTTTTTGGCCTCTTACTTAATATCTAAGGCATGCTCATAATGTGAAACTTCAATATAATTTTCAAAGGGAAAGTCATAGAATAATTATTTTTGAATAAAATTAAAACTTGAACAATTTATATCAAAATTTCCCCCTTTTAAGTGCACAGATTTTGAATTGAGTTCTTCAGGTAAATCCATTGGTAATTCTTTAGTTACTCCCTCAAGTAGATATTTAACAGTTTTGGGGGGCTTTATGTGGGCCTCATCAGGTTCATCTTCATTTTCATCTTCATCCTTAAAGGTAAAACACGTGTCTTCTGAATCTAAAAAAATTAAAATATAGGATTTAATGCTCAATTAAGTTTCAATAAAATAAAATGAAAATAAATTCAATAAAGGATCTACTCCCTATGTTGATTCGTCTTCCAATTCTTTTTCATTTATTAAGGCCTTTTGGGTTGGGTTTCCATGGATGGAGGTAGGTAGTCAAGATCCTCCATATTTTCTTGAAATTACACTACTTTGGTGGTTTCCTCTTTTATATCTAGGGAAAGATATAGTGGTGTTTATTCTTATTATTTTAGGCTAGGGAAATCATGTTGTATATTACCTTCTATAAACTAATATTCTTCCAACTTTTGTTAATTCACCGTAAGTTTTTTATCATGCATATGTACTTGAGGAATCTCCTCTAATCATGGATGAGTGAGGGATGATGAAATTAATTCTTTAAGTAACTCCTCATCACCCTCCTTAGGTTATTTAATGTAAAAATAGATGGGGAAGTCTCCTCCAATACAATTTTACATTCTTGCTCCATTTGCTACTCCTAAGATGCATAGACATATTTAGCAAGACATTTCATTTGTATCCTTAAATATTATATGACTACTCTAATATCTTTAAACTAGTATTATTTTATATTATGAACTTATTATTATTCTTATTATGGAATCCTAGAGTATTTAATCCATGCAACATAATTGTAATTTGAATATATCATTGAAATGTTTATTTATTTACTTCATAAAAACAAAAAAAATTACAAAATGTGGATAAAAATAGTGAGTGAAAATTGCTTGGATACTTGTAAATGACATCAAGTTTTGAAAAACCTATCATAGGGTGGTAAAAAGGCTAATATTTTTCATAATGTAACACACTGGAAGATCTAGGCCATCTCACTTGAGGATATTTTGTAGTCAACCACTCATTATTCTAATCACATTTTTTATATTTTTGGTATTTTCTATTTATAAAAGCAAAGAAATATGAGTGGTTTATATTGTGGAATGAAAAACCTAAAAGTAAACATGAAATGAAAAGAAAATTAATGCATAGAGAATAAATTGTTATAGAGAAAGGAAATTCTCCCAAAGGAATCATCCAGAGTGAACCTTAATTATCTTATTATTAGTTTCATATCTACTTAATAAACACACTTTATCCTATGTGTGAACATCTTATTTTTCCCTGATTGGGAATATACAATGCACTCATTAATTGAACTTCACATCCACCACTTCCATCGAGAGAAAATATTGTAGAAAAAAGAATTAAGACCTCAGATTCTAAGTAGAGACACAGAGGTGCCTTACCCACTTTAGATCAACCTCAACCTAACTCTAAGAAAATAAGAGACATTAATCATGAATGCATGAAGAATTGGGTTTGAAATTGTATTACTCCCAAAGGAGATTATTTGAGTTAGGAACCCATGAACATGAGTGAAAGAGATCATAGTGAAGAAGATAACAGGGAGAGAAAATGAGAGATATGAGTGAGATAGATAAATAGTGAAATAGAAATGAGAGAACTTTTATTAAAACATTTAGTGTGAAATTATATAAAATAAATTAAATAAAACACAATGGTATAACTAAACCAAAGAAGTAATAGAAATAATAGCCTAATTTTTTAATGTAGTGTTTGATCCCTTTTAATAGTGGAAGCCTCCTCTTATTTATTAAAAAAACCTCCACCTACATACTTCAAACTTCCTTCTAAAATATTACTTTCATTCATGCAATGATATAGGTGGTTAAACATATACAATTCATATCCTACAATCTTACAAGATAATATTTCCATTTTTAACTTTAGATGAACCTTCGCAGTAATCTTTTCACATGCTTGGATGATTTTTACATGGCCATATGGTGTATCTTCATATAAATTCTTTACATTCTGTCGTCATGAAGACTTAATACTCATCGAATCATCTTCCATGTTGACATTATCAAACCAACGCAATACTCCTCAAAAAATTCTCCATATTTGGAAAATCATAAACATTATGTAGCTTCTAATACCCTTACATAGCCTCAGTGTATCTTTATTACCCTAACAAGACCCATATAAAATGAAAATGTACCTTTACGCAACATGTTTGTAATATGGTTGTTAACTTTATACATCACCTTTCCTAACCTTATGTGGGTTTCTTATGACCTTGATGTAGCCTCTTGATCATGGTGATACCTTGATGTAGCACTATGTTACCTTAACTCAACATGTTAATCATGGGATCACCTTGACATGGGATTTATAACATTGATACAACCTTTACATATCTTTTATAACACCCTTACACAATGCTTCCCCCTTCAAGAAACTTTGGATGACCTTACCATGGAATAACATGTGATTATTATTTCTTTGTATCATATTCATCTAATTTATAGTGAGCTCCCATTAACTTCCATGGAACTCTAGTCGATACAGGGGCTCGAGGAGTCAGAATCAAGCTTCTTCATGGTAATTAATATAAGGTTTAAGGTATTTTAGGGGCTTCAGCGAGCTTCACTCCTTGTGAAAATGGTGTTTTAATCCTTCCTCTAGACTTCTCAATAGCCCATGGATGAAAAATTCATGCTTTTTTAATGGCGTTCATGGAAGACTATGGCATGGAAGTGATCATTGTGGTGTAATATGAGGATAAAGGGTAGTAATGTGAAATGATGCCATTTTGAAATGTCCAAGCACACGTTATTTAAAAGGTTGAAAATTTTCCAAGTGAATTAATACCAAATCAAATTTGAGTTCATTCGGCCTTCAAAATATCATACTCGACATGAAAATAGAGCACCAGATGAGTGGATCCTATGTCTACCCATAAAGGTCCTAATGTCCAACATCGAATCACTTTGATATTTCATTTAGTCCTATTTCCCTTTTAGAGCATTGACCTCCACTCGTTGTTCTTCTTGATCACCCATTATAGGCCTTGTGGTGATGATTTTATGGTTGGTATAATATCTTATGGTTGCTTGGCTCAGACTGGGCTATATTTTTTAGTAAATTTAATCCCTATAAACTTCTGAATTCAAAAAGGCATGACACATACATAGGCTAGAATTTGCGATATGACACATACATAGGAGGATGGAAGTAAAACTTATGAAAACAAAATTTACTCATAAATATGGAAGGATATAATTCACTTAGTGACACATACACATGCTAGTATTGAAACCTATTAATAACTCCTTTTCCAAATATAATTAGTGAGCTCCTACACCAATTATAGATTCTCATTTTAACATAAAATCACCTTGATTTATTCAAAATCAACTTCAACCACCTAAAATAATTATCAAAACATTCTAAATTACTTTTAGGTTCATTCCAATTACTCTAGATATAAATAAAATAATTAAAACTCAATAATTAAGCCTTTTCTACAATTAAATCCAAAATACTCTTGTTTGTAGAATATGTGACAATTACCCTTTAAACATGAAGATATTGGGATTAAAATAATTAAGAGTACAGAGTAAAATTTATAAAATATTGGATTCTTAGGTTTTTAAGAATGTATGATACCAATTTTAGCTTGATTCCACTTGTGAATTAGCAACTCCGTGATGGATTATTATTCTTTATTGTGTAAGCATCACTGCCTTCTACGGTTCTCATTTTTCATTATTCACCTTCAATTACCTCTTCTATAATGCACAAACACCACAATATAGGAATAAGGTGAGTCACCATCATCTCTTCAATGTGATTAACATGGATAATTTTTTTTTCTAAACCTGAAACTCCTTTCCTTGAGGCTATAAAGTTCCTAGAGCTCTTCATGATTTCTCCACTCTTGGATTTGCATATTTTTTCCTCATTTAGAAAAATGTAAATATTTCCTTTTTCACTTTTATACATATATGTAATGGAATTGTTCACTTTAGAAACTATAAAAAGTTTATTTATTTAATATTTATCCATCTTCTTGTCCTTTTCCAACTGATCTGGCCATAAGGTTAATCACACTTTAGGTATACAGTTAGCTTTATTACTATCTATAGACTATATCTTTACAGTATCTTTCTTGGTATTTGGATTCATTGGTTATTTACCTATACCCTTAAATTTTTTAGGAAAAATAGTTATACACTTGATTATTATATGTAATATCTTTTTTCACTTTACACACACTTATTTATTAACATTAGAGGTTACCTTATTTTTAAACTTATCAACCTCTTCAATAGGGATGAAAACAAGTAAACCAATTCAAATTTCTCCCTATTGGATTGATTCCCTTTTATATTTCATATTACTCTATTATTTCTTGATATTCATGTCCATATTGTAGTGGTCCATGATGTAGCTACTCTTACCACAGTATAAGAATCTTCTCCTATATGGTGTGACATCCTTCTCAGCCTTCATCATTGACTTCTTAGGTGTTATTTGTTTAATAGTTGTTTTCACTAGTTTCTTTCCCAAGGAAGGCATGCTTTCCTTTCTTTGCTTTTTTTATTGTTGTGGAATTATATTTTCATCAGAATAAGAGTTGTGTTTGGATGGTGCATAGAAACAATCTTCATAACAATGTCCAAAATTTTTGTAAAACTCATATAAATTTTCCAAGTATTCAAATTTATTCTTCTAGGAAAAATTTATCTTCTATAAAAATGGTTTCAAGTCAGTTGATTTTATTTTAAATTTAAATATACCCCCTTCTCTATGCCTCTTATAACTTCCACATGTTGAAATATTATTCCAAAAATATATATACTTGTGTCTAAACCTTTGGCACCACCAACAATACTGAAAAAATCTCATTCTTTTTCTAGTTGATGCAGTATGTATAGATTTTATTTATTGCTATTTTTGAATAGAAACCCCATTATTTAGGTATCCATTTTGGGGGATTATTTTCTTGGACATTTCTACATTCACCCTTGATGATGTGGTGAATTTATTATCATTTTTATCTTTCAATATTTATACATTTTTCTATTTAAAATATATATAACCAATTAAAACAAATTTAGTAAAAACGTATTCAACTTGGTTATGGGTTACCTTTCTCTATGATCTTATAATAAATAGGTCTATAAAGTATTTAAAGCTCTTGTTTCCACAATTTTGAGTATTAATAGAAGTAATACTCTCATCTAAAACTTGAGTGGTTTCATTCTTTCTTTCAATGGATTGCGAAGGTCTAACTTTGGTGATTTCTAGATTTCTCATATTCACATCCAGCTCAAGAAATTTCATATTTAGAAATTACTTAGGGTCTTAAATTATTTTCACCCTTTCTCAAAAAAAAATCTTTAGCTTTAAAATATGATCCCCATGTACCTAACTTGCCTCGAATAGAGTTTTTTCCAGTTGTTTCACTTTCTAGGCTTTGACTTATAATAGAGAATTTTTAACATTCATTGAGACTTTGTGTAATTTTTCCAATGTATGTTTCACTTCTGTAATAACATACTTAAACAAATTTTCTAACCAAAAACTAATTTCAATTATTTATTGGTTTGATAGTATATTTCACTATAAATTAAAGAATATTCATCCTTAGATTTTATAAATTTTTTGAGGGTATTGTATCTTCTTGCTTTTTGAATAATGTATCTTCTATTGTATCAACCTCTTACTCTAAATGTGATTTTCCATCCTATATTAATTTGATGTAAGAAAATATATATGTGAAAACTTTGATATAGATATTATTTAGATAACTATTTATTTCTAAATAATAAATCACTTAGTGATTCATTTAACCCATCTTCTCCATAGCATGAGCTTGATTCATGAGAGGAATAATATTCAATAGATTTACCGAGACATTTACTACTCTGAACAGATTTAGCTAGTGGTTTTTCCTCTTTAATTTTTTATATTTTATTTGCTTATTAGAACCTATTTTATTACTATTTTTAAAGCATTTACTGTGACCTCCAATTCTATTTTTTAGAGATAAAATTTTATTTTTCCATATAAGGCACTTTTAAACACTCTACAAATCTTCACTTCATATATTTCCAATAAAAAAACTCGGTATTCAAAAAATATCCAACCAAAGGGAACATGGTTAGATCTTATAAAACTTTTTGATATTTAATTCATTTTAAGTCCAAAACATTAATCTTTTCATTTAATTTTGAAATTTAATTAATCTAGAATTTCCTCATTTCAGGCTTGATAATCTTCTCAAAAATTCATCCTGCTAGATCTCCACTTTATTAAATACTTCAGTATGAATCAATACTTTTATTATGATATTTAATTCCACTTTAAAAACAATTCATGAACTGTATTATTTAATTTATAAGAACTATTTTTAATTTTGATCATAAAATTTTAATTTAAAATATCCTCATTTTAAAATCACACATAAATAGAATAGTGATCCTCAGATATCATATTCTACTAAAGCTCAATATTTCAAAATAAATATTTAATAATGACTTCACTAAGTATCATAATGTTTTTAACGTGAAGGAATGAACTTGGAATCTTTTAATTTTCATTTTTTCCTCTTTAGAATTTAAATTATAAAAGATCTATTTTTCACCTAAAGAGATCTAAAATTTTCTCCAAGTGTAATGTCTTGCACAAATTATAGATATACCAATTATTAAAAACTTATTGATAAGTTTTATGAAGTTCCAAGATTATTAAACTACTTCATGTATTATGAGAACTCAATATAATATAAGATAATTATATCATATGATGTCCCAATATTAGATGGAGTTAACCTATCTTATGAGAACAGTAAACATCTTACATGCTCAGGATGTATCATGTGTGTTTCATTATATTATGAAAGGTATCATATGAAAACCTATCATATGAGATCCCAATATCTTATGAAGTCACTAATCATATGGACTCAACCATATTCTCTATTTAGTAAGACTTTGTAAGTCTTATGAATCTCCTTTTCCCTTGTGATTTTTTCAGATATCAACAAATATCTCATAAGACTATATAAGTCTTACAAAATACAAATTCATACTACCATTATCAAAGTCTTACTTTGATTGTATCAAAGTCTTACAGCCTCCCTAAAAGTCTTATGACATTTTATCAAAGTCTTAATCTTGGCCTGCGAGTCTTATGAAATCTACTGAATTCTTACAAACTCTGATTCTCAGCCAAGTAAAAAGTCACATGTGTCTTAAGTAAGAGTCTTACATGGGCACATATGAATTCTTATGAAATTTAAAGTCTTATGAAATCACAAGTCTTATAAAATTTTGAAGACATGGTCATTTTTATGCTTAAGCTTCAAAATTCAATGCTTCTTAAAATGACTCCAAGGGCTTCCTCAAATCAACTTAGGCCTTCTTTAACACTTCAAATCCCCTTATAATAATTTCAATTAAATTTAAGTATTATTAGAATAATTATAAATTACTATAGATATCTTCTAAAGTATTTTTTAGAAAATTGAATACTCAATATATAGTATTTCAAGTATCTCATTTCCTTCTCTATTATATCCCTCAAATAATCCTTCATATACCTTTACTAAAGTGTACTTATTCATTGATTTTACCATCATTCAATCTCACTTACACGTGGATGGTGTTTCCACTATTTCAACTAGCTTTTTATCTCTATTTAACTCTCTACTCTTCAAAGTGTTTCAAAAAGCCAACCAACTCCAACTTCAGTTGTAATATGTTATAGATACTACTAATAATATTCCATTATCACTTTTTATGTTTCCATACAAACCAGCTCAACAATCACCTGATGCGAGGGGATGCTACTCGAATCTATCCAGCCAGGTATTCAAGGGAAACAACTTCTTCATTCTCATTACCAATCATGCATGTGCAACCTTAACTTTGTCTTTAATGGGTGGATTCATACTCCATCACCCATCTTCAATGCACATTGACTTTCCTTAAAAAACTAATTTGACAATGAATATACACACAATACAAAGATCACTTCATTAACCCTTATGGAGGACTCGTACCCTAGCATGTATAGTGTGTATCATCTAAGAGGGTTTCTCTAGTTATCCTCCCACACACATCATCATCTCTATAAATCTTTGAAACTTCAACTACCTCAAATATAAACCCCAGGTGATTATGATATATTCACCATCACATTTTATATAGATAAAGACTAATAATGGGCTACTTATATGTTGGAAGCTATCATCCAAGCATAAATTTACAAATAATAATGTATACGACCAAGTACATGGTGTGTCCAGGTAAGGTACGTGGTGTTTAGAACTACATGGGTAGGTTGGTTGTGTATTATAATTACCTAATTATTGTGGTTAAAAATTAAACAATGTGTTCAGAGGGTACACAACATGTAAGTATTTCTGACATCTCATGCATTTTTCATTGGTAGATCCCATTTTATATATCAATCACACAACATGTTCTACGGTATACAATGTCTATGTGGGAATACATGGTGCATGTGACTTACACAGCCATCGGGTGTGTGAAAGTTGTACACGTAAAGTTTTCTTTCTCGAAATATATAATGTGTGATATGGTTCACATTGTGTGTGGGTATTTTTGTGTAAACTAGGCATATATTTGGGGTACACGTCGATACACTCAGTTTGGAAATACATGGTGTGTGACCCAGAGTCACAATTTAAGTGATTTTAAAAAAGGTACTTTTGACTAATTCATGTCAAATAGTGAATCACACTATGATATTTCCATGGGTTACATGTCATGTGATATTCATTTTATATGGAAACTAAGTTTGGAAACTTTCACGACATGTGGGTTGGGACAACATGATGTGTAGTCGAGAATTTTCAAAAAAAACTCCATTTTTTATGTTGCAGATGATGTTATTACCTTGGATCCAACCGCACCTTCACTATCCGTCAAACTTATCACCTTTGAACTCATCATTGCACCTCACTGGGGTGATTACCGAGGTAAGAACCTGGTTCTTCCTTTGAGGTGAAGATCTTTTCTTTTCAGTTTTTATTTAAGAAAACTAGAGAAAGAATAGGTTAAGGGATGAATGCAGGCATCTTACACAATGTGACAAGGGGTTACACACCGTGTAATCCTAGTACATGTCATGTACGACAAGTAGGCAGGACTCTTAATGATGTGTAAATGAAGTCAGCAAAAGGAGGGAAAATGGAATATACATGGTGTTTATATTCAAAGTACATGTCGTGTATTTTGTAAAATTTGTTAAAATGGTCCGTAGCCTCATTTCTTCATTTCTGGATAGAGGGCTTGCCAGTTTCTCTCAAATAGCAGCACTAGAACTTGTTTTGGATCCTGAATCATCATCTGAACTCTGATTCGATCACCATCGGATGTGTTGGAACCCAATCAGTAAGCTCTCAATTACTCTTGAGCCTTTATTTGTGATTTCATCTCTTGAACTAGTTATCAAAGGTTGAGTGTTTATTCTCATTTTGTAGATCCACCCAATTCTGGGTCAAATTAGAGGTCGATTTTGGATGAGGAGAGTTATATGACTACGTGGTAGGTGGCCTTGTGCCTTTTGCTAATTATTAAGTTGTTTATATGTGTCAGAGTGTCATGCGCCCATTTTTTGGTGTCACCTTGATTTAGAATTAACCCTTGTTATTTATTATTTTTGTTTAGGTAATTGAATAAATGTTTTAAAGCATGAATTAGGTTGATTTTCTTGATTAAGGGCCACCCCATGGGTGTGTTTCCCTTCGATGACCATAAATGGCCATTTGGATTAGTATTCCTATGAGGAATACCTTTTTTTCCTTCTTGGGTTGTTAAATATGGATTTGATTATTAGATGTAATTTCAATTGTGTTAAATTTTATTTTTTTTTATTAAGGGTTTGGGATTAATGGTTTTCCCATTTTCCCCATGTTATGCATATGCTTGTTTAAGCATGCTTGGAAGGTTTTGCTTCAATTATGAACTTGCCCATGTGATTTAGGTTATGATAAGGCCTTGTAATTATTTAGATTACACAATAGGCTTGTTGTGAATTGTTCCCATGTGAGTTACTATTTTTTAAACCATGTAATAGTATAATTTATATGTGTTTCTTGTTATATGAATTACCCACGTGAGTTTATTATTGTTAAATCCTTGTAATAGTTTGAATTACATGTGTTGCTTATTGTTTGATTTTCCCATGTGATAAATTGAAAGTCCAAGACTTATGAGGTTGTTCTGGTTATTATGTTTAATCCATGAGTGAGCCACGGATGTAGCGGTCGGGCTCATGGAGGCTTTACTTATTTTACCGAGTGAAACATGGATCATTGAGGGATGTTGTGGATAGACTCTATTGGATTTGTTTACATGTCATGTGTGATACATGGGGATTCCTTATAGGACTACCAGTAATGGTATTAGCTTACATGGACTTATACCACACCTAGAGTAATACTGGGATTCCATAGAGGTTTGTCGGGACAGGCTTGTAGGATTTTGGTAGGTTTACACCTAGAGTGATATAGGGTTTCCAAAGAGGTTTGTTGGGATAGGCTTATAGGTTGTAGATAGAAATTTTACCTAGATTGATACTTTAATTCCAAATTAGGAGTTTCATGGATGATCTCAGGTTATAAATTGAATATTTAAATGAAATGACTTATGGCGCGTTTTCCAAGCCAAAGCACAAGCTTGGATTCAATATTCGGTTATACTTGTTTAGATAGCCTTCATAGGTATCTACCATGCTTACTTACATGGGAGTTTTTGGACTTATTCATGATCCTGAGACTTATATAAATCAATGTAACTAAACTGCTAATGAATATGAAATGATTATAATGGAAACCAGTGCTTGTAGGAGTGTTTACTTTTGAGTACTTCCTAGATTACTATTTTCACTATTGTACAATGCCTATTGTATATATATTCACTGGTAGATTGGCATAGATATTGGGTGTTTTCCTACTCGAATTTAGTCTCACACCCTATTTGGGTCATGTTTTTGGGCCCAAACAGATTATATTGTTATAGGTGTCGATAAGGGTAAGAACCCTTCTACATGTACTTGATTTGATGTTAGGAGAAGGAGAGCATAGGACCAAGTCAGGGCTTGTGATGCTTCTGAGTCTCTTTTGTTCCTTTTTAAATTTTGGTACTTGTATTTCATATTACTACAATGTATCATTTTTTGGTTGTTTTCCTAGAACATGTGACATGGAGCATCACCCTTTGTATGCTATGACTTATGGTTATTTTTATTATCATTATTATGCTGTTTACTCTTGTTGTATGATATTACTGCTTCTGTTATCTATATATTATTTTATTACACTATGTTACACTCTTCCAATGAGGGAATAGTTTCCCCACTATCACACTTAGGCCCTCGCTTCTAGTCGGCAGCCTCTGGTGTTTGGGGAAATGTTCTCGAGGCCATGTGGCCAACCGGGTATGGGGAACCTTTGAATGAAATGTGGATCTAGGATGTTACAAAGTGGAATCAAGGAGTATTTTTTGTTTTATCTTACTGTTTAGTGATATTAGACAGGGATATGAAAGAAATGGAGTTTGGTAATACACTTTTCCTGGGAGTAGCCACCCCGCATATAGGGAAATGCCAAACTGCCTTGATTGAATTGTAATTTTTGGATTTTGAGCTGTTATAGTTGATTCAATTTCACTGTTGGGTGACGTACTTGTTTTTTTTTGTTATTATTTATATCATTTTGGTTCTATTTTGTTACAACCCGATGAGATGAGGGTATTCCATCTCATGCATCATATAGGCACTTGTTAGAAATCACATGTCATGCATTCTTGCCATGCCATTTAGGATCATTACTGATTGCAGGTTGTTTTGATAGGTACCATGATAAATATGTCTACTGTTGTGATAGGTGTATTGGAACGTGTTATGGTTCTAATTAGATAGACACCAAACCTTAGTTCCTGAGGTGTATGGGACCTTTTAGTTCAGAATTTGGTGGATCATATTGTTTTTTTATACTGAATTGTGTTATGATGTGATATATGTGGATGCCAAACTTTGATTTGCAGGGATTATAGGCCCCATGTATTGGAATTTGACATAACATTGGTTTACTTTTCAAAAACAGGGGTTTCGAGGAAGTTCCAGGGAGTTACTAGACTTTCTGTTCGAAACCCAGACAACATGACGTGTGATTCTATAAATACACGCCATGCATTCTTTTGTTTGGGAAGAGAAAAAAATTAAGTACACACCATGTACTCTGAGTACATGTTTTGTAGTCAAATAAAATGTGTTTGACCATGTGATAAAGAACAATGAACAATGGTCTTGGAAAAATACATGGTCGTGTACTTTAGGTACACACCATGTAGTGTTACTCAGGCAGAACTCGTGTGGTTCTGGCCATGTAAAAGTACATGGCTAGGAGGAAATACTTGAGTACACACTATTTTCTAGTTTGATATGCCATGTACCTAGGATGGTCGCATGCCCAAGCTAATGGAATTACAAGCCCGGTTAGGAGCTTGAGGGTACACATTGTGTATGGTATCTATATGTTGTGTACTCCTCTTTTGGTAACCTTTGAGTTTTTTCTTATCCTATTTAGTTCTTACACTCTTTCACTATAAACTTTGAAAATGAACTTGAATTGAAGTTTTTTATTGACCTTTTAGAGCCATACCTCCATGAGGACCTCCAATTGTACACTAGGAAAGTGTCGATGATCATACCCTAGAGGTGGTAGGCCATGGGCTACCGGTGGGTCCTCCAATCATGCCAGTTGTGGCACTAGATATTATACCAGATGTAAGTTATGATGCATATTTATGTGAAGGATTTATTATATTCATGCAAACCTTTCATGGATCACCATATCCATCCCCATCTGTGGAAGAGCTAACATGATTGTTCCAGTAGTAGTATCTGCCCACATTTCCGGGGGATGGTAGACCATAAGTTATGGAGTCATGGTTGGAGTCCATACTTACGATCTTCGAGAATCTATAGATTCCTCCCAAGAGGAGGTTAAATCTCACAATGTATATGTTGTGTGATTCTTCCAAGATATGGTGGGATATTATCACTCAGGCATAGCGTCATTGGGATATGGTATGGAGAGATTTTCATACAATCTTCTATGATTATTTCTATCCTGAGACGTTGAGGGGTGAAATATCTTGGGAGTTCATGCATCTAGAGTAGGGTTCTTTGTCAGTGATGGACTACACAACCCGTTTTACTAAGCTCTGTAGTTTTTCACCTATTCTAATGGGGGATGATGTATCAAAGGCTAAGTGATTTGAGGATGGACTTAGGTTTGACATTTGATCACAGGTGAATGTCTTCAGGTTGCCTTTTGTATCTGTTATTTTAAATCAGGAGCTGATTACCAAGTGTAATATGAGGGAATCTAGAGGTGTGATCCAAGGCAGTTCAACATCGAGATATGGTACTGTCTCAATTGGTAGTAAGAAGTGTTGTCTTAAGCTTTCTAACAGTGACAGTAGCAGTCAGAAGGTATCTTCAGGTAGCCAAGTGAGGTGCTACCAGTGCGGTGTGCGGTAGGTCGGGGCATACGAGGTTACAATGTCCTTAGGACCTAGTCAAGTGTCGATATTGTGGAAATATGGGTCATCTTCAGTGTTTCTGTGGGATTTTTTCACCAGTATCTAGTGAGAGAGGAACTACACCGACTCTACATTCAGGAGTAGGGTCGGTAGATTCTCACCATTCAGGGAACTGGAATGCATCAGGCCATCCAGGATAAGGTGGTGATCATGGTCATGGTATCCAGACCCCAAGTTCTTAGCAATATCAGGGTGGATCAGCTTAGGGTAGTCAGGTAGTGTCATAGGGCTGCAGTACAGGTCAGACTTATGCAGTGCAATAGACTCAGTAGGAGCAGGATCTCAGAACCTCTACTGTTATAGGTACTATTCTAGTCACCTTTGTTTTAGATTATTCACTTTTTGATATAGGATATTCACATAGATTTATATTTTTACCTATTTTGGAGATCCTTGGGCTCTGTGTTTTTACTTCTGATGATGTTGTGAAGCTAGACACTCTGTTAGGGATTAGAACAATAGGTGTGTGTCAGTGTAAGGAGTGCCCCATTGAAGTTGGTGGGTGTCACTTCTTATGGGACCTCTATGTCTTATAGATGATAGGATTTGATGTCATTCTTGGAATAGATTGGTTATTCTCATTTCAGGGATGTCTTCCCAGATAGCAGTCAACAAAGTCTTGAAATGAGACTAAATTGTGAGTTTATATCTGGATGACCAGGTAACATGTTATATGGATTTCCCTCAAATAGTTGACCATTTCAGGGATGTCTTCCTGGATGAATTTTCAAGCCTACCTCTGGTGAGATAGGTAGAGCTCTCTATCGAGCTAGTGCTAGGAGCTGCACTAGTATCCATTACTTTTTATAGTATGGTTATGACGGAACTACAAGAGCCCAAGCAGCAACTAGAGGATTTGTAAGATAAGGGTTTCATCTGACCCAGTACTTATCCTTGGGGTTTACTGGTCCTTTTTGCAAAAAAGATGGATGGTACCCTCAGGATATGCATGGATTATCAAAAATTGAACTAGTTGATGGTTAAAAAATGGTATCCTCTACTGCATATAGATGATCTATTCGATCATCTCTAAGAAGATAGGGTATTCTCTAAGGTTGATTTGAGATTTGGTTATCATCAGTTTCATGTTATACCATCAGACATACCTCACACAATCTTTTAGAGCAGTTATGGTCTGTATGAGTATTCGGTCATGTCGTTCGGTCTCACGAACACGCCTGCAGTATTTATGGCACTGATGAACTGAGTGTTCCATCCTTATCTTGACTCGTTCGTTGTAGTTTTCATGGATGATATCTTGGTGTGTTATCACAATCGGCACAACCATACCAAACATCTTGAGATTGTTTTGAGTACACTGAGAGAGCATTGGTTATATTTTAATCTCACAAATTGTCACTTCTGGATGGATTAGATTCACTTACTGGGTCACATCATCTCATAGATAGAAGTATTAGTAGTCCCAGAGAAAGTGAGAGAAGTAGTTTCCTGGTAAAATCCCAAGAACTTCTTTGAGGTGTGGAGTTTCTTGGGGTTGGATGGTTACTATAGACATTTAATATAGGAATTATCACACTTAACAGTGTTTTTTATGGGATTGACTAAAAAGGGTGTGAAGTATGTTTGGATGGATTCCTGCAAGACAACATTTCAAGAACTAAAAGGGAGATTTACTTCAGCACCGATACTGATTTTGCTAGAGCCTAGAAGGAGTTACACTATGTACTATGACACATTAGATATCGAACTAGGATCAGTTCTTATATAGGGGGATTGATTCGTTGCATATGGATCTTGGCAGTTGAGGCCTCATGAGAGGAATTACCCGACACACGATCTCGAGTTAGCGGCAGTTGTTTATGCTTTACATTGTTGGAGACATTACTTACTAAGAGAGCATTTTGTAGTGTACACATACCACAAAAGCCTCAAGTACATATTTACTCATCGTGATCTGAATATGAGGTAGCGGAGGTGGGTAGAATACCTTCAGTATTTTGACTTCAAGATAGCCTCCAAGCTTGGTAAAAGAGATATAGTGGTAAATTCATTGAGCAGGAGGACTCAGATACAGATAGTGCAGTAGGCTAGTAGCGAGTGTAATCTTATGTAATTGTTCTATAAGATGCACTTAGAGGTGCACGACAGTCAAGGATAGACTTTTCTTTCATCTTTAGTTGTTACCTCTACCCTACTAGACAGAGTGGGAATGAGGAAGCTATCAGATTTCGAAGGCCTAGTTCTACGGAAGAGTGTGGTGGGCGAGGACCCTCCCCCTGGTTGGACCATAGGTGAGGATGAGGTTCTACAGTTACACAGTCGTGTATGGGTTTCAGCATACATGCGCGAGGAGATGATGCAGGAATTTAATGCCTCTGTATGGGCAGTGCATCCTGGCATCACCAAGATGTATCGGGATTTACATTTTTAGTATTTTTGGCCAAGTATAAAAAGGGATGTAGTTGGTTTTTTCATGAGGTGCTCCACCTGTTAGCAGGTTAAGGAATAACACCAACAACTAGCCAGACTTTTACATCAGCTACCCATTCCTGAGTGTAAATGACATGATGTTGCGATGGATTTCATGATGGGGTTACCGAGTTCACTTTTAAATAATGATGTAGTATGGATTGTTATTGATAGGCTCACAAAGGTTGCACATTTCCTACTGATCAAGGAAACCTTTAGTGTTGATGAGATTGGGAGGTTGTATATTTGGGAGATTGTATGACTACACAGGGTTCTGCATTCTATCATTTCAGATAGGGATTCCTGGTTTACTTCTCATTTCTATAAAGTGCTACATAGGGCATTGGGTACACAGGTTCTTCTGAGCATAGCTTACCACCCTCAAACAGATGGTCAGTCAGAATACACGATTTAGGTACCGGAGTATATGCTTTGGGCATGTGTCCTAGATTTCGGGGGTTCTTGGTAGAAACACATACCCTTGGTTGAGTTTTCCTATAATAATAGATTTCAAGCTACTATTTAGATGACTCCATATGATCCATTTTACGGTAGACCATGCCGATCACCCCTATGTTGCCTGAAGGTAGGAGAGATAGCTATGTTGGAACCTTGTCTTATCTAGGAGACCACTGAATAGGTTCAGTTGATTCAGAATTATATGGCTACTACATAGTCTCATCAGAAATCTTATGTCGATCCCCACAAACAACCTCTAGAGTTTGAGATTAGGGATAGAATTTTCCTACATGTTGCACCGAGGTTGGGATACCAGAGTATTAGGAGACATGATAAGCTTTCACCGAGATACATTAGTCCATTTGAGATTCTAAAAAGGGTTGAACCGATTTCCTATCGATTACAGTTACCTCAGAGGTACTGGGATATGCATGAAGTCTTCCATGTTTCTTAGTTACGGTGTTACTTTTCAGACACGTCTCATGCTTTTCAACCTGAGGAGAGTTACAGGTTGATGTATCTTTTAAGGAGAATCATATTCGAATTGTGGATCATAGCATGAAGGTTCTCTATGGTTGGTCTATTATTTTAGTATGGGTGCTATGGTTGCACGGATGAGGGCAGGATGAGACCTGGGAGAGGGAGGCCAATATACGATCGCAGTGGCCATATTTGTTCACAGATATTTTTTCACCACCCTTGGAAGGGCAATTTGGGGATGAATTTCTTTAAGGGGAGAAGTTTGTAAAAACTCGGTTCTTCCTTTGAGGCATGGATCTTTTATTTTTAGTTTTTATTTAAGAAAATTGGAGAAAATAGGTTAAGGTATGAATGCAGGATAGTTACACAACATGACTAGGGGTTACATGCCATGTCATCCCAATACATGTTGTGTACGAAAATTCAGCAAGACTCTTAATGACATGTAAATAAATTCGGCGAAAGGAGGGGAAAATAGAATATACGCAGTGTGTATATTCAGAGTACATATCGTGTATTTTGTAAAATTTGTTAAAATGGGCAGTATCCTCGTTTATTCATTTATGGATAGAGGACTCACCAAGTTCTCTCAAACAGTAGCACCAGAGCTCATTTTGTCTCATGAATCATCATCTGAACTCTGATTCGATCGTCGTCGAATGCGTTAGAACCCAATCGGTAAGCTCTCAATTCCTCTTGAGCTATTCTTTGTGATTTCATCTCTTGACCTAGTTGTCAAAGGTTGGTTATTTATGCTCGGTTTATATATCTACCCCATTCTAGGTTGAATTAGTGGTCGACGTTGGATGAGGAGAGTTTTACAAATACGAGGTAGGTGGTCTTGTGCCTTTCACTAATTGTCAAGTTGTTTATATGTTTCGGAGTGTTGTGCACCCATTTTTGGGTGTCACCTTGATTTAGAATTAACCCTTATTATTTCCTATTATTGTTTAGGTAATTGAATAAGTGTTTCAAAGCATGAATTAGGTTTTTTACCTTGATTAAGGGCCACCCCATGGGTGTGTTTTTCTTCGATGTCCATAAATGGCCATTTGGCTTAGGATGCCTATGAGGCATACCTTTTTTTCCCTTCTTGGGTTGTTAAATATAGATTTGATTATTAGATGGAATTTAAAATGTTTTAAAT
Organism: Viscum album; assembly: GCA_963277665.1. Taxonomy (NCBI): domain Eukaryota; kingdom Viridiplantae; phylum Streptophyta; class Magnoliopsida; order Santalales; family Viscaceae; genus Viscum; species Viscum album. Next base: position 393,578,585 of record OY728160.1, read on the forward strand.
TTTAATTTTTTTTATTAAGGGTTTGAGATTAGCGATTTTCCCCTTTTCCTCGTGTTATGCCTATGCTTGTTTAAGCATGCTTGGAAGGTTTTTCTACAATTGTGAACCTGCCCATGTGAGTTAGGTTATTCTAAGGCCTTTTGATGGTTTATATTACATAATTATCTTGTTGTGAATTTTTATCATGTGAGTTACTATTATTTAAACCATGTAATAGTTTAATTTATATGTGTTGCTTGTTATATGAATTTCCCATGTGAGTTTATTATTTTTAAAGCCCTGTAATAGTTTGAATTACATGTGTTGCTTATTGTGTGATTTTACCATTTGAGAAATTGAAAGTCCAAGACTTATGAGGTTGGTCTGGTTGTTATTTTTAAGCTATAAGTGAGCCATGGATGTAGCGGTCGGGATCATAGAGGCTTTACTTATTTTGAAAAGTGAAACATGGATCATTGAGGGATGCCATGGAAAGACTCTATTAGATTTTTTTTACATGTCATGAGTGATACTTATGGCTTCCTTATAGGACTGCAAGTAATGGGATTAGTTGACATGGACTTATACCACACCTAGAGTGATACCGGGATTCCATAGAGGTTCATCAGGATGGGCTTGTAGGATGTTGGTAGGTTTGCACCTAGAGTGATACTGGGTTTCTATAGAGGTTTGTCAGGATGGACTTGTAAGTTGTAGATAGAAATTTCACCTAGAGTGATACTTGAATTCCAAATTAGTAATGTCATGGAAAGGGTCAGGTTATAAATTTAATATTTAAATGAAATGACTTACAGTGCATTTACCAAGCCAAAGCATAAACTTGGATTCGGTCTTCACTTATACTTGTTTAGATAGCCTTCAGGGGTATCTATTGTGCTTACTTACACAAGGGTTTCCAGGATTAGGTCTAATCCCAATAATTATATAAATCAACGTAATTGAACTACTAATGAATATGAAATGATTATAATGGAAACCATTGCTTGTAGGATTGTTTACTTTTAAGTACTTCCTAGATTACTGCTTTCACTATTGTACACTGCATGCTGTATATATATTCACTAACATATTAGCACAGATCTTGGGTGGTTTCCTACTGGGATTTAGTCTCACACCTTGTTTGGGTCATGTTTTTTGGCCCAAATATATTATATTGTTACAGGTATCTATATGGGTAAGAACCCTTATATAGGTGCTTGATTTACTGTTAGGAGAAGGAGAGCATGGGACCAAGTCAAGGATTATGATACTTCTGAGTCTCTTTTACTCCTTTTGTACATTTGGTACTTGTATTGTGTATTGCTATAGTGTATCATGTTTTTTTTCCTAGAACATGTGACATAGATCATAATCCTTTGTATGCTATGATTTATGGTTATTTTTATTAATAGTCTTTCGTTGTTTACTCCTATTTTATGGTATTACTACTTTTGCTATCTGTATATTATTTTATTCCATTGTGTTACACTCTTCCAATGAGGGCATAGTTTTTCCACTATCAAATTCAGGCCTTTGCTACTATTCGATAGCCTCTGACGTTTGGGGAAATGCATTTGAGTTCGTGTGGCCAATCGGGTACGAGGCACTTTTGAGTGGCATCCAGATCTGGGATGTTACAACCAGGAATCCTTTGTCATTCATTCATCGAACCACACCCAAAACCATAACATCATCATTATCACATGATCAAACCCATGATTCTCCATTTTTCCTCTATTTTAGCATCATTAAAGCATCATAGAACTTCAAGTTAGAGGAATGATGAACTAAAATTGAGGATGTGGTGTTCATAGGAATACTTGACCACCTAAGGAAAATAGATTCACATTTAGGGTCATCAAAGAACATGAGTAGAAGACAAGGATTGTTTACTCATCTCGATGTGTTTTTCTTAAATATAATTATGACAAAAAAATATTTTAAATTTATAAAAGAATTATTTATAAATGGTAAATAATAAAAAAAATATTTGTCTATATGAACAAACTCTATTAGTATAATAAACTGGTAAAATTCCTAATATATTGAGCTAAGGTTTCCATGGAGGCTTCGTACCCATGGTAATTTTATTTCAAGGATAATCTCAAGAAAAATAAAAGTGATTCATGACATGAATGTTTGTAATAATCAAAAATAAAATTTTAAATTCTCATTATTAATGATTTACCATGAAGTAAAATGGATCATTAAATATTTCATGTTAGACTCAACAAAAATTTTATTACCATGAATATTCCTCAAAAAATTCACAATGCATAACAATAATTATTGAATTATGAAATTGAAATTATTATCATGGAAATAAAAATATATCACATTAAAATTATTTGAATGACATCTTATAAATAACCAGTTTCATATTTTCATAAGACTTATGTTATTTTTCATGGAAAAGAGATAGATTCCAAGGAAAATATTTTAGCCAAGAATGATAATAATAATAATAATATTATTATTATTATTATTATTATTATTATTATTATTCACCTCCAAATTAATTTAATTTTCAAGGTCTTTTATATTCATTTCGTGAAAACCCCATTACAATTTTCCCAACAAATATTTTATAAAATGTTCATGTTTTAAATACTCTAAGATTTCAATTATTCTATCACCATATAAACTTATATAATTTGATCATGAGAGGGATAAGATCAAATTTCTCAAAGAAATTGAGGCATGAGGATTGAAAAAAAAAAATTTACCTCATTTTTGTTTTCCTAAAGCTTGATGTCCTTATCATGAACCTTGGTTGTTGTTGCACCTCCTCCGTGAAGAACGTGAAGAAATTTGTCTGCCATTGTGTGAAGGGAGAAGTTTTTTCCCTAAGTTGTGTCTCTTTACAATATATAGGAGAGATATATATATTTCCTCTCAATTTATCCAATGATGGAAATAGTTAAGTATAGGGGAAAATGATTATTTATATACTTAATTCTCATCATATCTTACAAATTAATTTCCTCACATAAAACTAATAATTTAAATCCTTCATCATAATAATTTAAGTCCCTGAAAATATACTCTCTCACAAAATATCAACCATACCATGTCATTGCCATGTGACACGTTGTTTGACATGTCACCAAGACATGTCATGTCCATTTCAATGTGCACATCACAAAAAAAATATTTTTATTTTGTTTCAAGATGTAAATGCTCGGCCTCAGGGGTTTGAAGGATTATCATAAAAATTATCTCTCCCATAAATTGATATATTTATTTTTAATGCAGCCATGATATCATAATTTTCATCCAATCAATAATTAAGGAGATATTAATATTCGTTCTCACATAATAAATATTTATTTATTAATAAATATTGATTATTTCATAAGATTCCAAGTATCTCAGAAACTTATCAAAATTTAACCCAAGGATAAACACTAAATTTAGATACCAATGAAACAATTGGAAAATATTTATGAGGTCATTTACTATTATGAAATCACTATTTTACCCTGTTTAGGGACTCGAGACATCAAAACTCAAAATGGGATAAGTCTTGGTTAGGCAAAAATATGGGTCACTACAACCTAGCCCACACTACAACACCATTCCCCAGGGTAGAACCAAAGAAATATCAACCACTCATTGCAATGTGATAGGGTGACCTATGGTGAAACATTCCTCCTTGAAGTATCCTAACATAATCCCATAAAAACCCTTTATAATAAAACCCCCTTGGCTATGGAACAACACTTCCATCTCAAGCACACATCATGGTATAGTCCACTTGTCGCAACACGATAATTCCATTGTAAGCATCCCTTATGGCACAATGCTTCAGTTGTGGCATGATTGAGATCAATTCCAGAAAATATAATCTTACACATATCATCATGATAAAATCCCTTAGGTCATGGAGAGACCTCCCATCTAACTCTAGAACTTATTCTCACACAGTTCTTCACCATGCCACAACAACCCCCATTTCAGTGTGATCTTCTACCAACTGCAGAATTATTTATTCTACATCAGAACCAGCTCTTTTGGCCTTTGTTTGACACCCCTAGAAACCATTGAAATACCTAAACATGTACAAAATCACCCCTAGTGATGTATCAACTATAGGATCTTTGATCTTGAATCCAGACTCTAAAAAAACCCTTTCTCCAGAGCTCAAAATTCAAATTTCCTCTAAAAACATTGACCCTTAAATTCACGGGTCATTAAAAATGCTTAGTCGATAAAAGTTCAATGAAATAACTCTTAAAAACACTACCATAAAAAAATATTTCACTTATTAATCATTAATATTTTTAATGATTATTAAAATGTGTTTAAGTTATTTTAAACAAATCATCCAATGGCATACAACTAATTCATAGATAACTTAAGTGGAATGGATAGAATACCCAAGATAATATTATATTATTATATCATAAGATGAACTATCATGTCATTCAATACAACTATGATACAACATAAAATATAATATACATGACTTGAGACATGCCACTTTCAAACAGAAACCACATTTCTTGAATGAAAACACTAAGGGTGAGAAATGGAATCAAAATTTATCCCATTTGGTACCAAAAAACCTCTTCAAAAAAATAATTTTTTAGAAAAAAATTGTCCCTTTCTCATATCATTAATAGTGAAATCATTCCAATCATTTCACAATGAGTAACCTAGTGTGAGAAAACTCACACTATATCGAGCATTCAAAGAAAAAGATAATTAGAAACCAAATTCTAAAAATCATATTGTCCATACATTGAAAGATAAATATTCAAGACTTTTCCTTAATCCAAGAATACAATGATTATTAATCCAAGTATGTGTTAAATTTTTTCATCATTGAGTATAGATAACATCTCTCAACGAACCAAAAACTGAGAAATTGTTTTTTACATGAAACATTAAACCCACATGTCACTCCCACAGAACCTATTTTCTCACTACTATTCTCACCCTCAACTTTTAATCCTCTATCATGATTTTGAAATCAAATTCACTCTCTATACCATTCACCGATCCTCCACTCCACACTCTATATATATATATGAAAATCCTATACCATTATCCCCATTCTTCCTTCCTTTAATATTTAAAAAAATCATCTCCTCACAATATCTTCTCACTCGAATATATATTAAAAACAGAATTCACCTCTCCTTCCTCTATCTAGTCTTCTCCCATCTATGGACAATAGAGACAAAACTTGATATTTCCTAACTAGGATCAATGTATCACTGAGAGGGGGAGTGGATGAATCAGTTATATATTTTTCTTTTAAGTTTATATCCTTTTGAAACAACATTCACCTCTTATTAAATAGTTATAACCTTGCTGAAAACAAAACAATCATGCATCCATAGGAACACAAAAATTTACAAAGTCCACTACTCAACAAGAGTAGTTATGTCCTTGGTATAGTTTGGAAATAATCAAATACCACACAATATACTAGAAAACAATTCTTTTGTGTGGATACAACAAGTAGGATATACCCTTACACTTGTGTAGAACTATGTCCAATACAATAGTGTATGTTCTTCAAGTAGCATGAAATGATGTAATATAAGTTTGTGTAAAAAGTTAAGAAACTTTCACCAATTGCTTCAAAACATGTTATTGTGTTGCCTTGTCAACTTTCACGAATATAAATTTCAAAAAAAATCTTCATTTTACTACCCAGCAATAGGTAATAACTTCTCTAGACTTTATAATGATACTAAGTTTGATACCCCAGTACGATTCCTCAGTTCTATTGCTCAGTTTAGAAATATAAGTTTATCATAATACCACTGAAAAAATTATGAATTGCTTCTATCTCAGTATGAAAATCCCAATCTGATTTCCTAGTCTGATGAACCAGCCTGATGATTCACTAATTATGATATTCCTTCTTTTTCTTATATCTGTAAAACTTCCTTAGGAATGCTTGATCCGAAAACTCCTTCTCACTAGAACTTCAGATCTTATCTCTCTGTGTCCACTTTTGAATAGTGATCTTATCCATCAGAAAGTATAAAGTAATCTCCTCCTTTTATAGGTGCGCCAAAAATAGTTTAAATAGAAATCTAAAAAGTTTTCCCGCTTAACCAAATCCCAAAACTTCAATTTCACCTTGTATTTTGGATACATCTTTGAATTCTTTAGCGCTTCTCAATTCTTATAATTTCTTCTCAAACCTTCTTGAATCTTCTCACAACTTCAGTTCATGTTATAATTTATAAACTTTCTTAAGTCCAATTTTGACTTTTATTCCAATTTCTTTATTACGATGAAGACAACAAATTCTTCATTACATTTCTCCACACAAACTTAAATACAAACAACTCATTCTGTTGTGACATACCAACTGTTAGATATAAAACATTAAAAATATTCTACTATAAACATTTTTTTCTACTTTATTAGACTTGGATTTATTTTTCCATAAACATAGTTTCAAATTCTAAAGATTCATGCACTTCTTCAGCCACACTTCTGAACCAACTTTAAACTCTTCAAACAAACTTCCAGACCCCCTTTGATAACACTTTTATAAAGCTCTTCAAACAAGTATAATATTATTATTTTCCTTAGACTGATGATCCTATGTCTGATGAAGTCTAACATATGATTACTTTTATCGGTGTATGCTCCTAATTGATTGGTCTATACTTTATTCTGATGAATCAGTGTCACCTCTAGTTCGATAGTTGGTGACACATGTTGTCTGATATCTCTTGAACTAATTGATGAAAACATATCAGAGTTCTTCTTTCATTTTTGACCCAAATGAAAATCAATTCATCCTAATGAAAATGGTTGACTATATTTTTAATTGATCTCTAATCCCATTTTATATCGGTCCCAAAAACTTCTTATTTCTAATCTTCTTCAACAACTTTTCAGCCTTTGATTCCCTTTTGCAACCATCATTGTGTCTGATGATCGGTGTCAGGATTACTCCAATAGTAGGTGGAACGCCACATCTAATGAACCAGTTTTGTCAAAAAATTCTTTCTTCGAAGATTTGTATCTTGTAGCTTATTGGTCTGACTAAAAACTAGAATCTTTGTCTCCTCACATTCTGAATAAAACTTCACATACTTCAAACAATTCTGCATCAGGTGATCTTACATCGATGAATTGAGGCAAAAAATCTTTGACTTCAGCAACTTCCTTCTTCCAAAAAAATTAGATTTTATCATGATTTTCTCATGACTTTGAGAAAAATTTAGGATCAGCATAACATCATATGACTTACTTTGGAAATTATTATTACTTCCCATACTTTTAGAGACTTCTTTCTTTCCAACCAAACCTCAATATGATTGGAAGTACTTGTTCTCCCCATTTTCTCCATAAGGATTTCATCACAAGTTTCTAAGACAACTTATGATTTATGAGAACTTAAATATTAGAAAATCATATTCAGGTTTTCATCAGATCCATTCAGGCTCTAATACTTTTCCTCATTCTGATTCAACCTTTCATTTAGGACCCAATGTGAGTCCAATAAACCTTTTCTTCCCAAAAAATTCTTTATAGACCAATAGAATTTCTTAAGAATTTTTTATCTGATCTTATAATTATGATGATGAGTTAAATCACCAACTTTTACACAATGTGGTGATTTCTTTCTCTTTGAAAACAAAATATAACACTTTCAGTTAAAACTTCTTCCAGCTTCCAAAAACAACTTTTTTCCAACTTAGTCCTAGCAATCTCCCCATTTGGATTTTGTTGTCAATCAAGGTTCATAAATAACTAAAATTTATAAACTTGATAAATGGATTAATTATAGACAATTCTAAGCCTACATGAGCTAGATCATTATAGAAAACAAGAATCATTGACAAAAAAAATTGTGTTGTCTAAAAGTAGTGATTCATAAAACATATTCATTTTTCTTCACACCTTTCTTCACTTATTCCACTTACCTATAAACAAATGTTCCCCACAACCACTCCAACAAATTATTATAATAGCTCACACACTTACATTTTGAGTTCATAGCTTACCCAAAACTCCCCCTACATACATGATTCCTTAAAAGGTTTATCATATATAAATGGATAAATTTATGAAAAAATTCTACCCCTTGACAACACTATCCAAAGACTAAATGATAGAGGGGATAGAAACACATACCTAAACCATGATGAGAAAGAGGTTAGACTCTTATGTTCAATCTAAATTTAAAAAATTCTTCCTTTGGTAAAGTTTTTGTGAATATATCAGCAACTTGTTTCGATGTAGGAACATACTCTAGATTCAATTCATTCTTTTCCACATCCTATTTGATGAAGTGGTAGTTAATATCAATATTTTTTGAACATGAATGTTGTACCAGATTTCTTGTAAGGTTTATGGAACTTTGATTATCACAACCCAAGAGAAAGGGGAACTTTACTTCAACAAATAAGTCTTCCAACGAAGTCTTCATCCACATAAGTTGGGTATCATCTTGAGTGGCAGCAACATACTCATCTTCGGTCGTACTTAGAGTTACTGAATTTTGTTTCTTAGTATGCTAGATAACACAACTTTTCCCCATAAAAACTCCACCAGATGAGTATCTTCTATCATTAACATTTCCTACCCAATCGGTATCAGAATACCCAAACAAGTCAATACTTTTTGAGCTAGCATATCTGATTCCAAAAAATTTTGTGCCATTGATATATCTAAGAATTATTTTTCCAGCCAATAGATGTGATTATTTTAGAGAACGCTGAAATCTTGAACATATGGTAACAACATAAACAATGTATGTTTTTTATGCAATCAAATATAATAAACTTTAAATTAGCTTTGAAAAGTCTTTAGAGTCAAATTCCTTACCTTCTCCATATTTAGTCAATTTAGTTCCCAGTGAAATTGGTGTGGGAACTGGTTTCAAATTTTCTATGAAAAACTTCTTAATGAGTTACTTAGAATAATTTTCTTGATAAATAAATATGTGTTTCTTATTTTGTGAAATTTATAACCCAAGAAAGTATTTCATTTCACCTAGCATGGACATATTAAACAAATTTTTCATATCTTTAGAAAATATTTCACAATTTCTTTCATCATTCACAAAAAAGATAATGTTGTCAACATAAAAAATTATAATGAGAGAAAATTCCTGACTTTCTTTGATGTAAAAATAACTATCAACCCTTGCTTTTTAAAAATAATCTTTCTTAAGCAGGTATTTAATTTGGAATACCATGCCCTCAGAACTTGTTTTAGCCTATACAACGATTTATTAAACTTTCACATGTAACTTTCATCCTTCCCAACAACAAAGCCACATGGTTGTTCAATATACACTTCCTCATTAAGATCACCATTAAAAAATTTAGATTTCATATCCATATGAAAAATCTTGTAACTTCATTATGTAACAATAGTAATAAAGATTCTAATTGTTTCTAGACTCTCCATCAAATAAAAAGTCTCATCAAAATCAATACCTTCAATCTATGAGTAACCTTTTCACGCTAATATTTCTTTTTTTATTATCACTTCGCCATATTCATTCACCTTGTTTCGGAAAACTCATTTTTTACCGATAATATTTTTGTTATTTGGTTTAGGTATGAGTTCCCAAGTATCATCCTTTTCTATATAATCTAGCTCTTCATTCATAGTATGAACCCATTTCAGATTCTTAAAAGCTTCATTCACAACTTCCATCTCAACTTTTGAATACAAAGAAGTATATGTAATAGCTTTTGACGTTCTTTGTGTTTGAACCTTTTGATGTTGATCACTAATTATGTTTTGAGCTTTCACTTGATCCCTCAGCCTAGGATGAGATTTTAGAGATTCTTCCTCATTAATATAAACAATTGAGCCCAATTATTATTCTTAAGTGGGATTACAATTGTTTTCATCCTTATTGGTATAGTTAATAAAAATTTATTCATCCTATTCATCTTCCTTACCTGAATGAGTTTGTTTAACATCTTCCTCAGCTTTTTCAAAAACATTCACATCAAGAGAGCCAAATAATCTTCATGTTTCTTTTTTGAAACATATATATCCTCTTTCTTCTAGAGCATATCCAAGAAAAATTCCACCTTCACCTCTCTGTTCAAACTTTAAAAGGTTTACACATTTCTTTTTTATGATGCATGGAATCCTAAAAACTCTTAAGTGTTTAAAACTTGAAGTTTTTTCATAAATAATCATATGGAGTCATATCTGAACTTGTCCTATAGGAACATCAGTTTTGAATATAAATATCGGTGATCATGGATTGCCTCCAAAAGTAATGAGAGACACTATGTTCAAGCAACATGGTTCTTCTCATATCAACTAGACTTTTATTTTTCCTTTTAGAAACACCATTCTATTGAGGAGTGTATGGTGTACTGAACTCATACCGAATTCCATGATTCTCAAGATAACTTTCAAACTCTTAATTTTTGTATTCACCTCCATTGTATGTTCTCAACTTCTTTATTGAAAACTCACATTCCTTCTCAGCTTTCCTCATGAAACTTTTAAACATTTTTAGAGCATCTGAGTTATGTTTCATATACATAACATAAGTAATGTGAGTAAATTCATTAATGAAAGTAATAAAGTACTTATCTCCATGAGTTTATTATTTTCTCATTGGCCTATAGATATCAGAATGAATAAGTTCTTGTGGTCATTTTGAACAAATGTAAAATTTCTTATGCACATAGTTTGAAATATTTCCTTTCTGAAAAATTGTGAAACTCCAATCTCTTTTTCTTAACATATCAAGAATATCATGGACACTATCTTGCTTTGATAATGTTCTCATGTTTCTCTAACACATGTTTCCCAGCCTTTTATTCCACAACTGATTTTCTTTCATCATGCTTAAGTAACAAGAGTTTTGAACTTCACAATCTTAGAACAAGTTTCCTTTTGTATGTTGGCCTCTTGTAACTATCTTTCCATATTCCTCTATTTTCATAAAAAACCCATATTTTCTGAAAATAACTTTGTTTCCTTCATCACAATGTTGTGAAACACTTAGCAGGTTGTGTTTCATCTCATCAACAAACAAAGATTTCTCAGATTTCAACTTTTCTTCCCCAATGATGGACAATCCATCTCCTTTGACTATAAGTGATTCATCATTTCCAAATGTCACTATTCCTTATTTGAAGTATTTTACATTATTCAAAAATTGTAAGTCCCTTATCATATTAGAATAATATCCACTATATGAGATCTAAGATCGTTATCCTTTTATAGCTTTGAGAGCGGTTTCTATAATAAGATCTTTTTATTTCCCTTTATCTTTATTCACATATGGATTCTGAGAATTATTAAAAAGCTTTTATTGTATTGGTAACAAAACAAGACATCCTTTTACAAGATGTTTAGGTTTTTCATATCTTTCGCAAGTAGTTTCTAGTTTTTGGAATATATTTTCAACTTTTACAACAACTTTCTCAGATTTCTTCAAAACATCGTTTTCAGAATTCTTCCTTTGAGAGGATTGAATCCCTCTCAAAATTTTCCTTCTATAATTCATGGAATAGTTGCAATAATGATGATTAAACCAAAACATGTTTTTGGTATTCCCAAATCTACCACAATACCAATAGTATCCATATAATGAATACTTTCCTCTAAAACTTCCATACTATCCAAAATTATGAACATGTTTCTTAAAAAACTTATTATCCTTTTATTTATAATGTTGTTGACCACCAACCTTTCTACTCTCACCCAAAACCTTATTCTTAAGATTGGTTTTATTTTCATCCTTATCAGAACCAGAATTTGTAGGAACTTTTTCAGACTCAGAATGTTTAGAAATTTTTGAATTCTCTACTTTGTTAATTTTGGCCATGTACATAACTTTATCAACTTTATTATTCTTGGGAACAATTTAAACTTTATTTACAAACTTTGAAGGTAATTTTTTTTATCCTTATCGGTATTATCTTTCCCATAGCTTTCACCAACTTCAAATATGGAGTTCTTGAAACTTTTAACCCATTGTTCGGCTTTAGAAAGTTTTTGTTGAACAAGTTCTAATTCTTCTTTTTTTGCTTTTAGATTAACTTCTAGATGTTTATTCGGATTATTTTCTTTATAAATAGATTTCTTTAAGTCATTGATCTCTTCTAATAGCCTAGATTTCTCATCAGGAAAACATTCTTAATTGTTTTTTGAGGAACTTTCATTTTCTAGTTTTTTGATTTATTTCTCCAGTATTCCAATATCTCTCGTACATTCTTCCAATTGTTCTTTCATATGAAATTCTAATTGAGTTTATTCTTATTCATAACTACTGCTTTTGTAATCTTTATTGCTAACTATTGCAATGAAACTATTATCTCTATCATCTTTGGTAGGATTTTTAGATTCGACTTCACTGTCTTATTCTTAATCATCTTTATACAAAAAACTCATACTTTTGGATTTAGATAAATTTTTTATCCTTACCTTTAGAATAAGGTTTAGCTTTATCACCCTATTTCTTTCACAGTATTCTTGGCCTTCTCTCATCTTCATCAATATCCTCTTCTTTCATTCTTCGATGACAATTAAACGCAAAGTTACCAACAACTCCACACTCAAAACACTTCAAGGGAAGTTTTCCATTATATTTACCTGCACCTATTTTTACATTTTTATGAAATAAGGATAAAAATTCATCAAGATTTTTACATGCCTCATTTTTAGAATCATAATTACTAGTTTATTCTTCTTCAAGATTATTCTTAAGCTTTTATTTCTTGGTAGCCTTAAAAGACATTTCTCAATCAACTTTTGTTTTTCCTTTCATAATTTTCTCCCATATAATTTCATAAGAAATGAGAGTACTATGAAAATCATCTAGAGATAATGTTTCAGGATCTCTATCTTCCAATGAGGAAACTTTGACATAAAACTTGTAAGGAAGAATTCTCAATATCTTTTCAATAATAGTATAATATTCTAACTTTTCACCAAGACATATAATAGTTCTAACAATGTCATTCTCCCTAGTAAGAAGTCACCAATAGATTAATACTCACTCATTTTGATATCTTCATACTTAAGCCTCCATATTTGTAACTTTTCTTTCTTCACTTTTGTATTGTCTTTGTGAATATTCTTAAACTTTTACTAGATACTTTTGGTAGTATAAACTCCCTTTACTCTTAGAAACTCACTTTTAGAAAGTGATGAGAGTAAAGCATTCCTATCTCTTCCATCGTTCTCATGATTCTTTTTGTCAACAGGTGTAAGGGTATCTTTTTCATAAATAAGATGAAATGCATCTATTGCAGCTTAAAGAACATCATACCCAAGAGACATAAGATAAGAAAATATTCTATCTTTTTAGATATGATGGTTCTTACCATCAAAGACCAAAATCCCTTTTACAGTTCACACAATTCAGATTTTCTATTACAACTTATCTTCAAAAACTTTAGCAAAGAGTAAATGAAGGGAACTGTAATGACCCGAACTTTTTAATTATATTTGTTTCCTAATTTTGTGTGTTATTTTAGTTTATACTCAACAAAACTATATCTTTTAATTAATTAAGTGGGTACAATTAAAATGAGACCGTTGGTTTTTGTAAGGGTTGGTGTCCTCAGAACCAACTGTTTTGTACTTTGATTACATGAATGTTCACTTATTATATATTGTTCATTATTCTGCATGACTATAATATAATAATGTCCTGGAATATTTGTTGCATTAATAAGGTCATAGCAGATCCCTACTATGATGAGAACCTTGAAATGCTATAACAATATTCTTAAATAAAGTTCTGTTGTTGGATGACATACTATGATATGACACATAGTATATAGACTGTCATGTGTGAGTACTCATAAGAAGATGAGACTCTCTCTCATGGAGTTCGCACTTGGTAATCTCCAAGATGAGAGATTATGAGAACAGACCCGCCATTAGTAATTCCGCATGTCTTGGTGTCATCGGATATTGCTATCTGCGAGCATGTGTAATGGTCCTTAGACTGAAAGATTATCATTAACTCATGTCATGACTCGTGCACTTAGATTTACTGACGAAAACCGTCACGCAGACAGTTGGCGGGAAGTAGGGTACGTTGGGTGCGTCACGAGTGACATGTTGTTAATGGATAAGTCGAGGAAGGATTTGTCCCTTCTATTTATGGAAGTTGATATCTCGACCCTTTGATTGAAATAGAACTATCGCATTAAATTCCATGGCCATGGTGTAAACGACGAGTTTATTTCAGGTAGTCAAAGAACGATATATCAAGAATATAGGTTTATGACACTGCCATGAAACCTTCTTGATGAGATATCGAGACAAAGGGATTAAATTACATAGTAAGCGTTTGTATGAGGTGATACGTCAATGCGGCGTCAACTTCTTTCTCTTGGGTGCCTTGACCCGTTTCTAGACAGTAATCTTGAACTTTAGGCAAGCCCGCCTAATGCCAACGAGAAAGAGGCCTAGAGGGTCACACACTAAGTGTATCCAAGTATCTCAAGTTGAATAAAGATTATTCCCGTATGTGGTTTAATAATTATTCAAGGAAGCCTAAGTTGTTTTAAATGATGGAAGAAAGAAAAATAAAATAAAACAAGTACACGCCGTGTATTATTAAATGTACACGCCGTGTAGTTTTATTTTGTAAAGGAAATTAATAAATGAAAACAAGATATACACGCCGTGTACATTTAATGTACACGCCGTGTAGTTTTCAATGAAAAACAAGTACACGCCGTATATTTATTATTACACGCCGTGTAGTTTTTTCAGTCGGGATTTTGAGGATATAATATTGTTTTAAATGATATTTATTATAATCAGCATGGGCGCATGTCAAGGAATTATTTATTCGACATGGGGTTTTTAAATAAAGATTCAATGAAATAAATAAAATGCGTAACACATTTATTTATTGCCATAACTCTATAAACCCACACACCCGATTATAAATATCCTCACAACCCCAACTCTTTTCCAACATATAAGAGAATCGTTGTGCACAACATCTCTGGAGAATTCTTTCAAGACCGAAAGAACCTCTTCCTCCAAGAACGCTCTCAAGACTGAGAGAGATCCTCTTCCATCAGATCAAGATGATCTAAGGAAGACAACGCAAGTAAAGGATTCTCCACGCTAGCACCCAGAGAATCCTTTGGCGACATCCAGAGATACAAGGTACACGTGTGGATCACTGCTAGAGGGAGTCTACACTTGGCTTCTGCGACTCAATGACGGATCACATCGACAACGTGATCGAGAACATCAACGAAGAAAGAACACCCAAAAGGTAATTCTTTATAATTAATTAAATTAATTATAATCAACCTGTAACGATCCTTGTTTGTGGTTCCAGGACAAACCATCTTCTTTGTCTTTTTTTGTGATTCGATCTGTGGAGACTGGCGTTTATCATCGTATTGATCCCGGATTGATCATTGCTAATGACAAAATCCAAGTGGGCACATCCACCCACGCACTTCCGCTGCGCTCGGAACCTTCAAATGGTATCAGAGCGAGGTTACAACGTTGATTATAGTTATTTAATTTTCGTTGATAATTTACGCATTCATATTTGATTCAATTTGAAATAAATCGTTCTATAAATATGAATTAACAAGATCTATTCTTACTCCTTCGTTTCTTGATTCATATCACAGAAACGACCTTTTAATTTTAATTTTTGATTAAAATAAAAATGAGGAACTCATCCGAAGGAGCCACTCTTTCTGTCTGTACAACACGGGATTACACGGCGTGTAATTAAAACTACACGCCGTGTACTTAGGTTCAACGAACCGGCACTGGTCCGCCAAACCACGTCATGTGAATTGATTATGCCTAAGTTTTAATCACGTCGTGTTGACCAGAATTGAACAGCGCGTGGAAACTGGAATACACGATGTTCATGTTGGAGCAACACGTTGTGTAGTCCATTCCGACCCAGGTGAAACTGTGTACAAAGATAAGCTGCGTACCGCGTACACGGGATCACCAGGCCGGTTACCACGTAATAAGGAAGTACACGCCATGTATGATTCATCTACACGTCGTGTACTCTAAAATTTCCAAAGTACAGAAAACACGCCAAAGCCCCAGCGTGTACTTTGGATAAAGGGTGAAAAGAAAAATACACGTCGTGTAATTATAAACTACACGTCGTGTACTTTCCAGAAATGGAATTTCACCAGGTTTCCTCTAATGTACAAGGACCCGTACAAGGAATATGGATGAGAATAATCTCAAGGAAATTCTGAAAGGAATTTAAGATAAATAATTGATTAATTATAAGATCATAATTAATTGAATTCGAGCACGTCTTATCTTAAATAAAAGAACGATTAAAAGAATTTGAATTCTAAATATGCGTAAATGTTGTTGCATACTATGGATGATCATGAGCTAGACCAAATACCCTTTGTATGTGTATGGTTTCATTTAAATTTATATAATTTAAATTTTTTGGCCTGCGAGCCTTCTTCCAATAAAACGTAGGGCCTGCGTGCCCATGGTTTCTTTAATGTAAACCCATGTAATGGAGGATCTTCCAAGCCAGAGGAGATGGTTCAAATCCCGAAGCTGAGGTGAAACCGATGCAAGAAGATACAAAGGTGGACAGGTGGGAGCTGCAAAACACGAACCAACAGGTTCAAGGTTTTTTCCCTAGGTCGGGGTTAGCTTATCAAAACTGCTAGATAAACTAACCAATAGAAGCTCATGATCATGCCATCTTATTTTATTTCTGTCTAATTGCATGGTTTATTTATTATGTATGTGTTGTCGCGATCACATAATTAATAAAATGAACAAGCATGCAAAGATGGAATAAAATAAAAACCGGACTATGCGTAAACATTATTGGAACATGGTTAATCACTTAAGCAAGCATCACTTAATATTAACAAGCATGTGATAATGAAAAAATATGCATAAAGAATAAAATCCCTCAAATACCATATTAAGTCAGACCAAGCCTTTCGTTACTTGATTAAGGGAAAGACTCAATAAAACTATGTGTTTGACCAACCCTTGTTGGGACACTTACTTTTATAAAGGAAACCCTTATGAAAGGTTTTAGGTTGACTTAACCATATTATATCAAGAGAAGTAGCCCTTACTAGACTTGATGTAATATTGGAGGCAAGAGTTGAGGAAATCCAAGTCAGGATTTCAGGATTGGGGAGTCCACTCAATAGATCAAGGAAATGTAAGCTCACAGTTGGCAAAGACCTTCCTACCTAAATACCTTCAAATAGCTTGACCAAGCCTTATTGGGGTTATGTGAAGGGGAATATGGATCCTTGCCACTAGAATGTCAAAGCAACTGGAAATTCTGAGTTCAATGGTGAGGGCCATTGAGACTTGATAAAATAGTGGGAGACTTAATTAATTTATTATTATTTCTCATAAAATGTAATCAAGAAAGTACTAATAAATCTTCTCTTTTAAAATTATAGAATCAAGATGACAAACTCGTCAACCACATTTTCTATGTGATCAATACTGGATAAAGACAATATCCTCACCAGCAGTAACTTTCAGGAATGGTTTAGGTGCCTTCGGGTTATCCTACACCATGAATGAAAGTTTTACGTGCTGGAGTCCTCACTTCCTGATTCTCCTGCCCCAGGGGCGAGTGATGAAGATTTCCTGGTCTATGATCAACATTTGAACGACGCTCTCAATGTTCAATGTTTGATGTTGTCATCTATGTCTAGTGAGCTCATGAAGTCTCATGAAGACATGGGTGCCTACAGCATGCTCGAGCACCTCTATGGTCTATACCAGGAGAGAGCAATACAGGAGAGGTTTGATATCTCCAAGGATCTATTTCAGAGCAAGCTTGGAGAGGGTGCCCCATCTGGGCCTCATGTAGTCAAGCTCATTGGCTACATTGAGCGCTTGGAGGTTCTAGGGTTTAAACTCCCTGAAGAACTGGGCACCGATCTCATTCTTGCATCACTCCCCTAGAGCTTCTCGAACTTTGTTGTGAACTTCAACATGAACAACATTGAGAATTCTATGTCTAATCTTCTTATCCTTATTCGCCAAGTGGACAATGACATGAAGCGTAAAAAGCCTTCTGTCCTCATGGTGAATAAAAGGAAAGGGAAGGTGAAGATATTTAAGCCCAAAGCTTCTTTAAGGCCTTATAAGAAAAGGAAGATCAAAGGGGAGGCAAAGGAACAAGATGTTGTTTGTTTCGCATGTGGCAAGAAGGGACACTGGAAGAAAAACTGCACCCATCCAAGGAAGCAAGGGGAAGCTTCAGGTGCGTTTGTTATCGAATGCAATCTATCTGTTTCTACTAATTGGGTATTAGATACTGCTTGTGGTGCTCACATCTGTATCCAAATACAGGAACCAAGTAGATTCAGGAAGATTGATCGAGGGGAGGTAGATCTACGAGCAGCCAACAGAGCCAGACTCGTTGTTGTAGCTGTCGGAGACTACCACCTCACATTGCCTACCGGGATGGTCTTGGTTTTTAAAGGTTGTTATTATGTGCCTTCTATTACTAAAAACATTATTTCAGTATCCATATTAGATAATGATGGATTCATATTCAAGTTTGGAAATGAATGTTTCTACTTTTATAAAGATAGCATTTGTTTTGGTAGGGCACATTTATATAACGGCCTTTATGTGTTAGACTACACAAACCAAGTGATGGTAATCGATAACAAAGTTAATTCACATGAATCATACCACACCCAACTTTGTCATCACCGGCTAGGTCATGTCAATGAGAAACGTTTGACAAAATTACATCAAGATGGGTATTTAGATTCTTTCGAACTAAAACCACTTGGTATATGTCATGTGTGTCTACAAGGCAAAATGACCAAAACCCCATTTAGTGGGAAAGGTGAAAGAGATAAAGAGCTTCTAGAATTAGTTCACACAGATGTGTGTGGACCATTTCCAGTTAAAGCAAGGGGTGGGTTCTCGTACTTCATAACTTTTACTGATGATTTTAGTAGATATGGATATATCTACTTAATGAGGTATAAGTCAGATTCTTTTGATCGGTTCAAAGAATACAAGAATGAAGTTGAGAACCAGTTTGGTAAGAAGATTAAGAAACTCTGCTCAGAAAAAGGAGGAGAATATCTTAATCAGGACTTCATTGATTTCTTACAGGAGTTTGGGATTCTATCTCAACTCACTCCTCCTTACACACCTTAGTGGAATGGTGTAAGTGAAAGGAGGAACCGCACCCTGTTGGACATGGTGAGATCAATGATGAGTCATGCGAGTCTTCCATTATCCTTTTGGGGATATGCATTACAAACAGCAGCGCACATACTAAACCAAGTACCAACTAAATCGATAAATGGTATTCCATAAAAATTATGAAGTAGACGCAAAGCCATGTTATCGAATTTACATGTGTGGGGTAGCGAAGCATTTGTTAAGGCCTCTTCAGGTAAAAAACTTACACCCTGAGGCACAAAGTGTATCTTTATAAGATATCCCAAGGAAAAAAGGGGATATTACATATACAATCCCTCAGACAAAAAGGTTACAGTGGCAAGACATGCCATATTCCTTGAGAGGGAGAACATCTCCAAAAGAGATAGTGGGAGCGAGATAAACTTCACTGAAGTCGAGGCTCAAGATACACATGAGTTGGTACAAGAACAGATTCCACAAAGCCCCGTGGAAGAACAATCTGTTCCAGAGACACAAGAACTGCGTAGGAGCACGAGAGAGGTGAGAGAACCAGAACGATATGGTTTTCTTGTCACCAAGGATGGTGACTCATTATTGGTTGACAATGATGATCCTCTTACCTACAAGGAAGCAGTTGAAGGCACAGATGTTGACAAGTGGAAAGAAGCCATGAATTCTGAAATGGATTCCATGTATCAAAACCAAGTCTGTATTTTGGTAGATCCTCCAGTTGATGTAAAGCCTATTGGTAATAAATGGGTATTCAAGAAGAAATTGGACATGGAGGGGCAAGTCATCACCTACAAGGCACGACTGGTTGCAAAAGGTTTTAGATAACGTCAAGGAATTGACTATGATGAAACCTTTTCACCGGTTGCAATGCTGAAGTCCATCATAATCCTATTGGCCATTGCTGCTTACCATGACTATGAAATTTGGCAAATGGATGTCAAAATAGCTTTCCTTAACGGGAACCTTCGGGAAGATGTCTACATGACACAACCTGAAGGGTTTGTGAATCCAAAGGATGCCAACAAGGTATTCAAGTTGCAGAAATCCATTTATGGATTAAAGCAAGCATCTAGGTCATGGAACATTCATTTTGATGAAGTTGTTACGGAATTTGGCTTTGTTAAGAATGAATGTGATCCTTGTGTCTACAAAAGGTTTAGTGGAAGTGCAGTCGTTTTCCAAATAGTATATGTTGATGACATATTGCTAATTGGAAATGAAGTACCTGTCTTACAGTCAGTTAAGGCATGGTTGCATAAATGCTTCTCCATGAAAGACTTGGGCGAGGTGGAATATATTCTTGGGATCAAGATCCATCATGATAGATCCAAGAGAATGCTGGGACTGAGTCAAAGTATATTCATTGACAAGATGCTGAAGAGATTCGGTATGGAACAGTCCAAGAGGGGATTGTTTCCAGTGTCACATGGCATTTATCTTTCCAAGAAAATGTGTCCTCAGACACATGAGGAAATAAAGAGGATGGCAAGGATCCCTTACGCATCTGCGATTGGGTCAGTCATGTATGTTATGCTATGTACGAGGCTAGATGTTGTTTACGCATTAAGTGTGGTAGGCAGATATCAAGCTGATCTAGGAGACCGCCATTGGATGGTAGTCAAGACTATCCTTAAGTATCTGAGGCGTACTAAGGATATGTTCCTGGTTTATAGAGGAGATGAGGAACTAGTCATCAGAGGACATGTAGATGCTAGTTTCCAGACTGATCAAGATGACATGAAGTCGCAGACTGGATACATCTTTAGTTTGAATGGAGGTACGGTGAGCTGGAAGAGCTCAAAACAAAGTGTGGTGGCAGATTCTACAGCGGAGTCCGAGTATATCGCAGCTTCTGAGGCAGCTAAAGAAGCAGTATGGATGCGAAGCTTAGTCCAAGAGCTGGATGTTGTACCGAGCAGTAAAGATCCTATCACACTCTATTGTGATAATACTACAGTGGTGGCACTTTCAAAAGAGCCAAGGTCACATCAGCGGACAAAGCACATACTTCGGAAGTATCATCTCTTGAGGGATTTTTCTCAAAGAGGTGAAGTTGCAGTGAGCAGTATTTCCACGGAAGACAACGTGGTAGACCCATTGACTAAATCCTTGACTCAGCAGAAACATGATCATCATGTGAGGTCTAGCGGACTAAAAGTCATAGGCAGTTGGATCTAGTCCAAGTGGGAGTTTGTAAGGGTTGGTGTCCTCAGAACCAACTGTTTTGTACTTTGATTACATGAATGTTCACTTATTATATATTGTTCATTGTTCTTCATGACTATAATATAATAATGTCCTGGAATATTTGTTGTATTAATAAGGTCATAGCAGATCCCCGCTATGATGAGAACCTTGAAATGCTATAACAATATTCTTAAATAAAGTTCTGCGGTTGGATGACATATTATGATAGGACACATAGTATACAGACCGTCATGTGTGAGTACTTGTAAGAAGACGAGACTCTCTCTCATGGAGTTCACACTTGGTAATCTCCAAGATGGGAGATTATGATAACAGACCCGCCAGTAGTAATTCCGCATGTCTTGGTGTCATCGGATATTGCTATCTGCGAGCGTGTGTAATGGTCCTTAGACTGAAAGATTGTCATTAACTCATGTCATGACTCACGCACTTAGATTTATTGACGAAAACCATCACGTAGATAGTTGGTGGGAATTAGGGTATGTTGGGTGTGTCACGAGTGACATGTTGTTAATGGATAAGTCGAGGAAGGATTTTTCCCTTCCATTTATAGAAGTTGATATCTCGGCCCTTTGATTGAAATAGAACTGTCGCATTAAATTCCATGTCCATGGTGTAAACGGCGAGTTTATTTCAGGTAGTCAAAGAACGACATATCAAGCATATAGGTTTATGACACTGCCATGAAACCTGCTTGATGAGATATCGAGACAAAGGGATTAAATTACACAGTAAGCGTTCGTATGAGGTGATACGTCAATACGGCGTCAACTTCTTTCTCTTGGGTGCCTTGACCCGTTTCTAGACAGTAATCTTGGAATTTAGGCAAGCCCGCCTAATGCCAACGAGAAAGAGGCCTAGAGGGTCACACACTAAGTGTATCCAAGTATCTCAAGTTGAATAAAGATTATTCTCGTACGTGGTTTAATAATTATTCAAGGAAGCCTAAGTTGTTTTAAATGATGGAAGAAAGAAAAATAAAATAAAACAAGTACACGCCATGTATTATTAAATGTACACACCGTGTCGTTTTATTTTGGAAAGGAAATGAATAAATGAAAACAAGATATACACGCCGTGTACATTTAATGTACATGCCGTGTAGTTTTTAATGAAAAACAATTACACGCCGTGTATTTATTATTACACGCCGTGTAGTTTTTTCAGTCGGGATTTTGAGGATATAATATTGTTTTAAATGATATTTATTATAATCAGCGTGGGCGCATGTCAAGGAATTATTTATTCGACATGGGGGTTTTAAATAAAGAGTCAATGAAATAAATAAAACGCATAACGCGTTTATTTATTGTCATAACTCTATAACCCCACACACCCGATTATAAATATCCTCACAACCCCAACTCTTTTCCAACATATAAGAGAATCGTTGTGCACAACATCTCTGGAGAATTCTTTCAAGTCCGAAAGAACCTCTTCCTCCAAGAACGCTCTCAAGACTAAGAGAGATCCTCTTCCATCGGATCAAGACGGTCTAAGGCGGACAACGCAAGCAAAGGATTCTCCACGCTAGCACCCGGAGAATCCTTTAACGACGTCCAGAGATACGAGGTACACGTGTGGATCACCGCTAGAGGGAGTCTACACTTGGCTTCTGCGACGCAGTGACGGATCACATCGACAACGTGATCGAGAACATCAACGAAGAAAGAACACCCAAAAGGTAATTCTTTATAATTAATTAAATTAATTATAATCAACCTGTAACGATCCTTGTTTGTGGTTCCAGGAAAAACCATCTTCTTTGTCTTTTTCTGTGATTTGATCTATGGAGACTAACATTTATCGTCGTATTGATCCCGGATTGATCATTGCTAATGACAAAAGCCAAGTGGGCACATCCACCCATGCGCTTCCGCTGCGCCCGGAACCTTCAGGTTTCAACTGTTATATGACTGTTGGTCAATATAAACATTGGAAACTATAATCTTAACGTTTTGTTTTTATAAATACAGTTATCTTGGTTGATTAATATAGAAAGAAAATTGAATGGCCTCATCCATTAGACTCGATCCATATGAAGCCCATCTGTCGTAGTTTGGGAAGGAGGTGGCATCACTGGGCTTTGCTCTAGACCAAGACCAAGCTGAACTTCAACGTATGAAGCTTGAACGAAATCGCCTAAGGGAGAAGTTCAAGCTGATAGAAATCACCACTCGGGCAATATTGTCCAAGCCACCCCAAGATTCTATCACCATAGCACACCTTACACTTAGGTCCTATGCTAGTTTTATAAGGGGTTATGTATCAAGACCTTAGCTGCTTTGTGTAATCCTTTTATATAAATAAAAATTGTTATTTCTTATTATGGAAAAGTTTGTGAATTTCAAATATCCAGATAAATATAGGATGTGTATTATTGATGAATTTAGGAAAAAAGGGTATTTTAAAATATTTTTGTATTCATTAAATAATTAATAATGTGAAATGATTTTCAAAAAATGGTCTTCAACAGTTGTGATTAGTGAGAAATTTAGAGTCTAATAAGATCAACTTGGTTTTTAGTGAATAGTAAAGTAGGAATAGTAACATACATGTATGAATAGTAATTTGACCAAAAAAATAGAAACTTCACCCATTAATGTATAAATACATTTTAGACATCTTAAAAGTGAAAAAATAATCATAGTTTAAGTTTTGGTATTTTTGTACGCCTTAAATATTTTATTTAAAATTTTATAATTAATTTTATAATTTAAAATTGAAATTTATTTTGATAAAATTTAATCATAAATTGTTACTTTATTTTCTTATGGATATACGATAATTCTATGAGACCTTGATTACTTTTTTAAGGTGTTACAAAATGAGTTATAGTTTTAAAGTTGTATTTTTGGAATAAATTATGATTTTATTTAAAAATTAAATTAAAAATATTTATAAAATTATTTTTATAAAATTTACTTCATTTTTGAATTTAGAGCATTGATATTAGGTTAGGGTGAATTTTTGGGCTTTTTTGAAACAATTGAATTATCAGTGAAAAGTAAAAATGTAGTTTTGAGTTTCGGGTGTTTAATGACATAATTAATGATGTAATAATCATGTAAGATTTCTAGTCAACTTATTAATAGTGAGATATGCTATGAGGTGTCCCAAGTGGCCAATACCATGGGAAAATACCATGGTCAAGCCCATGGTTTTGCAAATACGATCGATGAGGTGTCCCTTGGAAATTAATAATTTATTCACTCACTTTTCCTATAAATACCAAGCCATTTTTCTCATTAATTTCATTCCAAAATCACCCTAAAAGAAGTTATGGTCTCCTTGCCTCCCAAGTAGTCCTCCCAAGGTTCCCTCAAGCCTCCCAAGGTCCCGACGTTCAAGCTTTCAAAGTTACTCTTCAAGGTAAGGGATCCTTTCACCCTCCTCTTTTAGGTCATGAATTCCTTTATGTTGTGTCTTCTAGTTTCCAACTCTTTATGTTGATGGTATGTTATTATATATTCTCATTACTTTCCATTTCATGTCTAATTTTTGAGAGACCCTTTCCACTCTCATCAATTTGTTTTCTGAATTTTTAAGTGACATCGTTAGGCTGCCGAATTTCTCGTAAAAGAAATCGCATCTTCTCTTTCCTTTCAAGTTTCCTTTTATTGTGGTATGTCATTAAAATATTCATACCATGTTATTATCTCCATGTAATTATGTATTTATATTGTAATATAAGTTATTTATGAGTGGGTTACCCTTGTACCCTTTCTTTTTATTATTTTCTAAAACCATGTTATATAGCTGTTATGCTGCAGAAATTTTGTCTCAAAATTTCTATCTCTTTCTCTCAAGAAATTATCTTGTTTATTTATGTGAATACCCAGACCTATTTCGTTTCTATGGGTGTTCATAAATATATAAAAATGATATATTTTATTCTTTAACGGACATACATATAACCCTCACTCCCTTTCCATGGGTTATAAATGATATAATGATCTTATTTTCAAGAACTTTTAAAACGTCACGATTTTGAAATGAAACTCATTTCTTTTATTCTCTATGGGTTATTTATGAAATGTTTGATTATGATCTATGTGGATCACATTAAAGTAAATACATATTAATGGTGTACCCTGATATCACTCTAATACATTGGGTAACGAATTAATCTCTAGAGATGACAAGTTTCATGATACCTTGGTGAATAACCTTGGTAATTTTTATGACACCTCGGGGATAAACCTTGGTGATATGTTCATGAATGTATAAATGAAATGTTGTAGCCACATATTCAATTTATGATTCAAGTTCTTTTTATTATGATATTTATATTCTTCCTTTGATCACGCCTTTATGACTTTTATCATGTTCTTATTAATATTACTCAAGATCACATGTCAACTGTTTCACTTGTTTTCCTTGTTGAGCCTTCTGCTCACCCTTTTCTTTGATGTATATCTCCAGGATATGAGATGTAGTAATTGTGCATAGGATTAACCTATTATGAAGCCTTATGAGTGGTTTATAATAATTTTTTATGTTGTTTTCATGTATTATGTTTCTGATTTCCAAGACACTAGACTTTAAAGATCCTCTGTTTGTAAAATGTAATGAAAAGTTAGGTAATAAAAAGGTGGGATGCCATAGGAACCTTCACTCTAATACCACTTGATATTTCCCAGCTAGGATTAATTTATTACTAAGAGGGGTATGGGTTTAATTGGTGATATATTTTTCTTTTAAGATTCCTTCCATTTGAAACAACCTTCACTTACTATTAAAAAGTTATCACCTTGCTGAAAATAAAACAATCACACATCCACAGGAACACAAGAATTTAGAAGGTTCACTGCTCAATAAGATTAGTTATGTCCTTAATATGGTTTTGAAACAATCCAATACCACACAATCCACTAAAAAACAATCCTTTTTGTAGATATAATAAGTATTATATACCCTTATACTTTTGTAGCACTATGTTCAATACAAAAGTGTATGTGCATCAAGTAGCACAAAATGATGTAATAAAAGTTTGTGTAATGAGTTAAGAAACTTTCACTTGTTCCTTCAAAACATATTACTGTGCTACTTTGTCAAATTTCACAAATATAAACTTCAAAAAAATTCTTCACTTTCCTACCCATAAGTAGGTAAGAACTTTTCTGGACTTTGTAATGATACTTAGTTTAATACCCTAGTCTAATTCCTCAGTCTGATTGATCATTCTAGAAATATAAGCCTGTCAGAATACCACTAAAACAATTCTGAACCTCTTTTGTCTCAATTAAAAAATCCCAATCTGATTTCCTAGTTCGATGACCCAGTCTAATCTGATGATCCATTGAATATGATCTTCCTTATTCTTCTTCTGTTTGGAAAACTTCCTCAAAATGCTTGATCTGGAAAATACTTCTCACTAGAACTTCAAATATTATCTCTCTTCATCCACACATGAATAGTGGTATGATCTATCATAAAGTACATATTACTCTCCTCCTTTTATAGGTGTTCTAAAAATGGTTTAGGGGGAATCTAAAATGTTTTTTCACTTAACCAAATTTTTTGAAACTTCATTTTCTCCTTGTATTTTAGATACATATTAAGTTATTTAGTACTAATAAATTATTATTGTTTCTTCTTGAACCTTCTTGAATCTTCTCAAAACTTTATCTCACTTCAGACTTTCTAAACATTTTTCAGTACAATTTTGATTGTCATTCCAATTTATTCATTATGATGAATACAACATATTCTTTATTACATTTCTCTGCACAAACTGAAAGACAAACAACTCATTCTGATGCTCTGTACTAACTGTTATATATAAAACCATTCTACCATAAACATTTTTACTACTTCATTAGACTTTACTTGTATTTATTTCTCCATAAACATAGTCACAACTTCTAAATATTCTTTCACTTCCTCAACAAAACTTCTCCATCATCTTTAAACTCTTCAAATAAACTTTTAAACCCCTTTGAAAACACTTTTATAAAACTCTTAAAAAAATTATCCTCTACTTATTTTCATTAGACTGATGATCCTGTATCTGATGAAGTCCAGTGTTTGGTGAATTTTATCGGTGTTTGTGCCTGGTTTATTAGTATCTTCTTCATTATGATGAATCGGTGTCACCTCCAGTCTGATAGTCAGCACCACATGTTTCCTGATATCTCTTGAACCAATTGATGAAAACATATTAAAGTTCTTATTTCATTCTTGAACTAAAATATAGACAATTCATCTTGATGAAAATGGTTGACTAAATTGTTGATTGATCTCTGATTCCATTTTTCATCGATCCCAACAACTTCTTCTTTATAATTTTCTTCGACAAAATTTTTTAGCCTCCGATTACCTTTTGAAACTATCATCACATCTGATGATCAGTGTTAGGATTACTCTGATAATTAGTGGCACACTACGTCTGATGAATTGGTGTCAACAGTAACTTATTTCTTCAAATATGTGTATCATGTGGATTATTGGTCTCATTGAAAAATGGCATCTTCATCTTCTTATGTTTCGAACAAAATTTCACAGTCTTCAAAAAATTCTTCGTCTAGTGATCTTACACCGATGAACTAAAACCAAAAAGATTTTACTTCAGAAACTTCTTTCTTACACAAACTTCATCTTGTATCATGATTTACTCATGAATTTGAGAAAAATTTAGGATCAGCATAGCATTGTCAGACTTATATTGGAAAGTATTGTAACTTCTCATCCTTCCAGTGAATTCTTTATTTCAAACCAAACCTCAATATGATTGGTAGCACTTGTTCTTCCCCTTTTCTCCATAAGGCTTGCATCACAAGTTTCTCAGACATATTATGATTTATGAGAATTTCTATATTAGCAAAGCATCTTAAGGTTTTCATCAGAGCCATTCAGACTCTGATACTTTTCCCTATTCTGATTCAACCTTTCATTTTGGACCCAAGGTAAGTCTGACGAACCTTTTCTTTCAGGAAACTTCTTCATGATCCAATGGACTTTCTTAATCATTTTGTGTTTGATATTCTGATTACAATGATTATTCTAATAACAAAATTTTACAAAGGTAGGTGATTTATTTCTCTTTGATAACAAAAGGAAAAACTTTCAACACAACCTTCTACCAAATTCAAAAAACAACTTCTTGCCAACTTGGTACCAATAAAGTTGACCACACCTTCTATCATAATGCATATCTTTATCTAATAATCATTGATCATCAATCATCAAGTTAATCTTTTCTTAATGATTTAAACTTGGTTTGATTGACAAAAAATTTCATTCATTGTCTCCTAAACTCTCTATAACCCTCAATGTTTATCACTAAAAATTGAATTTCGATTTCCTAAAACCTATTCTATAAGGTTAATAATATTTTCCCCCATACCCTAAAACTGATAGTTGCAATACTCCTTTCATTAAATTTACAATATATAAGTTTTTATCCATATTGAGACCTTATATTTTCCATAAAGGGGAACTCTTAATTCCATGAATAGGTATTTTAATACTTCAAATATTATTTATGTATCTCCAATAAAATTAACAATTTTTACAAGATCTTTTTAATCATTTTTCATTCAATATTTATTTTTTTCCAGGTTTGGATCATTATCATGTTATTATTATTTCAATTGATTTCAATTAATAATTTTTTTTCATTACAGTGTGTTATCGCACTGCTTTCCCAACATCCTCATTATGTTCCAAAGATATTTTCTTTCAATCATTTTGCATACATTTACTCCATTGATTTAGTGTATTTTTACATGGTTTTAAAATGTGATAAAGTTTAATTATCCTTTTTAATTTAATACTATTTTTACTCTATTTTACATCGTTTTCCTTCCATTTTTGAAGTCTCGTGCTCTATTTTTATTTTAACTTTACCATTAAATTTCTAGTTCAAAACATTGAATTGGTTATTTTGAATTTTTAGATTGTTTGTTACCCTTTTACTCTCTTTTATGGAACAAAAAAATATATAATATATTCCATGATTTTCATAAACATGATTACCCTTTACCATTCAATTCTACAAGATGGAGGGAATTTCTTTGAATCATACATTGAACTCTAATGAAGTGAGGTTGTAATGGAAGTTAACCATCTTAGGGGAAAATGACACTTTTTCAGGTCTATCGGCATTTCTTTTCTATTATTTATTACAAATTGTTTAACCACATAAATTGAAACTATATTTATTAAATTCACTACATATTATACTGATATACTTAAAAATATAGGTTTGTGTATTTCCTCAAGTTCATCAGAAACTAATAAACAACAACATCACAATGATGAAATGTCTACGGTTTTCTACAGTGGCATTTCCATAGAAACTGCGAGTTGTTTCCCATTATCAAACATACCTATAC
This sequence comes from Viscum album, assembly GCA_963277665.1. Classification (NCBI taxonomy): domain Eukaryota; kingdom Viridiplantae; phylum Streptophyta; class Magnoliopsida; order Santalales; family Viscaceae; genus Viscum; species Viscum album. Next base: position 393,608,227 of record OY728160.1, read on the forward strand.
ATGGTATATTTTATAATATTTAAAATATTTAAAAACTTTTTTTATTCCACCACTATTCTATAATCCAAATTCACATATTTCTCACCATACTCCTTCCACGGGTAATTGTGTAAATCCAATTCATAACAACCAATGACTCTTTATTTCCCCAATTAAAATACTGAATAAAAAATTTAGGGGCTTTAGAGAAAATGATCCTCCATATGGTATATTAATTTCATTTTTGATTGTTAGTTGGTGAATATTTAGATAAATTAAAATTACATGTGACTAAATTTTTATGCTTCTTTCAATTTCATCATCGGTGACATCCCTTAATATCCCTCCATAATCTTTTGCAACTACACCTTTTCTGTTTAATCTTATACATTACAATATCTTATTATGAAATGTAACCTCAGTATAATATACTTATAGTTTTGTGTTCTAAACATGTGCTACAATATTTATATCAATTTTTTTTATAGTTATATATTTGATATCTACAAACTGTAGGAACAATCCTATTAAAGATCTTAATCATAAATTCAAGTTAGTTGGTGGAAAAGGTAACTGTTCCATATTCATTCATCCTACTATATTACTGGCAACATTAGCTATATCTACTTTACTTTTAACTATGATTTAAACAATTAATATGTAATACTTAATTACTCATTGATATATATAATCCATTTCATGTGGTTATGTAGTTCAATTTCATCCATTTCCTGTTTATTTATGTTATATGTAAATAATCAACTGAATCAATTATATTTTTTATAATTATGACTTATTTATTTTCCCACTGACTGAAAATTAATTTTTTTATTAAAGCATAAAGCCCCTTTTAAGGGATGAAGTGGAACCCGACAAGACATCAATGACTTAAAAAGATATATGATATTAGATAATCACATCCATGTGTCATCAACTTTCCCTGGTATGTGTTCTAATAAAAAATATTTGTTTTATTTTGTCCTTATAAAATTAGTGTTTGAAATATTCATGGTTCCTTATTTTAGCCTTCTAATGTCATCATTCCTCAAATTTTAAATACATTCAACATATCATGAATTATTCCATACAAATTATTTAGATATTTGGGACTCATTATACTATTTCACATTATGTTCTACTTTATTCTAGTTCAATGGAAAAATTAAGTGGTATTATAGTGATAGTAATCAAAAAATTTCATTATTTTGTTCCATAGGTAAGATAAATTTGGAAGAACTACATCATCCTCCTCGGTACTTGGCCTCACTAATTTTCAATGACCCTTCTAAAGATGCCAAAAAAATCATCATCATGTCCACATTTACAATGCAATGTTTTATTTCACACTAATGGGAGGGATGGTCGATAATTCCATAAACATTAGAGGATTTCCTCATATTTTTAGGTTAAATGGTTAGAATTGTCATTGTATTGGTATTTTACTACCTTTATATGGAAACATACCAAAATTTTCATAATTATATGTCTACAACACTAATAATGAATTGAAAAATATAATTTAATCCATTATTTAATTTCATAAAATTTTAACTCCTTTACATATGATATATTTTCTTGTTATTTATTGATTGATTTTCATAAAAGATATATTCTCAATGTATGCTTTTTCAGCTCTAACAGATCAATTTCCATATTACTATTAACCCACTTATTGTGGAAAATCTATAACAGATATTATACGAATAAAATCCACTGATTCAAAAATTCAGAATTGCTAGGGATTTACTGCATACCAATAATTCTCCAAATTTCAAACTAGTGATAATTTGATGACAAGGCATGCATTCAAATATTTATAGTCTACCAACTTTATTTGAAATTTCTATGCTCATAGTTGGAGATATTGATATGTTCAATAGAGATATAGATATTATCATATAAACACATGATTGTTAATTGTAATGTATAAGTGAACTTCACCCTTTGTATCTTCTATTGCAACTCCCTTTAATTTTTACAATCAGTCGGGGTGGATACACTGATAAAATTTTCTATAACATGTTCACAATGACTGAATCATATAAAATGCATAAAGTCACAATGAGGGAATTATCTTCATACCATCTTTAGTTATGATCATATCAACAATAAGTTTTGTTACACTCAAGATGGTTACTCCAACAGTTCATTATTGATGCGTACACCATGGTTTAATATCAATGCTTATCATTTATATGATTTAATAAAAAATAGTTGAGAGTTGAGTTGTACAATGGATTTCATGATGCTCAACTTATAGGTGAACGCGATGAGTCTTCATGTGGAAAATGTATTATCATGTCATCCTAATTCACAGGTGTTCAAAGGTATATGATTCAAAATTATCAGGATGAAATGGCAATTTATAATTGGGATGGATGTTCATATTTGTTTCTAACTTTCACTTGTAACCCCAACTGGCCTAAAATCTATTAGTTTCTTAAAAGTCATAATCTTCATCTTGAAGACTATCCACAAATACTTTCCATATTTTTCAATATCAAAGTTCTTTATTTGATGACAAACTTAAATTATAGATTTTTCAGGAAGTATTGAGTAGGTCATTAACAAAAAATATATATATTCTAAATATAAACATAGACACACACACACACGTGCATTCCATTTCATATGTAACTAATTTTTAACTCATTGTTTTCATGTATCATGCATTTTTTTGAACTATTGAGTTCCAAAAATGCGGCTTGCCTCATGCTTATATACTTGAATTCCTACATCCCCAACATAAAATTTTAAGAACTATTGATGTAGATAATATTATTTCAACTGAAATACTTAGTAAATCTATATAACCAATGATTTATGATTTTATAAATAACTTTATGTTTAATGGGCCTTGTGGGACCATTAATCCTCAATCACCATTCATGAAAAATAATATTTTCTCAAAGTTATTTCCCAAAAAAATTGTATCTATTACTTTTTATATGAGGATGGATATACTATTTACAGAATATGAGGTAGAGGTAATACAATCCCAAATAATAGCATCAACCTTGACAATCATTATGTTGTCCCTTACAACCCATCTTTGTTACTTAAATATCAAGCTCATCACAACCTTTAAATTTGTAACCAATCATGTTCCATCAAATATTAGTTCAAATATATCAATAAAGGTCACGATCGTGTGATTTATGCTCTTTATGGGTCTTGTGAAAACCATCAAAATGAAAGTGAAGATGATGAGATTAAAATGTACTATGACTGTCGATATATCTCACCATGTGAAATTGTGTGGTGAATTTTCAGCTTTGACATCCACTACAGGTTTCCTCCTATTGAAATATTACATTTCCATCTACTAAACAAGAAATTTGTTTCTTATACTTATCATGATTTTATTGAAGATATCTTAACAAAAACAAAAATATCTCAAACCATGTTCACATTTTGGTTTGAATAAAATGAACTATTTAATGAAGAACGTAATCTCACATATGTAGAACTACCATTAAAATTTATCTTTAATACATGTGATCATAAATGGTACCCTAAAAAACGTGGATTTTAAATAGTAAGTTAGCACTATGTACCCCCCAAAAAAATAGAGAACTTTATTTTCTATGAATGGTGCTCAGAAAGGTAAGAGGTCCAACCTCTTTTCATTATATTTTTACTATTAATGATAAAAGTTATGAAATATTTTGTGAAGCCTGTTATTCCTTAGGATTGCTTCAAGATGATGAAGAGTTTATTGAAGTTATAAAAGAAGCATCTCTTTGGGAAACATGAGATTCATTATAATGGTTGTTTTCTCATATGTTGTTGTCAAAACACAATTTCTTAACCTCACCACATATGGAATGAAACATGGAAGCTTCTTTCAGAATATATGTTATATGTACAGTGAAGAATATTACGAATAGAAGGTACATGTATGTTTACCCTTATACATGCATGGATGACACCAGAATATGCCCTCTTTTTTTAGCCTCTTTTTTAACATTGTTGATTTTTTAGGATATATTCATTCAGTTTTACATCCATAATAATGTTTCTTTTTCTAACTTATGTGGTATGGAATTCTTAAAACATATTTTTATGTCTAATAAAACCTCCATTAAATGGTTTTAAATATGTATTACTTTCTTTTTTATTGTCTCTTTTTTCAATAAGTGCCTATACAAATTTATATTTGATTATTCCTCTTTGACATAGTTGATTTAAAAACAACTCTAGAAATTTTTAACAACCTTTTTATGGATTATTCCATGCTTTTTTACTTTAGTATCTTTTCTAGGTCTTAAAATATCTTTCATTATCTCTCTCTACAATAACTGTGCCTTATAAATTTTGGAATTCTTTTCCTTTTTTTGTCAAATATTTTTAAATAAAAAATCTTGTATAGAATTAAATTATTTTTACTTCAGTAATATTTTCATTTTTGTCACTCCAGTATATTATAACTATATAGAATCCAACATTAAGTTTCATATGAAGAGTATTTTTTGGTTAAATTTGACCTCAATGAATACTATATTTGATTTTGTACTAATTATTCTTCCAACGTTCACTTATGCACTTTGACGTGTCTATATTTAAATCCTTTTCTTTAACTGTATTTCCATCCTCCTTCTAACTTTATGTTCTTTAGTACTTAACTTCAACTTCTCTAACAATTTTTTCTTTCAAAAAACATCATTATCAATAACCATCAACTGCAAACATATAAGTTACTCGAGATTAATATCATGCTTTAAAAAAATGGAAGATCATTGAAATATTTCCCTACCATGCCCATTCTATAATCATTCTATACTTATAATGGTGATCAACTAATTTCAACAGAACTTAATTACAACCTAAAACTTCTTCAATAAGAATTTATGGTTTTGTCAAAACAAATTATAGTAGAACAACAAGATGTTTTATCAACTGTCACATATTCATCATCTACTCCTAGAGGTGGGTTATTCTTCATTAGTGGCTATGGAGGTATGAGTAAAACATTTCTATGTATGAATTTGTGTTTTGCACTTTTCATTAATGGTTATATAGTCCTTGTTGTTTCTTCAAGTTGTATATCATCACTACTTCTTCCTGGTGGTGAGACTGCACACTCCAGGTTGTGTATTCCGATATCTATTACTAAAACCTCTACATGAAATATTCAATGAGTAATTGAACTAGTTTAAGTTTTATGATCTACTAAACTAATCAAATGAGATGAGGCTCCAATGGTCCATAAACATTAATTTGAGGCTCTTGATCGAACATTTAGAGACATAATGTTAATAGATGTTTGCAACGCATGTCAAATAACTTTTGGTTGTAAAATGGTTATTCTAGGATGTAATTTCAAACAAATATTACCAATAATATCTGGAGGGAGTATAATTGATATGGTGTGTGCAACTATAAAGTTTTATTATTTGTGACAGCATTATCGTGTTCTTAAACTAATAATAAACATGGGATTTTTATCTTCTCATCCTTATTTATCTTTTGATGAATTGAATGACTTTTCAAATTGAATTTTGAAAGTTGGTGATGGAATTATGGGAGATCCACATGATAGTGAAGAAAATATAGACATTACATATAGATTCCTGATAAAAACATATAATGACCCACTTGATGCAATTGCTCAGCACACATATCCAAGTTTGTCAACCAAGTATGGTGACAAAGATTATTTGAGAGATTGGGAAATATTAGCACCTACATGTGATGTCATATAACAACTACATGAATACATGTTTTCTTTCTTTTTTGGAGAATAAAAAGTGTATCTAAATTCTGATAGTTCTTATAATTCAAGTTTTGATTCAGACCTAGTATAAAATATTTACACACTAGAAATTATAAATGTAATTAATATTTCTAGTTTATAGCCTATTAAATCAACTTGAAAAGGGGAGTGCCAATAATGTTGTTGATAAATATTGATCAATCATTTGTCCTTTGTAATGGAACTCATTTAATCATTACTAATTTAGAAGAAAGCATGACCAGTGCAGGAATATTAACCAAAACTTATTTAGGCCAAAGGACTTTCATACCATGGATCAAAATGAAACATTCAAATGAAAAATGGCCTTTCAAACTTCAAAGAAGATAGTATCTTTTTGTTGTTTCTTTTGAAATTACTATTAACAAAAGTCAGGGACAATCTCTCTCTTACATCATCATATATCTTTGGAAACCTATTTTTTTTCATGGTCAACTTTATGTAGTTGTTTCTAGAGTTACAAACAAGAAAGGTTTAAAATTATCGATACATAACAATGAAAATAAACCAATGACCTATACAACTATGATTGATTAAAAAGAAAATTTTCAAACTTTTCAGTAGGTATGTTAGATTTTCACGTGTTTATAATGATTTATTTTCTACTATGTTCTATATGAGATTTTCTTTGCAAAAAATTTAAATTATATTACACATCTATATAGTTTACTTCATTTATTCATTCTATGGCATAGTTTCAGATAAATGTATCAACCCTTTACCCACCTTCATGGATTTTCAATTAAAGATGATGAAAATAGATTCTTGGAGTTCTCATTATTCAGATTTGGTTCACAAAATCTTCAAAATTATCTAATGATGTCATTGTGATTCGCCTTCTTCTACTTGATAAAAATGTAAGTTATTAATTCTATGACAGCCAATAACTCTCTAATTGATGAATACTGGATTCTGAAAATAGGTCAATGTTTATATTTGAGTTTAGTAATATGGGCTACAACTTGAAATTTTACATACCACTGTATATTTAACTAAAAATCGTATTATGGGGGTCTATGGGAATATTCAGTTTTTTCAATTATTACCATTTATTTACTTTATTTATAAAGAGTTTAACATTTGAAATAATTATTACAGGAAGCCACAATTTAGGCGACTTTTACTGGTCATCAACAACTACTGAATTACAAAATCATTCTTCGTGAAGGTCTTTTCTACGTAATACAAAATTTCTATATTATTGTAAATAAAGGAAATTTTTTTGCATCTCACCATGAGTGTAAGATTTTATTTAATTGGAGCACTCATTTGAGACCATGTGATGCTCCTATGGTTCATTTTGGTTTCTAATTTGTATTATTCCATGAGATCAAACATAGAATGGTTTTTTAGGAATACCTCATAGGTAAATTTGTATTGATGTTTCTAATTTTAACATGATTTGTTAAAAAAAATGCATGCATCATTTTTTAATAACAATTTTATTTCAATTTTGATTACCATATGTATACATTCCCCATATTCAAATAAATTTTTTGTAATCAATTTTCAAATACTTAAATCCTTTCCTTCATAACTACTATTCTAGTCATTCAAATCCCATAACAACTCCACATGTCTCAATATTATTATTATTGCCTTTTAGAGATTTAACGACCCATCATTCAGTAAGTTTGTCCTACTAAAAATGTTTTAATTACTCATTTTGAAATGATATTCCCTATATAATGAATTATTAATCCCACCTATTTAAATCAGCTAATAAGTGTAGCTTTAATATTTTTAAGTTTCTTACTTGAACATCAACTTCTTATTGGTTTTGAGTTCCAACTGCTGTTGTTGGATTTGTGCAGTTTTTTCAATCTACTAATATTTAAACCTTCTTATTTGTGCACTATTGAAATTAAGTTTTTTTATTATGTAACTCTACATGTAAATGAGTATTATACTACACTATTGTACAAGTATGATTGGTTTATGGGATTTTCTATTTCATATTTGATTTAATATTTATTTAATGAACTTCTCATGAAACTTCTCATTTGATGCCCTATTCTTAAATTCCTAAATTTTGATATTTAATTTTCCTTATATAATTTTGGAACCAAACAACCTCACACTATCCTAAGACAAGTAGTCTTCTATATTGATATCCATTTTTGAGTTACTATAAAATCAAAAAGTTTTTCGATGTAGTTTCTCATTTGATTGTTATGGCTAAAAAATGAAAAAAAATTATCACTATCACTAACACGACCATTAACACTATTTAATATTGTGGAATAGTCAGCCTCACTATGTGTTATTGATTAAATTATGTATTGCATTACTTTTTTACATTACAAAGTGCGCAAAGCATGCAACTTTATCCAGCTATGTAATAACATGGAATCAATGTTTTCAAATCATATTTTGGCTTCACTACTGCATATTATATGTTTGGGTTAACCATTATATTATAGGAATTTTTATCTCATTATGTATTATTTCACCAACTTCATTCATTACATTGATATAATCGACGAGCTTTATCACCATGAACCGGTGTAAATGTGGGTAAATAGAAACAAGAGGATGTATATTATGTTAGTGGGTGAAAGGTAAGACGCCTTAAAAAATTTAGTACACTGGCCTAAACATTACTTGTATTAATTTTCTTTTTATATAACAAAACAATTATAGTGGTGTTACCATTAATTGCACATTGTGGGACGAGTTTGCTAACTAGATGGTTGCATTGCTGGAAAATGAATAACAAAATATCAACATTTTGGTGATGCAAATTGTCTGGTCTAAGTGAATCATGAGTGATTTATATGTAAAACATTATTTCATTCAGTATAAATTCTTACTTAAATCCTTTATTGTTAACAATTAAATGTTATTCAATATAGATTTTGTTATTGTTAGCACGAGTTTGAATGCCAACAAGTTTCTGGTCAATCCTAATATCCCAATTATCAATAATTTAAAATAAAGGTTTTGTAACTTTATATTTCTCTATAAACTTTGTTTCCAATTGTTTCTTTTCATGTCATTATAAGTGACTTTCTTTACTGATAATTATCACTATCTTTTGGTGTAACACCCTGAGATTTTATGAGAATTATTCTTTTTAATTTCATTGATGTCTTTTCTTGTATGCTACACCAAGATTATCTTGCACTATACGCAACACCATATTAGCTTGTAGTATACGCAAAATTATTCTTGGCTTTCATTACACGCAAGAGCAACCTTCCTCGATAGCTTTCGTTGTACGCAATAACGAGTTTCACTAAACAACGATATGTTATTAAAATATTATATAAACTAGCCGTTATGAATAGTAATACCAACTTTTTGAAATTTTATAAATTTTATCTTTCAAAATGGACTTCATTTTTGGATTCGGAATATCGAAATTAGCCTAGGGTGATTTTTTTGTATTTTTCTAAAAACTTTCAATTTTTGATGAATAGTGAAAACACTAAGTTATTGGTTAAAACCGACTTTTTATTTAAATAATAATTTATTTTATTTAAAATTATTTTAGATAAAAATAGATACATAATACCTATATAATTTCAGTATAATTAATTGGAGTCATTTTATAATAATTTTAGATATATAAAAATTTTATTGAACTTTTTACCGTCTTTTACCCACCACCTAGGAGCATTTGCAAATTTACATAAACTTTAATTTTACTGCATATGTGAGTTGAATTTCAAAAATCTGAGAGATACGGTTAATATCAAGGAGTAAAATGTGTTTCAATAAGATAAAAATAATTTTTGGTGAATAGTAACTTTTTACTTTTATTTACCACGGTTAAAAGTAAATATGGTAATTAAGGGTAAAAATGATATTATTATTACCCTAACAAATGTCATAATTCTATTGGATAAGTTTAATTCAACCAAAAACAATCTTAAGAATAAAATATTACCCTTTAGGTCCACTTGGATTAGATTAGGACATTTATTATTATTTTATTTAAAGAAGAGTTAAAATAGTTAAAATCAAAGTTTAATAACTAAAACATTTTTAATATAGGGTTATACATAAGATAAATTAGACTATAAATATTAATTAGAAATATAAATAAATTTCCTACATAATGGTATTTTATTTATATTTTTTATACATTAAATAATTTAATTTATTTATGACACAATGATGATGCAGTAATTACCTTATTAATGAAATATTAACATAATTGATATTATAAATACCCAAATAAATGTAATGTGAGACTTTTTATGAATTAAAATAATTTAATAGATTAATATAACATATTATGGTCGTTTAGATGAATTTTTTTCGAAGTAATAATGTTGTTATGAATTTAGAGAAAACAAAATACCCAATAGTGTCAAAATTGATATAAAAGAGTTTTTAAAACAAATATTATATTATTAATTGATATAATGGTCCTAAAAATATAAGGTTAGACCAAAAGACTTATATAATAATATATATGACATTAATGAACTAATTTGGGTTCTATTGGCAGTTTATAGTAAGTTTATTAACCATATAGTGTAAGAATACAAGAAGACACAGTAAAAGTTAAATTATTTAACTTAGAGTTAAATCTAAATGATAAGGTTAAATCGGTAACCTAAACTTGTCTAAAACCTATTGGTTGAGAGTATTTCAACCCATACCCACCATATACTCGAAATAAGTCACTTTGGATCCATTATAAACCGAATATGAATTTATTATAAAATAATATTTTAAGTTTTTTCTAAGGTGCCCCTCACCCCTCTTATAAAAGGGCACTCCCCCTTCTCTCTAATTCACATCGCCAAAGCCATTTTTCTCAGCCAACCCCTGCACAAATACCCTCTCAATTGTCCTCCCTTCATCTTAGAGGCATTCCTTTAGTCATAAATCCAATCCAAGTAGCCCTTTTGATCAAATAAAAAGGAAGAACCCGGAGAAGAGGTAAATATCTCACCACCTATTTCAAGTTCCTTTCTTCTTCCACTTCCTCCTTATTTGTTGTTTCCATTATAAAATAATAAATCCAGTATCATATATATAATATTATGTTATTATAAAAATTTTACAACCATATTAGTTATTTTATCCATCCTATGAATGAAAAAGTCACCACACGTGTGTACGTACGGCTTACCATCTCCACGTCGTGGTGTAGTTTGTTATTCAAACATTTCATCATTTGGATGGGTATAATAATGAGTATAAAGGATATAAATAATAAATATAACATTATTATGATTATTTATATATTATATACCATCCAATTATATACGATTTTAATATCAAAAGAATGATATTGTCGCTCGTGCCTACGTACGAACTACCGTCTCCACGAACGCGATGAGATTCATTTTCCATGATTAACCATTCAAGTATGGTTATAAAGTATATATAATAAATAATCATGAAATATATTACATAATAATGATACTGTATTTATGTACATATATGTTTCATTTACTTAATTCCATTCAATTCAATAAGGAAACGAAAACAGTGTTCATGTGTACGTACGACCAACCGTCTCCATGAACGGTGTATTTCATTCCATTTATCGATCTATCATATATATTTATATGATGTATATATATTATATATAAATAATGTTTTATACTCTGAAATTAAGTAAATCAGGATATAAGTAATAATATTAAGAACAACAAGTCGAAACACGTACGATAAATGAAACGATTTTACCCAAAACGCTGCTTTAACATGGAATTGACAAATAAACGGGTAATATAAAGTCGTAAGTGAATCATATATGATATCATAAATATTATTATGGTTCTGTTACAAGTTAATAATATATTTAAACCCACTATAAAGGACTCTTGGACACATACAGAAGAAATTGGACATAAGGTAAGGGATAATTTTGCAATCTCATTTTTATCTGAGATTGCTTATACGTAAGTATTTACTGGGGTTATATTTTTCATCCATGTCCATAAAAAATGTTTTCCATAAAGTATTTAATATTATTCCATGTATGTTTAATGTCATGTTTACCCCTCTTTGACTTTTACTTTGTGTTATGGAAGGTATATTTCTTTTGTTTACTATACGTGATACTTTTTTATTTTTCCGTTAAAAATGTGAGGAGAATGTTTTTTTAACTTATACAGCATGAATGGATTTTTACGGTTTCATAATGCCTTATTTTCATGAATCTTAATCTATAAGATTTCATTATTATTTTAAAAAAATCCTTTTCTTTTAAAATTGCATGGCATTTTGAGAAAAGAAAATGATTTTGAAGAAGAAAGGACATTTTCCTCAAGAATTCATTTCAAGTGTTTTATCAAAACTATTTTCCATCTAAGATGACATTATTTAGCATGTTTATGTTTCAAGTATAATGTCTCTATTATTTACATGGTTTGATTTTTATTATGATGAAATGATATCCATTGGTTTTATATGGATTATGGGATGATGTTTATGAAACTCATTGGGTTATGATGAATGATTTATGATTGTTTTGTGGCACATGTAAGAATGATTTCAATATGAGATGGGTGGGACCTATATCTCCCTCAAATGAATTGGGTAAAGATTTATATTTCATGAGATAGACATGTATGTAACGGCAAGTAAATATGGTACAGTAATATAGGGCTGGAACGGCAGGTAAAACCGATTCAATAATGGACTTTGTCCACTATGATGGTCTTGGCAGCAATGCCTTGGCTACTATGAAAATAATATCATGTGATTAATGGTTTTCCACAATTACATGTTTTATTCCCGTGAAATTTTATCATGATTGTTGTTCCATTATGATATATGTCTTACGTACTACCATGTTTAATGTCATTGCTCAAGATTTTGTTGTTTAAACTTTATGTTCATGTTTTTTTAAGTTAAAATGTATATGGGTTGTTTTATTTTCTCCGTGATTACCCTTACTGAGCATTTGAGCTCACATTTTTTATGTTTTCTTTTCCCCCAATATATAAAGGAAGGTTTTAGGTATAAAAAAAAGAATATCTTTATGGGAGATGTGGAAGATCTTTCACCATGATTAGAAGATTATGTTCCGAGTTTCCAAAGACACTAAACTAATACGGTCATTGGGCGTTTGTTTTGTAATGTATTAAGTATTCCCAAAAATTAATGTAATGTCCATGTACGTCAAACTTTGGGTATCTACAATTGGTATCAGAGTGAAGGTTTAGTCAACCTTTGGAAGCTAGGATGCGAAAACTTTAGTGATATCCCTAGAGATATTTCTAAGGTATGTCTAGGGATGTCCCTAAGGTTAAGTATAAGTATAGGTTATAGTCCTATAATTATGGTAAAAATCTTATAATTAAACCTAAGATGTTATATATTAAAGGTACTCCCCTTTTATTATGTTGTTTTCCTAGCATGATTTTTTCCTCTTACACTATTCTTTTTGGGTTTAGACGATGGTTGGAACCTGAAGGAACTGCGTTGATCAATGTAATGGGAAATGCAATGACTTTCCTCCTGAACAAACCAATGTTATGGGAGATGGAGTGAAAAATATTATTTCTATACTTACACAAGATATGAATCATTCTGGACTTTCGAATGAGCAGAGAAGGGAACAATATTCTATTGAGTCCTTCATGAGGCAACATCCACCTTATTTCAGTGGGTCTTCTGATCCACTTGTTGCTGAAAAATGGATCAGTACCATTGAAAATATATTTTCCATACTTCAATGTTCGAAACATGAAAAAGTCATTCTGGTTGTTTATCGTTTAGAAGGTGAAGCAGACCAGTGGTGGACTCTAATAAAGAATACAAGGCTCCAAGGTGAAATTGAATCCATGGAATGTGATGAGTTCAAGAACTTATTTTTCAATAAGCACTTCCCTCGTATTCTTCGAACAAAGATGGAAAATGAGTTCCTTGAGATTAAGAAAAAGGTTGATGAATCTGTTGGTATATATGAGGCGAATTTTACAAGGCTTGCAAGGTATGCATCTGGATTTATCATCCAACCTAAAAGTAAAGTTGATTGATTATTCAGTGGATTAAAACCAAGTCTTTGAATGGAATTAGCTATAAGAGACTTCAGTAGCTATGAAGAAATTGTGCATTGTGCTATCAAGGTAGAACTAGAAGTTGGTGTTACATATCCATCTCATGGTTTTGACAAGAAATGAAAGATGGAGTTCAAGGGAAAATCTCAAAACAATGGTGAAAATAAGATGAATGTTTATTTATGCTCAAAGTGTGGAAATAATAATGGTGGAGATTGTCTTAAAGGGGCTAGAAAATGTTTTTTTAAGTGTGGAAAAGAAGGTCATTGAGCATCTGAGTGTCGAAGTAATGGAAAAAGGGTAGCTAATGATGTGAATAGAGAAAATAATACAGAGAACGCACCACCAACACTTCAATGCTACAAGTGAAAAGAAATGGGGCATTGTGCTAATCAATTCCTTAATCCAAGGGTTAATGATGAACGACATCAACAACCTCTTAAGGCAAAGGACAAAGGGAAGTCACATGTGATCACTATTGGCGATGTTAAATATGACAACGATGTGGTGGAATGATTAAGTGTTTATGTAATGGGATTACAAAATAATGTTGTATATAGTATCGTGGAATATTAAAATATTTATGTATTAGTCTATTGTGGTTTTCAATGATTTTATGGTACTGGTAACCATGAAAAGTGATTGAAATATTTTTGGAAAGCATATGATATGCACATAATGAAGGGATAAGAAGAAAATGAAATGTTTGATAGTATTAATGAGCTCTAGACTGATATAAGGACAAAGTCATATCATGGTTTGAGTATATAGAAATTTTGGGATTTTGGTATGTGGAAAGAGTTAACTTTTGATAGCATTCATGTTTTCACTAAGGTTCTATGGTAATTCATATTTTAAAAGAATACATGATTAAGGTATTAACATGTTTGGAATGTGACCAACAAGATATATCTTATGATATATGGGGGATAAATGATGGTATTCACATGTTTGTTATGTGACCTTTCAAGTAATCGTTTTCTTTATACTATGAGCTTGGACCGAAGTATTTTGGATAAGCCTAAAGATTGGAATGAATTAAGTTAGACATAAGATATTATTGTTTAAGGCTGGAACTTTTTTAGAAATTATTTCAGGAATGTTATAATAATGTAGTTTTAGAAAAAGGGACAATATGCGGGACGGGCGACAACCCGTCACGTCGGACAAGGCTGCGGGAATCGAACCCACAACCGAAGTGCGACAGGCCTTTATCACCTACCACTGGCCTACAGGAAGTCCCTGGTTAGTAGAAACTAGTTTTATTTTATTAAGAGGTATGATGGATGAAGTATAAGTCCATTTTAGGAATCATATACGATCAATATCACCATAGATGGACTTATGTATATAACTTTTTCTAACCTTATGTTTGAGACAGATGAAATGACCTATCATTCTATCTCATGATCTGCTAACACTTCACGGAAGACAAATTCAACTTCATTTCTTTAAGAGATGAAGTGGAAATTGTTCAAGACACAAATAACAGTGAGATTGTACCAAAATCATGTAAGTATTTCTTTTAATTCAAAAATTCTTCAACATTAGTGAAATGATCTTGAAAACCAAAAATGTTGTCCTAGTGCCCTCATATCTGATGAATCAGATGGTACCTCAGATCATCACAAATTTATGGCTTTGTGATTATTGTCTTTTTCATATTCATATTCTCTACCACTCTTAATCCAAACATGATGGTTAGATTTCTCTTCCATATCCATATTTTCACCTATATTCTCCTATGTGGAAACCCAGTGATGAGTTACTTTGGGTATCCATTATGTTTCTAACGTTCCTTTTTAAAATGATGTTTTAGTATTTCTTTTTACGATGTGGGTTTCTATGAAAGAAACTTTAAAGTAGAAAACCATTTATAACCCCCACGAATTTTGAGGGAGAAATTCATTTTAAGGGGGGTAGAATGTAACACCCCGAGATTTTATGAGAATTATTCTTTTTAATTTCTTTGTTGTCTTTTGTTGTACGCTACACCAATATTATCTTGCGCTATACGCGACACCGTATTAGCTTGTAGTATACGCAACACTATTCTTGGCTTGCATTAAACACAAGAGCAACCTTCCTCGATAGCTTGCGTTGTACGCAATACCGAGTTTCACTAAACAACGATATGTTATTAAAATATTATATAAACTAGCCGTTATGAATAGTAATACCCACTTTTTGAAATTTTATATATTTTATCTTTAAAAATGGACTTCATTTTTGGATTCAGAATATCGAAATTAGCCTAGGGTGAATTTTTGGTATTTTTCTAAAAACTTTCAATTTTTGATGAATAGTGAAAACACCGAGTTATTGGTTAAAATCGACTTTTTATTTAAATAATAATGTATTTTATTTAAATTTATTTTAGGTAAAAATAGATACATAATACCTATATAAGTTCACTATAATTCATTGGAGTCATTTTATAATAATTTTAGATATATAAAAATTTTATTGAACTTTTCACCGTCTTTTACCCACCTCCTAGGAGCATTTGCAAATTTACATAAAACTTAATTTTACCATTTTTGTGAGTTAAATTTCAAAAATCCAAGAGTCACGGTTAATATCAAGGAGTAAAAATAAGATAAAAATAATTTTTGGTGAATAGTAACTTTTTACTTTTATTTACCACAGTTAAAAGTAAATAGGGTAATTAAGGGTAAAATGGTATTATTGTTACCCTAACACATGTCCTAATTCTATTGAATAAGTGTTATTCGACCAAAAACAACCTTAGGAATAAAATATTACCCTTTAGGTCTACTTGGATTATATTAGGACATTAATTATTATTTTATTTAAAGAAGAGTTAAAATAGTTAAAATCAAAGTTTAATAACTAAAACATTTTTAATATAGGGTTATACATAAGATAAATTCGACTATAAATATTCATTAGAAATCTAAAAAAAATCATACATAATGGTATTTTATTTATATTTTTTAGACATTAAATAATTTAATTTATTTATGACACAATGATGATGCAGTAATTACCTTATTAATGAAATATTAACATAATATATATTATAAATACCCAAATAAATGTAATGTGAGACTTTTTATGAATTAAACTAATTTTATAGGTTAATATAACATATTAGGGTTGTTTAGATGAATTTTTTTCAAATTAATAATGATGTTATGAATTTAGAAAAAACAAAATACCCAATAGTGTCAAAATTGAC
Source organism: Viscum album (assembly GCA_963277665.1). Taxonomy (NCBI): domain Eukaryota; kingdom Viridiplantae; phylum Streptophyta; class Magnoliopsida; order Santalales; family Viscaceae; genus Viscum; species Viscum album. The sequence continues at coordinate 393,625,136 of OY728160.1, forward strand.
ATAAAAGAGTTTTTAAAACAAATATTATATTATTAATTGATATAATGGTCCTAAAAATCTAAGGTTAGGCCAAAATACTTATATAATAATATATATGACATTAATTAACCAGTTGGAGTTCTATTGGTAGTTTATAGTAAGTTTATTAACCATATAGTGTAAGAATACAAGAAGACACGGTAAAAGTTAAATTATTTAACTTAGAGTTAAATCTAAATGATAAGGTTAAAATGGTAACCTAAACTTGTCTAAAACATATTGGTTGAGAGGATTTAAACCCATACCAAAACTATCCTCTAAATAAGTCACTTTGAAGCCATTATAAACCAAATATGAATTTATTATAAAATAATATTTTAAGTTTTTCCTAAGGTGCCCCTCACCCCTCTTATAAAAGAGAACTCCCCCTTCTCTCTAATTCACACCTTCAAAGCCATTTGGATCGGCCAAAACTTGCCCAAATAACCTATAAAATGTCCTAACTTAATTTTAGAGGCCTTCCTTTAGTCAAAAAGTCAACCTAAGGAGCCCTTTTGATCAAATCAAAAGGAAGAACCCGAAGAAGAGGTAAATATCTCACCACCTATTTCAAGTTCCTTTCTTCTTCCACTTCATAATTCTTTGTTGTTTCTATTATAAAATAATAACTCCAGTATATTATATATACTGTGATGTTATTATAAAATTTTTAAAACCATATTAGTTATTTTATCCATCCTATGAATGAAAAAGTCACCACACGTGCGTACGTACGACTTACCGTCTATACGTCGTGGTGTAGTTTGTTATTCAAACATTTCATCATTTGGATGGGTATAATAATGAGTATAAAGGATATAAATAATAAATATAACATTATTATTATTCTTTATATATGATATACCATCCAATTATATACAATTTTAATATAAAAAGAATGATATTTCCGCCCGTGCGTACGTACGGACTACCGTCTCCACAAACGCGATGAGATTCATTTTCCATGATTAACCATTAAAGTATGGTTATGAAGTATATATAATAAATAATAATGAAATATATTACATAATAATGATACTTAATTTATGTGCATATATGTTTCATTTACTTAATTCCATTCAATTCAATAAGGAAACAAAAACAGCGTTCATGTGTACGTACGACCTACCGTCTCCATGAATGGTGTATTTCATTCCATTTATCAATCTATCATATGTATTTATATGATAAATATATATTATATATAAATAATGTTTTACATTCTATAATTAATTAAATCAGGATATAAGTAATAATATCAAGAACAACAAGTCGAAACACGTACGATAAATGAAACGATTTTACCCAAAACGCTGCTTTAACATGAAATTGACAAATGAATGGGTAATATAAAGTCATAAGTGAATCATATATGATATCATAAATATTATCATGGTTCTTTTACAAGTTAATAATATGTTTAAACCCACTATACAGGAGTCTCGGACACATACGGAAGAAATTGGACATAAGGTAGGGGATAATTTTGCAATCTCATTTTTATCTGAGATTGCTTATACGTAAGTATTTACTAGGGTTATATTTTTCATCCATTTCCATAAAAAACTTTTTTCATAAAGTATTTAATATTCTTCCATGTATGTTTAACTTCATGTTTACCCCTCTTTGACTTTTACTTTGTATTATGGAAGGAATCTTTCTTTTGTTTACCATACGTGGTACTTTTTGATTTTTCTGTTAAAAGTACGAGGAGAATGTTTTTTTAACTTATACGGAATGAACGGATTTTTATAGTTTCATAAAGCCTTATTTTCATGAAGCTTACTATACAATATTTCATTATTATTTTCAACAAAATCCTTTTCTTTTAAAATTTCATGGCATTTTGTGAAAAGAAAATTATTTTGAAGAAGAAAGGATATTTTCCTCAAGAATTCATTTCAAGTGTTTTATCAAAACTATTTTCCATATAAGATGACATTATTTAGCATGTTTATGTTTCATGTATAATGTCTCTATTATTTACATGGTTTTATTTTTATTATGATGAAATTATATTCATTGGTTTTATATGGATTATGGGATGATGTTTATGAAACTCATTGGGTTTTTTTTTAGAAGAAGAAACTCATTGGGTTATGATGAATGATTTGTGATTATTTTGTGGCACACGTAAGAATGATTTCAATATGAGATGGGTGGAACCTATATCTCCCTGAAATGCATTGGGTAAAGATTTATATCTCATGAGATAGACATGGTTGTAATTACAAGTAAATCCGGTACAATAATACTGGGCTGGAACGACAGGTAAACCCGATTCAGTAATGGACTTTGTCCACTATGATGGTCTTGGCAGCAATGACTTGGATACTATGGAAATCATATCATGTGTTTAATGGTTTACCACAATTGCATGTTTTATTCCCATGCTATTTTATCATGATTTAGGTTCCATTATGATCTATGTCTTACATACTACCATGTTTAATGTCATTGCTCAAGATTTTGATGTTTAAACTTTATGTTCATGTTTTTTTTAAGTTCAAATGTATATGGGTTGTTTTATTTTCTCCATGATTACCCTTACTGAGCATTTTGATCTCACCCTTTTTATTTTTTCTTTTCCCCCAGGATATAAAGGAAGGTTTTAGGTAGGAAAAAAATATGATCTTTATGGGAGATGTTGAAGATCTTTCACCATGATTAGAAGATTATGTTCCGAGTTTCCAAAGACACTAAACTAATATGGTCATTGGTCATTTGTTTTGTAATATATTAAGTATTCCACAAAAGTAATGTAATGTCTATGTCCGTCAAGATTTGGGTCTCTACATTTGGTGTGCACCACCTTAAGGTTCACTCCACAAAAGTTGCCTCAAACCATCAGTCCACCTATAATTTGTGACAACTCCCTTACTTCACCATTGTTTCTCTTTGATAACAAGAAAAACATACTTTAAAACAGTTCATGTACCGAGTTAATCCATCATTTCATAATGATTGTTCAACGTTGGAGTTACGTCTACTAATACATTATATTTATTTCTTACTTGAAAATGTTGACATTAATTTTTATCATATTCTACAAAGTGCGCGACCTTAGGCATTGTGAAAATATTTTAAAGTAATTATAGTTGGTTCTATGAATTTTTCATTTCTTGTTGGAAAAGTGTTCAATATTTGAATGACATTACTTGGTATCCAAACTGCAATGCATCACCCTCATCTACTCTTCCAAGGTATTAACCATATATCTTTAGATCAGTGAGGAAGGAATGTTAGATTAACTCCAAAGTAATAATACATTCCTTTTTCATATTTTCATTTTTTTAATCTTATAGATATATTTTTCAACTCCTTCTTAATGATCATATAGGATCTATCTATATTGTTTTATTTGACAAACAAGTTATAAAATTCATATCAAAACTTGCATCTGGGCTTAGAGAAAAACATATTCAGGTAACTATTCAATGCCATTTTGCTTTATATATTTCGATATGAATTACAAGATTAAATTGAACTTTATTTATTACTCATAAAATAATGATCCATTCAGTTTCCCTCCATATTTAGATATTTTGAAATCTAAATAATTGCTACTCACTGTGGAAATATCTAAATTTAACATTTGTAACTGTCATCGTTTATATGATCATAGTACGTTCAAAGTCCTATTCATTACTAACAACCAACAAAAAATATTATAATTTTATAATATTGTTCAACATTTAGAGGTAATTCCATCTAATGTATCTCCATTTATTATTTTCATTATAATTGAAATTTCATTTACCTTTCAACCATTGTCTATTCTTATGAAAACACACAAGCTTTCTCATTAAATTTTCAACACTCACTTCTTTGTAAGATGTTTTAGATCATGGAAATTCACATGTAAATGGGTTAAGCTACATGGAACCTTTATCACTACCTCCTACAATATTTAAATTTACAATTATCTATATTATCTAACACTACAAAATCATTCTTATGTTTTCATTTAAATAAAATAACTTATCAAATTTATATATCAAAATCATAGATAAATTTTACTTATTTACTATTTCCTTATGAAAACAAATTCACCTAACCATTTCAATTTAAAAGATGACGATGAATTGTAGAAAAATAGTTTAAATTTTCATTCAGTCCCTTCCAATTTACCTGATGCCTCGTATAAAACTTCACCACCTTTAAAATAAAAAAAATCAAGACTTAGAAGATAGATTAATTTCATTATAATGTCATCATTCCAATTTTTATAATGCAGTGTGTTTTGAACGTATGTATATCCGGTGTACAACTAACTATTTTTAATATACTTTACTTTATGTTATCATAAACTTAAATACTGTTTATTACCATGTGTTTCATCTCATTACTTGCATTATTATGTGCAAAATCCCATGGGGGAAATACTAGTAATCCAAATGGATCGTTCTGTAACCCATAACCTGCCCAAATCAATCTGTTTTCTTCCGATGGAGGTTCAAAATAGTAGCATCAAAACTTTTATTCCCAATTTTAATTGGTCTTTATAATTTTATCAACATACCAATTTTTTTAATCTCTCTCGCTGGATAAGATTCTATCCTAGGTCTTCCTAGGGTTTTGGTTTCCTCCGGTGATCCTGTAGCAATGGACGATGACCTCATCGATCCATTTTAGGTTACAGATATTTGTCTACGGTGTCATCCCTTGTGTGGTTGTTTTCCATCTACGCTTTAGATTTTGTTTCCTCATGGATCTAAAATCCCTCGATTGCAGTCATCTAGTTTGTTTAATCTTCCTTGGGTTGATGATTTCGGGCCCATGTTGGCTCTGTGGTTTGTCGTTACCCCTCGTGAGTTTGTCGATTTCGGTCCCGCGACGGTGCTACGGTATGATGACATCCACTGTGCAGTCGTTGGTTTCGGCTCCTGTGCTGATTCTACGACCTCCCTATTTTGTAGATCTACAGACCAGCTAATTGACACTCCTTAGGTCCCTAGTTACAGATCTAGGTCCATTATGTGTGTTTTTCTGATTTCTCACCAGAACGGTGGTTCATCAGTTGTCTGACTGCGCTTGCGCGACTGTGCCTCATTGATCCATTCCTTGCATACCGTCTTCTATGGCTTGATTTCATAGGGGTTGACACCCAAAGGGTCATGATCACATTGGGTTGTCAATGCGAAGGTGGTTGCTCGCATAGGGTGGGCTCGTGCTGGTGTTTGCTTGCATAGGGGGGGATTGCGCAGGGTCTCGAGCACGTAGCTTCTGCTCACGTAGGGCTGGACTCGTTCAGGGGCTGGGGCGTGAAGGTTTTTTCATTAAGGGCTAGAATCATGCAAGGTATGGGGGGTGAAGGTGTTGCTCACGAGGGGTTGTGATCGTGATGTAAAGAGTTGTGCCTGAGGAGACCCGTTTACACAGTTTTGGTCGCAACAATTTGTGATCATGAAGGTGGTGATTGAATAGGGGTGTGTGAGCGACACTTGCTGCCCGTGAAGAGTTGTGATCACATTGGTTTTGCATGTGAAAGCTTTGTTCGTAACACTATCATCTTGGGCGACTCGCGACTTTCTGAATCAAAGCCATGGAATCAAAACTGGTGAAACGTTGGTAGGATATTTCACTGATAGACAAAGAGAAAATGATAACATCCACATGGAATAATGAAGACTCTTTCCTTTCACATCGCATGTCTCTTCTGATCATCGAAAAATTTATGGCAAAATCATCCTTCAATCAGGGTGCTCTAAAAACACTCTGTAAAACATATGGAGATTAGAGGAAGGCATGTCCATAAGAGAAGTGGGAGAGGGCTTTCTTATCTTTGATTTTTTTCAATAAAAGATACAAATAAAAAGTTCTCAAAGTAATACCATGGTCATTTGATAACCAAATTATTTTAATGGAGGACCTAAAATGTGGAGAAGATATTCAGAAAATTAACCTGATTAGTTCGCCTTTCTGGATACGAATTAAAGTAATTTTGTTTTACAGTATAACTGAACGAGTTATGCATGAAATTGGAGGTTGCATTAGTAAATATATGGAATGGGATAGGTCTGACCCAATTCATTAGGGAACCGTTGTGTGGATCAAAGCCTTGGTTGATGTTGTGTAGCCTCTAATGAGGGGCATGTTCTTGGAAAGTGTAGACTCTAACGGTTAGATATCCTTTGAGTTTGAAAAGATCCCAATTTTATGCTTCTTTTGTGGGTGTATCAGACGCTTAGAGAAAGATTGTGGTTCAAATGAGGATGACCAAGGCAATGTTATCAAATAAAAATAATATCATCATGCTTAGTCCACTGGAGTTTTCTACAAGCACTCCAGTGAATTAGTAGGTGGAAGGGGGGAATTTGTGTAGCGAAGTGGCTCTGGTCGATTATGGGAAAAGCCAAGTTAGTCAGGGAAAGGATTCAACTTTTAATTCAACCAGGGTCACAACTTTTGCAAAAGATGTGACTCTTCCCCCTATTGGGCTGAATCCATAATGTGAGGAACCACCAGACCCAGGGTATGGGTTGGAACATTTTTGTGTTGATCCCCCAAACCTAGTTCTACCTCTAATTTATGAATCTCCAATTCTTACCTCTCAGGATGGATAAGATATGATTAGGTTAATGATGTCAGGCGCTAAAAAAAATGGATGTGGAGAAGGATGATTAAAGGGGAATGGAGTGTTTATCCAGTTAGTGCTCAGGTTGGTGAGCAAAAATAGAGCTTGGAGGATGGTCAGATGATTGAGAGCCTTCCTAAGAGGTGGAAAGCGGCAGACAATAGACAATTTTGTAAAATTACAGAGGTGGAGGTAGGTGTGTCCCAAACCCACCTAGATCAATGAAGATCCTATGTTGGAACTATCAGGGGCTTGACAATACCCGAATAGTTAGTGCACTCCATCAATCGAGTTCAAAATACTGCCCTGATGTAGTTTTTGTATTCGAAACTATGTTCGATAATAAGGATTCTGGTATCTTGGGTTTAAATTTTGGATTTAAGAACATCTTTCCCATTAGAAGACATGGACACTCTAGTGGTATGTGCCTCTTTTGGAAGGAGTACCTTGGTGTTCAGGTTTCAAACTTTTCGAGTAATCACATTGTCTTGATAGTTGTTGTTCCAGGTTCTCCGACTTAGTCTTTTGTTGGATTTTATGGGTGGCTTGGTTGTCAATATAAACACAAATCTTAGAACCTGTTGAAATGGGTGCAGAACTCCCTACCCGACCCTCTACTGGTTGGGGTGACTTTAATGAAATCCTTCTTCATCAAGAAAAACAGGGGGGATGATTGAGGAGTGGTGCTGCTATAAAAGATTTTAAGAATTATCTTATGTAGAACTCTCTTCATGATCTTGGGTTTTGTGTCTCTCTGTTTACTTGGCATCGGGGTAGATCAATGGAGAATCAAATTGCCAAAAATTTGGATAGATTTGTGGGAATAGACGAGTGAAAATCTCTCTTCCATGCCTTCTCTATTGTTCATCTACCTTTGGTTGCTTCTGTCCAATGTCCAATCATTTTGTAGAAAATCTCTCAAGGGATAAAAGGAGGAATGTGCGTGCCTTTCGCTTTGAAAGTATGTGGCTCCAAGATAATAATTGTGATAAGGTGGTTCGATCGGCTTGGGAAGGATCGAACGACTGCCTCACATCCAGTATCCACAATACCGTGTCCTGTTTACAGAAGTGGAGTTTGGTTAGGTTTGGGGACGTCGACAAATGCATTAATGCTGCAAAAAATCACTTAAAGCGACTTCACTCTTTTACTTATTGTGATTTCATACTCAGGGATATCTCTTTTGTGGAAATGAATCTTAAAGCGGCATTAAAGGAGAAGGAGAACTTTTGGTTCATGAGGGAAATATAATCCCATATAAGGGACGGTGACCAGGATACTTAACTTTTTTCACCAAATTGCGTATGTAAGGAGAAGGAAAAACCATATCTCTCAACTTGAGGATCGTAATGGGAGGCTTGTTAACGATAACACTAGCATTCACTCCATTATTCTGATTTTTTTCAACAAACTTTATAAAATGGAAGGTATTGACACACCTGATTGTCTGACTAACTGCATTCCGAAAATTTTCATGGAGGATATGAGCCGCAAGTTGGAAAGAGACATCTCTGAAGATAAAGTTCTTGGGGATCTCCATCTTATTCACTTCACAAAGGCCCCAAGGACTGATGGGTTTCATGCCTTGTTTTTCAAACGCTTTTGGCATATTGTTGGGTCTGATGTGGTTTCCCTGATGAAGGGAGTGTGGGCAGGAAGATATTCGCTCGAAACCTTGAATGAAACTCTTATCATTCTCATCCAAAAAACTCAGTGCCCACAGAAAGTTACAAAATTTCAACTAATCAGTTTATGCAATGTTTTTTACAAAATATTTTCCAAGATCTTGGTGGTCAGACTTAGGGATTGCCTCCCACAACTTGTTATTGAAAATAAAAGTGCTTTTGTTCTATGGAGACCCATTACTGATAATGCAACCATTTCATGTGAGTTATTCCATTCTATGAAAACTCGATCCTCTTCCAAAAAAAGCATCATGGCAACGAAACTTGATGTGATGAAAGCTTATGACAGGGTCGAATGACCCTTTCATGAACTTGTTCTTTCCAGGTTGGGCTTTGGGATGAAATGAATTTTTAATATCATGAATTTTGTTATGACTGTCTCTTTTAGAATTAATATTAACGGCTGCCCTTTGGAGCGTTTTAATCCCTCAAGAGGTTTGTGACAAGGGAACACACTCTCGCCTTATCTTTTCATTTTGGTGGTTGATGTTTTTTCTCATCTCCTCTTGGAAGCAGTGGAGTAAGGAGTTATCCATGGTGCTAAGGTATGTCAAAATGGCCCCCTATCACCCATCTCTTCTTTGCATATGATAGTATTCTTTTTTGCGTGTGCAACCCCACAAGAGTGCATTTCAGTTCTGAAAATCATTAATCTATATAAAGGGTGTTTGTGTAGCATATCAACCCTTTGAAGTTAAAATTATCTTTTAGTAAGGGAGTGTTACAAGCAAAGAGGGAGGAATTGCAGCGGTTGTGTGGTTTCCCTTTGGTGGATAAGCATTTAAAATAACTGGGCCTCCCAACCGTTATTGGTAGATCGAAGAAACAAGTGTTCGCTTCAATTATGGAAAGGGTGAATAATTTGATCTTCTTATGGTATAGTAGGAAGATCTTCAAGGTAGAGAAGGAAGTTCTTATTAAGTTAGTGGCCTATGCCATCCCATCCTATGCTATGTCGCTTTTCAAATTTCTGAAAACTCTTGTTGATCAAATCCATTCTTGTTTGGCTAACTTTTGGTGGGGCTCCCATGCTGGCAAACATAACACCCATTGGGTGTCTTGGGATAAATTGTGTGTTTCAAAGTTCCATGGAGGTCTCGACTTTAGGAATCTCAAACGGTTTAAAGAGGCACTTCTGGAGAAGCAAGGATGTCGCATCCTATCTAATCCAAATGTCCTTTTCTTAAAGGTTCTACATGCAAAATATTTTTCTCATTCTGACTTTTTGCATGCCCAGCTTGGGCCACAACCAGGTTTTTGTGGATAAGCATTTCGGGTGCTAAATCTCTTCTTGAGAGAGGCTGTGTTTGGAGAATTGCTGATGTGAATGATGTTAGTGTTTAGAATGATCCGTGGTTGGAAAATGGCAAAAACCTTAAGGTTTCCTCGACTACTGTTCCAGGTTTTAAAAATGCAAGGGTGTGAGATCTGATCAATGATTCATTGGAGGACTGGGATCGGGGAAAGGTTTACAATTGGTTTAATGAGGTTGATCGTTATCTTATCTTCAGTATTCCTCTCACACCAGGGATGGGTAATGATCAGATTTGTTGGACGAGGGAATCTTCTGGGAGATACTCAGTTCGACCAGGATACAAATTGCGAGTTCATAGTTTGGCTCATGCCCATCTTGTTGATTGCTGGAAGAAGCTCTGGTCGCTTTCTACTCCACCCAAGGTTAATTTTTTTTGGTGGCAAATTTGCTCTAGTGTATTTCCAACCCGTGATTTTTTGGTAATACGACATCTTGCGGAAGACGACAACTGTCCTCTATGCCTCCAAGAGGTGGAATCTCCTCTATATACGATTCTCTTCTTTTGTGGGGTTGAAGAGGTGTGGACGGAATGAGCACCAGACTTTAAAAAGTTTTTTGATCCATCTGTTGGGTTGACCCAAAATCTCAATAGATGAGCGTCTTTGTTAGAATCGAAAGTGGTGGGGCTGCTATGCACAATTGCTTGGTTGATTTGGACTAGAAGAAATAAGCATGTTTTCCAAAAGAAGGTGACCCGAGATCGTATTTTGATTGAGAGGGTCATTGAATGGATGAACTGCTAGGAAGCAAATGATGCAAGACACTCGTTGGATAGTTCTTGGCAGGAATCTCTTTACTGGAATCCCCCCAGAGGGTTTTTTCAAAGTTAACATTGATGCAACTGTCTCTGCTAATTCGAGGGTAGGTGTTGGTTTCATTGCCTACCACAACAATGTCCAGGTTGTGGAAGCCTATTGCATGGCTATCCAAGCCTCCTGAAGTCCAGTGGTGGCAGAGACATATGCTATCCTTAAGGAGATCCTTCTTGTTCGCTCAAAAGATTGGAATTATATTTTGGTGGAATTAGATTGACTTGAGGTGATTACCGCTTTATCAAAGGAGGATGATTTGCAGTCGTTTGGGCTCATTCTGAGAAAGATTTGATCGCTGAGTGAAAGCTTCACAGAATGTAATTTTTCCTTTATTAAACGCGGGGTGATATGGATGCTCATCGTTTGGTATGAGAAATCTTGGAGTAATCATTATTATTGAGTTGACTATTTTTCATGATTGGATTTGTAGGTCTCTTACTTATATTCATTAATATATTATATCTCTTGTCTAAAAAAAAAAAAAAACATACCATTTTTTTTATTTCCTCATTTTATGTATTATTTTCCTTCGGCTATATATTGGGTGATCTACTGGGGAAGAACCTGGCACCGTAATGGCCTCCATCTCCTCGTTCCCCGCTTCCACACGCCTCAGCACCGCCACAATCAAGCCCTCCATCTTCCGCAGGCAGCCGCTGACGCCGCTGACGCCGCGTCGAGACCATTTCTCCGTAGCTCGCTCATCGTTAGCGGTACTGTAATCGTTCATTTTCTTATTCTCCGTTGATGGTGATTGTTGGAGTGAGATTTCGTCGCCCGTGAACCTTCTCTTGATTCTAAGTACTTCTGGCGACGGTTATTCAATTTTGATATTTTTAGCTTTCAGACCTTCTGTTAATTTTGTGGCGCTGTTTGAATTTCACATCTCGTTGATGCTTTGGCAGTGAATGAGATTTTTTGAAGTTTTTGAAACACACACCCTGACCTTCGAAACACTTATTTAGGAGTTTTTTCGTTGAAACCTTTATGCTATGGAATTCGACTGTACAGGACATCACGCCTTGGCTCCGCAAAAGTTTTAGGACAGTTTCGGAAATCTGTTTTTTTAAACAGGTTTCAAATCACAAGTTTTTTAGGACTTTTAGTCTGAAACAGTTTTTGGGAAAGCCTTTATTTTATCCAGTCATGGGAGGTATTTTTGATGCGCGCAATCGATATATTTTCAAAATTTTGATCATTTAGGCCATATGTTTTTTAAACTTGCTAGCACATGAAAATTAATTTCACATAATGATGCCCAACTTTCAAAATAATGAATCAGAAGCAAATTTTGGATGCGTGTAATCGATATGTTTTCAAAATTAGGATCATTAAGAGCATATGTTTTTTAAACTTGCTAGCACATGGAAATTAATCTCACATAATTATCAACTTTTAAATTAATGAATCAGAAACATTTTCTGTAACTCAATTAATCTTATTTTTTGGATTTTCTGTGAGAATAAAATTTCCATTATATAAGCCAAAAATAAGCTCTCTAAATTGGATCTTCGATTCAGGGTTGTGCTGCTGTGTTCATAGTCATGCAGTAAACTGCAATGATAAGTATGTTTTCCAGCCCGTGCAGCTGTAGTTGATCTATTTTCTGTCGTTTTATCTTTAAAGAGGAATCTAACCATGGTTGCTCTCCTTTTGAAATTCCAGAATTCCTATGGCAACAATTGGGTAATTCCATTCAGTGATGTTGATGATCATGACTGATAAATAGAAAAAATGCACAGTGCTTAAATATATCATGAATGATATTTTATTTGTTGTTATTGTTTGCAAATTTTTAAGAGATATTGAAGATTCTTTAACCGTTATTTTAGTTGATCTTTAGAATATAAAAGACTATTTTATTGATAAATACCTTTGTTTTTATTAATCAAGAAACCAAGAGGAACATTTTCCTCCCCAAAAGCTTTTTCATGGCATCAGAGTGGGAAACTTAAATTTGAATCTCTGCTCAAATTGATGTCGTTGAGAACTCCAGAGGCTTTTCATCGTTTGTTTTTCTCATCACACATCTCTCTTCATTACATTTCTCTTGGCACCGATGTTGTAACCGGTTAGAAGGTGGTTGTTGACATATCGTCACCTTCATGCCGTCATCTGAAAATCCTAGCATGGTGATGACAAATTGCATGCCTGATGGAGATAATTATGATCATTAGGAGAAATCAGTGATTAACGTGTCCATGGAAAAAGACAAGGAGAGTTTTATTGACATAACTTTAATGAAGGCAGAGGACGACAAACCCAAGGCAAGCTATTGGAAAGCTTGCAACTCAATGTTGGTTGCTTTGGACTATGAATTTGATCAATAAGTCGATCCGATCAAGTGTACAACATGGAGCAACCGTTATTGGTGTCTGGGATGAGTTAAAGGATCACTTTTCGACTCGAAACACGCCAAATATTTTCAGTTGAATGGGAAGATGGTCACTTTTCATCAACATGACTCAACCTTTATGAGTTACTATGAAAAACTCAAAAGCGACGAGACTACGGTACTAACATGCACATATTGGGGCTGTAGATGCTTAGGCTCTGAGGAGTTAGTGCGAGAATGAGGTGAAGAGAAGCTAATGCAATTTCTCTTGGGATTGGATGATTTAAGGTCCGAGGTTGTTCATTCCCAAATTTTGAACATGGATCCCATCTCAACCTTAAATAAAGTGTACTATTTAATCACTTGTTGGGAGAATCTTAGGACCATGGTGCGAGGTCAAGAGGAGAAAGAAGAGGTCTTGGCAACCGCAGTGGACACCATGTGGAAAGGAAAAGTTGCAATTTTCTTTAATAATGAGCATGAGTGACCGTGCAACAAGGGGGTAATGAGATGCTCTTATAGTTAAGTGTCCTTGGCATGACACTGCAGGTTGCTTCAAATCACATGGACACCCTTCTTGGTACAGGGGACGACTTGGCCGTGACATGTCCAAACTTGAAGGGCACTGAAGTTGCGAGCAAGCAACTGCTGTGAAGATTTCGTGTTATGAGGGAAGAGGAGCCCTATTGTTCTTGCGTCATATCGAGACCCTAATAGAATTGAAAGGATTAAAACTTTAGTCGAATTATTTAATGAATGAGGGTGTTGGGCCCACTAGGGATAAATGAATGAGAGTGGGGTGAATCAGAGTATGTTAATTAAAATGTGATCCCTTCAACGTTCTTGTTTCATAGTAAGTAGGAACACTTCACTCTTCATCGAGTATGAAATCAATAAAAGTCCACGGTAAAAGTAATTTTAATTTGTTCTCTCGCACTGAGTTATTTCTAAGGAACACACACTTCAGAAGTTCATTGCTTGTACCAGGTTTAGAGCAGACTTACTGCCCCTCTTGGTTTACAACCACTCATACTTCGGAAGTTCACTGCTCTTTCTGACAACAATGACCCGCTACTAAAATAAGTGAACAATTTGATCCTCACAGATCTAAATAAGAAAGATTACACCTTTGTTGGTGTAGCAATGATCTCTATCTTCATCATGTTGATGATCCCCCTTTTCCCTTTTTTGTTTGAATACATCAATGAAAGCTAATACTTTTCCGCCTTTCCGTAGTGTCTCTTTGGAATCTCCTCTCCCTCTGTCACTTTCCTTTTTTAATTTCAATCTTGTTATTCTAATTAAAAATATTTGCCGTATCTCCTCAAAATCTAAATGTTCACTCAATTAAATCTGGCCAAAATCGTCCATAAAGCCTTTGGAAACTTGAGTGATTTTTTTTTCAATTAAAAGCCATATCTTTCCATATTTGAAGAGATCTTCAAATCTGCAAATCGTGCAAAAATCCTTGAAACCATGTTGTGGCCAACAAAACCACAAATGCCATTGAGAAAGAGACCTAGATGGTCACACACTAAGTGTATCCGCAATCTCGGTTAAATTCTAATATTGAATTTAACAAGTTAGAATAAATAGTATTTATTCGAGTTTGGTTGATCGTCATAATTTAATCACAAGTTATTTGAAAGAATAAGTGAGTTAAATAATGATAATAAATATTTGTTTGCAAGTTTGGAGAATATAATATTGAATTTAACAAGTTAGAATAAATAGTATTTATTCGAGTTTGGTTGATCCCCAAAATTTAATCACAAATTATTTGAAAGAATAAGTGAGTTAAATAATGATAATAAATATCTATTTGCAAGTTTGGAGAATATAATATTTATTGTTAAAATGAGGAACCCCCTCGCCTCCTTCCTCAAAGTGAGGCGGAGACGTTCTTTTATAATGAATGAGAAACTCCACATCGGACCACAAGTCCGATGTGGGATACAGACTCTAACACTCCCCCTCAAGCTAGGTGACCTAGCTTGGACACATAATGAAAAGAAAACAATAAAACAGACGCTAGCACTCCCCCTCAAGCTGGACATACCCAGCTTGATTACAAAACATGACGAAAACAAAAAGAACGTTGCAAAGGTTGCTGCTCCCCCTCACGATCGAAGCTCCCCCGCAAGATGATGGATGGAAGATGTTGCGGGCGCAGCAGATGACCACTCAGACCGGCCGGTTGACGGAACGCCAGGAATGCCGCACTAGTGGGGCCGGTCGATGAAACGCCGGGAAATCCAATCTAGCACCGGGAAACCCGCATTTGCGGGGCCGGCGACGGGAGGCGGGGATTCCGCAGAATTGTTGCGGGACTGGCGGCGCCAACGGGGACCGAATCCTAGGTGGTCGAGCTGATGCGCTAGCGAAAGGATGTGCCGGCGGAGAGAGATGCAGGTGCCGGGAGGTGCCGGGAGATGCCGGCGAGGCGGGGATGCCGCAGGAGGAGGCAGGCGAGGGTGCAGGAGGCCGGGAGATGGCGCTTGAAGTTGGAGGAGGCCACCTGCGTGGAGCGGCCAGCACGGGTGGAGGCCGGTTGGTGGCCAGAACAGGCCGGATCTGCCCGGAACAGTCCGGATCTGCCCGGAACAGTCCGGATCTGCCCGGAAATCTCTGGATCTGGCCGGAGCCGGCCGGAGCCGGCCGGAGCTGTCCGGATCTGGCCGGAAATCTCTGGATCTGGCCGGAGCTGGCCGGATCTGGCCGGAAAAAGGGCCGGGAGGTTGCGCGGAGGGCCGGCGACGGGATGCGGGAGGCCGCCGGGAGCAGCAGGAGGCCGTCGGGAGCAGCCGGGAGGCGCAGCGACGGGATGCGCGCGCAGGAGGAGCGGGCCGCGCGCAGAGAGGGAGACGGCGTCAGGACCGGGCCGCCGCGCGCAGGAGGGGCGGGCCGACGGGAGGCGCAGAGGAGCAGCGGGGGGAGCCGGGAGCCGCGTCGGGCCGGGGAGCCGCGCAGGGGGGAGGAGGAGTGCGCCGGGAGAGGGCGCGGGCGACCGCCGGGAGCAGCGGGAGGCCGCCGGGAGCAGCGGGAGCCGGGAGCCGCGTCGCGCCGAGGGCGAGCCGCCGGGGAAGAGGCGCCGGGGCGCGGGTGAGGGCGCACCGCGGGAGGACGGCGGACGTCGGGAGGGAGGGCCGCTCGACCAAGGGCGCGCGCAGGAGGAGGACCGGCGGGGCGGGGACGTCGCGCAGGGAGCCGCTGGCAGGCACGATGGCCGCCGGGGAGGAGAGCCAGGCCGAGGCCTCGGGAGGGAGGGGAGACCCGCCGGGAAGCCGCGTCGGGCAGAGGCGGAGGGGCGGCGGCGGTAACCCTACGGGGCTTTGAGGCCGCCGCCCCCCCCCCGGACGGGAAACAAGGAAGGGGAAAAAAAGGAAGAAAAAGAAAGAAAAAAATGTGAGGGAGGAATTAAACCTCCACTGATACCATGTTAAAATGAGGAACCCCCTCGCCTCCTTCCTCAAAGTGAGGCGGAGGCGTTCTTTTATAATGAATGAGAAACTCCACATCGGACCACAAGTCCGATGTGGGATACAGACTCTAACATTTATTATATTTATCTATGAATAATGCGGTGATATTTATTTATTAAATAAATAGTCATTATTCAAGAATCGGTAAATGTGGGCGAGGGAAAGCGGACCGAGTTTAATAGTCCAATTGGAAATGGTATGAATGATATTTATTTATATTCTTTATGCGTTGCATATGTCAAGCGATTATTAATAATTGTAGAAATGGAAGAGTGGACCGAATACCCAAGGTGTTTATGAAGGCCTTGGGGTTATTTTATAATGAATAAAAGAGATTACATGATACGTCAAGTTCGATGTGGGACTTGACACAACCTAATCTCTAACACTCTCCTTCAAGCTAGGTGTTCCTAGCTTGGATGCATAATAAAAAACAAAGCACAACACTCCCTCTCAAGCTGAAACATATATATTTATCATGCCCAACTTGTTGCACAAAAATTGGACACTTGGTCCACACACTCCTTTTGTGAGAACATCGGTAAGTTGATCAGAGGTGTGAACGTGACCGAAGACGATCTTCTTCTTTTCAAAGTTTTCTCGAACGAAATGACAATCAACTTCAATATGCTTTGTCCGCTCATGAAAAACTAGATTCGTGACAATCTTGATAGCAACATGATTGTCACACCAAATATGTGCTGATTTCTTGGTCGTATACCCAATCTCGTGAAGAATTTGTTGTGCCCAAGTAATCTTTGTAGTCACATATGCTATGTCATGATATTCTGACTCTGTACTTGAGCAGGAGACAACAGTTTGCGTTTTGCTTCACCATGAGATCAAATTTCCTCTGACAAAAACTGCAAAACCAGACATAGATATCCTAGAAGAGAGACATCCAACATAATCTGCATCACAAAAAGCCTCAATGTCTGTATGCCCATGATCAGAATATAGAAGTCTTAAATCTGATTCTTTTTTTACATATCTGACAATGCGAAGAACAGCCTCTCACTGTGTTTTTGTTGGAGATTCCATAAATTCACTTTGCTAACCGCACAAACAATATCGGGTCGAGTCATTGTCAAGTATCACTTTTAGTAATGACAATGTCATCCATGTAGACAACCAAGAGAATGTTGCCCGTTGTAGACTGGTGATAGAAAACAGAAGAATCTTTTATGCTTTGACACATGCCAAAGTTAAGCACAACGGTGCAAAAAACGCCCGAACCAGGCCCGAGGTGACTGCTTGAGGCTATACAATAATCAACGAAGACGACAAACCTTGGAAGACTCCCCCTGAGCAACAAACCCCGGTGGTTACTTCATATAAACTTCTTCATCAAGAAAACCATGAAGATATACATTTTTCACATCTAGCTGATGGAGAGGCCAGTGATAAGAAGCGATGAGAGAGATAAATAAGCAGACTGATGCCATTTTGACCACTGGAGAGGTGGCAAAATAATCAACGCCATACGTCTGTGTATCCCTCGGCAACAAGCCGTGCTTTGAGACGATTGAGAGAACCATCGACATTGACGTGCACGATATAGATCCACTTGCACCCGACAACCTGTTTATCTGTAGGGAGAGAGACAAGATCCCAAGTGTGGTTGGTTTCCAAGGTCTGAAGTTCATCCTGCATAGCATGTAACCAGTCGAGATGAGAGATGACCTCGACAATAGTGCGTGGTGTCGAGTAATCAGCCGGTGTCTCAATAACTCGGGAGGTAGACGCGGATAATCCCTGATAAGACTGATATGAGCGTGAGCCTTTGTGGAGTGCAATAAGCAACTCTGGTGATGAAGCATCAGAAGCAGATGAGTCGTCAAGTGTGGCAGTGACAGGAGAGGGCAGGGTGGCAGATGTGCGAGGTCCGCGAGTATATATCTTGCCAAATCATGATCCAACAATATCACTCTTCTATTCATTATTTCAAACCACACCCCTCATTCTCTACCCCTCCGCATTTTTGGTTGTGTGTTATGTTCGAGATATTCGCCCCTCGGCTATACTAAGTTTGATGCACGTGCTCTCAAATGCATTTTTCTTGACTATTCTCGCACCCAGCATGGATATCGATGAGTCGTCGAGGGGCGAATATCTCGAACACAACCAATAAGCAACTCTGGTGATGAAGCATCAGAAGCAGATGAGTCGTCAAGTGTGGCAGTGACAGGAGAGGGCAGGGTGGCAGATGTGCGAGGTCGGCGAGTATATATCTGGCCAAATCATGATCCAACAATATCACTAGGAAGAGAAGGAGATGATAGTGTATCGAGAAAATATGGCAAAATAATTCCGGAATCAGGTAGAGTAGATGGTGGTGGAAACTCGGGAATAGAAAGAATTGATGATTCGATAAAGGAAACATCAGCGGAGACAACATAGCGACACAAATCTAGAGAGAAACATCGATATCCGTGCTGGGTGCGAGAATAGTCAAGAAAAATGCATTTGAGAGCACGTGCATCAAACTTAGTATAGCCGAGGGGCGAATATCTCGAACATAACACACAACCAAAAATGTGGAGGGGTAGAGAATGAGGGGTGTGGTTTGAAATAATGAATGGAAGAGTGTCTCCCCCTGAAGAACAAACGAAAGAAGTCTGTTGATAAGATAGGTGGCTGTGAGAATCGCGTCGCCCCAAAAAGTGGTTGGAACTTTATTTCAAAATAAAAGTGCCTGAGCAACTTCTAACAGATGACGGTTTTTTCGTTCAGGAACACCATTTTGTTGAGGCGCGTCAGGACAAGAGGTTAGATGGATAATGTCATGGTCAGTGAGAAAAGACTGGAAGGGTCCAAAAAGATATTCACGATCATTGTTAGAACGAAAGCAGTGGAGTTTAGCGGAAAACTAGGTGGCGATTTCTTGATAAAAAGAGCTGAACACAGTAAAGATTTCAAAACGATTTTTCAACAAATAGACCCAAATCATCCGTGTCGTCGATGAAAGTAACAAAATACCGATAACCCGGTTTAGAAGGACTAGATTTCAGAGCGAACCAAATGAAAAGGGGTGGATGCACGGAGAACTGTTCGGAGAACACAGGTGACTCAATGATGTTTTGCGTAGTGACATGACTCACATCCAAAAGGAAGAAGTCCCAATCTTGAAAAAAGTTTTTGAAGAATGGGGCAGGTGGATGACCAAAGCGATAGTGAAGTTGGAGGGCATCATCAGAGGTGGCAGGACAGAGGAGAGCGGGGGTCGAGTCAAGCACATAACACCATCCTGAAGTTGGCCAATACCAAGCACCTGAGTCATCGAATGCTCCTGAAATATAACCGAAGCAGGTGAGAAGATGACCTGACAGTTTAAGTTTGCTGTCAGTTTACTAATTGATAGTAAATTTAAGGGACAATGAGGAACAAAAACAACAACGGATAGTGTCAAGCCAGGTGTAATTGTACAACTTACATAGCCTCTGCAATCTGCACTGTCTGATCATCGACCACAATAATATTACCTCCAGACGAGGTCGCTCTATAAGACCGAAGAATACCTGCATCGCCAGTGATGTGCTTGGAGGCCCAGAGTCAACAACCTAGGAGGGTGCAGCGTTGGGAGAGACATGTTTTAAGATCCCGACCTTTTCTGGAGTCATCTCGAGCGCGTTTTCATGTATTTTTTGAAGCTTTTAAGTACCTTTAACTTGGAGTAGTGGCTTGGGGTGCGTTTGGGTGAATTTTTAAGGAAAACTAATGGACAATGGGTTGTGCATGGTTTGCGCACAGTTTGACAAACTGTGCGACCAAACCGTGCCAAGCGTGCAAAACTGGACAAAGGGGTCCGCATGGTTTGCGCATGGTTTGACAAACCGTGCGGCCAAACCGTGCCAACCGTGCAAACTTGGACAAAGAGGTCCGCACGGTTGGCGCACGGTTTGCCTAACCATGCGCCTCTACCCAGGAAACCGTGTGTGCGGGATTTTAATTTCGAAAATCCTTTTTAAAACCACCCGAACTCCCCGGGACTCCCATATTTCGACCTTGGCTCGGGCTTGACAAATTCCAGGTGTTCCCAAAGCCTTCCAGAGGGATTCCAAGGCGATCCGAGCACCGTTCTTCGAGATTGAAAGCCTGGATTGAAGATCCGCTCTCCTCTCGGCAAGTAGAATTCATCCAGACGCGTCTTCCGTTCTTTCTCTTATCTTTTCTAGATCTTTTCACGTAGGATCTTCACCGTTTCCATAGATCTAAACCTATGAGTTGAGATCTAGATCTAGGATTGTGGATCTAGATCTAGATTTGCAAGATCTTGATGCATTTGATCTTAATTTTGGTTTTAGGGATTTAGATCCGGAGTTTGATCAACGACGTTGTGCCGCTTGAATTTTGGGGATTTTCGTTGGACTAACTTTCGTCAAGAAACTGAGGTAGGTGGTCTAAATCAAACTCCCATAGTCATGATTTATGATATGTGTATGAGTATGAATTTGCTAGATTCCCTTGATAATTGAATTTCTTAATTTGAAGTAATTAGGAATATGGAATTTGTTGGAGTCTGCATCCCACATCGGACTTGAGGTCCGGTGTGTTCTTTATTATTCATTATAAATACACCCCAAGGGCTCCTTTGGAGATACACCTTGGGGGTTCGAGTCTCTCCTATTTTCTCAATCTACATGGTATCAAAGGAGGTTTTTTGAACCCCCAATCCCTCCCTCCCTGTTTTTTTCCCCCCCTTTAGGGTTTCCCGTCCGGGGGGCGGCGACCTCAAGGCCCCGTAGGGTTACCGCCGCCGCCCCTCAGCCTCTGCCCCACGCCGCTCCTGCCGGTCCTCCCTTCCGGCAGTTCTCCTCCGCGGCTCCCCGGCGGCCCTCCGCCTCGTGTCCCGCCTCTGCCCTGCGCGGCTCCCCGGCAGGCCCTCCCTCCCGGCGCACTCCTCCTCCCTGCGCGGCTCCCCGGCGCGACGCGGCTCCCCGGCGCGACGCGGCTCCCGGCTCCTCCCGCTGCTCCTCTGCGCATCCCGTCGGCCCGCCCTTCCTGCGCGCGGTGGCCCGGTCCTGACGCCGTCTCCCTCTCTGCGCGCGGCCCGCTCCTCCTGCGCGCGCATCCCGTCGCCGCGACTCCCGGCGCACCTCCTCCCGACGGCCCGCCTCTTCCCTGCCGGCTCCCGGTCGCGCAGCCCTCCATCGCGCCGGCTCCATTCATCCCCGCGCGACGGCCCCCGCCTTCCCTGCGCGCTCCCGCTGTCCGCTCTCGCTGTCCCTCCCGAGCGCGACCCTCCCGCTTCCAGCAGCCGGCCTCCAGCTCCGGCCGGCGACCCCTCTCCGGCCGGCGACCCCTCTCCGGCGGCCTCTCCCGTCCCGCTCCCCTCCCGGCGACCTCGCCTGCTGCTCTCCGGCAGCCAGATCCGGACAGTTCCGGCTACTCCCGCCAGATCCGGTGATTTTCGGCCAGATCCGGCCAGATCCGGCCAGATCCGGCGATATCCGGACTGTTCCGGGCAGATCCGGGCAGATCTGGACTGTTCCGGCCTCCACCCGTGCCGGCCGCTCCACGCAGGGGGCCTCCTCCGGTTTCCAGCGCCGCCTCCCGGCCTCCTGCACCCTCGCCGGCCTCCTCCTGCGGATCCCCGCCTCGCCGGCATCTCCCGGCACCTCCCGGCAGCGGCATCTCTCTCCGCCGGCACGTCCATTCACTGGCGCAGTAGCTCGACATCCTCGGATTTGGGCCCGTTGGCGCTGCCAGTCCCGCAACAATTCTGCGGAATCCCCGCCTCCCGTCGTCGGCCCCGCAAGTGCGGTTTTCCCGGTGCTAGTTTGGATTTCCCGGCGTTTCAACGACCGGCCCCACTAGTGCGGCATTCCTGGCGCTCCGTCAACCAGCCGATCTGAGTGGTTTCTTCTGCTGCGCCCGCAACCTCATCCATCCATCATCCTGCGGAGGAGCTTCGATCGTGAGGGGGAGCAGCAGCCTTTGCAGCGTTCTTTTTATTTCGTCTGGTTTTGTAATCAAGCTGGGCATGTCCAGCTTGAGGGGGAGTGTTAGCGTCTGTTTTGTTGTTTTCTTTTCATTATGTGTCCAAGCTAGGTTCACCTAGCTTGAGGGGGAGTGTTGGAGTCTGCATCCCACATCGGACTTGAGGTCCGGTGTGTTCTTTATTATTCATTATAAATACACCCCAAGGGCTCCTTTGGAGATACACCTTGGGGGTTCGGGTCTCTCCTATTTTCTCAATCTACAGAATTGAATTGAGTTGCCTTGGTGATTTAATTGATGATTGAATCACGGAACAAACGATGGGGGTTGCCCAAATAGATCTCTTGGAGTTTTGATATTGTAATTGAGATATTTAATTGAATGTGAAAATATAATTAATTGTGAGAATTAATTATGTGCATGATGTTGACAAAAAATAATTAATTAGGAGAATTAGTTATATGTCATGATGTTGATCAAAGATAATTAATTGTGAGAATAAATTATGGCAAGTTGAGATTTGAAATGGATAATTAATTGTGAAGAATTAATTATGGAATGAGAATGGTATTGATTGATTAATTAATTGATGAATTAATTAATGAGTTATGTGTTTAGTTAATTGTTGAATTAACTAATGACCTTTGAAATGTTTAACTATTCATTGGATTAGTAAATGATTAATGTGGCAAATTCTTATGATTTAAAGAATGATTAAATGACTGAGATTTTGTGGTGCTAGACATGACGTCCTAGACCGATTAGAAGTTGGGACTTGCGTTTCTCCCCAATAGTTATCCAAACTTGAGATTATGAGGTGTTAGACATGACGACCTCTACCGAATGAGAAAAGAAGTGCTAGGCATGACGACCTACATCCAATGAATGATAATAATGAATGATGTTTCAACTGAGATTTGGGGTGCTAGACATGACGACCTACACCCAATGAATGATAATAATGAATGATGTTTCAACTGAGATTTGGGGTACTAGGCATGACGATCTACACCAAATGAACGATAATAATGAATGATGATTCAAATGGGAAACATGGATTGAATTGGCCTGATGTGATGATTAAAGATTAAATGACAATGTGATAACTATTTAAATTTATGCATTGTATTTATTGCTTTTTAAATATGCATGCACTATCTTTTGACTGGACTCGTTTTAGACACCGTTGGTGGTGGTCTACTGAGTTGTACTCACACCCTATTCGGGTTGTCTGATCGACACCCGAGCAGACTTTGTTGCTGCAAGACAGGATAAGGGCAAGGCCCTGTGATAAGTTGATCTTTGGGATTGGAGCGTGGGAGAGGGAACCGGACGCAGTTCGGGACCCGTATTTGGAGTCGTTGTGTCTTTACTTTGAGTTGCATTGTAGACACTTGGCACTTGCATTGTCATAGCATGTTTTACCTTTTAGTTGAGTATTGTATTTTCTGGTTTTGACTATCATATGTTATGATATTGTTTTGGTCATTTATACGCTTCCGTACTTGGTTATTTTTATTTGCTTCCGCTGGTGTTTTATTCTGACAACAGAGGGTATAGTCTCCCCAAGATTGACTTACCATACCCTCCCTGCTAGTCGGCACTCTGGCGTACGGGGAGGCGCGCTTGAGGGCATGTGGCCAACCGGCTCGGGGCACCGTTCAGTGGTTCCTGGGTCGGGACGTCACACATGCTGTTGGAGTATTGCTGTTGGTGTCGCTTGATGATGCCATAGTGTGTCCTGAAAATGCACGAGGAGAAGGTGCACAGTTGATAGATTATAGGTGCTGGAATTACACGGCTAGACCATCCACATATGACTTAGGTTATTGAGGAAATATCAACATGGATGACGTCGGGGCGTGGTTGCGTAATCGTGGGGGGCTGTCGCGCGTAAGGGTTCCATTGCAGCGGTGCAGGGATTGTTGGAGGTAGGGGCGACGCGCGCACAGTGGGTTGCAGGTGGACGTCACGCGCACAGGGGGGGCGCAGGTGGCCGTCGCGCGCACAGGGGGGGCTGCTGGTGGTCTTTGTGCGAACAAGGAGGGCCGCAGGGGGCCTTCGCGCCGCATAGGGGAGCCGCAGGGGGCCTTCGTGCCGCACAGGAGGTGCGCAGGGAGGGGACGTCGCGCGTACAAGGGAGCTGCTGGGAGGGCACAGGGGGGGTTCGCGCCGGAAAGAGAGTGCACCAGGGGGGAAGGGCCGCAGTAGGTAGGTCCGTCGAGAGAGAGAGAGGGTGGGTTAGGGTTGAATAACCTGTTCTGATACCATGTAGAAATGGAAGAGTGGATCGAATACCCAAGCGTCTCTCTAAGGGAGGCCTTGGTGTTATTTTATAATGAATAAAAGAGATTACATGATACGTCAAGTCTGATGTGGGACTTGACAAAACCTAATCTCACAATAATAATATTATTATTAATATTGGACATGGGGTCAATTAATGATTATAAAGATGGAAAGGGTTTAGTGTGCAATTTGTCAACCCTAAACCCGTCATAATAAATATCTAATTATACAACTTTTCAAAATATAATTGGTGTGCACAATGGATAGAGTGGGACTCTCTTAAGCCTTAAGGGAAATCAAGAGATTTAGAATGCTTTCCTCCCCCTCATCTTTCAAGCCAATGAGAGATCATCAAGAGTTCTCTCTTGAGAAGAATTTTGGTGCGATCAATCACGAACAACGCAAGCAACCAGGGTCAGCCGTGCTAGCACTTGACGATTCTATAGCATCGTTCAAAGATTGTGGTGCATGTGTGGATCACCGTTAGAGAGATTCTGCACTTGGATCTTGCAGCGCAACAACGATACGGCGAGATCTTGTTAACTGGATCATCAACGAAAGTGAAATTACAAGTTGATGTAATTCTATATCTGCTCATAAATTAATTATAAATTACATGTGAAGATCATTCGCTTTTGGTTTCAGTGTTTTAATCTAGCCAAGTAATCTACTGTTTTCGTTGGACATGACGTTTAGATCATGTAAAACAACAATTACACATGATTTACGACTGAAAGCCGAGATGGTTATTCCATCAATGGATGCTTCCGCTGCGCCTGAAATCTACAATAACATCCTAATGGATTCCATCCTTGCAATTATAGAAAATGTTTCTTGTCGATGCCTTCCATCTAAGAGTAGCGTTTGCAAACAAGTTGGAACTTTGTTCCTTAGCACCTATTCTTTCTCATTGAGTTTGTTTCTAAAAATCCACTTAGTGCCAATAACATTTTTGTTCTCTGGCCTTGGCACAAGCTCGCAAGTGGAGTTCTTCTCAATTTGATCTATCGGTCATGGAACAAATCCACTCTTCGTGTTCCACTATTTTTGAAATATATTTTGGTTTAATTTGTGAAATGAGAGCAATTTGGTTCTCAACTCTCACTAGTGCCTCTTGATTTTGAGGCTTCTTCTGTGTACTTTGCCCCATCTATTCTTTCGAGGTTTCTAATCCTCAATACTATACACTTCACCTTTATTCTTTGGACAATTACCGGCAAAATGCCCAATAACACCACAACTGAAACATTTGAGAGGGAGCTTACCTTTGTACTTTCCTTTTCCCTTGTAGTTTCTTGTGATAAGTGACATGACTCTCTTATGTTCACTATCATTCTTATCGTCACTGTCAGAGTCACTTGGTTCTTCAACAACTTCATTTTTGAGCTTTAGCTTTCTCATAGCATCGAATGCCATTTCGTCTTTGGCTTTCTTTTTAAATGCCAGTGCCTCTCTCATTTCGTATGCAATGACAATGTTGTGTAGCTTGTAAGGGCAAGATCCTCTCTATCTTCTAGAGTTGAAATTTTAGGATCAAACTGACGTGAAAAGTTTCTCATCAACTTCTTGACAATAATGGAGTTGTCCAGCTCACCAACTCCTCTGATGTTATGGACAATTTTATTCACCCTTGTGAAGAAGTCATCAATATTTTCATCTTCAATCATATCTTCAAATTGACTCCATATTTGCAGCTTAGCTTCTTTAACCTCGAGCTTTCCTTTAAAGCTGCTCTCAAGCTTGTCCCATATTTCTTTCGCAGTTTGCAAGCCCATCACCATTGTAACAATCCGAACTCCAGCACCTTGGAATTGGTGGTTATTTTATTACATTGGTACAAAAATCACAATAGAGGATCTATTAATTTAGTAGCCTTAGGAAACCTGATACACAAATGGGTTTTACATTACATTGAAAATAAGAATACATCATTTGAAAACATGATCCTTTTATTCTAGGCGGTACTTCTCTTGGTTCCTTTGGGGAAATGAAAAACAATATAAAGGGTGAGTTCAGACGCTCAGTAAAAGAGGTGTGTATAGCGGAATCAATTATAAATAAAACATTATCACATGAATAAATAAAACGAGTCATGTCATATCAAATGAAACCGAGAGCATAAATAATCTATGTACAATATAACAATGAATAGATGTCAGGATATCAATAACTGAACACATAGTGACGGGTGGCATGAATAAATAAAATGAGTTATACCATATCAAATGAAACTGAGAGCATAAATAAATCCATGACCCACATATCAATGAATAGATGCTAGGATATCAATAACTTAACAAATAGTGATGGGAGGTATGGATAAATAAAATGAGTTATGCCGTATCAAATGAAATTGAGAGCATAAATAAATCCATGGCAAACATAACAATGAATATATGCCAGGATATCAATAACTTAACATATAGTGATGGGAGACATGAATAAATAAAATGAGTTGTGCCATATCAAATGAAACCGAGAGCATAAATAAATCCATGACCAACATAACAATGAATAAATGTCTGGATATCAATAACTGAACATATAGTGATGAGAGGCATGAAATTGAGAGCATAGATAAATTCATGACCAACATAACAATGAATAGATGTCGGGATATCAATAACCGAACATATAATGTCGGGAGGCATGAATAAATAAAATGAGTTATGCCATATCAAATGAAACTGAGAACATAAATAAATCCATGACCAACATAACAATGAATAAATGTCATAATAACAATAACCAGACATATAGTGATGGGTGGTATGGATATGCCATATCAAATGAAACTGAGAGCATAAATAAATCCATGGTCGATATAACAACGGATAGATATCAGAATATCAATAACTGAACATATAGTGATAAGAGACATTAATAAATAAAACGTGTTATGCCATATTAAATGAAATTGAGAGTACAAATAAATCAATGACGTAGTTTTCAAAACGCGACATCTCGATCGTGATCTCGCCGGCGCGGTGCAGAGCGGCACCCAACCACTTCAAATGGCTAAATTGCGGGAGGAACGCGATCACGCCGCCTCCCCCACGATCTCGACCGTTGCGCTTCTGTCGTGATTCCGGCCGTCGCGGCTGTGCCCTGTTCTGGCGCCAAAGAAATGTTTTTTTACCCTGTAAGTGGTCATACCCCCTTGCCCCTGCCTAACGCATCCCATTTCCTCCTCCAGCAGTGACAATGCCCTCCCCTGGTACGCCTTTTTTTTCAGGTGCCCCTTCTTCCTCCTCACTGCGGTGGACTTCTCCTTTCTTCCCTCTGTTGCAACCTATCCGTGCTTAGCATCTACTATTCTGCTTCGCACTATTTCGACGACGCCGACAACCACTAAAAACAACGACAAAGTGATAACAACCTTTTATTAGGATTTTTTTTCGGTGATCTAAAAATCTGTCTTTTACTTGTTATTTGCGTCAAACAAGTCTCTTAAACCCTCCTTTCTACTATTTCTGCTTTCTTTACAGCTGTGGCTTCATTTTCTCAGCCTTCTATTACACCAATCGATGCTACAATAGTACAGTCTTTTTCACCATTGGTGGAGCCTCAAGGAAAAAATTTAGATATTGCTGGGAAGTGGATTACTCGAGCCAAAGAACATCAAATGAGAGTACTGGGAAATGTTCAGAAGTGTAGGAAGACTCCTTAAAAAGTGAAAGACAAGCTTTTTACAGCACAAACAAAGAAAAAAGCTGACAAATCAGCATATATGAATGAGATTCATGATATTGATGATGTATTGGGGGAAGAGTTTGAAGAAGTTCATGCTGTTGAGAGTGGAAAAAAAAGAAGTTATTCATCAAGTGCAACATCATGTCCTTTAAGTGGCAACAAAGTGAAAAATGTGAAATGGCCACTTGATGTGATGTTCATGGAAAATCCGGCAAGAGTAGTCAAGATGCAAAGCAAACAAGCATTAAAGATGATTGCAACAAGCAATTAAGAGATCAAACAGTGCCATACATAGAGCAATTTCTTTGCACAAATGGAATTGTTTTTAATGTTCGATTGAGAAGCTTTAAGATGATGGTGGAAGTAATTGGACAATATGAACCACACTTGAAAGTTCCAAGCTAGCATGAGTGTAGGCTGCCTCTTATTAAAAGAGTTAAGAGTATACAAATGATTTGTTGAAGGGTTATGAAATTGAATGAGATAACTATGGTTGCTCAATAATGTCTGATGGTTGGACAAACAAGAAAAGAGGAACCTTGATCAATTTCTTGGTAAATTGTCCAACCAGTTCCATGTTTATAAAGTGTTGATGCATCAATTTACACGAAGATGAGAGAAGCAGTTTTTAAGTTATTGAATGATTTTGTGGAAGAGATTGGAGAATCAAAAGTTGTGGAAGTAGTTACTGACAACAACAGCAATTTCAAGTGTTAGTAATACAAAACTTTTGTTTTAAAAGTACTTGCATTTCATTTTAATATTTATTAATTCAGTTAACAACTTAAGATTTTAATTGTTTTTATTGTTTTTGTATGATTTTAGGCAAATTATTGATGGCTAGGAGACAACACTTATTTTGGACTCCACGCGCCACACATTGTTTTGGTTTGATCTTGGAAAACATTGGCAAACTTAGTAGGGTGAAGAGGGTTATAGAAAGTGGCCTTAAGCTTGTAGCCTTCATCTACAACCACTCATTGACATTGAACATTATGAGGAGGTTCACTAACAAAACAGAGTTGGTGAGATATGGAGTTACTTGGTTTGCGACAACCTTTTTAACTTTACAAATGTTGTATTTGCAAAAAAATAATCTCAGAAAGATGTTCACTTTTGAAAAGTGGTTGAGATCCAAGAATGCAAAAGAAGCAAAGGGAAAACGTGCTGCCGACACCGTGCTGATGCCATCATTTTGGAATGATGTTGTTTATAGCCTCAAGGCTATGAGACCTCTTGTAGAAGTTCGCAGATTGATTGATAATGAGAAGAAACCCGCAATGAGTTTCATTTATGAGGCTATGGATAGGGCAAAAGAGACCATTCAAAAGATTTTCAAGAATGATGAAACCAAGTATAAGGATATATTTGAGATAATTGATAAAAGATGAAATTCTCAGTTGCATCATCCATTGCATACCGCGGGTTATTATTTGAATCCTCAAATTTTCTATGGAAATCCAAGTATTAAAAGAGATGCAAAGGTGATTAAAGGCTTATATGATTGTATTAAGAGATCGTCTCCTAGCCCTGAGGAGGAAGACAAGACTTGTTTAGAATTGATAACATATAGAAACTCACAAGGCCTCTTTGGTGGGAAAAGTTGCATGCAACAACGAAGTACAATAGCTCCTGGTAAGAGTTTATTTTTATCTTGATTAATTAATTATATGATCCTTAATTTAGATCATTACAAAACAATGCTAATAAATGATAATTGCAACAAAATGGTGGCAAAATTATGGAGGAACACAATCTTTGATGACAATTGCCATCAAAGTTTTGAGCTTGACATATAGCTCATCGGTATGTGAGGGGAATTAAAGTGTCTTTGAGCATGTAAGTAACTTAGTATCAATACTCAACTCACTTTCATTTAAGCTTAAACTTCATTAGCGATACCAATGTTTTTTTAATTTATATAAAACAGATTCATTCTAAAAAGAGAAGTTGACTAGAGCATCAAAGGTTGCAAGACTTGGTATTCATCAAATACAACCAAACTTTGAAGGATCGATTTGATTCCAGAAATGTCATCATTCTATTGTCCTAAAGAAGCTGATGATGATAATAGTGAGTGGTTTTTAGGATAAATGAATGGTAATGAAGATGACACTGAAGATGAATTGGTGTTTGAAGATGATAACACCATGACTTGGGGATTAGTTGAGGAAGCTACTGGGCCCGGTGAACCTTATCATCATACAAGGAGGAAAACAAAAGGAGCTACCCATGCTTCAAGTTCAAGCTCTAAAAGAAAAACAAGGATGATTATTGAAGAAGATGACGATGAACATGAATTATACGATGGCGATGATGAAGAAACAAATGAAGAGGAGATTTATAAAAGTGATGATAGTGAAAGTGATGGTGAAAGAAATGAAAGATCTTGAAAATGAAGATCTTTGAATTTTGGTTGTTTTCATGGTTATTGTTTATGAATAATTGGATGCGACATGTGTTTGATGCATTATGAATTTATGAATGTTTTTAATTATGAATTTGAATGTGTTTACTTTTTATGTTTTGTGTTTAATTTTTCAACATATATGTTTGTAAAATTCTATAATTTGAATTATTTTAACTACCTTGCGATTGGATAAAAAAGCGGCTGCGACGCGATCCGCGTCGCCGCTATCCCGCTATAGGACCCTCGTCGTGTTGCGCCACAATCCGAGATTGAAAACTCAACATAACAATGAATGCTAGAATATCAATAATTGAACATACAATGATGAGAAAACATAATGCCGAACATCTTAACATACCGTCAAGGCCTTGTGCCAAGACCTCTTACATAAAAGGTAAGGACGTCCCCATTAAACCTATCTTAGTTGTCTCATGAGACATACAAGTGCACTGAGGGACTATATAATTCCAGGCCCCACCCGTTACATAAAAGTCCAGTGCATTCCATCACATAACAAAAGATCACATGGCATAATGTTAATGAACAACAAAAATACTTAGCATAATTGCTTAATGAGGCATATCTTATAATGAGGCATATCTTATAAGATTTTCCCATATAAAATAAAGAACTATATAGTATGAAAATATTTTCCCCAATCAAAGAATCAATGAGGATATCTAGTTGAAATCCCTTAAAAGTCCAGTGCATTCCATCACATAACAAAAGATCACATGGCATAATGTTAATGAACAACAAAAATACTTAGCATAATTGCTTAATGAGGCATATCTTATAATGAGGCATATCTTATAAGATTTCCACATATAAAATAAAGAACTATATAGTATGAAAATATTTTCCCCAATCAAAGAATCAATGAGGATATCTAGTTGAAATCCCTTAAAAAGAACAACTAGTGCAATGTACAAATAAACACCCTTAACAAGCGAAAGATATGTGATTGTAGTCATTGGGTGTTCACAAGGACTAAGGTTTCAAGGTGTCGAGGTAGCCGAATGCATGCATTTGCAAAGACAGGAGACAAATGCAATGATAAATAAATCCCTCATAATGCTTTGTAAATGTCATATAGATCATCCAAGCATATCCCCCGGGAGTGTCAAACCAGACGCGCAGTAAGGGCCCATTCACCGTGTATCAAGATGTTGATCTGGATATACTCGACCAACTCTTTTCGGGGTTATAACCTCTAGATGCATCTGAGTCAAAACCACGTTCACTTGTAGTATCCAGACAATGATTTCTTTGCTTTAGAAAAACACGCAATTTTCCTTGCCAAAATTTAGGATGTTTTTTTTGGGTATGAGAACGTTTGAGCTTTATAACGGCTTAGGAAAAGGCTATAATGGGAGAGAATAAATAAACTCTCCTTTAAAACATATAAAATGGAAGATATTACCATGGGATAACATGCATGGCACTATATGAAAAAGGAATTTAAAGTGACAATATATTAAATGCATAGTTTTGAAAAAGTGGTGGGGCGGCCACGATCTCGGTGGTGCGGTGTGGGGCGGCGCCCCGCCGCATCTGGCGACTGAATCGCGCACGGAACGCGATCCTGCCGCTCGAGCTGCGATCTCGGCGGTCGTGGATGCGCTGCGATCGCGGCGAGAGCGGCCGCGTCGAGTTTTGGTGCCCAATAAAACTCTGTTTTTTTTGCCTCATAAACCGTCAGATCTCGCTCGTCCCACTCGTAACCCCTTGTAACCCGCACACCCCCTCATGCCCCTCTTTTTTTCTAACCCCCCCTCTGACCCCTTATAACCCGTCACACCCCCTCGCGCCCCTTTTTTTTTCTAACTCCTTAAACGTCCGCAGGTTCTATTTTGTTTTTGTCTTTTTTCAGTTTTCCGTGTTTTATTTTTTGTTTATTTATTTTTTTTAAGCTTATTTTTTATTTTTTATTTTTTTATTTTTAATTCACTTTATGCATTTTTTTCAGTTTTTTTTCTTCTGTTTATGCATTTGTTTTGTCCTCTTTTTTTTCCCTAGTATCTTTTTATCCTGTGTGTTTATTTATTTATTTTTGTTTGAATACTAAAATTAAATTGTTTTAATTTAAGTAAATTATTTAATTATATAATAATATCAGTATCTTTTATTGGACACGTGTTTGATGCATTAGGGATGATTTTAATTATGAATTTGGATGTGTTTAATTTTTTATGTTTTTTTAATTTTTATGAATATATATATATATAGAATTATATAATTTAAATTAAATTAATTGGTCCTCGATTGGATAAAAAAGCGGCCGCGATGCGATCTGCGTCACCGCTATCCTGCCTTAAGTCCTTGCCGCGTTGCACCGCGATTCGAGATTGACTACTATGATTAAATATAATGTACTTGAAAGTGGAAAGGATTGAAGAAACACTTCAACATAGTAACAACTTAAACAAATGCTATAATGAGAGGGAATAAATAAACTCATTTACAACATATCAAATGGAAGATAATACCATCGAATAATAAGCATGTCAGTATATGAAAAATGAATTTAAAAAGACAATGCAACAAAAGTAATGAACTTGAAAAGGAAAGAGGAGGATTGAGGATCCTTATCTTGGGAGGATGCTTCTTAAAGCTAGAGAGATACTCCTTAGAACCGTGGAACCACCTTGAAGAGACTAGGGATATTGAGAGAGAATTTGTGCTCAAAGGCTTTGGTGTGGAAAGTGAGGAGGGAATGAGGGTATTTATACTTGAGTAGAGATGATTTTAAAGGATTAATATTGGTTATTTTATTATATAAGCCAATCACTTGTGGGGGCAATGAATCCCTACCAATTTGCTGACTTATTAATGAGTGAAAGAGGGTGGGTGGACTTTAAAGCCTTCCCAAATCGAACTTACTTTTCAACCAACCCATTTAATGTACACAAACCAAAAATAATTTTTATCTCAAAAATCCAATTTTTGTTTCCAAAATGTAAAGTATAAATTTCTAAATTAGAACTGAGATTTTTGAATTCATTTTTATACTTATAAAAGAAAGTTTGATTGAATAAAACGTCATGTTCACATAATAATGATGTCATAAAATCGCAGTGCTCGTAAAACGGTAATTTTCACCTTTTCACCAAAAAATCAACTTTATCGGGAAATTCACAAAAATTCTCTCTAGGCTAATTTTGATGCGTTGTGCCCAAAGTTGATTTTTTTTATCAAAACAATTCTCTAAATTTGAGATTTTTTAATTTTTAAATAAAAATCCTTATTTATTTAAAATTAACATTTTTTTATAGCGTAGTAAACATTCTCATCATTATAAAAATTATTTAGGGCTTCGTTAAAATATATAATTATTTAAAAAGTGTTATAAGATTATTTCATGAAAAAAAATGTATTTAAAACTTATACATTTATCACAAAACATATTTTTTTAACAAAATATATTTAGTCTCGAAAAATAATACAATTTTGATTATATCATAAAATAATCCTGACGGTCAATTGCATTTACATAACCAATAATAATAATGACTAACTGTATTATTGACTAATGGTCATAATGGCCATCGACTATATTGGTCAACAATCATAGTGACAAACGATATATTTTCTTATAAATATGCCATAATTCTTACTTCAACATTCACTGCATCGCTTACAAAGGTTTTTACACATTTGTTGATAATGTCTATCATTTTCTTAACGCTTCTCGTCCTTTTTATGATCTTTATGGCAGAGACGATCTTTATGGGGGAATTTGAACCCATGGAGTTTCTTTTAGTGAATATACCTTTCTTTCATGTGTATATCCCTTTACTGTCCCTAGTTGTAGTAGTCCATATTTACACATGATGTGTAATGAAATGTAAGTCTTTTTTTGTGTGTCTGCCTGTTGTAATAGTGGGTATTTTATGTTGGAATGGTGTTGCCCGATCCGGTTGGGCCGAATGTTTGTGGCACGCAACTGTCGAATGCTTGTTGCCCGATCCGGTTGGGCCGAATGCTTGTAGCACTTTTGACTTCCAGCCGGCAGCCATTGTAGCGCTTTTGACAAAGTCGGCCGCCGTTCACTGTAGCGACGCAAACTTACCTTTTTCAGAACAGTGATCGTCTTCTTCATTTTATAGCCCATTTTCGGGCTAGGGTTACTACTGAAAATCCTCTGTAATTTTTTGCTCCCGAATAGTGAAAGTTCTGCCTCTCCCGTGGACGTAGGGATTATTCCCGAACCACGTAAATCGCTGTGTTCTTGTTGCTTTTATTTCTTTCGTTTTCTCGTTTCTGTTGTTGTGTCTCCCGACGATTCCGCAACATTTTATTGACTATGATCGTTTAGTAGATGTATTGAAATAAAGAATTATTGAATTTTTATTATGAAACATCTTAAACTTTTAAAAGAAATTTTTTAAAGTAATAATATCTATACACATAATAAGATAAAATGAAAACATTTTGGAATCAAATGAACTATAATGTAAATCAGAAATGCATAATAACATTATTTACAATTAACCATTTATTTTATCATGTATGTTATAATTTCATGATAATGAAAACATGCATCATATTTTGTTAACCATTAAATTACGTCTTAATTACCAAAATGATGCGAAAATAAAACTATTCAGTCATGGGTTCGAGCCTCATAGCCATGCTGGATGCGACGGGTTGTTGCTTGGCCTGCGAGCCGCCCTTTTGCTTAAATTATTTTAATAAATAAATTTCCATTTCCCTTAAAAAATATGTAAACAAATAACTTAGGTGATAAATCTTTGGTTTATTAAAAGAAAGAAATTCATTTAACATTTATATTTATATTTCTGAAAAAAAACGTCAATTGGAAATCTGGGATGTTACAATCTTAGTGTAGACTTTATCAGATATAGACATGAAAATTGTGTTTCTTATCTTCCCATCAGTTTCCGGTTTTTTTTTATTAGTAAATGTCATCTTCTGTTAACCGGGGGGAAACGATCTGTAACTACATCAACAATTTCAAGTTCAAGAGAAAGGAAAACATTTTGTTCTTCCATGCATGGTAGTTCTTGTCATCGAAGGTTGGCACACACCTCTATTGTTAACTGCATTAATATTATCTATTACAAACAATTCAGGGATCTAATGCTCTGATGCCACTTGAAATGCCCTAAGAACTGACGCACCATTGAGAAGGGGAGGGGGGATGAATCCATAGTGGGTGTCTTAAAATTTCTTTTAATCAGAAATAAACCTTTGCTGTCAGTTAGGACACGATCCACTCAAGTCTTTTACTCAGCCTTACCCGTATGGAATAAACAAACAAGAAAATACACCAATAATTTTTACAAGGTTCCGACCCGGTGTGGATTTCTACTCCTTGATGCAAGTTTTGTTCTGGCTATAGATTCTCTACCATAAGTCATGTTGGATATTGTTGAAAAAAATACCATCATCCAAAATGGTGGGTGATCGCCTTTGATGACCAGCCGTTGGAGGAGACCTGCTACAGTACCCCGTTGATGACCTGCAGAGGGGTTGGTGTCGCCAATGAAGACTTGGCCAGGTGACAGCCAGAGGAGACTCGCCGCTGGGGTTTGGTGACGTCTGAAGAAGATTTGGAGCTACCCCATTTGAACCTTCTCCTCCGCTTTGGCTATAAATTTGGTTGCTGTTGTGTGGAAAAAATTATGGGAAGTTTGTAATCTGTCTGTATTCCCGCTTGAATAAGATTTTTCAGCTGCCTTCCCTGTGGACGTAGGTCATCCGGCCGAACCACGTTAATTTTTGTGCATCCCTCTTTATGTTTTGTTTCTCTGTTTGCGTGCGATTCTTGAGAGGGTGAGCGCTTCTGCACAACAAAGTGGTGTCAGAGCAAGGTTCGGGGCAGGAATGACGAAGGTGCGTAGAGATTTTCTGGTGACCGGAAAATTGAAATTGGTCGGAATTTTTTTTTGAGGTCAGATTTGTGAAGAGCTCGGCGAGACGATTCCAACGGTGCAAGCGGCGTAAAAAACGGAGTTGAAACGAAGCCGGTAGAGCTAGTCAAAGTTTCGGTCAAACCGTGGGTGCTACAATACCCCTTGCCGGAGAAGACGACAGTGTTCACGCCGATGGCGACATTGCAACGGGTTTTCCGGTCATTGTTCCAGTGAGCCATGTTAGCACCACATCATCAGGTGATCCAGACCGTTGAAACTGTTTTGGCTGTATATTGACTAATCGAAGTCCGTTTTTAGTGATCCAAGAGTTTATTCCAGCTAATTCAACCGTTCCGAACACATCCGTACAGTTAGATTTTTGAAATTCTGATATGTTTTTGTGATGGAGAATCCCTAAACCGAAAGTAGTACGGTACCGCCCCAGGAGTCTGTTCCAGCTACACATGCTGGTACTGCAAATACTTCTGGGCATAAAAGTATGATGTCCAGTACTATTTGAGGTGAAGAAATTTGACGGGCCGAACAACTTCAACATGTGGTCATGCGAAGTTTTGGATATTCTAACTCAACAAGAGTTAGATATCGCCTTGGAAGAAAAGCCCGCCAACATCTCGGATGGTGATTGGAAGAGACTCAACCGTCAAACTTGTGGTACGGTCCGACTTTGTTTGGCTAAAGATCAGAAATACAATGTGATGCGAGAGACCTCTGCAAAAAGAGTTTGTGAAGTGTTTTGGAGAATAAGTATATAGCCAAAAAGCATTGAAAATCGGTTGTACCTGAAAATGAAATTGTTCATATTTCGGTAGCAAGCTATGTCTATAATTGAGCACCTAGACCGTTATTAATAAAATCCTGACAGATTTGCAAAGTTTGGAGGTAACAATTGGAGATGAAGATAAGACTCTGTTGTTGTTGAACTCTCTACCAGAGAGTTATGATCACCTTGCTACAATGTTGCTGAATGTTAAGGATGAGCTAAAATTTGCTGATGTTTTAAATACCTTAGTTAACAATGAATACAGGCAGAAGGACAAATATGATTATTGGGATTTTGCATCGGTGGCATTGACGACAACTAGTGGAAGATCATCTGGCAGGAAATCCGAAAAATTCAGAAGAGATGTGTTAGAGACCAAACACTAGCTACTTGTAATATAGAAGAGAATCAGTAGAAAATACAAGAAAAAATAAGAGGAAGAAGATCGAAATGATCCCGGCCAAGCCTAACGGTCGATCTGCACACAACAGCCCACTAAACTCATTCTCACTGGATGCTTCCCTCTCTCAACCTCATCCCTTTATTTATAACAAAATTGCTCCCCTAACAATTAATAATATTCTCAAAATATTCCATGGGGACCCACAACATATTTCATCTAATATTCCCCAGAATATTCCCCCTAACCGACCTCTATTTAGGTGGCATACATGATATCTATCACTGCCATCATCCTGAAAAACCTTCTGCCCAAGGTGGTGGATCTTGCAGGCATGCCAAGCGATCTTCCGCAGAAGCACACCACGCTCTCCAAAATGCGTTGGCATCCGTCATGAATCAAATATGGGCAGATGAAGTGGAGAGTGGTTCTCGTTGTAATGTTCGACCTCTTTCCATCAAGAAGGTCCCTGGGGTGCTGTTGTGAACTGGGTCGCAAGTATGGTTGACACCACCCTGCTCCATGCTTGGAGAAATGGTATGGGCCTCGAAAAATCAGGGGACCCCATCCCATCACCGTGGGCTTAACTGGTGCATTGGGTGGTAAAAGAACAATAACCCCTGTTTGGGCCACCGCATGCTGCGGTGTCTCGTGCTCCAACATTATGGATTCAGAAGTGACCTGCTCCTTATGCGACAACTGTACCGAATACAGGCTGGTGGAAGTGTCATTAGTGGTTGCGGGCAGAGTCGCCTCGGCGCAAAGTGCTGCCCCCATGAGCATTGTGGACTGGACGTTACCCTCATTTGGGTAACCCATCCGGTAGCACTGGAGCGGGTGTAATGTGCGCTGGCAGCTGCGACAAGGGCAGCGCGAGTGTCCACCATTACTGCTCCAGAGCACACCGTTGTTGGTGTAGTGGGAGGTCTTCCACGTTGGTCGTTAGATGAGGCATTTCAGCTTTGACAAAACGCATGCACGAGACTGCCCCTTCAAGTTGCCTCGGGTTTGCAGTCGGAGTGCCAGACCCTATGGTATGTGCCGCAGGCAGCGTGCTCATGTGATAAGGCAGAGTCGCCTCCGCTTGCGGCAATAGCGTCTCAAGACGTTGCTCCAAAAGTTTGAGATCGGCCTGAAATGCTGCTTGCCCCTGCAATAACCGAATCGAGTCGCTCCTGAGTTGTTGGTCGATCGCTTCGAGGCGTTGTTCCATAGTGGCGTCGGTTGTTCAATGGTTGTCCAATGGTTGCGTCCGCAAACGACCTGGCTTGTTTTTGTGTTTTTTTTTGTACAAAGAAGTAGGGCTCTCCCTTTTTTTTAAAGATGTGATCCGATACTGTCTGCCTCGGCCAAACGAGAGGAAACCGGCAGTGCATACCAACTGGGTGCGTCGGCAAGGCGCTGCTCCTCAGCACGCGATGCGTCTGAGTAGGGAATGGGCAGAAGACGAGCCTACTGTTTGCTCCTTCGCTTGAAGAACGGTCCGCTTCTGAAAAGGAAACCGACAATACTCGTCGGCCAGGTGTGCGCGCCGCGTGAATGACCACCGATGGTATGAGCTTCTGTTGGACAAGAGGACTTTCAGTAGCGGTCGTCACCGTCGAGCCAAGTCACGGCGGTGCGCGACGTGTCTGATCGTGAAGAGGACCTGGAATGTTCTGTCCAGGCATGCGCAGTTGAGGAAAATCGTGGCGGAATGCTACGTAGCTGATCGTGAACAGAAAGGGAATTGGTGCCCCCGGCCGCGTTATTGAAATCGGAAACAGGCAGTGGACGAGAGTCGCTGATGGAGGCGCACTGAGACCAATTGGAAACACACAGTGCGTGCGGTGTTGAAGAGCAGTATGGCGCTAGAAGAGTAGTCGGCTCCTGTGGATGGACATCGGCTGAGCGCAGTAGAAGAGGTGAGGCCGTGCGAATGAGAACAGTCGTGCGCGCCTGCTGCAGGAGAGGCGAGCCGACAATGAGAGTCTGCTCTGTGTGAATTGATACCACAATCGTCCGAGTGAGGATTTCAGCACAGTGGTGCGTGCTACCCTTGGACAGGATGAATCCGACTAATAGAAATGAAGGAGATCCGCTAGTGCGTTGCGAGCGAGAAGGCAGCGACGACAGAGAGATGGCAGGCCGGACCAATTGTTAGAGACCAAACACTGGTTATTTGTAATATAGAAGAGAATCAACAAAAAATACAAGCAGAAATAAGAGGAAGAAGATTGGGATGATCCCGCCCAAGCCTAACGGATGATCTGCACACAACAACCCACTAAATTCATTCTCACTGGATGCCTCCCTCTCTCAACTTCATCCCTTTATTTATAACAAAACCTCTCCCATGACAACTAATAATATTTCCAAAATATTCTCTGGGGACCCACAACATATTCCATCTAATATTCTCTAGAATATTCTCCCTAACCAACCTCTCTCTAGGTGGCATACATGATATCTATCGAGATGAATCACGATCGACGTTAAGAGGGGAGTCCAACGAAAGACGAGTGTGCCTACTGTCATTAATAAGGGCACCGGAAGAAGGATTGTCCCAAAACTGGGAAACCGAAGACAAATGTTGTACAAACCAAGGATGTTGAAGATACTGTCATCGTTTCCTCAACGATCAACCATTCAGAAGGTTGGATTCTTGATTTAGGTTGTTCATTCCATATGTGCAGGAATCGAGATTGGTTTTCAAATCCCAAGGAGTCACATGAAGATGTGGTGCTTATGAGCAATAACCACCCTTGGGACATGAGGTATTGGAACGACAAGGTTGAAGATGTATAATGGTACAACTCGACATCTTATTGATTTAAGATATGTATCGAAATTGGAGAAGAACCTCATATCGCTTGGAGTTTTGGATAAGCTTGGTTACCAGATAACCATTGAAGATGGATTCATGAAAGTTATCCGCGGTACACTTCTTGCAATGAAAGGTATTCAAAAAGGTGTTTTGTATTATTTGAATGCTGAGACTGTTACAGGTGGAGCGGTGATATCAGATAAGAGTATCACCACTGGTAGAACATGAAGAACTATATGAAGACCTTTCAGGTAGGAAAAATCGGTTAGCTATGCTCTTTCTGTAGTTGAAGATGATGTTCCAGTTTGCTAGAGACGTTTTGGATAACAAAAAAATGAACCGGTAGAAGTCAGTTATGAACGAAGAAATGAGTTCGTTCACTTCATCAGAATATGACATGGGATTTTGTTCCTGCTCCGAAGGACAAAAAGACTGCTACAGGGATCAAGTTCCAACATTGTTTGGACTTGATCAATATGTCTCATACTTAAGATGCCTACGGGCATCGGGAAGGCGGCAGCAGGTGGAAAGATTTGTTTGAGCGGCGACTTGGTGACATTTTTTGTCAAGGTGAAGATTGTTGGATATTGTTGAAAAAAATACCACTGGAGGAGACTTGGTGCAGCAGTTGGTGCCGCCCGTTGATGACCTGCAGAGGGGTTTGTGTCGCCAAAGAAGGCTTGGCCTTGATAGGTGACTGCGAGAGGAGACTTGCCGCAGGGGTTTGGTGACGTCTGAAGAAGATTTGGAGCTACCCCATTTGAGCCTTCTCCGCCGCTTTGGCTGTAAATTTGGTTGGTGTTGTGTGGAAAAAATTATGGGAAATTTGTAATCCGTCTGCATTCCCGCTTAATAAGATTTTCCGGCGACATAGGTCATCCGACCGAACCACGTTAATTTTTGTGTGTCCATCTTTATGTTTTGTTTCTCTGTTTGTGTGCGATTCTTGAGAGTGAGCGCTTCTGCACAACAAGTCAATCACCAACTTACAATGGATTCCTCCTCCTTGCTGCAGCTAGTTTTGTTCTGGCTACAGATTCTCTACTATAAGTCAATGGCCAACTTACAATGGGTAGAGAGGAATCATCCTTCACCTACAGTTTCACGCATCCCGCTGGTTACAATGGGTCTAAACAAATGAGATAGATCACTTGAAGCTTCGGGCTGCTTTGGCAACAGATGGTGATCTTCTTGACGAGCCTTCAAAATATTTAGGATAACACACTCACTTGTTGCAGTATCTGATGCAGGTCTGCTTCTCAAATCTCAATCTCAAAACTCATTTACCGGATGCTCATACTCGAGCAGATGTAGATATATTGTACCGAGCTTCACAAATCTCATGATTTTCTCAGCGTCGATCTTCTCAAAAGATATTACATTGAATAACATTAAAGACTCCCATCGAACCCAGTGGCCATAAAAGGAAAACCAAGAATACTTTAAGGTTGCCCGCCCAAAGCACCATTATATCATTTCCATTTTTTGGTTTCCCTCTACTTTCTTTGCGCTGCCCAATAAAGCAAACCACGTGAAGTCACTTCTCACGCTGCTTTAACTCAATTCACCAAAATGCCCTTGCATGCAGATATT
The DNA here is from genome assembly GCA_963277665.1 of Viscum album. NCBI lineage: Eukaryota > Viridiplantae > Streptophyta > Magnoliopsida > Santalales > Viscaceae > Viscum > Viscum album. Next base: position 393,667,151 of record OY728160.1, read on the forward strand.
CAGTGCAACGACTTCATGCTCGAGATACAAATCACTAGGTGACTTGTATGGGGGGATGGACTATGCCGGGAAGTGCATGACTTGTACGGTACAAAAAAAAAAAAAAAAAAACTCAGCTTGCATCGACTCATAGTTTTTCAGGTGATTTAGGATCTTAAGACCAGCACAACATTGTGACAATAACATTTCAGATTTAATATCTGGAGCTTCTTCTAGAACAACTTCAACTTTGAGCATCACAGAGTTTTTCAGATATTCCGGCTCGCGACTTCAAACAGATAAGAACAATAATCACTATTTTCAAAGTTTCATTTGTTTCAGCTTGAATTACATTTTAGATGTGATGTTTTGTCCATTGAAGAATGGTTCTTGCGTTGTCGGGTTTGATTTCATCAGATTTTTTTTTTTGGAAACTCAATTTTACACCCAGCTGAAACTTAGAATTTGTCGAAGTTTTGAAGCTTTACGTTGGCCACTCAAAGTCTTACGCCCAGCGATGGCTTATAATGAAGTACATTTGTTGGCTCAGAGTCTTACGGTTGACGCTTCCAAGGTAGGTTTACACTCAGTTGAAGCCTTACGATCAACATCAAAGTCCTACACTCAAAGACTAAGTCATACGATCATCTCCAAACTCTTAGGCTCAAGGATAAAGACTTAGGCTCAACTATCAAAGCCTTACGTTCAGTTCAGAAGCTTTACGCCTGGTGCTTTGTCACTTTTCTCAGTTTGACCAGATTTTCAGAACGACTTCAAAACTTCTCCAAGCTGCCTCCAATCCTTTCTAACCATCTCAAAAACATCTCAAACAATTCCAATGATACTCAACAAATTCAAACATCCAAACAACTTCATCAACAAGTCCAAGGGCACTTCTGGTCGGAATTATTTTAATTCAAGTGATATTTGTCGCTTGGTCTCAAAATAAATTCAATTTTATTCTAAAGATTTAAATTAATTTTGGAATATTTTTAATTTTTTTTCCGGTCTCCTGCGTGGCCCTGAAACCCCTTAAAAGAGTTTCCAAGCTCTTCCGGACACGGATAGGGCGGGCGGGTCGGGCAGGATCTGCCCAGGTTCGTTTCGGGTCAGGCCGACCCGGCCTGGCCACGGTCGATCGATCAGCAGGAGGCCGCACAAGGGTTGATTGCGGCAGGAGGCCGCTAGAGGGGACGATGCGAGTGGCAGGAGGTCGTGGTCGTAGGTGTCTGAGGCGGCAGGAGCTGGGGAGGCTGATGGTGGCGGCTGAGCGGGGGAGGCCAACCGCAGCGGGTGTTGGGGAGGCTGACCACGGCGGGGGGCAGGGGTGGCCGGGGTTGTCTGGCCGACGACTGGGAGGTGACGGGACGACCATGCGATGAGGGGCGGTGGTGTTGCCACCCTAAATTTTAAAACAAGGTTTTTTTTTCTCCCCACCAACAACACCTGCCCACTTCCCTTTACACCTTTTTTTTTTTGTTTTGTTTAGGCGCCTGTCCAGCCACCTGTGCCCTTTTGATTTTGATTTTATTTTATTTTAAAATAGACTCGCAAAAACGGTTTTGATCAATTTTGATGACCATATTTTGGCCATCCGATATCGGGTTGGATCGTTGTCTGCGACGATGAGACCGTAATGATGTCCTCTTCATTAATTTAAAGCAAACTTAATTTTTCTTGGTTTACAAAATGCATACGATACCTCTGATATCAATTGAAGATACTAGGACGAGCAACAGAAGTAGATGAGTCGGAGATTTAAAATTTTTCATCGTCAGATCGACGTAACAATGCCGTCTCCGACGATTTAAGGGTCGAGGATTTCGTGTGAATTAATATAACCATAAAATTTAAATGAATAATTACTTAATTCGATTTGATGGCACGTTCGAAAAATGCTTGTCACCGACGACCGTTGCTCGAAGGAATCGAGGTCGAATCCCTCTAGATCGTCCATACGTGCTTTGAAAGTTCGTGGGAACGCTGATCGTCGATATCTGGGTGCTAGCGCGAAGATCCGACGAAGCTTTCGACGTCCTGACGCTCTCCACTATGTTGTTCCTTCGATCTGAGAATGAGATCTAGGATCATATACTTGGAACAAACACTTCTCTCTCTAGGGTGCAGGAGGGAGGAGAGAGGAGTTCTCAAATTTGAGTGGATGAACAGAGTGCTGTCTCTTGCTTATAAGCAGGGATTAAACACCCGGAAATGACTCTTTGACCCTCGTATGATTAATGCCCACTAAATAAGCCACACTTTATGATCGTGTCATAAATGTCACTTAAATTTTTATTACTTGTAATATACAATAAATATATTACGTGATAAAAACGAGTTGTTAGCCTGACTCGTTATTTCAACAAATATTAAACGAACATTGAATATTAAATTAATATCCGTTCGTTAAATATTTTTTCATGTATTCATTTAAATACTAGTAAATACATTAAATAAATAAATTTCAATCAAATTATTCTATACTCGAATAATAATGAAATTATTTATTCGTTGGCGATCGTTTTTTCTTGGACATCTCTCGGACCCTATGGTGGGGTCCACCATGTCCTATACTCCTATTCATTAGAATGAGCCAAGAGTTTTGAAGACGCTAAGTGTGTGACCCTCCAGACCCCTATCTCGATAGTAGTGAATATTATTCACAGACCAGAAGCGGAGTCCAACAACCCATCAAAGCTCCTAAGGAGATGAGGAAAAGTCAATATGAACGATAACTTTTCCTACGAACACATATCGTGTAATATAATCTCTTTGTCGTATGATATCTCATAAAGTTGGACGCACACTATGTGTCATCATCCTTTCTTGCTTTATTGTTCGTTGACCTAACCAAATGGACTTACTTTCTTCTACCATGACCATGAATTTAGTGAAGGTATTACCATCCCGATCAACTAGGTCCGAGATATTATTTCCTTTCGGAAGCGACAAATTCCATCTTGATTATTCAATCAATGTCATACCACTAGTGATGTACCAAACACAAACTATCTCACGACGACATAAATGTCATGATTTTCGCCTTGCATTAAAGTATGTAATCAAATAGTATGCAATGATAATAATTCCAAGTTAGGAGACCATTACATGTGTTCGCAAATAAGAACTACCAATGACACCTTAAACATGTGGTGTTCATATTGGCAGATCAGTTTTCATGATTTCATCTACTCGAGATCACCAAGTGTGAACTTCATGAGAAGAATTCTCAATGCTTATGAGCCCCCAACACTTAATAGTCAAACATCATCCGTGTCTTGTCAGTATGATGTATCTAGACCATAGGACATAAGTTTAAGATTAATGTCATGGTATCTCCAGATCTTCATTATAGCCTGAAAACTTCTATAACCCTTTGATACGACATGTAATCTAAGGACATTATCATACAGTGGACACAAAAGTATCAGCACTATTATGGTAAGGTAAACACAAGTTTATATCAAACTGTATACATGTTATGGTAATCGAAGTACACAAAGGAGTTAGGTCTAGAGCACCCACTCACAACAACCAAGGTCTCCCCTTTGGGTATTGGGTCACAACTCCTCCATTCTAACATGGTATCAGAGTCCCCTAAACCCCAACCCTTACCCTTCTCTCTCTCTCTCTCAACAAACCCTCGCACCCCCGAAGGGGGCTGGCAGCTCTCTGGCTCGTCGACCCTATGATCTTGCTGCTGCCCTTCACCTAGATCCGATGACCCCCTTTTGCATCACGCGTTTTAGCCATTGCACCCCTTTCTCTAGGTGCGACGGCCTCCCTCCCTCCCTCCCTCTTCTTGCGGCCATGGTACCCTTATGTTGTTATCCCCGCTTCTCCCCTTGCACACCCCTAGTCGTGTCGTCCTGCCAAACATTTTTTCACGCGACCCCAACAAGGCACTCCCCTTTTCTAGTCCTAGCCCCTTCACTATACAAAGCCGCACTATGAGCTCACATCGGACTTTATGTAACATGTCGTTTTTATTATTAACTATAAATAAACACAAAGGCCTTCCTTAGGAGGTATCTTGAGTATTGGGTCATGGTTCCTCCATTCTAACATTTTCGATCCAGGGCAGATCACAAGCTGAAGGTTCTAGGCACAACTGATGCGCTTATTGAAGCCCGACCCGACTCAACAATTGTCAGATTCAATGGATATTCCGTGATGTACATGATGTGAAGCAATGACCAACGAATTTTTTTTCTGAAGAAACTTTACAGACACCGAAACCAAAATGACCTTTCACGTTAAATTTATAATTAATTTAAATAGATTAGAAGAAAGAATACCATGGTCTTAAGATCTTCAAAGATGTTGATCGTCCGAAACCCTTTCAGTCTACCGTCGTTGCACTTGCAGAATCCAAGTGTAGAATCCCTCTAGCGGTGATTTACACATGCTCTTTTGATCTCAGAACAACGTCGATGGATTGTTGGGTGGTAGCGCGACAGATCGATCGTCTTGCGGTGTTCATCTTGATTGCTACGATGATTCCTTCGGGCTTGAAGAATCATTATTGCACTCTTGTTCTTGAGAAGATGGAGGATGAAGGTGAATCTCTTGGGCTTGAGAAAAGAAACTCTAGAGCATTCTTCGGTCTTGTGAGGGAACTCTAGATTTCATTGTGTACAACGATTCTCCAATAATCGATCAGCCCTAGCACAATAGACGGTCGCCTATTTGTAAAGTTAGGGTTAAAATACTATTTAATTGCACAAAGGCCTTCAATAATATATGAAACCTGTAAATGGCCCCATACCATTTAATAATAATAATAATAATAATAATAATAATAATAATATTTTTCTCATGACATTCATTAATGGGATCAATGATAAATATTATTTTACCGTCTTGCAAATTAATATTTATTATCGGAACTCATCCCGGTCCCTCGTCCTCAACATTTATCGAATACCCAAATAAATATTATTAAATATTATTCATTCAATTAATTAATTAAATAAATATTATATATCCGCGTAATTAAATAATCACATTGCGAATAAATATTTATTTAATTTATGCAATCAATAAATCCTGAATAAAATTATTCATCGGATTTGAGAATAATATTTATTTCAATAATTAAATTCAAATTCAATTTAATTGAGATCAACGAAAACACTTAGTGTGTGATCTTCTAGGCTTCTTTCTCGTTGACATTAGGCGAACTTGCATAAAGTTCAAGATTGGTCGAGGCATCCAAGAGGAAGAAGTTAATGTTGCAATGTCGACATTTACATACGAGCGCGCTCTGTGCAATATAATTCATTTGTCTCGATATCTCATTAAGCAGGTTGCATATTTGTGTCATCAACAGTAATGCTTGACGTATCTTTATTTGATTATTTGGAATGAACTTGTCTACTTCACCATGACCATGAAATTTATTTTGACGGTTCCATTCAAATCAAAGGGTTTGAGATATCAAATTTCATAAATGGAAGGGACAAATCTTTTCTCGATTTATTCATTAATAACATATTAATCGTGATGTACCCAACGCATTCTACTTGGCGTGAACATAGTGCGTCGCAAGTTTCTTCAATACATTTAAGTACATGAGGCACGATATGTATTAATGCCAATCTTAAGTCTAGGATTATTATACACGCTCGTAGGGAGGAATTTCAGTGACACACAAACATGTGAAATTACTATTGGTGGGTATGTCCTCATAATCTTTCGTCTTGAAGATTACTAAGTGCGATCTTACGAGCACTCACACTTGATAGTCGACAAACCTTGTGCCCCGTCATAGTTCATCATCTTGACCGTAGGATGAAAATATTTAAGAGACATCGTCATAACATCTCAATGTTCTATCATAGCGGGGAACTGCAATGACTTGTTTTGATGCGACGGATACCCTATGACATTATCACATTAAAGTCATGCAGAATAATGATCAATATGTGATAAGATATATTTAATATTCACTTTGAATTTAAATGGTAATTTAAAGTACAAACTAGTTGGTTTTAGGACACCAACTCCAACACAAGTGACATTTAAAATCATGTTGGGAACCTTGTGACAACACCAGTTACGCTCCGAACTTCTAAAATGTCATTTTTTGATCCATGAAGTAAAATTTTTGGGCCATGTGATTTTAGAAAATGGAATAGTGGACCTTGTGAAAGTTAGGTAATTGTATTTTGGAAAACTCAAGGATCTCTTTGAAATTCAGTGTTTCCTCGGGCTAGTTGCTTATTACGAATGTTTTGTTCATGATTTATCACGGCTAGCGGCGCCAATGTCGACTTTATCCCCATAAGGGTGTGTGGTTTGACTGGAATGGAAAATGTCAGGTGTTTGCACATAGTTATCAACATCACATGACGCACAATGACGACAAAAGCCCTAGGCGCAAAAGTGCATTCCGCACCGTACAACATGTGACAATATTGGTAGAGGGCACATGAAGGACATATAAGGATAACGACAATACTAAATAATAACCTAGATAACTAGGAAGACATAAATATAAATAAAGTCAAGAATATAACCCATAAAGTACTAATGTAAACAAAGATAAAAACATGAGACATCTAAGAAATAGAAATTCTCTCATTATCACTCTTACATCATCAGGATAGACTTGATCATCATAATCATCATTATCAGTAAACAAATAAAAACATTGGACATCTAACAGTTAACCATAAATCTTAAAAAAAAACACAATCATTTAGATTGTTAGACATGACGATATTCACCCCAAATCCCCCCCCCCCAAAAAAAAAAGGTAAATCTAATAACATATGAAGTAAAAATAGAAAGTTACATATAGGGAATTGAAATATAAATCCAAAATCAAAAAAAAAAAATTAAAATTAAAGCAGGAGGATCAATGAAAAATTCAGGGAAAAAATGGAAAATAGGTTGGTTAGGGCCATTGGAATTGCTTGGTCGATTCTTAGTTCGGAAAGAAAATAAAATAGGCCGATTTGCACAGAAGCAGTTGAGGAGCCTGAAAGTACCAATTTGAAAAGTCTGAGAAGAGGGAAAGTTGCACTTGCATGGTGTCAAGAATGAAAAAGGCCACATGCCTAGAGCTTTTGGTTTCCATGTTGTCGGAAAGGAGGTTGTTGCTCACCAGGTTGACATGCTGGGTATAGGTTTTATTAAAAAAAAGTAAAAGTTGTTTGGATTGGGCAAGTAAAAAAGCCTTCCAGTTGGGCAAAATTAAGGAATTTTTGGATGGTGTGATTGTGCGTGTAGCGGAACACTGTGCCATGGCGCACTCCATGTAGCGCAATCTCAGTAGGGTTATTGCGTGAGGCCTTCGGCCCCCGGGGCAGGGTTGCCCTCTGTAACCCCTAACGAGCTCACCGCGGAGCTCGACCCGTGATAGTTGTGGGCCACAAGCATTCGACCCAACCAGATCGGGCTACACCAATCCAACAATCTTCCACTTGGAGCCTGATCCACTACACTGCTATGCTTCGATGCAACTGACGAAGACGACTTACTTAATCCGAGTTCTTCCTCTTCTTCACTCACCAGTGGCATGCTTTCCATTCGCAGCTTCAATTTCAACCTGATGATTCATGAAATACAAACTGTTTTCCTCTTGTGCTCCCATCATGTTCTTCGTCTGCCTCTCATTCTCCATTCATCAGTGGAGACCAACAGAGGCACAACAGTGCCTCAACTTCTGTATCACCATAGGCTTTGTTAACATGTCTGCCGGATTGTTGGTTCTACAAATCTTCTGCAATGTCAGCAACCCATCCTGTATCAAACCTCTGATGAAGTGGTACTTCAACTGAATGTGCTTCGTCCGGGCATGAAACACTGGGTTCTTTGCAAGATGTATAACACTCTGACTGTCACAGTGCAATACATTCTCCTCTTGCTTTCTTCCCAATTCATCCAAGAAGTTCTTTAGCCAAACCATCTCTTTCCCAGCTTCTGTTACAGCAATGCATTCTGCCTCTGTGGTGGATAAAGCCACCACTTTCTGGCGATTGTGATATTCAACTTACCGCAGTTCCTCCACAGGTAAATACATAACCCATGGTACTCTTGCTGTCAACGTTGCCTCCAAGGTCAGCATCCACATAACCCTGCAATGAATTTCCTTTCCCAAAGCAGAGAGATACATCCTTGCTGCTCTTTAAATACCTCAGTATCCACTCCACAGCTTTCCAATGTTGTTTTCCAGGTTAGCCATATACCTGCTCACAACTCCCACTACATGAACGATGTCAGGTCGAGTACAGACCATGACATACATCAGGCTTCCAACAGCTGATGCGTGCAGCGTATGACACTTTTGCCATGTAAACCTCTTCTGCCGTCTTCGGTGATTGCTCCTTTGATAGTTTGAAATGGTTCGCCAGGGGAATAGAGACTGCCTTTGCTTCCATCATACTGAATCTTCTCAGAACCTTCTCAATGTAATCAGCCTGTGACAACATCAACATTCTAGCTGTGCGGTGTATCTTGATCTTCATCCCCAGAATCTTGCCAGTTTCTCCAAAATCTTTCATTTCAAACTCCTCAGCCAACTGTCCTTTCAGCTCATTAATCCTCTGCATACAAGATTCTGCAATGTGCATGTTATCCACATACAGAAGTAATATATTGTATTCATCACCAAAGGATTTGATGTAGCAACATTGATCCATGCCACATCGTTTATATTCATTTTTAGACATAAATGAATCAAACTTCTTGTTCTATTGCCTGGGTGCTTGCTTCAGTCCATATAAGCTCGTTTGAAGTTTGCACACCAGGTGTTCCTTTCCAGACTCTACATATCCCTCTGGCTGCTGCATGTAGATGTCTCCCTCCAAATCTCCATGAAGGAAGGTAGTCTTGACATCAAGCTGCTCAAGGTACAAGTCTTCTGATGCCACAATGCTGAGAACCACCCGAATGGTGGTAACTTTCACTACTGGTGAGAATATTTAAGTGAAATCCACTCCCTCTTTTTGTTGGAAGCCTTTCACCACCAGCCTTGCCTTGAACCTCCTCTTGCCATCATGTTCTTCCTTGACCCGGTAGACCCATTTGTTCTGCAATGCGTTTTTTCCTGTTGGCAGGGGTGTCAGCTCCCAAGTGTTGTTATCATGTAATGAGGAAATCTCCTCCTTCATAGCCAGCTCCCACTTGCTCGACTCCTTCAGCTTCATTGCCTCTTCAAAGCATTCTGGTTCTCCACCGTCAGTCAATAATAGATAATGCAGGGATGGTGAATATCTCTGCATAGGCCTTCTCACCCTTGTTGATCTCCTCAACTCCACTGGAGTAGTAGGTTCCACTGGTTCAGATCTCTCATGCTGAGATACACCTTCAAGCTCCACTTTCTCTTTACACTCTGATTCAATGTTCCCATTTTCATCTTCAGCTACATGACGATCTTTGTACATGATACCTTCATTGAATACCACGTTTTGGCTTCTGATGACCATCTTCTTGAGATCATCTCAAAAGCGGTAACCAAACTCGTCAGCACCATAGCCAATAAAGAAACATGGCTTGGACTTAGCATCAAGCTTGTCCCTTGCATTAACATCAATGTAAACATATGCCAAACTGACAGACTCGTAAATGTGAGTCTTACCTCCTTCCCAGACCAGAGCTCCTCGGGTAGACGTTCTCCCATTGGCACAAATGGACTCCTATTGACCAGATATGCTGTCATGTTTACTGCATCAGCCCAGAAGGTTTTGGGCAACCCCGAGTGTAACCTCATGCTTCTGGCACGTTCATTCAACGTCCTATTCATCCTCTCTGCCACACCATTCTGTTGTGGTGTATTTGGAATTGTCTTCTCCCACCGAATTCCATTATCAGAACAGAATTCTCTGAACTCCTGACTGCCATACTCTCCACCGTTGTCAGACCTCAAGCATTTCAGCTTAGCTCCTGACTCATTCTCCACCATGACCTTCCACTTCTGAAACATCTTAAACACATCAGATTTACTTTTCAGAAAGTAAACCCATACCTTCATTGTTGAGTCGTCGATGAATGTCACATAGTATTGTGACCCTCCAAGGGAAAGTACTGGTGCAGGCCCCCTAACATTAGTGTGCACTAGGTCCAGCTTCCCAGCCTTTGGTGTTCTGCCTCCTTTTGCAAAAGACACCTTCTGCTTTTCGAAGATACAATCTTCACATAGGCCAACTTCCATTGACTTCAGCTCCGGTAGCAGCCCTTTTGTTGCCAGCACCTTCATCCCCTTCTCACTCATGTGGTCTAGCCTGTTGTGCCACAGTTATGAATCTTCTACATCTTTGAGTGATGCAGCCATGTCCATGCAAGTTTCTGTCATGTTGTATAGGTACCATTCTTTGCTCCCCGAGCTATGACCATAGCTCCTTTGGTGATTTTCCATGCACCACCAGTGAACGTGGTACTCAACCCTGCATCATCAAGCTGTCCCACAGAAATGAGATTTCTTCTTAAATCAGGGATGTACCTTATGTTTTCCAGAACCAGCAAGCTCTCACTGTTGGTCTTGATCCGTGCATCTCCTTTTCCCACAATCTGCAAGGGCTCATCATCATCAAGATGTACCTTGCCGAAATTTCCAGAAACGTAATTTTCCAGAAATCCCTTCTCCGATGTAGAATGGAAAGACACCCCAGAGTCTAAAATCCAAGACTCCATTGGGCTATCCACGCTCAATAGCAGCACGTCATCAGTTTCTTCAGTTGCCGTATTTGCTCCATTGGTTTCAGGTCCTTTCCGATTATCTCTGCACTCCTTCTTGACATGTCCTTTCTTCTCGCAATTTCAGCAGGTAGGACCGGCCCCCTTTGCCTTGTCTCGGCTTTTCCCTCTTGACCTTAATCGCCCTCTACGATTGTCTCGTTGTGAATACCTTCCTCTTCCTTCAACGTTTAGAGCAGAACCAGAGAATCTGTCTGATTCTCTTCTTCGCACATCCTCACCAAGGATTAGGTTTCGTATATCTTTCAGATTCAGTTTGATATTCTCCGAAGTATTACTCACAGCTGTTATAGTTGCTTCCCAACTGTCAGGTAAAGAAGATAGTAAGACCAGCGCACATACCTCATCACCGAGATCAAGTTTCACCGATGTTAGCTGACTTATGATGGTGTTGAATTCGTTGATGTGGTCTGCAACAATTCTCCCTTCAACCATTTTCAGGTTGAACAATCGCCGCATCAAATGCACTTTGTTTGTTGCAGAATGCTTCTCGTACATATTTGCGAGGGCTTTATCAGATCCACCGTCGTCTTCTTTTCTCTGATGTTGAACGCCACGTTTTTTGCCAATGTAAGGCGCACAACGCCCAGAACCTGCCGATCCAGCAACTCCCACTCCGACTGCTCCATATCCGTTGGTTTCAGACCCAGAAGCGGCAAGTGCATCATTTTTTGATAAAGATAATCCTCGATTTTCATCCTCCAGAAACTGAAGTCAGTTCCATCGAAGCGATCGATCTTCACTTTGCCTTCATCCAGAGCCATCGTTGGAGAATTCCGAACTCACCCTTTGATACCAGTTGTTGCGGAAATGCTGGGAGTTGCAGCGACAGAAACGACGATAAAATAGAAGAGTAAAAGGGAAAAAAAGAAAGAAACAAGAACACAACGATTTACGTGGTTCGGGCATAATCCCTACGTCCACAGAGAGGCAGAATATTCACTATATCGAGAGCACAATTACAGAGTTTTTCAGGTTAGAAACTCTAGCCCGAAATGGGCTACATATGAAGAGAAGACGATCCACTGTTCTGAACAGGAAGTTCGCATCGCTACAGTGAAAGACAACCACCTTTGTCAAAAGTGCTACAGTGACTGCCGGCTGGAAGTCAAAAGTGCTATAGTATAGTTGACTCCGAAGTCCACACTGCTACAGTGCCTGTCGGTGTCGGTCGGTCAACTCTGCTACAATGGTCAGAGATGCTATAGTGTCGAAAAAAATGGGCCGGGGGCCTTCGGCCCCTGGACCCCCGGAGCAAGTGCACGTTGCCCCTTGCAACCCCCAACGAGCTCACCGCGGAGCTCGACCTGTGATAGTTGCGGGCCACAAGCATTCGGCCCAACTAGATCGGGCTACACCAATCCAACAACTAAAATATAGGGTAATTTTCACGGACGGTTCCCAGGATTACAAACTATTGATTAGATTTTATGGAAGTTTCTTCAGACCATACTTTATTGAGAAAAATCTTATATCCTTTCTTGTGGTTGATCTCCCCAACAACAACATGTACCAATATTTTGTATTTTGTCCCCTTCCTCTTGTAGTTTGCAAGGAACACTCTGTCATGCATGTGGTTTGCTACATCAAAGGGAGTTTCGGTCAGGGTATGCTCTTGCGAGCCAAGTGTGATATGAGCCATGGAGCTCACTAAAACTTTGATCGGACAGGTTTTCCAGTCATTTGACGTTTAATCAGTGGATATTTTGTTATGTTGGGAGATTTGCCGATCTCATGGGGAACTAAGAATCAAAATAAAATCTCAAGATTGTTAGTTGTAGGAGGAGAAAATAGGAGACCCGAACCCCCAAGGTGTCTCTCCTAAGGAGCCCTTGGGGTGTATTTATAATAAATCATAAAGACCACACCGGACCTCAAGTCCGATGTGGGATGCAGACTCCAACACTCCCCCTCAAGCTAGGTGTACCTAGCTTGGACACATAATGAAAAGAAAGCAAGAAAAACCGAGACCAACACTCCCCCTCAAGCTGGACATACCCAGCTTGATGACAAAACATGACGAAATAAAAAGAAAGCTGTAGAAGTTGTTGCTCCCCCTCACGATCGAAGCTCCCCCCGCAGGATGAAGGATGGATGAGGTTGCGGGTGCAGCAGAAGAAACCACTCAAATCGGCTGGTTGACGGAGCGCCAGGAATGCCGCACTAGTGGGGCCGGTCGTTGAAACGCCGGGAAATCCAAACTAGCACCGGGAAAACCGCACTTGCGGGGCCGGCGACGGGAGGCGGGGATTCCGCAGAATTGTTGCGGGACTGGCGGCGCCAACGGGTCCAAATCCGAGGATGTCGAGCTACTGCGCCAGCGAATGGACGTGCCGGCGGAGAGAGATGCGGCTGCCGGGAGGTGCCGGGAGATGCCGGCGAGGCGGGGATGCCGCAGGAGGAGGCCGGCGAGGGTGCAGGAGGCCGGAAGACGACGCTGGAAGTTGGAGGAGGCCACCTGCGTGGAGCGGCCGGCACGGGTGGAGGCCGGAACAGTCCGGATCTGCCCGGAACAGTCCGGATCTGCCCGGATCTGCCCGGAACTGCCCGGAACTGCCCGGAACTGCCCGGAACAGACCGGATCTCGCCGGATCTGGCCGGATGAGGCCGAAAATCGCCGGATCTGGCCGGAGCCTTCTGGATCAGGCCGGAGCCGGCCGGAGTAGCCTGGATCTGGCCGGAAATCATTGGATCCGGCCGGATTCGGCCGGAGCTGTCCGGATCTGGCCGCCGGAGAGGGGTCGCCGGCCGGAGAGGGGTCGTCGGCCGGAGAGGGGTCGTCGGCCGGAGAGGGGTCGCCGGGAGGGAGCGCCGGAGAGGGAGATGCCGCCGGGAGCCGAGGAGCCGGGAGAAGCGTGAGGCCGCGGGAGCAGAGGGAGACCGTCGGGAGCCGCGGGGATGGAGCGGCGTCGGGGAGGAAGTCCGCAGGACGCCGGGGCGAGGTCGAGGGCGCCGGGGCTAGGGTGAGGCGCCGAGGGCGGGCTGCGCCGGGACGAGGCGGCGGGGCGAGGAGCCGGCGCGAGGCCGACGCGCGGGGAGAATCGCCGCCGGGAGAAGAGCCGCGAGAAGCCGCCGGGAGAAGCCGCCGGGAGCCGGGAGCCGCGGGAGCAGAGGGACACGAGGCGGAGGGCCGCCTGGGAGCCGCGGCGACGGGATGAGCGCGCAGGATGGGAGAGCCGCGGGGAGGGAGAGCTCCGCAGGAGGAGGCGCCGACGGCTGGAGAACCAGGGAGAGGCGCCGGAGAAAACGAGCCCGGAGGGGAGGGGGGCGGCGGCTATGTGGATTGGAGCCGCCGCCCCCCGGACGGGAAACCCTAAAGCAAGAGGAACAAAAAAAAATAGGGAGGGTGGGATTGGGGGTTCAAAAAACCTCCTTTGATACCATGTAGGAGGAGAAAATAGGAGACCCGAACCCCCAAGGTGTCTCTCCTAAGGAGCCCTTGGGGTGTATTTATAATAAATCATAAAGACCACACCGGACCTCAAGTCCGATGTGGGATGCAGACTCCAACATTAGTGAAAGTGGAGTATCAGGCTATGGCGACAATTGCAAGTGAGCTCGTTTGGTTGAAGTCACTATTGAATTTTCTTATGGTACAACAACACCGTTTAATGATATTGCTTTGTGATAGTCAATCTACCTTCCACATTGGGGCAAATCTGGCTTTTTAGGGGACCAAACACAATGAAATATATTGTTACTATGTCGGAGAACAGACCTAGACGGGTAGCATTAATTCGACTTATATTTGTTTGAAATTTCTATTAACTGATATTTTTACAAAGGCACTAGCAAAATTGTTAAACATGTTGGACATTTACTATGTACATGCGCTAACTTGAAGGTGGGTGTTGATATGTAAATTTTTTTATATTTGGTAATTAACAAATTCTTAGGTAATATTTGAGATACTACTGATGTTTTAGAAGATATTTTAGTTTATTATTGATTGATATTTTAGGAGATATTTTAGTTGATTCTTAGGGGATGAGGAACAATTTAATTGACAATTACCTTTGTAATTATTAATCGAGAAATCTATTACAACGTTCTTGTTGGAGTCTGCATCCCACATCGGACTTGAGGTCTGGTGTGGTCTTTATTATTTATTATAAATACACCCCAAGGGCTCCTTAGGAGATACATCTTGGGGGTTTGGGTCTCTCTCGTTATATCCTCCTACATGGTATCAAAGGGGGTTTTTTGAACCCCCAATCCCACCCTCCCTATTTTTTTTCCTCCTTTTGCTTTAGGGTTTCCCGTCCGGGGGGGCGGCGGCTTCAATCCACATAGCCGCCGCCCCCCCCCTCCCCTCCGGGCTCGTTTTCTCCGGCGCCTCTCCCTGGTTCTCCAGCCGCCGGCGCCTCCACCTCCCGCCTTCCGCAGCGGCTCCCTTCCGCGACGGCTCCCTGCGCGACGGCCCGCCTTCCGCGGTGCGCCCTCGTCCCAGCAGACCTTCGCCCGGCGCCCGCGCCCTCTCCCGGCGCACTCCTCCTCTCCCCCTGCGCGGCTCCTCGGCACGCCGCGTCTCCCGGCACCTCGGCGCGACTCTCTGCGCGCGGCCCGCTCCTCCTGCGCGCTCATCCCGTCGCCGCGGCTCCCTGGCGGCCCTCCGCCTCGTGTCCCTCTGCTCCCGGCGGCTTCTCCCAGCGGCTTCTCCCGGCTCCCCGGCTCCCGGCTCGCCCCACCGTCCCGGCGCACCTCCTCCCGGCGTCGCGCCCTAGCGCCCCGCACTCAGCGCCTCGCCCTGGCGTTCTCCCGGCCGGCGACCCCTCTCCGGCCGGCGACCCCTCTCCGGCCGGCGAACCCTCTCCGGCGGCCTCTCCCGTCCCGCTCCCCTCCCGGCGACCTCGCCTGCTGCTGTCCGGCGGCCAGATCCGGACAGCTCCGGCCGAATCCGGCCGAATCCAGCCGGATCCGGTGATTTCCGGCCAGATCCAGGCTACTCCGGCCGGCTCCGGCCTGATCCAGCGATTTCCGGCCAGATCCGGGCAGATCCGGACTGTTCCGGCCTCCACCCGTGCCGGCCGCTCCACGCAGGGGGCCTCCTCCGGTTTCCGGCGCCGCCTCCCGGCCTCCTGCACCCTCGCCGGCCTCCTCCTGCGGACCCCCGCCTCGCCGGCATCTCCCGGCACCTCCCGGCAGCGGCATCTCTCTCCGCCGGCACGTCCATTCGCTGGCGCAGTAGCTCGACATCCTCGGATTTGGGCCCGTTGGCACCGCCAGTCCCGCAACAATTCTGCGGAATCCCCGCCTCCCGTCGCCGGCCCCGCAAGTGCGGTTTTCCCGGTGCTAGTTTGGATTTCCCGGCGTTTCAACGACCGGCCCCACTAGTGCGGCATTCCTGGCGTTCCGTCAACCAGCCGATCTGAGTGGTTTCATCTGCTGCGCCCGCAACATCTTCCATCCATCATCCTGCGCAGGAGCTTCGATCGTGAGGGGGAGCAGCCACCTTTGCAGCGTTCTCCTTTTTTTTTTTTTTTACTTCGTCTGGTTTTGTAATCAAGCTGGGCATGTCCAGCTTGAGGGGGAGTGTTGGTCTTTGTTTTGTTGTTTTCTTTTCATTATGTGTCCAAGCTAGGTACACCTAGCTTGAGGGGGAGTGTTGGAGTCTGCATCCCACATCGGACTTGAGGTCCGGTGTGGTCTTTATTATTTATTATAAATACACCCCAAGGGCTCCTTAGGAGATACATCTTGGGGGTTTGGGTCTCTCTCGTTATATCCTCCTACAGTTCTCTTCAAAAATCTCTTCATTATTGTAGTACTTACCTAAGTTTGGATTACTCTGCTTGTTGTTGCAATGGTGAGGTTTTGAAAATTTATGTCTCCATTTTTATGGAACTGTAAGATTTCTCGCAAAGCTTAGTTGATTTACTTTATTGCAGAACATCGCTCATTATCTTATTTCTTACAAGTTGGAGAAACCAGGGACTTGACTTGCTTGATATATACTGCTATCTGAACTGGAGTTTTGTGCTTGGTTTAATCACATGACTTCTTTTATTGACTGTACATCTTCAGTTATGTCCAGAAAGTACACAATCTAAATCTATGGAGATCTCTACCCACCTATGTTGTGAGACACATGGGCCACAGAGTGCGCAGCCAAGTGAAAGATGAACACGGGATAGAAGATGAAGCTTGTGAGTTGGTCAATGGCGAGGAGCTTGACATACGGGAAGGTGTCAATACTATTCATGCTCATCTCTTCAAAGCAGTGAAGAACAACAATGGAACAGGCATACTTCTTTTGTCTGATATCTTTGGATTTGAAGATTCATCCACAAAAGACTTTGCCTATCGTGTTGCCTGCAATGGTTACAAGTAAGCTTTGTTTGTCTATTGTATGGTAGAGGGCTTCTTTGAATCTTTAGTATTACAAGGAAATCAAATATCCTGGGTTGTGTTTGTTATTAAGGGGCATTTCTTGTTTTCATTTTTCAAAAATGTTTTGGGTCATCTAAATGGAAAACATTTTTTAGGAGGATGAAAATGAAAATTATAGATTTTTAGATTTAAAAAAACATATTTCAAGGAAAATGAAAATGCTTGAATTAGAAACTCTTAATTTATTGTTTTTCATCCACTTTTTTAACCATTTTCTAATATATTTTATACTACATATTTGGAATATGAAAACAGAAAACCAACCTTTATCTTTGAACTAATAATCTGAGTAGTTATGATCTTCTCCTGATAATACCCATGTCCCAGTATTGGAGTTTACTTTTAATTTTTCATTTTTTCCCATTCCATTCTTTCAATTCAAGTGAGCTCTTAGAATGCACCTTTTCTTGATGTTCATGTGCCCATTCAATGTTCTTTCAATCATGCATGAAGGGGGCTCATTTGGATCATTGACATGAGAATCATGATGGACATTTAAATTTTATGCTTCAATTTAGGATATAGGCCACCTTACAAGGCTAAATACTCTAGTTGATCGATAGCGAAGTAGTACCATGAAAGAAGGGTGAAAAGAACCCCATCAGGGAGTGAAATTGAACATGAAACTATAAGCTCCCAGATAGTGAGAGGAGCCCGGGGCTCTGCCCGCGTGCCTGTTGAAGAATGAGCCAGCAACTCATATGCTGAAGGAAAAGAAGCTAAAGGAAAATGAAAAAAACTTAAAAATAAAAATCATGATATATTAACAAAAAAGCCGATTATAATTTATAAAAAAATATAATAATAATAATATAATAATACAAGTAAATAAAAAATATTTATTTTATTTTTTATTTTAGGTTTTCAGGTGTTTCCTTCTTGTTTCCTTACATGGATGTGAGAAAACAAATTCCTTAATATAGTGGAAAACTAGGATTTCTATGGAAACACACTTAGAAACCCCAATTTTTAACCAAGCATGCCCAAATGAAGTAAAATACCCTGTTTTCCTTCACTTTCACTCTAATCCCACGCAACCAAACGTGGCCATTGTAGAAAAAAGTGCGATCTGGTTGTTATATTGTCATTGCTTACATGGGCCGGGCTTAACAGGTTCGAGCCAGGTTTTTACCTTGGTGATAAGGGAAATTTCATCAGTTGGTCCGACTCATTTATTAATCAATCTTTGAAAAAAAAAGCCCGAAACCTGACCCGTTTAAAGTTGTCTGGCTTGAAGCCTGACCCTTCTATTAATCAAGCTTTAAAATAAAATTATATTAAATGAACAAAATACAATAACCATGATTTTAAACTAATAAATACATAAAATTATGATTTCATTTAAAAATATTATTATAATATATTGTTATCAGGCAGGCCAGGTCACGAGTCTTGACACCAATTGTTGTCAAAGCCTGGCCCAAAAAGTAACCGGACTTTTAAAAACGACCCATTTATTATTCGGGTCAACAAATGTAGGCTAAATAATACATTTGTTTAGGATCGGGCTTATGGGGCCAGGATGGTCCCTGGGCCCATGGACTCCTCTACATGCAAAATTATTAGAGGTTGAGCTATTCATTCATACTTATTGCATCACTTTTTTTTTACCATTCAAACAAAATGCAAATGCGATGCACACAACAGCTTATATCTAATCATGCAACGTTGCAGTGTTCTTGTTCCGGATCTATTTCATGGCGATCCATGGTCAAAGGGCCGGCCACAATCGATGTTGAAGGAATGGCTGGGCAGGCAGGAGCCCCGAAGGCTTGCGAATGACATCTTGATTTCAACAAAATGGCTGGTGGATGCATTTGTGGCGGCAGGAATCTCAAAGAAGCTAGGGGTGATTGGGTTTTCCTTTGGGGGAGGAGGCTTGTTGATGGAGGCTCTGGCCCGGGACAGGGGCAGCTGCTTCGGCACCGGAGTATCCTTCTATGGCACGGGGTTGGACGTGTCCATGGCTGCTGGAATTAAAGTTCCCATCTTGTTCATCTCCGGGGATGGGGATTCAGTCTGTCCTGCAAGTGTTTTGGAGGGGTTGAGGAAGAGGATGGATGGTTCGAGGATAGTGATCTTTGAAGGGAGAGGTGATGGGTTTGCACACAGGCCTGAAACCCCACTGGATGATAGGGATGCTGAAGATGCCTTTGCGTTGATGAGGAATTGGCTGCATGACGGTTTGATTGTGAAGAACTGAATGAATTGAATGTTCTCCCTCTCCCTCTCCCTCTCCCATCGAAATATTATTGTTTTAATTGCTTAGCAATTGCTGCTGCTGCTAATGTATAAAGCTTCCCCCTCAGAAAAGTTTATTCGAGTTGGAAAAAATTCTGTTAGGTGTGAGAAATTATTTCAGCGAGGGAAAACCATTTGGATGTGAGAAATCCTGTCCGGTGATAGAAATTTCTCCGGGTGTGAAAAAATCTAATGAATGAGAAAATCAATCTGATGTTGGCTGAGGGAGAAATGGTGCATTCTAAGAGCAGACAGGATTTCTCACATCCAAATGGTAAGCTTCCCATAGGGCCCAATATCCCTTCCACCATCAGTCCATATCTACATATCACTTGCTATTGCCGCATCATCATCTGTATAACCATCAATCCCATCACAACCTCATAACGAGGGGAATAGAGTATCATAACGAGGGGAATAGAGTATCATGAACGTGAATGACATCATCCTTGTGTCCTTCTACCATGCATGACCCCCACCACATATCACTTCCTCTCATCACTAGGCATTGCCACCAACTATGCCATCGTTTGCCAATACTCACTATCAACTAGATAGCTATTAACTTGGTAACACAACCACATGCCACTGCTAAATGAAGAGCGAAGAAGAGGGGATAATTAGTCATTTGTTCCCTCACCAACCTAGATATTGGGGAAAACACTCCCATAACATTTGAGCGTTGACACATAGTACTTGACACAGGTGGAGTGTGTATAGAAATATCATGAAAATACAAACATATATAGACGACACACAATACCCAACCTAAGGGTTCACATCAAACGACACTAGCATTGCCCACATCACTACACATTGCGACATTCACCACTAACTGTTACCACCCATAAATGCACCTTCACCACATAAATCAACCACATACACATCCCACGATTCCTCTTTCGATTTACAATTCTACCAATTTCCAGATTTACCAGTTTACCAACCAAGTTCCATTTGTTAAGCCATTTAATCCCATATTTGTTGACAAACTAGTCTCAAGCACACCCCATGTCAAATTCAACCATTTTCAATTTCATTCCAACCCATTTATTATCATTCAATTCATTAATCGATTACCACATAATTAATTTCATCCCACACTTGAATTCCAGCTCATGCCATTTCTGTTTCGTCATTATTAATCACAACTCATTACTACTAGACAACTATAACACACGCCACGATATACCAACCCAATCGTCTCACAACAACGACACATCTCATGCCCAAATCATCACAAAAGCCCAATCATTGCACACCAACAACTATCAGCAAACCACCACAACTCAGCCCTCAACGTACCCCATACCAAACAACTCCAAC
Organism: Viscum album; assembly: GCA_963277665.1. Taxonomy (NCBI): domain Eukaryota; kingdom Viridiplantae; phylum Streptophyta; class Magnoliopsida; order Santalales; family Viscaceae; genus Viscum; species Viscum album. The sequence goes on from OY728160.1 coordinate 393,687,788, forward strand.
CTTGTTGCCTCAACACATTTCACACCCAATACAATCACCACCATCATCGTACAAACCTCACAAGGTTCACACAACCACAACATAAATACCACAAGCACACCAATGCACATAACAATAGATTTCAACTTCCAAATTAATTTAAAGAGGGATTTCATAATATCTCATCATCACTGGCATGGATACTTTCACAGAGTTTCAGATTCACACACAACTAGTTCATTAGCCATATATAAGTGCTTAACCTTTTATGAAAGGTGAGTTCAAACAATCAAACATGTTAGGGGTTCGTAATTTATAGCAAAAGACACATGGCACAACAACAAAGAATGATAATCTCAGTAGCATCAATTCTTAAGGAAGAGAAATTGGCAATAACAAGGAAACTAATAAACACATGTGAACCCATCCCCCACCCCCTTCCCCTTTAATTTCAATTCATCTGATTCATTATCTTGTTAAGTCAATCCATACTATCCACCCAAAGGAAAACAAAAGTATGATAATCCCACAGATGTGCAAAAGTAAAGAGAGAACAAGGATCCCTACTGTAATGTCTCGCCGCCCCAGGCCACTGATTGGTGCCCAGACCGGCAGAACGCTACAATACCTTAGGCGAGCCTCTCTATATGCCAGATGCTACCAACTAGTAGTGTGGTTCTAAGGTGGCACTGTGAGGGAGACTATACTCGCATATACGAGTAAATCAACAACGAAAATAAAGACAATCATCTACATCTAGATAAATAAAACATTGGAACGACATACATGCATGTGATGATAACAATCAAGATAGACCATGCAATAATAAATGAACTGTATACTGTATATGCCAGAGAGTCATACCACAACAGACCATATAAAAAATCTTGAAAGACCAAAAGGAAAACTGGAAAACTCTGAAAATGGTCTTGAGTCTTAGCCCAGTCCTAACTCCGCTGCTCTATCCTAGCAATCCAAGACATCAAGCCTCTGACCATGCCCAAACTCAAATCAACAACCAAGTAGCGTCTAATTGGGTACCCAAGTGCCATGACGACCTGAACAGGGTGTGAGTACAACTCAGTAGGCTACCACCAACGACATCCCTAAATATAACCAGTTCATAAACAATGCATGAAAAAGTGATCAATCTAAACGATTAAAAATATAATCATTTAAACATTTAAAACTAAGTGCATAAACAAATGCAGAACCCGAGATCCCATGATGACACCTGAGAATGGTACATACCTGCTTCGGCTAGTATTGAGGTGGTCTCTAAGCACATCGTGATGACCATGCCAACCCATCTCCTGCCGGGGTAATATACCCATCCTCGACCAAACGAGCAGCACCCAGGGGTAATATACCCATCCCCAGGGCCCCAATATCCACCTTGGGTTTAACCATCAATCAACAACCAATCCACCCGGGGGCTAGGTTCACCCTAGGTCCATCAAACACAGCCACGTCCACCCAGGGGTCGGGTTCACCCTAAGTTTAACCATCAAGAACAACCAAGAGACCATTACAAGGCATAACACTAAATAAAAAATTACAAGCATGATGGATCATTTAATATTTTCATACAAAAAAAACTCTAAAATTCCATTACCCAAAACCATTTCAAAACCATTTCCAATATCAAGGCCAATTTACCATTTCCAAACTCGTTTCCAAATATCGTTTCCAAATAATCACTCAAAAACCATTTCCGAACACCAATTTCCAAATATACCAAACACATGCCCATTTCAAAAACCACACTAATTTTCCATTCCAAAACACTATTCAAAGTGTCATTCCCAAATTACATTTCAAACACTATCTTCCAAATTTCCATCTTTAACAACCAAACCCATTTAACCCATTGATGATTGTGAAATTCTATTTCACAACCATCAATTATATTCAACCCTTCAATTATTTTAAAAGGAAAGACTTACTATCTATATAGTCAATTCCAAAGGTCAAACCATTACTATGGTGTTCCACTAGGAATCACCTTCCCGTAAGGCTCTAAGGCATGTCAAAGGTGAGTTTAACTAAGGCAAAAGACTTTCTAAAGCATTTAGTTTAAATCATGTTAATGTCTGTTGACAAAGCCAATATTTTCAATAAATTTACATTGATTTTAAATGATTTAATCCCACAAATGTGCTTTTTTAAGAGCAATTGTCACATTTTATGGTTTTAGAAGTATTTTGATCTTAATTATGAAATGACTTATTTTTGGAATTTTAATTATTTTGAGTTTGTTTTTTATTTCGGCCATAACTTTTTCTACACTGATTCAAATTGTAAAATTCATTTTTAAGATTCTATCCTCTTTGGGATACATTTCATTAAAATATACCCAAATCTCAATTCAACATTTTGAGGCTCAAAAGAAGCTCACAAGTCAGGCCTTGGAATCTGTATCCAGATTTGGTGAATTTTGAAGATGGCCCCACATCTCACAAGTAGCTGGCCCAATTGATCTGAAATTTCACATAGAGAAAGAGAACGTCTGAAGGAACATTTTTCATAACTGTGTCCCCATGTGATTTTTCTGATATCAAGGACATAAATACACGAGAAACCGAAGACGGGGAATACGAAGAGTCATCCATGCCAAACAAGTTTTTCGGAGTAAATCTATCATAACTTCAATTCCACTTGTAAAAGGAAGCTGAATTTTTCTAGACATATGAAAAAGACATAGGGTAATAACTTTATAGAAAATAAAATTTCCAAATTCTCCCATTTAACGTGTTTACCAGGTGAAAAATTATAGCATACATATTTGGAGCGAAATTGTTCACTTCTCTTGCTATAAATTTGTACCCACTCTCCATTTCAAATAGTTGGCAATCTTAGTTGTCCATTTTCAGTAGTTTTTAGGGTTTTATTTTTCTTTAATAGTATTCTTAAAATTTAATATATATAAGTTCTTATTCCTTTATTACCTTTGTTTCTATCTTGTGTTTATCCCACTGTGCTTCTTCTCTACTCCATGAAAATAGAGAACAAACCCTCGCTGTTGTTTGATGGGGGAAACAATGATATTTGAGTGTCTTGTGAATAAACGAGTTCTCATCATTTTATTCTTGGATTTCAGTGGTGGTTAAACTGATTAGGGTGTGAGATTGTCCCCTTTTCCCTGCCACCGACTTCCTCTTCACATTCACCTATATTCTTCTCCTTCATCATTACAATGTTGCATACAATGAAGTAACATTGTGATGGCGATGTGCGGTGAAGAGATCTCCTAGACATAGTTTGTGACAATATTACCCTACATGCATAGATCTCGATGTGGGGCAGTAACATTTTTGAATGGGAGGGTGCAGTGTGATGGATTTGGATCACTACATTGAGTATGATGATAAGACATTTTTTAAAGAACAATGATTATTTCATCGTGAACCCTTAAGAACAATAGTCTTTCCTCTGACTTATTTGTGTGTTGTGTTCATCTTTATATATTTTTCATTATTATATATATTAATAACATATGAAATCTGAACCCCCACCCACTATATTAATATTACACTTAATAGTACATTTTAGTTATAAATAGAGACAATAGGAGAATTGTGTGTGTGAGCGACCTCCTTGAGATCGACCCAAGGGTGCACAATTTGACGCATTCTTAGGAAAATAAGAAATATATTCAAGAGATATTCCTGAAAAATCTTGCTCATCTCCACCACAAATTGACGAGTGAGATTTTTCATGAATCTCACTTTAATAGTTTTCTTATTTTTCTAAGAATGCATCATAGTGTGCGCCCTAAGGTCAATCTCAAGGAGATCACTCACAAACCCAAAAGGTCAGATGATACGACACCCAACTTATGAACCCAAAAGTTCAGGTGATGTGGCACCCGACTAGCATATCCAAAAGGTCACATGAAAAGACACCCAAATTGCGGACCCAAAAAACCGGGTGATATGAAACCCATCTTGTAGACCCAAATGGTCGGGGGGAACAATGATCTATTAGTAGAACCAAGAGTCTAGTCATCGATAATAATGAATCTTGATGAAGATATAGACAACAATAAATAATACTGATGAAGATTCGAGTAGCTTGAAAATGATCGAAGCAACAACAAATAAGCTTGATGGTGATCTAATGTAACACCCTAAAATTTTATGATATACTTCTCTTTAAATAAATTTTATTTATTTGATAACTTGCTTTACACGCAACACCGAGTTTAAAAAAATCACGATATAAAAATTATTATTTAAATATGACCATTATAACATAACCATTAAAATTGGCAATATAAATAAGAATAACTACATTATGAAATATATATATATATAAAGGTCTTATATAATGTAAATGCATTGATAAATAAGTACACAATTTTTAGTAAAATCATTTTATGCTTCAAAAAAACATTTCATTCAAAAAATGGTTTTTAATGTTTTTTTGTGAGAAAATATTATAATTAATTTCAATCACTTTTAGAAATTGTATTTGATAAAAAAGATATCATTTTTGAAATCAGCATATCAAAATTAACTTAGGGTGGAATTTTGAGTTTTTTATGAAAATAATGATTTTACAATGAATAGTGAAAATAAAATGTTTGTAGCAAAGACAGTTTTCAATAAAAATCAGTCTTTTCACTATTCATTATAAAATAAATCTTTTCAGAAAATTTCCAAAATTTCACCCTAAGCTAATTTTGATATACTAATTTCAAAAATGATATCCTTTTTATCAAATACAATTTCTAAAAGTGGTAGAAATTAATTATAATATTGTCTCCCAAAAAGCAATAAATAATTTTTTTTGAAGAAAATGTATTTTTGAAACATAAAACGATTTTACTAAAAATTGAGTACTTATTTATCAATGAATTTACATGATTTAAAAATTATATATATATATATATATATTTCATAATGCATTTATTTCTATTCATACCGGTAATTTTAATGGCTAAGTTATAACGGTCCCGTTTAAATAATAATATTTATATCGCTGTTCGTTTAAACTATGTGTTGCATGTAGAGCAAGCTATCAAATAAATAAAATTTATTTAAAGAGAAATATATCATAAAATTTCAGGGAATTACATTGGACATAATCAAGCTTATTTGTTGCTACTTGGATCACCGTTAAGCTGTCCAAATCTTCATCAAGATTATTTGTTGTTGTCCGTATCTTCATCAAGCTTCATTATTATCGATGAATAAACTCTTGGGTGTGCTAATAAAGCGCTGTTTCCCCCATTCATTTGGGTTTGTAAGAAGGGAATTGTTTCACCCAAATTTTTGGGACTACAATTTGGGCGCCTTTTCATGTGACCTTTTAGGTCCGCTAGTTGGGTGAAACATCACCCGACCTTTTGTGTTTGTAAGTCGGGTGCTGTATCACCTGGTCTTTTGTGGTGGAGATGAGAAGGTTTTTTCATGAACCTCGCTTCAATATATTTATTATTTTTCTAATAATGCATCATAGTGTGCACCCTAGGGTCGATCTCAAGGAGGCCGCTCACACACACAATTCTCCTATTATCACTATTTATAAATAAAATATACCACTAAGTGTAATACTAATATAATGGGTGGGGGTTCAGAGTGAACGTGTTATTAATATATATATATATAATAATGAAAAATATATAAAGATGAACACAACACACAAGGAATTCAGAGGAAAGACTATTTTTCTTAGGGGTTCACGGTGCAATAATCATTGTTCTTTAAAAAAATGTCTCATCATCATACTCAATGCAGTGATCAAAATCTATCACACCGCACCCTCCCATTAAAAATGTTACTACCCCACACTGAGATCTATGCATGCAGGGTAATACTCTCTCAAACAATGGATAAAAGATCTCTTCACCACACATCACTATTGCAATTCTACTCCATCGTATGCAACATTGTTATGATAATGGAGAGAACTATAGATGAATAGGAAGAGGAAGTCAGTGACATGGAAAGGGGGAAATCAAAAAACCTAATCAATTTAATCACCACTGAAATCCAAGAATAAAATGATGCAAACTCATTGAAGCAAAAGAAACTCAAATATCATCGCTTCCCCCCTCGAACAATGGTGATGGTTAGTTCTCCATTCTCATGGAGTTGAGAAGAAGCATAGTAAGAGAAACACAAAATAAAAACAAAAGTAATAGAGGAAGGAGAACTTATATATATTAAATATTTAGAATACTATTATGGAAAAATAAAACCCTAAAAGTCTACTAAAAATGACCAACTAAGATCGTCAACCTCTTGAAATAGAGAGTGGGTACAAATTTATAGCAAGAGAAGTGAACAATTTCACTCAAAATATGTCTTCCATAAGTTTTCATGTGGTAGAAACATTAAATAGAATAATTTGGAAATGTTATATTTTATAAATTTGTTCCCCTATATCTTTCATGTGCTCTTACCAAACTTCATCTTTGTTTAACAAGTGAAGCCAAAGTTATGCTAGATTTACTCTGAACTTTTATGGCCTGAATGAATCTTAATATTCACCATCTCCGGTTTCCCATGAATTTATGTCCTTGAAATTGACAGAATCACGTGGATCCACAAGTATGAAAAAATGTTCTTTAAGATGTTATGTTTCTCTATGTGAAATTTCAAATTAATTGGGCCTTCCAATTATGATATATGGGCCTATATTTAAACTTCACCACATCAGGACATAGATTCAGTAGCCCAACTTATGCATTTCACTACTACAAATATTCCCTTTAATAGCGTGCAAAAATACTATTAACAGTTATAAAAAAGCGCTGTTATCCTTATGGTTGTTAGGGGGGGGGTCCACTTTATTAGTGCTATTTCTAGCATTGATAAAGGCCCATCCTACTGCAGTATGCTATTTATATAACAACACACCCATCAAAAACCTATAAGAAAAATATATAATTTAATTGAAATAAATTTGATATCATGAATACAAAAAACACTACCATATACATTTAAAACAATTTTTTGTATAATTACATTTACAATTATCCACAAACATTTAAAAACATTAACGTTTCATATTTTGGCGCCCACGATCCTCTTTCAAAAATATTTGCCCATGATATCAGTTGCTGAACAAATCACCCCAACCCGAGCAAAATAATATACCTATATAATAAAACAAACTTATGTTAGTAATACTATAAAGAAATAAATTAAGCATTAATATGAAATAATACATTAATTAAATGTCAATTTTTAATAAAAATACACACTTGGAGTTATACTGGTCACACTATGTGTCGTATTGAGGTGTGGTTGATTCATACATGTCAAAAATGAGTTATGGATCATTGTCCTAAAATATTAAAACATTCCAAATGCATTAGCTCAATTTTGAGTATATCACTTGTTCTCTTTACTAAAATTAGTGTCAATTTTAAATAATGGCACACTTGGAGTGATACCGGTCACATAGTATGCCAGATTGAGGTGCGACTAATTCCTACCCATCAAAAATTACTTATGGATCATTTTCCTAAAGTATCAAAACAATTTGAATGCATTTACTCGGTTTTCAGTATGTCACTTGGTATTTTACTAAAATGTCATTTCAAATTGGAAACACACACTTTGAGTCATACCGGTCTCATAGTGCATCAGTTTAATGTGAGACTGCTTCATACACATCACAAATGACTTATAAACTGCTTTCCTAAATTATCAAGACAATCAGAGCGCGTTTTCTTGGTTTTCAGTGAGTGACACATGTTTTGAACTAAAATGTCAATTTTAAACTAATAACAGATACTTTGAGTCATACCAGTCACACCATGAATTGGATTGAGGTTTGATTGATCACTACACATAAAAAATAACTCACAGATCATTTTTCTAAGGTATCAAAACAATACAAATGCATTTGCTCGGTTTTTAGTATGTTACTTGTTCTTTTTACTAAAATTAGTGTCAATTTTAAATAAAAAGACACACTTGGAGTCATATCGGTCACACCATGTGTCAGATTGAGGTGAGTTTGACTTATAAATGTCACAAATGACTTATGGATCATTTTCTTAAATTATCAAAATAATCCGAATATGTTTTCTTGGTTTTCAGTATGTCACTTGTTCTTTTTACTAAAATTAATTTCAATTTTAAATAAAAAGATACACGTTGAGTTATACCAATCATAACTTGCATCATATTGAGGTGATGTTGATTCCTACATGTCACAAATGAATATGGATCATTTTACTAAAGTATCGAAACAATCCGAATGCGTTTTTTTGGTTTTCAATACATCACTTGTTCTTTTTACTAAAATTAATTTCAATTTTAAATAAAAAGACACATTTAGAGTCATACCGGTCACGCCATGCATCGTATTGAGGTGGGGTTTATTCCTACATGTTATAAATGACTTATGAATTTTTTTTATAAAGTATCAAGACAACCCGAATGTGTTTTCTCAATTTTCAGTATGTCACATGTTCTTTTTACTAAAATTAATGTCAATTTTAAATAAATAGACACACTTGGAATTATACTATTCACTTCATGCATCAGATTTAGGTTTGATTGTTTTTGCTGGGGAGGGAGGATAGATTTAACTATATTTAAAAAAAAACTAAATTTTCACATCGGTTATTTGGTAACCGATGAGGAAAATCATTATCAAAGTTTTTCACTTCAGTTATTAATTAACCGACATGATAAATCTTCTTCAACGTCATTTATTTTATAAAACCAATGTGAAAGAAGGTTTCTCAATGTATATTTCATGTCATTTATTTATATAACTGATGTGAAAGATTAATTATCTCTCTCTTTCACACTGGTTATGAAATAACCGACGTGAAAAAATTCCACAAAAAATTATTTAAAACATATTTTATTTATAATTGACATTATAAAATTATTTACAACATCCCACATAACAATGTCACCTATTAACCAATGTTAAAAATCAATAAAAACTGACATGAAAATGCATTATTTTCACTAGGGAGTAAAGTGTATCTCATCCTTTCTTTAAGGTAGATGTACTCTAGTTTTGCTGCCTGTTCCTAATTTTCAACACTCAATTGTTGTTTCATAAATAAAAAATTCTCAATCAAAGTGATGAATAGACATATCTTCAAACAATGTATTACCATCCACAATATACCTGAAAATACAACTCCACATGATGGATAGTAAACGTATCCCACACTTCTTGGGTTATCAGGTGTGCATACATAAGCGAGGGATGCAAGTTTATTTTCCCTTCACCATCTTTAAGATGACATATTGTTAGAATTATGTGAAAGCCTGTATGAATCCTTCTAGTAAGCATTAATACATATTTTTTGTGTGGGATTCATTTACTATAAATGAACTCTTCAAGGGATGATGAAGTGTAAGTCAATGTTTCATTATTTTATTTTTTAGTAAAATAAAGAAAGAATATCATAATGTTATCCTAATATATTCCCAAATCAATGTCTTAAGCATGGACACAACATGGTGCCACAAATCTATATCAATCAGAACACATTTATGAGTGATGAACCCAATGTAACTACTAAACATGGACTTATTAGGGTTAACATGATGGCCGTGTGCATTCCATTCGACCAAAAATTTGATGTCTTTTATTTTCACCTTAACAATTTTTTCTGACACCATCACACTACGACACTCCTATTTTGTCTACAACATCAGATCGTCATAGCCAACCATTTCCTTGGATTCAATATCATCCATATGTTGTTCCTCTAGATCAGTATCATTTACATGTGTAGAAGGTCGTTGTTCCTCTACACTAGGAGCATCAACAGGTTGAGAAACCTTTTATTCCTTATGATTGGGAGCTCTAGCATGTGCATAAGGTCATTGTACCTCTGAACTGGGGGTAGCTACAGGTTGAGAAACCTATTATTCCTTAGGATTGGGAGCATAGGCACGTGAAAAAGTCATTATCTAAAAAAGTGGTTTAACATTTAATTTAAATTAAATAAATTCAGTAGTGAATAGATAATAATATTAGGTAATGTAATGCATATTACAAAAAGATATAACCTGATTATTGAACTCTCTTTTTTAAAGGCTGAAGAGCTTTGACCCCTCTATAGAGTATCCAAATCCCTTAATTGTGGTCTCATCTGACATATAAAACCACATATACAATGGGACCACTATGGAATGATTGCGATGTATCAATGAAAAGACCATCCTTAGTTGAATTTTCATCTAACCCTTCAGCATTTTTGGTCAATAACAGAACAATTGAACACTTTCGGTTTGAGGGATCTGAAACATAAAATACATGTACTACCTATGATGCCATTATAAATGGTTCTTCTTTGTACCCTTCCTTACTGAAATCCACTTTAATGAATACCAATTCATCTATTTTAACAACACTCTTGTTATCAATCCACTTGCATTGAAAAATCAGCACTTGGAATGTTGTATAATCCAACTACCATATTTATTTGATGATGCCAAAGTATGACATATTCGTGTAAATTGGATTTCTTCCCATAGTACAGAAACGTATAACACTTCATCTATAAGTGTAAATCCACTATTTTCATGGAATTTCCTTTATCATGTTCATTTTTATAGAACAAATAACCATTAATTATACAACCATTGTAAGATAACACATACACGCTTGGTCCCCTGGCCAGCCATCAAAGTTATTATGAAATTGAATCCAGATTTTCATCTGAATCCATAAAAATATGGTCTCAAAACCATCCTATAAACTATTTATTATGTGTATTTGATATCCATCTTTCCGCACTTGATGGATTCAAATGCATAAGAATTTCTTTGTGAGTTTCAACATATAGGGAAACCTCTAAACTTTTATGAAAAATGTAAAGGTGGTACTACTCCCGATATGTAATATTGATTGCGACAAAATCTATTCCAAAAATTCCTTCACGCACAAGCTTCCTAGTGTGAAGAGATTTCGGTAGACCAATTCTTTCCACACCAGAAAGGTAATCGGTGTAGAATTCAATGACTTCCTCAATAATATATTGATCCACAATATAACCCTTTGTCCAAATTCTATTTTGTCACACCCTTTCAAAATATTCATATGTCGTTCAATGGGGCACATCCATCTATAATATAAAAGACCACATAGTTGAATCTCTCTCACCAAATGAACCATCAAGTGAACCATCATATCAAAGAATGCTGGTAGGAAGAACATTTCCAATTCACATAATTTGATTGTAATTTCCCTTTCCACTGTTCTTTAAAAAAATGTCTCATCATCATACTCAATGCAGTGATCAAAATATATCACACCACACCCTCCCATTAAAAATTTTACTACCCCACACTGAGATCTATGCATGCAGGGTAATACTCTCTGAAACAATGGATAAAAGATCTCTTCACAACACATCACTATTGAAATTCTACTCCATCGTATGCAACATTGTTATGATAATGGAGAGAACTATAGATGAATAGGAAGAGGAAGTCAGTGAAATGGAAAGGGGGAAATCAAACAACCTAATCAATTTAATCACCACTGAAATCCAAGAATAAAATGATGCGAACTCGTTGGAGAAAAAGAAACTCAAATATCATCGCTTCCCCCCTCGAACAATGGTGATGGTTAGTTCTCCATTCTCATGGAGTTGAGAAGAAGCATAGTAAGAGAAACACAAAATAAAAACAAAAGTAATAGAGGAAGGAGAACTTATATATATTAAATATTTAGAATACTATTACGGAAAAATAAAACCCTAAAAGTCTACTAAAAATGACCAACTAAGATCGTCAACCTCTTGAAATAGAGAGTGGGTACAAATTTATAGCAAGAGAAGTGAACAATTTCACTCAAAATATGTCTTCCATAAGTTTTCATGTGGTAGAAACATTAAATAGAATAATTTGGAAATGTTATATTTTATAAATTTGTTCCCCTATATCTTTCGTGTGCTCTTACCAAACTTCATCTTTGTTTAACAAGTGAAGAAAAAGTTATGCTAGATTTACTCTGAACTTTTATGGCCTGAATGAATCTTAATATTCACCATCTCCGGTTTCCCATGAATTTATGTCCTTGAAATTGGCAGAATCACGTGGATCCACAAGTATGAAAAATGTTCTTTAAGATGTTATATTTCTCTATGTGAAATTTAAGATTAATTGGGACTTCCAATTATGATATATGGGCTTATATTTAAACTTCACCACATCAGGACATAGATTCAGTAGCCCAACTTATGCATTTCACTACTACAGATATTCCCTCTAATAGCGTGCAAAAATACTATTAACAGTTATAAAAAAGCGCTGTTATCCTTAGGGTTTTTAGGGGGGGTCCACTTTATTAGTGCTATTTCTAGCATTGATAAAGGCCCATCCTACTGCAGTATGCTATTTATATAACAACACACCCATCAAAAACCTATAAGAAAAATATATAATTTAATTGAAATAAATTTGATATCATGAATACAAAAAACACTACCATATACATTTAAATTTTTTTTTGTATAATTACATTTACAATTATCCACAAACATTTAAAAACATTAATGTTTCATATTTTGGCGCCCACGATCCTCTTTCAAAAATATTTGCCCATGATATCAGTTGCTGAACAAATCACCCCAACCCGAGCAAAAGAATATACCTATATAATAAAACAAACTTATGTTAGTAATACTATAAATAAATAAATTAAACATTAATATGCAATAATACATTAATTAAATGTCAATTTTTAATAAAAATATACACTTGGAGTTATACTGGTCACACTATGTGTCGTATTGAGGTGTGGTTGATTCATACATGTCAAAAATGAGTTATGGATCATTGTCCTAAAATATTAAAACATTCCAAATGCATTAGCTCAATTTTGAGTATATCACTTGTTCTCTTTACTAAAATTAGTGTCAATTTTAAATAATGGCACACTTGGAGTGATACCGGTCACATAGTATGCCAGATTGAGGTGCGACTAATTCCTACCCATCAAAAATTACTTATGGATCATATTCCTAAAGTATCAAAACAATTTGAACGCATTTACTCAGTTTTCAGTATGTCACTTGTGTATTTTACTAAAATGTCATTTCAAACTGGAAACACACACTTTGAGTCATACCGGTCGCATAGTGCATCAGTTTAATGTGAGACTGCTTCATACACATCACAAATGAATTATAAACTGCTTTCCTAAATTATCAAGACAATCAGAGCGCGTTTTCTTGGTTTTCAGTGAGTGACACATATTTTGAACTAAAATGGCAATTTTAAACTAATAACGAATACTTTGAGTCATACCAGTCACACCATGAATTGGATTGAGGTTTGATTGATCACTACACATAAAAAATAACTCACAGATCATTTTTCTAAAGTATCAAAACAATAAAAATGCATTTGCTCGGTTTTCAGTATGTTACTTGTTCTTTTTACTAAAATTAGTGTCAATTTTAAATAAAAAGACACACTTGGAGTCATATCGGTCACACCATGTGTCATATTGAGGTGAGTTTGACTTATAAATGTCACAAATTACTTATGGATCATTTTCTTAAATTATCAAAATAATCTGAATATATTTTCTTGGTTTTCAGTATGTCACTTGTTCTTTTTACTAAAATTAATTTCAATTTTAAATAAAAAGAGACACTTTGAGTTATACCAATCATAACTTGCATCATATTGAGGTTATGTTGATTCCTACATGTCACAAATGAATATGGATCATTTTACTAAAGTATCGAAACAATCCGAATGCGTTTTTTTGGTTTTCAATACGTCACTTGTTCTTTTTACTAAAATTAATTTCAATTTTAAATAAAAAGACACATTTAGAGTTATACCGGTCACGCCGCGCATCGTATTGAGGTGGGGTTTATTCCTACATGTTATAAATGACTTATGAATTTTTTTTATAAAGTATCAAGACAATCCGAATGTGTTTTCTCAATTTTCAGTATGTCACATGTTCTTTTTACTAAAATTAATGTCAATTTTAAATAAATAGACACACTTGGAATTATACTATTCACTTCGTGCATCAGATTTAGGTTTGATTGCTTTTACTGGGGAGGGAGGATAGATTTAACTATATTTAAAAAAAAACTAAATTTTCACGTCGGTTATTTGGTAACCGATGAGAAAAATCATTATCAAAGTTTTTCACTTCGGTTATTAATTAACCGACATGATAAATCTTCTTCAACGTCATTTATTTTATAAAACCGATGTGAAAGAAGCTTTCTCAATGGATATTTCATGTCATTTATTTATATAACTGATGTGAAAGATTAATTATCTCTCTCTTTCACACTGGTTATGAAATAAAAAACGTGAAAAAATTCCACAAAAAATTATATAAAACATATTTTATTTATAATTGACATTATAAAATTATTTACAACATCCCACATAACAACGTCACCTATTAAACAATGTTAAAAATCAATAAAATATGACATGAAAATTCATTATTTTCACTAGTGAGTGAAGTGTATCTCATCCTTTCTTTAAGGTAGATGTACGCTAGTTTTGCTGCCTGTTCCTAATTTTCAACACTCAATTGTTGTTTCATAAATAAAAAATTCTCAATCAAAGTGATGAATAGACATATCTTCAAACAATGTATTACCATCCACAATATACCTGAAAATACAACTCCACATGATGGATAGTAAACGTATCCCACACTTCTTGGGTTATCAGGTGTGCATACATAAGCGAGGGATGCAAGTTTATTTTCCCTTCACCATCTTTAAGATGACATATTGTTAGAATTATGTGAAAGCCTGTATGAATCCTTCTAGTAAGCATTAATACATATTTTTTGTGTGGGATTCATCTACTATAAATGAACTCTTCAAGGTATGATGAAGTGTAAGTCAATGTTTCATTATTTTATTTTTTAGTAAAATAAAGAAAGAATATCATAATGTTATCCTAATATATTCCCAAATCAATGTCTTAAGCATGGACACAACATGGTTCCACAAATCTATATCAATCAGAACACATTTATGAGTGATGAACCCAATGTAACTACTAAACATGGACTTATTAGGGTTAACATGATGGCCGTGTGCATTCCATTCGACCAAAAATTTGATGTCTTTTATTTTCACCTTAACAATTTTTTCTGACACCATCACACTACGACACTCCTATTTTGTCTACAACATCAGATCTTCATAGCCAACCATTTCCTTGGATTCAATATCATCCATATGTTGTTCCTCTAGATCAGTATCATTTACATGTGTAGAAGGTCGTTGTTCCTCTACACTAGGAGCATCAACAGGTTGAGAAACCTTTTATTCCTTATGATTGGGAGCTCTAGCATGTGCATAAGGTCATTGTACCTCTGAACTGGGGGTAGCTACAGGTTGAGAAACCTATTATTCCTTAGGATTGGGAGCATAGGCACGTGAAAAAGTCATTATCTAAAAAAGTGGTTTAACATTTAATTTAAATTACATAAATTCAGTAGTGAATAGATAATAATATTAGGTAATGTAATGCATATTACAAAAAGATATAACCTGATTATTGAACTCTCTTTTTTAAAGGATGAAGAGCTTTGACCCCTCTATAGAGTATCCAAATCCCTTAATTGTGGTCTCATCTGACATATAAAACCACATATACAATGGGACCACTATGGAATGATTGCGATGTATCAATGAAAAGACCATCCTTAGTTGAATTTTCATCTAACCCTTCAGCATTTTTGGTCAATAACAGAACAATTGAACACTTTCAGTTTGAGGGATCTGAAACATAAAATACATGTACTACCTATGATGCCATTATAAATGGTTCTTCTTTGTACCCTTCCTTACTGAAATCCACTTTCATGAATAACAATTCATCTATTTTAACAACACTCTTGTTATCAATCCACTTGCATTGAAAAATCAGCACTTGGAATGTTGTATAATCCAACTACCATATTTATTTGATGATGCCAAAGCATGACATATTCGTGTAAATTGGATTTCTTCCCATAGTACATAAACATATAACACTTCATCTATAAGTGTAAATCCACTATTTTCATGGAATTTCCTTTATCATGTTCATTTTTATAGAACAAATAACCATTAATTATACAACCATTGTAAGATAACACATACACGCTTGGTCCCCTGGCCAGCCATCAAAGTTATTATGAAATTGAATCCAGATTTTCATCTGAATCCATAAAAATATGGTCTCAAAACCATCCTATAAACTATTTATTATGTGTATTTGATATCCATCTTTCCGCACTTGATGGATTCAAATGCATAAGAATTTCTTTGTGAGTTTCAACATATAGGGAAACCTCTAAACTTTTATGAAAAATGTAAAGGTGGTACTACTCCCGATATGTAATATTGATTGCGACAAAATCTATTCCAAAAATTCCTTCACGCACAAGCTTCCTAGTGTGAAGAGATTTCGGTAGACCAATGCTTTCCACACCAGAAAGGTAATCGGTGTAGAATTCAACGAATTCCTCAATAATATATTGATCCACAATATAACCCTTTGTCCGACTTCTATTTTTGTCACACCCTTTCAAAATATTCATATGTCGTTCAATGGGGAACATCCATCTATAGTATAAAAGACCACATAGTTGAATCTCTCTCACCAAATGAACCATCAAGTGAACCATCATATCAAATAATGCTGGTAGGAAGAACATTTCCAATTCACATAATTTGATTGTAATTTACCTTTCCATTGTTCTTTAAAAAAATGTCTCATCATCATACTCAATGCAATGATCAAAATATATCACACCACACCCTCCCATTAAAAATTTTACTACCCCACACTGAGATCTATGCATGCAGGGTAATACTCTCTCAAACAATGGATAAAAGATCTGTTCAGCACACATCACTATTGAAATTATACTCCATCGTATGCAACATTGTTATGATAATGGAGAGAACTATAGATGAATAGGAAGAGGAAGTCAGTGAAATGGAAAGGGGTAAATCAAACAACCTAATCAATTTAATCACCACTGAAATCCAAGAATAAAATGATGCGAACTCGTTGAAGAAAAAGAAACTCAAATATCATCGCTTCCCCCCTCAAACAATGGTGATGGTTAGTTCTCCATTCTTATGGAGTTGAGAAGAAGCATAGTAAGAGAAACACAAAATAAAAACAAAAGTAATAGAGGAAGGAGAACTTATATATATTAAATATTTAGAATACTATTATGGCAAAATAAAACCCTACAAGTCTACTAAAAATGAACAACTAAGATCATCAACCTCTTGAAATAGAGAGTGGATACAAATTTATAGCAAAAAAAGTGAACAATTTCACTCAAAATACGTCTTCCATAAGTTTTCATGTGGTAGAAACATTAAATAGAATAATTTGGAAATGTTATATTTTATAAATTTGTTCCCCTATATCTTTCGTGTTCTCTTACCAAACTTCATCTTTGTTTAACAAGTGAAGCCAAAGTTATGCTAGATTTACTCTGAACTTTTATAGCCTGAATGAATCTTAATATTCACCATCTCTAGTTTCCCATGAATTTATGTCCTTGAAATTGGTAGAATCACGTGGATCCACAAGTATGAAAAATGTTCTTTAAGATGTTATATTTCTCTATGTGAAATTTCAGATTAATTGGGCCTTCCAATTATGATATATGGGACTGTATTTAAACTTCACCACATCAGGACATAGATTCAGTAGCCCAACTTATGCATTTCACTACTATAGATATTACCTTTAATAGCGTGAAAAAATACTATTAATAGTTATAAAAAAGTGTTGTTATCCTTAGGGTTGTTAGGGGGGGTCCACTTTATTAGTGCTATTTCTAGCATTGATAAAGGCCCATCCTACTGCAGTATGCTATTTATATAACAACACACCCATCAAAAACCTATAAGAAAAATATATAATTTAATTGAAATAAATTTGATATCATGAATACAAAAAACACTACCATATACATTTAAAACAATGTTTTGTATAATTACATTTGCAATTATCCACAAACATTTAAAAACATTAATGTTTCATATTTTGGTGCCCACGATCCTCTTTAAAAAATATTTTCCCATGATATCAGTTGCTGAACAAATCACCCCAACCCGAGAAAAAGAATATACCTATATAATAAAACAAACTTATGTTAGTAATACTATAAAGAAATAAATTAAACATTAATATGAAATAATACATTAATTAAATGTCAATTTTTAATAAAAATACACACTTGGATTTATACTGGTCACACTATGTGTCGTATTGAGGTGTGGTTGATTCATACATGTCAAAAATGAGTTATGGATCATTGTCCTAAAATATTAAAACATTCCAAATGCATTAGCTCAATTTTGAGTATATCACTTGTTCTCTTTACTAAAATTAGTGTCAATTTTATATAATGACACACTTGGAGTGATACCGGTCACATAGTATGCCGGATTGAGGTGCGACTGATTCCTACCCATCAAAAATTACTTATGGATCATTTTCCTAAATTATCAAAACAATTTGAATGCATTTACTCGATTTTCAGTATGTCACTTCTGTATTTTACTAAAATGTCATTTCAAACTGGAAACACACACTTTGAGTCATACCGGTCGCATAGTGCATCAGTTTAATGTGAGACTGCTTCATACACATCACAAATGAATTATAAACTGCTTTCCTAAATTATCAAGACAATCAGAGCGCGTTTTCTTGGTTTTCAGTGAGTGACACATGTTTTGAACTAAAATGTCAATTTTAAACTAATAACGGATACTTTGAGTCATACCAGTCACACCATGAATTGGATTGAGGTTTGATTGATTACTACACATAAAAAATAACTCACAGATCATTTTTCTAAAGTATCAAAATAATAAAAATGCATTTGCTCGGTTTTCAGTATGTTACTTGTTCTTTTTACTAAAATTAGTGTCAATTTTAAATAAAAAGACACAATTGGAGTCATATCGGTCACACCATGTGTCATATTGAGGTGAGATTGACTTATAAATGTCACAAATGACTTATGGATCATTTTTTTAAATTATCAAAATAATCTGAATATGTTTTCTTGGTTTTCAGTATGTCACTTGTTATTTTTACTAAAATTAATGTCAATTTTAAATAAAAAGAGAAACTTTGAGTTATACCAATCATAACTTGCATCATATTGAGGTGATGTTGATTCCTACATGTCAAAAATGAATTATGGATCATTTTACTAAAGTATCTAAACAATCCGAATGCGTTTTTTTGGTTTTCAATATGTCACTTATTCTTTTTACTAAAATTAATGTCAATTTTAAATAAAAAGACACATTTAGAGTTATACCGATCACGCCGTGAATCGTATTGAGGTTGGGTTTATTCCTACATGTTATAAATTACTTATGAAATTTTTTTATAAAGTATCAAGACAATCCAAATGTGTTTTCTCAATTTTTAGTATGTCACATGTTCTTTTTACTAAAATTAATGTCAATTTTAAATAAATAGACACACTTGGAATAATACTCTTCACTTCATGCATCAGATTTAGGTTTGGATGATTTTGAAATGTCACAAATTAATTATGTATCATTTTACTAAAGTATCAAAACAATACGAATACATTTTCTCAGTTTTCATCATGTCACATGTGTTTTTTTATTAAAATATAATTTAAAACTGAAAAAACGCACTTTGAGTCACATCGATCACATCATGTGTTGGTTTTTCATGATAATACTTCCTATACATCAAAAATGACTTTTGAATCATTTTCTTAAATTATCAAGACAATCTGAGTGCGTTTCTTGGTTTTCAGTGAGTTACACCTTTTGAACTAAAATGTCAATTTTAAACTGATAACAGAAACTTTGAGTTATACCAGGGACATCGTGTATTAGTTTGAGGTGAGGATGATTTATACATGTCATAAATGTCCTATGGATCATTTTCCTAAAGTATCAAAACAATCCGAATGTATATGCTCAGTTTTGAGTATGTCAATTATCTTTTTTACTAAAACTAATGTCAATTTTAAATAAAACGCTGCACTTGGAGTCATATCGGTCGAACCATGCGTCAGAGTGAGGTGACGATGATTCCTACATATCCCAAATGATTTATGGATCATTTTACTAATGTATCAAAATAATCTAACTATTTTTGATCAGTTTTGAGTACGTCACTTGTCTTTTTTACTAAAATGTCATTTTAAACCAGAAACACACACTTTGAGTCATATTGGTCACATCGTATGTAGGTTTGATGTGATACTGATTCATACACATCAAAAATGACTTAAGAATTGGTGTCCTAAATTATGAATATAATCCAAGCATATTTTCTTGGTTTTCAGTGAGTGACACTTTTTGAACTAAAATGTCAATTTTAAACTGATAACGGGCAGTTTGAGTCATACCAGGCACATTGTGTATCATATTGAGGTGAGGATGATTACTACACATAAAAAATGAATTATGAATCATTTTAGTAAATTATAAAAACTATATGAATGCATTTTCTTGGTTTTGAGTATGTCAATTGTCTTTTTTACTAAAATTAATATCAATTTTAAATAAAAAGACACAATTGGAGTCATACTAGTCACACCGCACATTAGATTAAGGTGAGGATAATTCATATATGTGCAAAATGACTTATGGATTGTTTTAATAAAGTATCAAAATAATCCAAATGCGTTTGATTGGTTTTGAGTATGTCACTTTTCTTTTTTACTAAAATGTCATTTTATATTAGAAACACACACTTTGAGTCATATCAATCACATAATGTGTCATTTTGATGTGATATAAATTTCTACATGTCACAAATGACTTATGAATCATTTTCCTAAATTATTAAGACAATATGAGATCATTTTCTTGGTTTTCGATGAGTGATTTTTTTGATCTAAAATGTCAATTTTAAATTGATAATGGACACTTTGAGTCATAATGGACATATCTTGTACTAGATTGAGGTGAATTTAATTCCTACACATAAAAAAATAAATTATGGATCATTTAATTAAAGTATCCAAACAATCCAAATGCATTTTCTTAGTTTTGAGTATGCCGATTGTCTTTTTTACTAAAATTAATGTCAATTTTAAATAAAAAGACACATTTGGAGTCCTACCAGTCACACCATGCATCAAATTGATGCAAGTCTAATTCCTACATGTGCTAAATAACTTATGGATTTTTTCCCTAAAGTATCAAAACTACTCGAATGGGTTTGTTTTGTTTTGAGTATGTCAGTTTTTTTTACTAAAATTAATGTCAATTTTAAATAAAAAGACGCACATGGAGTCATATCAGTCACACCGTGTGTCGGATTGAGGTACAAATGATTCCTACAAATCCCAAATGAATTCTGGATCATTGTCTTCAAGTATCAAAATAATCCGAACTTCCAATGTTACCACACTTTCCATTTCCTTTATTTGTCTAACTTCCAACACTGCATACTGAGTCGATGTTCTTAGCCAAAAAACCTTCCTCTAATCTTCTATTTTTTTAACAATGAGAAAGGTTTTTCAGATAATAACATCAACTCAATATGCAGTGTTGGTAGGTCATCAGATAAAAACAATAGAAAGCATGGTAACATTGAAAAAAAGTAACAGGTTATCTCTTTTATGCCTTGTTGAAGATAGTTGAAAGCAAAATATGACTTCCCAAAAGATCAGTGAAAGAAAATAAATAAGAATTAGATAAAAACTATTAGGAAATTAACTTAAAAATAATAGATAAAATAATGAGAAAATTAATTAAATAAAAATTAGGAACTCACCTTTTCATGATGGTTTCATACATTCTTGACCCATTTCCTTGTTATCATTATCTTAGTTGTAGTCTCAAATGAACATGAGAAGCTCCAAAAAAAACACCAAACTAGAAAAAAAGAATCCACATGTATAAGGAAAAAATTATTATGTGAGTAATACTAAAAAATAAATAAATTAAACATAAATACGAAATGATACATTAATTCTATGGATAATGATTTTACTGTGAAAACATTAAGATTACCTCTGGGCAGAGGAAGTGTCACTGCTCTTCTTGCAAAGGCAGTGGAGGGAACTTAAAGGAAAGTGATAAATTCAAACACTGCAGGGGTGGAATTTTTTTGAGGGAGAATAAGTATGTGGAAGTTTTGGTGTAGAAAGACATGAAAGATATAAAAAATATTCTAAAATAAGTGAACTCTGTAAGGAATAATGAAAATTAAATCAATGTTTCATTATATATTTTTTCTAGTAAATCGGGAAAGTATATCATAAAATTACCTTTACATATTCCCAAAGGGTTTCCTTCGTTATAGTCTGTTCTTCCGCGGGATTGGTAACACCATCATTTGCAGCAGACATTGTCTACATGAGTAGTCAAACATTTAATTTAGATTATGTTAACGCAGTAGAGAATATATAATATTATGAGGAAAAACATAGTATATTAAAAAAACTTTAACCTTCTCATTGAACTCTCAATTGTAGTCTTGAAGTCCAATCTCTCACGAGCATGAGCAGCTTTGAACAAACCACCCCAACTTGAACAAAGGAATCCACCTGTATAAGAAAACAATTCTTATGTGTGTAATACTAAAAATAAACAAATTAAAAATAAATACGAAACAATCCATTACTTCTATGGAAGTCACATCTTCATGTTATTTGTGTATATTCTTCCATCAAGTATGTTTCCTATTCATTTCTAAACAAATCTATATCATCTCATGAATATGATTTTTTTTAGTCATAGTAGTACTAGAAAAATATAAATACACAAAAGATTAATAAACATTTTAAATGAAATAATATTTATCTTCAAAAATACCTCTTTAGGGATGCCAATTTATTGATGGAATACAATCTCTACCATAAATTTACAAACATAATAGCCAAAATATTTTTCATTTATTTGTTTTAGACACTACATAAACATTGATAAAACAAGTAATTTTTTTGATATGCATCTGGATATTGAAATATTATTATATATATCCTGATACTTGTCCAGTTGTAAAACTTTTCAGGTTCCTTGTGCACATTGGTTGTCCTCATTCCATGATTTTCATGATATTTATAAACCGCTCTATCATAACAGAATGCTCATTAAAACATAATATAAAATATATAACTTGAAGTTTAGTTATAAAATGTTGGATGTATTGTATTAAAAATTGTAAAACGTCATCATGTGTGGTCGGTTTATTGGGTATCCATGCATTGAATCAAGGAAATAAATCTTTAGAGTATCCAAATTGAATGCAACGAGAATCCAATTTCTCATAAAAATACAAAAGGAGAAAGTAATGTAATAAATGAAAGTATATTTGATATGATTAGATTATAGAGTTTTACCCCTACATCGTTGGTATTAAGAAGAGCCTTCCATCCACAAGTTTACTTTCAAACTATTTGGCCAAGTCTCTCACTATTTCATTCATTTTTTTGGATTCTATTTCCTTTTATTCTACATAGGTGACATGAGGACTAATGAGTCCAAATTTATTTTCATGGTTAAATTCCTTAAATTTTTATTGATATATATTTCTACAAAAAATATGAAATGTATTTATTCATAATTAACATAGTATATCATATTTTAAAAAAATAAATCCAGAAAACATACCTCATGTATACAATTAAAACTAAGGCTCCTAGCCATTCATTGTTGTGGATTTAATTTAAATTCTCAAGTTAAATTTAGTTTGTACCTTCCTCTCCATATATTTTTTCTTAAAAATCAACTATGCGACTACTACAATTTTGTAACTTTTTATCTACATGAACCTTCAATGTTAGTAAATATAGATATTGAACGGGTGGGGTAAAGGTGATTTCAGAATATATTTTTGATTGGTTGGTTAATCCTTTAGATGGTTTTGAGTCGACCTTTAGTCTCACCCCCTTACCTTTGTACGTTTGTAATAACATTCATCAGTTTAGACCTTTTTTCATTAATTGTTAAAGGTTTAACATGAGAAATAAATTGGAAATGAATACCTTCTTATCAAAATGTGTTTTTACAAGATCTGATAGCCATGCGATGAATTTTCTAATATCTTGGTTTAAAATGTGAATATCTTCATCATAAAGTGGAATAGGTAGCTCGGTGCTTGGCTCATGATCTATGCTAATCGTCACTCTCAGATGACCTGTTGGAAGTGGTATGTTGTGTAGCTTGTCATATTAGATATTGAACACCGTAACCCTCACTACAAGGTGATGGGTAGGTGTTGATAGATATAAATCACATTCATTTTCCCCCTACAGAATATCAGTATAGGAAAGTTATTAGTTTCATTATGATTCACATTTCATAGAAAAAATTATTAGAATATTGATTACCTCAACTAAGACAGCTCTTTAAGGAGAATGACTCGCCTCGAATCTGGTGGGGGTGGGGTGGGTTCTTCACAAAATGGGTTTTCTTGAGTTATTTAATCTCTTTGCTATTCCTGTAACAGTTTTTAGTAACTCAGTATTCTAATGAAGTTATTCTTCAAGGGAAAATAATCTTTCTTTCATCTCTTCTATTTCTATATCTTTATCCTCATGTTGTTTTTTCCCTAAAAATATGTTCGGTGTGTCACCCCAAAACATGCACCTATGATGTAGCCATACTTTTTTGGCCACTTAAAGGACATAAATAATAGGTTTTTATCCAGTATAGGTGTTTATGATTCCTATAAAAATATTAGATAAAAAAATATAGGAAAATAAGTAATCATTGTTATTTAATAGTGATTTAAAGAAAAACAATTTTTTATTATGTCATACTTACACACGTTTCCCACACTTTTTTTGTGTTTTCATCTTTCAGTATCCCATATTTATTTACAAGTTCCTTCTTCCAAAAAACATGGTTTGGGATAGAAGTGGATTTTTATTTGGATTCATCAATCTGCATATAAACATAGGAATATAATTATGCAGTTGTTTCATGTCACATAAAAGTATTACTGTAGATTCAAAATACGTACCAATTTTTTTTCAAGTCACTAGAACAAAAAATATTTATAAAGTCAGATTTTTTACTTATGTTATCTAGAACCAACATGAAAATATGTGAATATTTCTTTTTCATGTCCATTGTTACATGAACAGACATGAAAAATCCATTTTTCACGTCAGTTATATAAAAACCGACATGAAAAATGTATCTTTACCACTCTTTCACATCAGTTATATTGTTTAACTAACATTAATGATTGAATTTTCACATAATTTACATGATAATCGATGTTATATTTCTTTTAAATTTTTATGAATTGATGGAGGATTCAATTTGCGGTCTTCCATTCTTGCGACACAGGTCTCGTTTCTCTCTCACCTATGCCCTAGCTCTCTCGTTTCTTTAATCTGGTGGTCCAATCTTAAATTACAATCTTAATACACCCTTAGGTTTCATTGGACTCATATTATGCATCTAAGATAGATACGATCATCTCTAAATTAAGCCTTACACATTGTCATTTATCTCTTTTCGGTCGTTCTTTGGTGTGGAATCCCTAACTATCGTTTTTTCGATCCAGTGGACTTCATTATCACATTACCATATTTATACACCCTTGGGTTTTTTCAGATTCATTGTTACACATTTGATTATAGATCTGCTCGTCTCCAACTAGATCGACCAAAGGTATGAATATCTTTTATAAAGTGTGAATTAGTTATTCCTGATTTTATTTCTAGTATGAATTAGTTGTCCCCATTCAATATATTTTTCCTTGTTTGGATTACTTTAAAATTATTTTATAGAATATGTCATGTTGGTATTTTGATCATTTCTGCATTTATATATGTATACTTTTTTCTTAATATTAAAATCAAGTGGAAGGTAAATAATATTAATATAAACTATTTGTATCTATTTAGAAAGGGAGAGTCGAATGGATATTTCAATGGTTCATGATATATATAAATATCCATCTCCCTAGTTATATCTTCTCTATTTTGAAAGGATGTAGCCTCTTCCCTATGATGTAGTCACACACTAATTGTTTCAGGTATGCTGACCCTTATTAATCTCATTTTTTCAAATTAGAATCATTATCCTCCTTGTCTATATTATATATATTGTTTTATGGATATCACTGTATATATTTTTTTTAATAATTTCATAATATTATATTTATTTATTTTTACTTATTTTTTTTGAAAGGAATCTATATTGTAATTCCTTACGTATGAATAAATTTTATCATCAAAATTTTCTAGTTTCCTTCTAATATTTACCTTCTTGGTTTTCTATATTTTTCAATTTCATTTTTAATCCTAATATTTTATAAATCACTTCCTTTGTAATAAAGGTTAATAAGAAATTTAAATATAACATCTTCTTATTTTTCAATGTAATTTTATAATGCTATTATAATGTAACTTTCATCAACATTAACACCCTTTAATATTTTTTATTATCCACTTGATATATATTATAATGACACCACCCAACTTATTTTTTAGTATGGATTATGATCAAATATTTTGAAATCCTTTTTAATTCATTTTTTTATCCTATGTTTAATATGATATGTTAGGATTATGATTATTTTCTCATTTATGTTCTACAGATATGTAACTTTAATAATTATTTGATGGGTGAATATATTATATCCCTCTAAAGAATTGGAAATTTATTAGGGTATTTAACACCCTATTATCTTTAATGTGGTTAGAGAATTTTACCTTCTATTACTTTAAAAACTTGGTTATCATTGAAATAATATACTATTTACCCCTCTAAATTAATTTTATCACCACTATATTCTTTTGAAAAAATATTTGTTTTTGATATTTATTTTTTATATTTGTTATAGATAATAGTGAATTGAAGTTGGATTACTGCACCTCGAATATGTGATGAATATGAGGAATGTATCAATTCTTTTTTGGAAATTTCTAAACAAAATGTTCCAAAAAATGAATTGTTTTTCTTTCCATGCCTGAAATGTTTAAATTTGAAGAAGCTAAAAAGAATAGAGATCAAAGATCATTTAATTTGTCACGGTTTTAATTCAAGTTATATCCCTTGGATTTGGTATAGTGAAACTGAGTAGAAATTTAGATCTATTGATGATGGTGTTTGCAATTTGATAAATATGATCAACTTGATGAAATGATTCATGATATTGAAATAGAGGAAATTGAGAAACAACCGAAAATTGGGCATCTATATGGTGATGCAGAAAAACCATTGCATCTGGGTTTTATAGAATTTACAGTTTTATCAACGATTTTAAGATTGATTAACCTAAAGGAGAAACACAAATGGAGTGAAAATAGTTTTATAGAGCTGTTGTAATTGTTGAAAGACATTATTTCTAAAGACAATGATATTCCAAATTCACATTATAAAGTGAAGAAAATATTATTCCTGATGATATTGGGTTACAAGAAACTAAATATCTTCCCAAATGACTATATGCTATATAAGAAAAAATACGAATTTCTGTTAGAGTTTTCTAAACGTGGGACCTCAGGGTATAAGTTAAAAGAAAAATCATAGGCTGATTTAGCAGTTACAGATACCCCTACTAAGAAATTTTGATATCTTCATATAATTCCTTGTTTCAAACGTTTATTTTCAAATTCACATGATGTAAAAAGGTTAATATGACATGAAAATGAGAAGATATGTAATGGAAAATTACAAAATCCAGTTGATTGTTCACAATGGAAGAAAATTGGTCACTAATTTTCTATATTAGGAAAAGAAGTTAAAAATCCCAGACCTGAACTTTGCATGAATGTAATGAATCTATATCGAATCCTTAGTAGCACACATAGTTTATGGTCTATTTTATTGGTAATTTACAACTTATCTCCTGAATTTTGTTTGAAGCAAAAATATGTCATGTTGAGTTTAATGATATCTAGACCAAAATAACCAGAAAATGATAATCATGTTTTCTTGTCACCATTAATTGATGATTTGAAACTTTTATGGGAGGAAGGTATTAAGGTGTATGATTCTTATAAAATGGAATATTTTCAACTACATGTGATGATTATATTCACTATAAATGAATTCTTAGCATATGGTAATTTTTTTGGATACAATTTTAATGGGCATAAAGCTTGACCAATTTGTAAACAAAATACTTCATATTATCAACTACATCATGAGAGAAAAATAGTATACATGGGTAATAGGAAGTTTTTTGTCTTTGAATCACTCTTATTGAAGATTAAAAAAGGCATTAAATAGCTCACAAGAATTTGTTAGTGCTCCAAAACCATTGTCCACCAATAAATATTTTGAGAGGGTGAAAAAAATTGATGTGACATTTGGAAAGACACATAAATCTGGTAATGATAGAAATATTTGGAAGAAATGATCAATATTTTTTGAGCTACCATATTAGAGATATCATGAGGTCAAACATAACATAGATGTCATGCACGTGGAAAAGAATATATGTGATAGCTTGATTGGAACATTGTTAGATATTAAAGGAAAGAATAAAGATAGGTTGAATTCAAGATTGTAATTACTCTCAATGGGAATACGTTTTGAGTTAGCTCCCACTCCTGATGGAAGTCGAACATTATTTCCCCTAGCTTGTTATACATTATCCAAGAGGGAGAAAATTATCTTTTGTTAGTGTCTTTATGATATAAAAGTTTCATAGGGTTATTCTTCAAATGTAATTTTTTTTGCGTCTTTAAAGGATTTGAAGTTGACAGGTATGAAGTATCATGATTATCACATCATAATGCAATAACTTCTACCAGTTGCATTGTGTGGAGTATTTCCCATTTGTGTTATAATGACTATCATGAATGTGTGTTATTTTATCAACTCAATTTATAATAAGGTGATTTATTTGAACGCTTTGAAAAAATTGGAGAATGAAGTGGTTTATATACTTTTTCAATTGGAAATTTATTTTCCTCCATCCTTTTTTGATATCATGGTGCATTTAATGGTTCACTTGGTGTGAGAAATAAATATTTGCAGAATTGTATATCTACGTTGGATATATCCTTTTGAAAGGTATATGAAGATATTAAAGGGGTATATTAAGAATCCACATCGACCTAAAGCCTCCATTGTTACAAAGTATATTTCTGAAGAGTTTGCAGAGTTTTGTACAAGCTATTTTTCTATAGTGGAGAAAATTGGTTTGCCTACATCTTTCCATGAACAAGTCAATTATAAGGGAAAGGGGATCCTTGGATTGAAAGTAAAATTGTTGACATGTTCAAAGATAAAGAAGGTATATTTATAAATCTTTAATAACATAGATGATGCTAAAAAAATATATAATATTGCATATTAATGTTTTGAAACAATGTTATCCAAAAAATAAAGATATGTGGATTTTGAATGATAATAACAAAACTTTTTTTCCATAGTTTAAAGAGATCATGCTTGGTAGATTAGATGCATCTAAAACATTGAGATGGATAGTGGGAGGTCCCAATTTAAATTTGATAACATGTTCTGGGTATGATATTAATGGATATACATTTCATATGAAAGATCAAGACAACATAAGTGTAGTTCAGAATAGTGGTGTATTGGTGTTCACAGAAGCAATGCATTTTTTGAGTACCAAAGACAAAAAACCAATCTCTATATCAAGTGCATATTATGGAGTCATTAAATAAATCTAGGAGGTTGATTACATTAAATTTCAAGTTAAAATGTTAAAATGAAAATGGTTTATCAATAAAAATAGTGTTAGACACGATAAATTTGGAATAATAGTAGTTAATATGAATAAACTAGAATACACAACTGATCCTTTTATCATGGAGACACATGGAATTTTTTTTCTATGTTATTGATCAATATGATATGCCGTGGTCTATTGTTTTACAAAGAAAAAAAAATGGTATTTTGGTGATGATAAACTTGATGAAGATGATGATTTATATGAGATCCCTATTTCAATAGAAATATTAACAGATTATATAGATGAACACATCAAAGACATGGTTTGTTCCATACAGAATGACCATAAAAAAAGGAATTTGGAAAAACAATCCTTTATTACATTCTTAATTTTACAGGAAACATATGTTTTATTTTGATTTCCTTATTAAAATTTCACAAAATTTCAGATATTTTAATATTATTTTATTTATTAAAACATGTATTATAACTAATAAGTTATTTTTTTATATTAATTTTATTTTGTTTAGTTTACCATATTTACCATTACATAACTTATTTATTAATTTATTTTGTCAAAAAAGTATTATTTTAAATTTAATATGAAAAAATAAAAACAATAATATTGTATGAGTGTATATTCAAAAAATATTATTTTTGGTATAAAAAATGATTTATTAGGTTGGACCATTTTTTCTATTAACACAACATTTTTGGATTTTATTTCATTTGTTTATGACATTTCATCTCACATTACTATTGTTAGCATTTTAGTTAACT
Organism: Viscum album; assembly: GCA_963277665.1. Classification (NCBI taxonomy): domain Eukaryota; kingdom Viridiplantae; phylum Streptophyta; class Magnoliopsida; order Santalales; family Viscaceae; genus Viscum; species Viscum album. Next base: position 393,718,113 of record OY728160.1, read on the forward strand.
ATAAAAAATACGAATAAAAACATGTTAAGTTTAGTTTAGTTTACTTTTTTTTTTGATAATTTTTAATTTTTAATTTTCATTGAATGTAATAGTTGTATTCATATTTTCATTTACTAATTGTTTTTTGCTTTGATTTATAGGATAATGATAGATCCATCAACTGATACACCACATACTTTTAGAGATGATCGTTCTAATACCACCGGGGAGGAACAAACACATGCTTCTATTGATGAGTCTCCTTATCCTTCTTTACAGGAGACAATAACTTCCATGGGGGGAAAAGAGTTATAGGGTGGGTAAACGTGGAATCACACGTTTACCAAAATTATCTATTGTCCATAGTCAGTACTTAGAGGGTATCAGTATAATTTTATGATAATGATATTACAAGAGGTCGACATGAAAAACAATTCAAGACTTTTATACCAGTACAGACTAAAAGTAAAGTTAGTATTTTGATAGATACTTGGAGAAGTGTTGACAAAGTGACCATATATCACTTGTGGGAGAATTTTTTCGTAATCATATTTGTTATTATTTTACTTATATTGAAATTTTTATAGTTATATATGTTTTCACCCTTCTTATCAGATGAAATATGATATACCTAATACTGGAGGAGTCAGAAAGAAATTTCTATCATTGGCCGCTAGGAGATGAAGTGATTTTAAATCAACCCTCACATTAGAATTCATTTTTGGGGATAGAAAACATGAAAATCAATGTCATATATATCAATTTATAGATGAATATGCTTGGAATAAATTTGTTGAAAGAATACGAGGAGAATATTTTTTGGTAAGTGCAATGTTACCTATAAGAACTTTTTTTTATATTAATGATCATATTAATGATTTTTTAATTCTTAATTTACAATAATTGAGGATATCTCATCAGGAGATCCAAAAAAGAAACATATACCCTCATACTTTATCTCGGGGAGGGAATACGTTACTAGAAGAGTAAATTATGGCTGAAAAATTTCAAAAACTAAGGGCTAAGTCTTCAGGATCAGTATAGGCTGGCACTCTTTCCCCCCACAAGACATGAAAAATGGAAGATGGATCAGATGAGAAAAAAAGTATAATATCTTATAGAAGAGTCGAGGGTTGTAGCTAAGAGGATCGTAAGATGTTTAGTTTATTTACTTATTTAAGTTAAATAAATTATTTATATATTGTGATTCATTATGATATTTTCAAATATTCTAAATGGGATTCTCTTGACAAGTATAGCACACATAAGGTCTTTATATTTTAGGGTAAACAGAATATTTTAGCTGCAGTATTGGGAAAGCCTAAACACTAGGGTCGTGTATGAGGATATCCAGTAGGTGTATCGGTAAAAAAACATTTCCCCATTATTAATATTCTTAAAGGTAGGATGTTTATAAAAAATAGAAACTTTAGAAGATGAAGTTTAGGATATTCGTGTGAAGATGTAGGACAATATCAGAGCTTCCATACAGGTGATGTTTACAAACATGCAAAAATAGTTTTAGACTATTGATCCAACTCCTCCACCTCCACCACCTCCGCCACCTCTGCTAGTAGATCCCTCTACTACTTATCCTACTCATATATCTTTTCTTGAAGACCCCACTCATTCTCATCCCACTTTAATACCCCCTCATCCTCGACTTTCCAGTTATTTCAAGTTATATGTTTATGAGCCCCAATATATTGTTTCATGTCAGATAATATTTTATTTTGGTGATACTATTCATCATCAATAGATAATGATATATCATCACAGGGTCACTATAAAATATATTATAGATAAATCATCAATAATTACATGTTATACATATGAGGTAAATACAGTTGGACATAGTATCAACCATTTTCTAGCTTGGTCATCTAAACTTGTTTGACATATTATCATAGAGGTATATGTATATTTTATATTTTATTTCAGTTTAATATTAAATTTGTTTTATCATTATAATTTTTATATATTTATCTATTTTTATAGTAATAATTTAAAGTTAGATAAATACTATATAGGCAACAACATATACAAAGTGTTATGACTTCAAATACAGTTTCTACTAATTTTGATATATTGTCGAGATATTCAAATTTTTTATTAGATGTATATGATATTACAATTGAAGACAATTTTTGTGAGAATTAAATGAAGGTGGGTATTTTGAAAAACAATATCATGGAGCTTATAGCTGGAGATCAGTTGGGCATTAACACAATGAATTTTTTTCCATGTAAGTCAATTAACAATTTTTTTCCATTCATTTAATTTATTGAAAATTTATTCTTATTTTTGTTTTGTATTAGGTATCTTTATAAAATTTGTACAGATCATGACAAGACATATGTATATAGATTTATGGATCCACATTTCATTTCACCTATAGTTAAGACAATGAATGATGTATAAAGAAAAATTTATATTGCTGAAAGATTTTAAAAGAATGTAATTATTCAGAGTTGGATGTTTCATTATATTTAAGAGTATGAAACATATTTATCACAAAGTGTTTTATATATCTTAACATAATAACCAAGAATATTAATTTTTTTAATATATTAGTTTTCATTGGATGTTGGGTGTTTTTTTCCAAGAGAGAGGATACTTTACTGGCTATACTCGATCCACGGTGAATTGCAAGAAAATTTTATGAATGTATTGAACATGAAAGTTTAAATATTTTAATATTTTTTTATATTATAATGGATTAAATTTATTTTATTCATATTATTTTCAAACAGGGAATGGAATTTCTATAGAGGAACCACACAAAAGAAAATCCCCAAAATAAAATATATAAAAGAAAAGGTGAATTTTCAATTACAATTACTAAATTTTGGATATATTACTTATAAATGTTATTTAGAATTGATAAATTCTTTTAAAAATAAATATAATAAACAAGGAGTAAAATAATGAGGATAATATGTTTTAAGATTTATGTATGAAATAATTTCAACTCGGACAATTTCAAAGTTCAATAAGGTTAGATTTATTTATAAACGTTTCCTTGATATCAAATTTGTTTTATTCAACATAAATACATGTTAAATGATTTATTTATAATTTCTAGATTTTTTATCACCCGCTACCTTATAATAAAAAGGAGTTAATGCACTTAAAAAATTAATGGGAGAATCATTTCACAGGTTTGATTCAAATTTAGTTTGTTTGTAATATATATTATAAACTTAAAAGTTTAAATTTTAAGTGTTTTTCTATTTTTCTACTAGTTATGTTGTTTTCTATTTTTCTTCTTGTTTTTGATTGTTTTTGCTGAGGAGGGAGGATAGATTTAACTATATTTAAAAAAAAACTAAATTTTCACGTCAGTTATTTGGTAACCGATGAGAAAAATCATTATCAAAGTTTTTCACTTCGGTTATTAATTAACCGACATGATAAATCTTCTTCAACGTCATTTATTTTATAAAACTGACGTGAAAGAAGGTTTCTCAATGGATATTTCATGTCATTTATTTATATAACTAATGTGAAAGATTAATTATCTCTCTCTTTCACACTGGTTATAAAATAACCGACGTGAAAAAATTCCACAAAAAATTATTTAAAACATATTTTATTTATAATTGACATTATAAAATTATTTACAACATCCCACATAACAACTTCACCTATTAACCAATGTTAAAAATCAATAAAAACTGACATGAAAATTCATTATTTTCACTAGTGAGTGTAGTGTATATCATCATTTCTTTAAGGTAGATGTATGCTAGTTTTGCTGCCTGTTTCTAATTTTCAACACTCAATTGTTGTTTCATAAATAAAAAATTCTCAATCAAAGTGATGAATAGACATATCTTCAAACAATGTATTAACATCCACAATATACCTGAAAATAAAACTCCACATGATGGATAGTAAACGTATCCCACACTTCTTGGGTTATCAGGTGTGCATACATAAGCGACGGATGCAAGTTTATTTTCCCTTCACCATCTTTAAGATGACATATCGTTAGAATTGTGTGAAAGCCTATACGAATCCTTCTAGTAAGCATTAATACATATTTTTGTGTGGGATTCATCTACTATAAATGAACTCTTCAAGGGATGATGAAGAGTAAGTCAATGTTTCATTATTTTATTTTTTAGTAAAATAAAGAAAGAATATCATAATGTTATCCTAATATCTTCCCAAATCAATGTCTTAAGCATGGACACAACATGGTGCCACAAATATATATCAATCAGAACACATTTCTGAGTGATGAACCCAATGTAACTACTAAACATGGACTTATTAGGGTTAACATGATGGCCATGTGCATTCCATCCGACCAAAAATTTGATGTCTTTTATTTTCACCTTAACAATTTTTTCTAACACCATCACAATACAACACCCCTATTTTGTCTAAAACATCAGATCTTCATAGCCAACCATTTCCTTGGATTCAATATCATCCATATGTTGTTCCTCTAGATTGGTATCATTTACATGTGTAGAAGGTCATTGTTCCTCTACACTAGGAGCATCAATAGGCTGAGAAACCTTTTATTCCTTATGATTGGGAGCTCTAGCATGTGCATAAGGTCATTGTTCCTCTGCACTGGGGGTAGCTACAGGATGAGAAACCTATTATTCCTTAGGATTGGGAGCATAGTCACGTGAAAAAGTCATTATCTAAAAAAGTGGTTTAACATTTAATTTAAATTACATAAATGCAGTGGTGAATAGATAATAATATTAGGTAATGTAATGTATATTACAAAAAGATATAACCTGATTATTGAACTCTCTTTTTTAAAGGCTGAAGATCTTTGACCCCTCTATAGAGTATCCAAATACCTTAATTGTGGTCTCGTATGACATATAAAACCCCATATACAATGGGACCACTGTGGAATGATTGCGATGTATCAATGAAAAGACCATCCTTAGTTGAATTTTCATCTAACCCTTCAACATTTTTGGTCAATAACAGAACAATTGAACACTTTCGGTTTGAGGGATCTGAAACATAAAAATACATGTACTACCTATGATTCCATTATAAATGTTTCTTCTTTGTACCCTTCCTTACTGAAATCCACTTTCATGAATCCCAATTCATCTATTTTAACAACACTCTTGTTATCAATCCACTTGCATTGAAAAATTAGCACTTGGAATGTTGTATAATCCAACTACCATATTTATTTGATGATGCCAAAGTATGACATATTTGTGTAAATTGGATTTCTTCCCATAGTACAAAAACATATAACACTTCAGCTATAAGTGTAAATCCACTATTTTTCATGGAATTTCCTTTATCATGTTCATTTTTATAGAACAAATAACCATTAATTACACAACCATTGTAAGATAACACATACACGCTTGGTCCCCTGGCTAGACATCGAAGTTATTATGAAATTGAATCCAGATTTTCATCTGACTCCATAAAAATATGGTCTCAAAACCATCCTATAAACTATTTATTATGTTTATTTGATATCCATCTTTCCGTACTTGATGGATTCAAATGCATAAGAATTTCTTTGTGAGTTTCAACATATAGGGAAACCTCTAAACTATTATGAAAAATGTAAAGGTGTTCCTACTCCCAATATGTAATATTGATTGCGACAACATCTATTCAAAAAATTCCTTCACGCACAAGCTAACTAGTGTGAAGAGATTTCGGTAGACCAATGCTTTCCACACCAGACAGGTAATCGGTGTATAATTCAATGACTTCCTCAATAATATATTGATCCACAATATAACCCTTTGTCCGAATTCTATTTTTGTCACACCCTTTCAAAATATTCATATGTCGTTCAATGGGGTACATCCATCTATAGTATAAAAGACCACATAGTTGAATCTCTCTCACCAAATGAACCATCAAGTGAACCATCATATCAAAGAATGCTGGTAGGAAGAACATTTCCAATTCAAATAATTTGATTGTAATTTCCCTTTCCATAGTCAGAAATTTCACCAGGTCTATAACTTTACTGCATATAGATTTGAAAAAGAAATAGAACTTGGTTAATGCCTGATGTGAATTCTTGTTTAACATACAACATAAAGATACAAGAATTAACTCTTGCATCAAAACATGACAATCATGTGATTTTAGACCCTTTAACTTTAAATTAGTCATTGACATGATATTCTTGATATTCGATGAATACCCCTCAAGAACCTTTATATCATTCAAGAAGTTAAAAAACTGATATCTCTCCCACCTGAAAAGCGTGTAAGCATCTGGAGGAAGAATTTTTTTTTCACCCTTCATTGGTTCCAACTCTTCCTGTATTCACATGTCAACCATGTCCCACCTAGCCTTAATCCTTTATTTTACTGGGTGCATTTACCAATGTGCCGATGACAATATCATATAAATTTTTTAAACATGAAAAACATCTAGAAAATGTCTGACGTAAAAAAAATTCCAGTATAACAATTCAAAAAAACCTGATCTCGTTTTCCAACCAGTTTTCATAAGGTTTTTTGAAAATGATTTACCAAAAGCAGTGTCCACATCTTTTGATTTCTCAAATAGTTGATCACCTATTAGTGGAGATGGTGCTGTATGTTCTTCCAAACTTCCATCAAATGACGTCGTCCAAGATCTATACTTATGCCATCGGGGTAGAAATATACGTTGCCCTAGAAACACAGTCTTCGATGAATGTTTCAACCTAATTGAATGTGTACCTTGTTCACAAATGGGACACCTTTGAGTTTCTTTAATGATATATCCTGAAAAATTTCAATAAAGAGGAAATTAATTTATCATCCCATACAATATGACTCTTAATGTGAAAGCTTCATTTCTGTAAGCATCATACAACATAACACCTGAATCCCACAATAATATCAAATTATCGATCAATGGATCCAAATAAACATCAATATCATTACCCAATAATCTTTTTATTGATAAAAGCATAGATAACATGATGTATTTTCATTTCAAGAATAACCACAGTAGAAAGTTATGATTTACCAACATAACCGACCATGTACTATGAGTGCTGCTTTGAAAACCAAAAGGATTCACTCTATCTGTAGATAATACAAAATGAATGTTTCTTTACTCATTTCCAAATTTAGGATACTCATGATCAATTCTCTTCTACTGAGAAGAGTCTTCCAGGTGATGAAGTTTCCCATATTTATTTCTTGTATCTGTATGCCACATCAATTTTCTTGTAGTCTCCTCACTTCCATAAAGGTTCCTAAATCCTGGAATGATTGGAAAGTACCATACAACTTTCTTAGGACCCAATTCATCTTTCTTTTATCGAGAAACACCACACTTTGGGAATTCTTTAAGTGTTTTTTGGTTATTGTGAAATAGTATACAATCATTTGGACATACATGTATTCTTTCAGAGATCATACCCATCAAATGTAACATTCGTTTGACATTGTATGTTTGGCTAGGGTGCTCATTATCTTATGGGAGCATATCATTAAAGAGAGCAAGTAGTTCAGTAAAACTGGCATCACTACATCAGTTTTCTACTTTCAAATTATACAGCTTCAGTGCAACTAAAAATGTTATATATTTAATGCATCCAATATACAATGACATCTTTTCACAACTCTTTAACTTCTCAAACAATTTTGGACAATCACGAAGTTCATCTTCAACTATGATTGTTATTTCCTCAATACAATCTTCATCATCATTCACACCTATAATCACATCCTTGGCACAATCATTTTCATTGTTCACACTTGTAATCATATCAGATGATCCATAAAATGCAGTGTTATACCAATCACTCCCTACATTCACTTTTTTCCTGTGTCTATTTCAACATTTATAACTTCGATCAATTCCTTGACAGATCATGTGTTCTTCCAACTCCTCTGGACTAATTAGTCTTGATTAAATATATTAATTATATATATTTATAAATATAATAAATATATTTATTATATTTATAATTTTATAATTATGTAACAAATATAACAAATATATATTTATAAAATTATAAATATAATAAATATTTTTATTATAATTTTATAATTATTTAAATAAATATATCTTTATTTATAATTATAACTATAAATAAATAAATATTTATTTATAATTATAAAATTATAATAAATATATTTATTATATTTATTATTTTATAATTATATATAATAAATATATTTATTATAATTTTATTACTATTTAAGTAAATATATGTTCATTTATAATTATATCTACAAATTAATATATATTTATTTATAAATATAAAATTATAATTTTATAATTATAAATAAATAAATATTTATTTATAGTTATAATTATAAATAAAGATATATATATTTTTAAATAATTATAAAATTATAATAAATATATTTGGTATATTTATAATTTTATAATTATATATATTTATAAAATTATAAATATAATAAATATATTTATAAAATTATAAACATAGTAAATATATTTATTAAAATTTTATAATTATTTAAATAAATAAATCTATTTATAATTATAAGTATAAATAAATAATTATTTATTTATAATTATAAAATTATAATAAATATATTTATTATATTTATAATTTTATAATTATATATAATAAATATATTTATTATAATTTTATAATTATTTAAATATATCTATATTTATTTATAATTATAATTATAAATATTTGTATATATTTATTAATATTTGTATATATTTATAAATATATTTATATAATTTTATATATTTATAAAATTATAAATATAATAAATATATTTATTATAACTTTATAATTATTTAAATATATATATATTTGTTTAATTATAAATATGTTTATTGTAATTTTATAAATATTTATGAGAACATAATAAGTTCATTAGTATAACATGAATGAATCATATACCTTATAAAGTATAGATATCATAAAAAACGAGTCATCACATACATGGAAAACATGAATAATAAAGGCGTGAGTGTATAAATGAACATTTAATGATGAATACATAACATATTCATGCATCATCATAATTTAGGTAATCTTAACATTTGGAATATAACAACCCATAATCATTTCCACAAATAACTTATGATCATATATATATTGACCAAATTCAATGGGGACATATAATTATTTATTTATAATTATAATTACAAATCAATATATTTAAATAGTATTTATATATAATTATAAATATATAATTATAAATACAATAAAAATATTTATTATTTAAAATAATTATTATAATTTATAATTATTTAAAAAAAATTATGAAAATTTATAATTATTTAAATAAATAAATAAATTTATTTGTTTATAAATAATTTTTTTTAAAACATTATACATATATTTGAATTATTAAAAAATAAATATTAATAAATCATATTTATATTAATTATAAACATGCGTTTTTTAATTAATGTATATAAATAAACATTATTTTTGAATATAAATATAATAACTTTATATATATTAATAACATTTTTTATTAAATTTTTTTATCAGTGCTAAGAATAGCACTAATAAAGCCATTCTTTATTAGCGCTAAAATAAGTACTGATAAATGTGACTTTTATCAGTGCTTTTAACTAGTACTGCTAAAGGTGGGGCTTTTGTCAGCACTTTCTACTTAGCACTGATAAAAGCCGGTGCTTCCCTTGCCCGAATCTATGGTAGTGTTTCTTTTGGGACTAAAAATGTTGAATTGAGATTTGAGTCCAGTTTAATGAAATGTATCCCAAAGAACATAGAAGCCTATAAAGAAGAAATTTTGAAATTTAGATCAGTTTAGAAAAAGTTATGGCTGAAATAAAAAACTAACTTAAAATAATTAAAATTCCAAAAATAGGCTATTGTTAATTTTTTTTATCCATTTAAGGAGGATAATATTCATTGTTATAATATTTAATTTTCACATGCTTCATTATTCATAAACAACATTTTTAGTGAATTTTACAATTTGAACATCATTTCACATTATGATTGTAATTCTTTCATAAAGTGAACTATCACTTGGTACATTTTTGAACACATCCTAAAACGCCCAATGGTCTTGATTTTATTTTCATATTTTATTATCAAGTTCCCCATTCCATTTAGAATAATTCATAATTTTGGATCACTTGGAGATTCACATTGGAAGATCATTGTTTTGGACATTCAACCCAGGAAATTCTGGGCAAAGTGAACTCAAAAGAAGCCCAATAATATCACTGTATTTTACATGATTCAATACCAATAAAGCTAAAATTTGAACTGGAGATATATTGAAACCTGGGTAAAATTTCATTCAACCGTGTCAATATCTAATTCAGATGTTTGAAGAGAGTTCTAGGTAGTCTAAGTTGAAGATGAAATTTTGGTCTAGATTCTACGACCTAGAATTACATCCCACCATTTTGATCATATCTCTAAAAAAAATACAATTGGGATGAAAATTTACAATATTTTAGGTTACATCATTGTATTCAATGTATTTTTCTATAGAACACTCAAATTAAGACATCTAGTAGTGTTTTTAGACACATCTTCTGAAGGCATGCAAGATGGCTCCCATTTCGGGTCAAGGGTGGAAAATTCCACATTCCACAAACTTTCCACCACCCCAGGCCTACCATAATCAAGTGGTAAGACTTGGAATATTGGGGTCACTACCCAAGCCTCTTGAAATTTCTATTTAAGGCAGTTGTGGTGAAGGAGTTATAGGATTCTTGGTTTTTGTTTCATTTTAATGTTATGTTGTAGCTTTGTCTTTATAATGTTCTTATTTCAATTATAAGTTATTCGAATCACCTTATTCTATTATTAAAACTTATTATTCTTATCAATTTTGTACTTTTTATTCAAAAATTGATACCATTTCATTAATATGTGAATTTATTCACACATCTAAGAGATAAATCCTTCACACAACGGTGGAGAGTTCTTCATTTTACTGTTTTTCTTCTTCAATTCTGCCCTCATGAGTCTAATTCCCACTTTCATTGAGATAATAACATCAATAAAGGGATAATACTCTTATGGGTTTATCCAAGGAAGTATTAAGGGGATGTGTTTGATATTATTTATCACTTTATAAATGTTTTATCATTTATTTTATTTGAGTTTTTCATTCAATGATTTTCTTTCTCCCTCTTACTTAATGAATTTTATCGCCACACTTTTCACGTGCTAATAAGACCCTTTACCTTGGAGTGCTCATGAAAATGATCCTACAAGTGTATAGGTGATTATCATGTGTATGTGAAGGTGTTAAACCATTACTTTATAAGGTTGGTTTGATTTAATTGAATGAATCCTTCTCAAATTAATGAAATTGAAATCACTAAAAAAAATCATCCAATCCATCCCTTGTAATAACCTTTGATCAACTCTTCCTCATACATTAAATTCACTTAGGCATCTTAGTTTTTATTAAAATAATTTCAAACCAAACCAAATTTGGCCACTTAATAGCCAAATCTCCCACTTATAATGTATGTTTCTTATGTTTCTTCTTAGGTCTCTGAGGATTCAACAACCCAAGAAACACTAGAAGTGACCGCTTCAACCCTAAAACTTAGGTAAATTTGAGTGAGATAAAATTTTGGTGCCATTTAAGAGGAACCAAGTAATCCATCTTGACACTAATTCTATTCTACCCCATTTATCTTTTCTCACATCAATTTATCTCATCTTTCCCCTTTTTTTCACTTTTTTTGGTGCATGTCTGCCTATACCCAGGACCAATAAAATCATCTAGTTAGGGTTGATAGTCCTGGTGTTGGGGAGTCGAGAACACCTAGGGGTATATTTAAATTAGATCACAATATTCTTAACACTATAGATTAAAAATTTATCCCATTCCAATGGAGGGTATTCAAAGAAATCAACCCATAAACCTGGGTAGGAACCAAAATGTAAATCCAAATGAGGAAGCCCCAACTTAGGGAATGCATTCGATCAAACCATGAACGACTAACTCACAACTTCCTATACTAATGAACCCTCTTTCATTAGACATAATTACCTATGATTAGACCACTATGTATTCAAACCTCATGTCCTAAACCAACTTCCAACCATTCATGGGATGGATTTAGAAATTTTGTACCTTCATGTCAAGGAATTAAATGACATTATTGAAACCATGTTCCCCACACATCAACTTGAGTTAGATAAGACAATCATATTTCCTTTCTCACTAAAGTATTGAGAAAATAATTGGTTAAAAAATTTGAGACCTAAATTAATCCACTATTAGGACCAATTATAAAGATAATTATATAAAAAATACTTCCCCCATCATAAAATAATTGAACTTAAAAAGAGTATACAAAACTATTTTGAAAAAAAGGAGAGTCATTTTATGAAACATGTGAATGGTTCAAAGGAACACTTAACATGGTACCTCACCATATATTTTCAATCCTAGAACAAGTTTGAATATTTTATGAAGGTCTGGGTCTGAGAAACAAATAATTCATTGACATGATGTGTAATGGAACCTTCAAAAACAAATCCCAAAATGATGATTATGAGTATTTAGAAAATATTATTGAACCAAAACAAACATGGGGAAAATCACTTACTATGTGAATCAAACCAAATATAGTGTAATTACCACTCCAAAGTAAGAATAAATTCTCAAGTAAAAACTTTATGCACTCACTAGAAATGTTAAGAAGATTGATCTTAGAAAGGTCCAAGAAATACAAAATGTTGACCCTATTTGTACAATTTGTGAAAAAAATTACCACAAGACTAAAAAATACCCTACCATGTATTCCATAAAGTATTTTATTTTAGGAGGACCATTGGTGGAGTTTAATGGTCAGAAATTTTAGAGGCCACAATTCCAAAAAAAATTCAATCCAATTTACAATGACTATCCATGATTCTGTTGGAAGGATAGCCAATAACCCATCCAACAACCCAATCAAACACAAGGACCAAACCCCAACCCTACACAAAATTATCAAACCCATAATTAGTTTCATCCAAAAATAGTCCAATATGAATATAATTCTATCTAATACCAACAATCCATCCAATAACCCAATCAACAACCAATCAAACAACCAAAGTATCCTCCTGGGATTAACCAACCAGCATAAGCCCCTACCTGATCTACCCCCTCCCAATCCTTGAACAATTGTGTAAACAAATGGAAATAATTAATTATGAAGTGTAATCACTTAAAAATGAACTTAAAACCATTAAAACTCACAAATCACCCATGTTGACTCAGGCTTCCCTAACCCTGTGGGGAGAATAAAGTTTCATACAATCATCACTTGAACAACTAAAAGTAGTGATCGTCTTAATAAGTGGAAAATCCATCAAAAAACCTAAAAAAACCATTCCAAAACCATTAAAAGCTAAAAAATCACATTACAATGATGAAGAGACACCCTCAGATTCTGAAAAATCCAATGAGGATGTGAGATAACCAAAACCTCACAAAAAAATCAAAAAATATGATCCATTCCCTCAATGCATGAGAGGAAAAACTAAACCTAAAATGAATGAAACATTGAGGGAAATATTCTCTCAGGTTAAGTTGAACATTCCCCTTCTCGATGAAATCCAAACCATTCATCCTTAATAAAATTACCTTAAGAACTTGTGCACTTTTAAAAATAAATTTACACATAAAAACTAAGTCCTTTTGGATGATAATGTGAGTTCCTCTATTCAAGGGACCATTCCCCATAAGTTGAAAGAACCTGGATGTCCATACATCCACATTGAGTTAGGAGAGAACAAAGTTTTCAAATCCCTTTTTGATCTAGGTGGTAATGTGATTCTCATTCCATATGCCATGTATTTTCAGTTAATCCTTTAAGAACTCCAACCCACTTTTTTCACTCTTCAAATTTCTCATCGTAGTGTTAAAGTTCCAAAGGGGTTCTTAAAGGATGTTTTGGTGAAAGTTAAAAATTTCATTTACCCAACTGAATTCATTTTCCTTAACAATCACCCAATATTAGGTCCTAGGGATAAAACCCCCATCATCCTTGGTCGTCCCTTCTTAGCAACAATCAACTCAGTCATCTGAGTTAGGAATGAGAACATGATAATAACCTTTGGAAACAGGAGCATCAATATGAACATTTATAATGAAAAATCTCAAATTGGAGATGATATAGAGATCCATGAGGTTATTTGGATAGGCATTGTTGATTTTTAAGCACATGAACATCAAGGAATCATTAAAATATTCTTAAGTTAAGATGATATTGACTTTCTTTGTTCATATGTGGGAAATTTGTATCCATGGCTTGAATCACTTTTAGAAGGATCCTTTGATGAATTTTTAGGATCACCAAATAATGATAAAATTGGAGAAATAAAAAACATCAAGTCCATACCCATTATTAAAATTTATCTAGCAATGTGGTGGCTTAAAATTTTGTTGGAAAGGAACCAATTAAATCAAAAAATTTGGAAAAAGAAACCGAGTTCAATGTAAAGTACCATACTTCTTTTGAAAGTGTTAACCAACCTGATCTCGAATTTAAGGCCCTTCCTTCATCAGTAAAGTATGAATTATTTGGGGATAATAAAACCTTCCCCTTTTTCATTTATTTTTCTCTTAAATACAATCAAGAGAGGATGCTTCTAGATTTTCTTGGAAAGAAAAATAAAGAAATTGGATGTACCCTTTTTGATATTCCTAGGATTAGACCACTCTTTTAAACTCATAGTATTTTTCAAGAATCTAACTCCAAACTAGGTCTTCAACCTCAGTGGAGACTCAATCCCAATATTATGGATGTGTTAAGGAAAGAACTTATAAATTTTTTGAAAGTGACCACCATCTACCCCATTACTGAGAGTGAGTGTGTTAGACCAATTAAAGTTGTTCTAAAGAAGGATGGAATCACTGTGATTACCAATAAGGATGGTGATGTTCTCCCCACAAGGGCGAGTAGTGGATAAAGAGTGTGCATTAACTATAGGAAGCTAAAATTTTGTACCAAGAAAGACCATTTCCCTTTACCCTTCATTGATCAAGTCATCGAGCGAGTGACATGTCATCATTTATATGAATTCATAGATAGATTATCAGGTTACAATAAAATTCAAGTCTACTTATAATATCAAGTAAAAACAACCTTCACATATCCATTATATACTTTTGAATTCAATCACACACCCTTTGGGTTATGTAATTCCCTTGGTACCTTCTATAGGTGAATGATGGTAATCTTCTATGACATGGTGGAGAATTGTTTAGAGGTCTTTATGGATGATTTCTCTATATTTGGGGATACATTTGAGTGATTCCAAATAAATTTTGAAAGGGTTTTGTCTAGATGTGAGGATAAGAATCTCATCCCAAACTGGGAAAAATTCTATTTCATGGTAAAGGAAGGATTTGTGCTGGACCATTTATTCTCTAGTATAGGTATTGAAGTTGATAAAGATAAGGTTGATACAATTCATCACCATCACACTCCAAAATATGTTAAGGAAGTGAGGAAATTTTTAGGATATGCTGGTTTATATAGAAGGTTAATTAGGGATTTCAGCTCTATTTACTGACCACTTTATTCTCTACTGGTTAAAGATGCTCTATTTTTATGGATAGAAATCTATGAGTAGTCATTATTGACACTAAATTCATCTATCATCTCTCTACCTATCATGGAAGCTATCAATTGGAAAATTATGTTCAAACTCATGTGTGATGCAAGTGAATTCTCTATAGGAGCCATCTTAGGACAACATTATAATAAAACTACATGTGTCATTGATTATGAAATTAAATCATTAAATGATGAACAAATAAACTATACCACCACTGAGAAATATTTACTTTCTATTATATTTTACTTAGAAAAATTCAGGTCCTATCTCTTAGGATCCCCCATCATTGTCTTCACAGATTATTCAGCCCTAAAATACCTTTTCAAAAAACAAGATGCCAAAGATAGATTAATTAGGTGGGTCCTTATTCTTTAAGAGTTTTATATAAAAATTAAGGATAAAAAGAGTATTGAAAATGTTGTAGCCGATCACCTATCTAGGATAAAACTCAAAGACAACTCACATCACCTTTCTATGTCTGATTCATTTCCCAATGAGAACCTCTATTCTATGAGTTATTTCCCATGGTATGCTGACATAACAAACCACTTGGTTACTAGTGTCATTCCAAAATTACTAGGGACCCAAGATAAGATAAAATTAATTTTTTATTTCAAACACTATGTGTTTGATGATTGATACTGCTTTAAGTTCTATCCTGGTCAAGTCATTAGGAGATGTATTTTTGAGTCCGAGCAAGGGTCCGTTCTTAAATTATATCATGGAGAGGCATGTGGAGGATAATTTTACACAAATAAAACCAATAAAAAGATCTTATAAATTGGTTTATTATGTCCTACCCTCAGTAAGTATTCTTACATATTATGATAAATTTTTCCTCAGTGTCAATAATTAGGATCCATAACAAAAAGGAATCAAATGCCCGTTACTCCCATTCTGGTTGTCAAAATATTTTATTTTTGGGGAATTAATTTCATGATAACCTTACCAAACTCTAAAGGATATCTCTACATCCTATTAGATTTTGGTTATGTCTCAAAATGGGTATAGGACATTCCCACCAAGTCCAATGGCCAACATTTTGTGATCCAATTCTTGAAACAACACATCTTTTCTATATTTGGAATTCCTAGGACTATCATCAGTGATCATGGAACTTATTTATGAAACCTTAAATTCTAAGAACTCATGTATAAGAATGGGATTTCTTAAAAATTCTCCACTACCTACCATCCTCAAACCAATGCTCAAGTTGAGTTGGAAAATAAGGAAATTAATAAAATTCTTGAAAAAACTGTCAATCCCTCTAGGAAAGATTGGTATGAGAAACTCTTGGATACCCTTTGGGAATATCGTATTACATTCAAAAACATCCTAGGTATGTCACCATATAGGTTGGTTTACAGAAATTATTATCATTTACCTATTGAAATTGAATATAAAGCATTTTGGGAAATCAAAAAAATGAACTTTTACATTTCTTTGGCCAAAACAAATATGAAATTAGATCTTAATGAACTTGATGAAATTAGGACCAGGGATTATGAAAATTAAAGGATTAATAAATCTTGAGTTCAAGACTACCAATCTAAGAATCTCAAAGTCAAGCACTTTTAATTGGGAAAATTAATGCTTCTATATAGTTCCAAACTTTATTTACACCAAAGAAAGTTAAGGTCTAGATGGTTAGGTCCATACACAGTACATCATGTGTACCCCCTTAGGGTAATAGAGATTAAATATTCTAATAGTGTTCATGTATTCAAAGTAAATTTTCATATCTTTAAACCATTCATTGAATCATTAAATAAACAAGAAAAAAAGAGGAGTTAACTGAGCCAACCTATGAACCAGACAAAACTTGATAGATTTAGGGTCCATATCGAGCTAACGACATTAAAAAAATCACTTTATAGGAGGAAAACTGACTTTTACCTGTACATTGACTCAGTTTCTAGAGTTCCAAAATAAACATGTATGGTTTTTATCATTTCATTTTGTATTTTTTTTTATTTTTAGTTAAGGTAACCTCAATGGGTTTCCATTGTATTCCAATTGGGTTGTCGTGTAAGATTCCGGTGATGATGGGGTTGATTTAGTTTTAATAAAATCATATTTATTACAAGATTTCAGACCCAATATTCCATCATTGATGAGGTGTCTCTAAGTGACATGGGGACCAAAGGAGTAATCAAGATCATCATGTACTTTAACTTTAACCACAAGGTAACTTTGTTCCATGTTTATTATTTCAATTTCTTTTTAAAACTCCCATTCTCTTACTCTACACCCTTATAAATTTTACTTTCGTTAAACACTAGGGATAATTTCATTTTAATTTGTTTGGGTGAAAATAAATAATTCTTTTCCCGTGTTAAAGAAAAAAGTTTTTTTTGTGTCCATAAAAATAAAAAAATGAATAAAAAATATGCGTCAATGAAAAATAAAATTTCTTTAACCATTTATGTGATAATATATTTTTCAAACATTAAAACTGAATATAAAATAATTTTCCATACCTTGATTCTTATTTTAATGAATGTTTAAGTTCACGGGCATAGATTTTGGAAAGTGGGGTTGTTCGATGTGATTTTTCACTGTTAACATTTTCATCATTTTTAATCAAAATATAACTTTGTACATCCTTTGGATTGTGTGGTATTAGTTTTAGTTCATGGGGTCCCTTGATAAATAAGCATATTTTTGGTGTTCATTTTAATTTTAAAATGATTATTCAAAAAAAAAAACTTAAAAAAATGTAAATAAAAAAAACAATAAACTTATGCGTAGAGCAATGGATTGACCAAATGTGTGACTTTATATAATTGGGGATCATGACTCTTGAGTTGTATATATTAGAGTTGGTAAATTTATATCTATTTATAGTAATTTTAATTCATTTTTGATTGAGTTAACTTAAGATGATGCCTAATTATGTGATCTTCACCTGGTTCCCTAAGGTCTTTGAGCCCAGGAGTCATCAAAAAAATCTCAATACAAGGGTTGAATCGATTGAGCGTAATTTCAATTACCATGAAAAAATTAAAAAAAAAAAATTTAAACAAAACATGAATACTCATCTTAATATTAAAATGTGATTCCACCTAGTGCTTCCATGTTTTCCCCCTTTAATAAAAATGAACCACCATGTCTATTGTGATTCACATAACATAATTATGTTTAATTAAAATTGGATGAAATGTGGTCATGAATTTGAATAAAGGAATGTGATTGGGATTTGGATATACTTGTGAATATATCTTGTGTTAAATTATTTTTATGGGTTTCATAGTTGTTTGGAATGATTTCTTTTTGTGAGAATTGTATATTAAAATTCTTTTGGAAAATGGAATTCATTTTCATATTTTTGAGATAGTTTTTGATTGAGACTAGAAAAATTAAAGTTGGTGCGTGTGATTATCCAATAAAAGAGGATAATATTAATTTTTGATAATATTTAATTTTTACATGATTCATTGTTTATAAACACCATTTTTAGTTCATTTTACAATTTTAACATTATTTCACATTATGATTATAATCATTTCTTAGAGTGCACTATTACTTGATACATTTTTTATCACCTCCTAAAATACACAATGGTATTGATTTTATTTACATATTTAATTTTCATGTTTCCAATTACATTTATAATAATTCATCATTTTGGATCGCTTGGAGATTCACATTGAAAGACCACCATTTTGGACATTCAACCCTAGAAATTATGGGAAAAGTGAACTCAACAATAACCCAATAATATCATTATAAAGGCCATAATTCAAGCCTAATAAATATAAAATTTGAACCCAAGTATATGAAAACTTTTGGAATATTTTATTCTAATATGGAAATATCTAATTTGGAGGTTTAATGGGAGTTCTAGGTGACCCAATTTGAAGATGAAATTCTTGTCCAGATTTTGTGGCTCAGAATTACATCCCACCATTTCAATCATATATTCGAAACCAAAAATAAAACTGGGATGAAATTTTATAGGATGTTAGGTGATATCCTAGGATTAAATTTATTATTATATGGAACACTAAAATTAGGCCATATAGAATATTTTTTGTACACATCTATCAGATTCATGCCATCTAGCTCAAATTTTGGGTCAAGGGTGGAAAAGTCTACATTACACAAACTTTACACCACCATAGGCATACCATAATAAATTAGGAAGACTTAGAATATTAGTGGATTAAAACAATACCCTTTAAATTCCTATTTAAGGAATCTATGGTGAAGGATTTATATAATGTTTGGTTTTTGTTTCATTGTGATGTTATGCTACTGCTTTGTCTTTGTAACATTCTTCTTTCAATTGTAATTTATTTGAATCACATTAGCCTCTTAATAAAACTAATTATAATTATTATTTTATATATTTTTTATTAACAAATTTATACCATTTCATTAAGGTGTGAATTTATTCACATATTGAAGAGATAAATCCTTCACACAATGGTGGAGTGTTCGTTATTTTACTGTTTTTCTCCTTTAATTCCACCACCCTCATGAGTCAGCTTCCTGCTTCTATTGAGATAATAACATCAATATAGGGACACACCTATTACGTGTTGATTAAATTAAGTATAAAAATAATTAATTGGATTTTATTTCTCACTATATAAATGTTTCATCATTTATTTTATTTGAGTTTTTCATTCAATGGTTTTCATTCTTCCTATTCCTTATTGAATTTTATCACACCGCTTTTCATATGCTAATAAGATAATTTACCTTTGATTGATCATGAAAATAATCCCACAAGTGTATAGGTGATTATAATGTGTATTTTAATGTTTTAAACCATTAATTTATGAGGTTAGTTTTATTTCATTGAATGAATCCTTCTCTAATTAATGAAATTGAAATCATTAAAAAAATTCATCCAATCTATCCCATGTAATAACCTAGGATCAACCATTACTCATAAATTGAATTAAATTAAGTCTCTTAGTTTTCATTTAAATAATATCAAATCAAACCAATGTTTTCCACTTCATATCCAAATCTCCCACTTATAATGTATGTGTATTAGGTTTCTTCTTAGGTCTCTAAGGATTAAAAAACCCAAGCTACGCTACAAGTGATCACTTCAACCCTAAAACTTGGGTAAATTTGGGTGAGATTTTTTGGATCCATTTACAAGGATCTAATTAAGTCATATTGAAAATAATTTTATTCTCCCCCATTTTTATTTTCTTTCCTCAATTTATCTTATCTTTTCCCCTTTCATTTTTTCACTTTTCTTGGCACATGTCTGCCTATACCCGTGACCAATCAAATCATCTAGTTAGGGTGGATAGTCCCGGGGTAGGGGAGTCAATAACACATATGGGTATCTTTCTATTAGATCCTAATATTATTAATACACAAAATTGAAAAATTAATCCCATTCCAATGGAGGGCCTTCAAAAAAACAAACTCATAAACTCAGGCAGGAACCAAAATAGAAATCCAAATGAGGCAGCCCCTAACCCAGGTAATGAAATTGATAAAACCATGAATAAATACCTAAAACATTACTAGAATAATTAACCCTATTGAATTAGACATGTTTCCATAGTATAATCCCACTAAGTATTCAAACCTCATGTCCTAAACCACCTTCCTAACTTTCACGGGATGGATTCAGAAAATTTATACCTTCATGTTAAGGAGTTCAATGAAATTATTGAAACCATGTACCCCCCACATCAACTTGAGTCAGCTAAGACGAGGATATTTCCTTAATCACCAAATTATAGAGAAAAAAATTGGTTAAAAAATCCATGAACCACATAAATCCACTATTGGGACCAATTGCAAAGAGAATTCTATAAAAAATAACCCCCCATCACAAAACAATTACACTTAAAAAGAGTATCCAATTTTTTTTGAGAAGGAAGGGGATAAATTTTATGAAACATAGGAAAGGTTAAAAGTAAAACTTAACATGGTACCTCACCATGGATTTTTAATCCTAGAACAAGTTTGAATCTTTTATTAATGGCTGGGTCTGGGAAACAAACAATTCATTGACATGATGTGTAATGGAAACTTCAAAAACAAAGCCCCAAATAATGATTATGAGTATCTAGAAAATCTTGATGAACTAAAAAAACATGGGAACAATCACCTTACTATGATAATATACCTAAATATGTTAGAATTAACTCTATTTGGGAAGAATAAAGTCTCAAGGAAAAACTTCCTGCACTCATTAGAACGATTGAGGAGATTGATCTTAGGAAGGTCCAAGAAATCCATACTGTTGACCCTATTTGCACAATTTATGAAAAACATGACCAAAAGAATGAAAAATGCCCAAAAATACCTTATATAAAGAAATTTATTTTAGGAGGACCATCAACACAGGTCAATGCTCTGAAATTTCAGAAGCCACAACACCAAACACTTTCAATCCAATGTAAAATGACTATCTAGGATTCTGTTGAAAGGATAACTAGAAACCCATCAAATAACCCAGTCAGCTAGAAGGACCAAACCCTTAACCTCCACAAAATTTCCAAAAAAATAATCAGTTCTAACAAAGATCAGTCCAATACCAACATCCTTCTATCCAATACCAACAATCCATCCAACAATCCACTCAACAGACAATCCAAAAACCAAAGTATACTACTAGGATAAACCAACCATAAAAATCCCCTACCCAGTCTATCCCTCTCCCAATCCTTGAAAAATTATGTAAAAAAATGGAAATAATGAATTCTGAAGTGTCATCACTTAAACATGAACTGAAAATCATTAAAACTGGAAAAGAACCCATGTTGACTCAGAATGACCCAACCCTGGGTGGAGAATCAAGATGTACACAATCATCACTTGAACAACTAAAAGTAGTGACAGTCTCACAAAGTGGTAAATCCATTAGAAAACATGAAAAAACCACTCTAGTACCATTAAAATCTTCAAAATCACACTATAATAATGAGAAAACACCCTCAGATTCTAAAAAATTGAATGAGAATGTTAAAGAACCACAACCTCATCAAATAATCAAATAATATTATCCTTTACCTCAATGAATGAGAGGAAAAACTAAACCTGAACTAAATGAAACATTGAGGGAAATATTATCTCATGTTAAGTTTAAAATTTACCTTCTCGATTCAATCCAAACCATTCATACCTATTGAAAGTAACTTAAGGACTTACGCACTTTTAAAAGGAAATTTTCACATAAAAACAAATTCATTTTGGATGATAATGTGAGTAACACCATTTAAGGGACTATTCCACCTAAGTTGAAAGACCCAGGATGTCCATACGTTAACATTGAGTTAAGAGATAAGAAAGTTTTCAAAGAAATTTCTGATATAGGAGCTAGTGAAAACCTCATTCCATATTCTATACATTATCAGTCAGGGATTGAGGAACTCTAACCCACATATGTCACTCTTAAAATTTCTGATCTTAGTTTTTGAGCTCCTAAGGGGATCTTAAAGGATGTTTTGGTGAAAGTTGAAAATTTCATTTACCCTTATGACTTCATTGTCCTTGAAAATCACCCAATCTTAGGTCCTTGGGAGAAAACCCCCATCACCCTTAGTCATCCCTTATTATCAAAAATGAACCCATTCATATATGTTAAGAATGTAAACATGACAATAACCTTCAGAAACATGATCCTCAATCTGAACATTTATAATGAAAACTCTCAAAATGGGGATGATGAAAAATCCATGAGGTCAGTTGGATAGTTAGTGTTGATTGTGAACCAAAGGAACATATATGAATCATTGAAGGATTTCTAAGTCAATATTATATTGATTTCCTTTGTTTATATGAGGTAAATTTGCCTCCTTAGCTTTAATCTCTTTCATAAAACTAATTTCACGATTTTTAAGGATCACCAATCAATGATACTATTGGAGAAATAAAAAACATCGGGTTTATATACATTCATAACAATGATCTATACAATTTGTTGACTAAAACTTATATTCAAAAGGAACCAATTTTGTCAAGAAATTTGGAAAAATAAACTGAGTTAAATGAAAAGTTCCACCCTTATTTTGAAAGTGTTAACCAACCTAATATCGAGTTTAATTTCCTACCTTAATCACTCAAGTATGAATTCTTAGGGGATAATAAAACCTTCCCTATTTTCATTTATTCTTATCTTGAATCCAATCAAAAGAGGATTCTTCTAGATGTATTGGGAAATCACAAGAAAACAATTGGCTGGACCCTGTCTAATATTACTAGGATTATCCTAGTTATTGGAACTTATAGTATTGTTATATAATTTAACTCAAAATAATGTAATCAACTTCATCATAGAATCAATACAAATATTATGGATTTTTAAGGAAATAAATTCTAATTTTTTTAAAAGTGGGTATCATATACCCCATTGCTAAGAGTGAGTGGGTTAACCCAATTTAGGTTATTCAAAAAAAGGATGGAATCACTATGACTACCAAAGAGGATAGCAATCTTATCCCCACAAGGATGATTATTGGATGGAGAGTGTGGATTGACTATATGAAGCTAAATTCATGTACCAATAAAGAACATTTCCCTTTTCCCTTTATTGATCAAGTCCTCAAGAGAGTGGTGGGTCATTAGTTATACTATTTCCTAAATGGATTCTTAGAGTAAAACCAAATTTTGGTCTCCTTAGAATATCAACGAAAAAAACCCTTAAATTTTCCATTCATCACTTTTTAACTCAAGTAAATTCCCTTTGGGTTATGTAATGCCCCTGATACCTTATAATGACGCGTGATGAGAATATTCTCTAACATGGTGGGTAATTATTTATTAGTCTTTATGGATGATTTATCCATCATTGTGGATAAATTTGAGGGATACCTAACAAAATTTTAAAGGGATTTGTCTAGATATGAGGATAATAATCTCATCCTAAACTGGAAAAGATTCCTTTTATAGTAAAGGAATGACTTGTTCTAGGCCATGTGGTCTCTAGTAGACAGATTTAAGTTTATAAAGGTAATTTTGATATCATTCATCACCTTACCTATCCAAAAACTTTCAAGTAAGTGAGGTCCTTCTTAGGACATATTGTTTTCTATAAAAGGTTCATTAGGAATTTCTACTCAATTTCTCAACCACTGTGTGCTATTCCAGTGAAAGGTGATTAATTTTTATGGATAGAAATATGCGAGGAATCATTATCAACACTCAAGTAATATCTTATCTCTCTAACTATCACGCAATCTCACAATTTGAAACATCCATTCAAACTCATGTGTGATGCAGGTGAATTAATTGTAGAAACTATCTTATGAAAACATTGTGATAAAACTCTATATGTCATTTATTATGAAAGTAAATCATTAAATGATGCATAAATAAACTACACCACCATTGATAAAGAGTTACTCCCAATTTTATTTTCCTTAGAAAAATTCATGTCCTATATCTTATGATCTCACATCATTATCTTCATAGATCATTCAACCTTGAAATACCTTTTCCAAAAAAAAGATTCCAAGTCTAGACTGATTAGGTGAGTCATTCTTCTTCAATAGTTTTATATAATCATTAAGGATAAAGAGGGTGTTGAAAATGTTTTAGCTAATCACCTCTCTAGTATAGAATTCAAATATAACTCAAATCACATTTCTATGTTTGATTCATTTTTTGATGATCACCTCTATTCCGTGAGTGATTTTCCATGGTATTATAACATAGAAAACCACTTGGTTATGAGTGTCATTCCAAAATTCATTGGGACCCAAGATAAGAGGAAATTTATTTATGATGTCAAACACTATGTTTTTGATGATAAATACCTATTAAAGTTTTTTCATGATAAATTCATTAGGAGATGTGTTCCCGAATATGATCAAGAGTCCATTCCTAAATTCTATCATGGGGAGCCTTGTGGGGGACACTTTTCCACAAATAAAACCACTGAAAAGGTCCTCAAAAGTGGTTTATTTTTTCCTATGCTTATTAATTATTCCTAATTTTTTTTCAAAGTTATCCTTGATGTCAATAATTATGATCCATTACCAAAAGGAATAAAATTCCACTTACTCCCATTCTGGTTTCAAAATATTTTATTGTTGTGGAATTGATTTCATGGGACCCTTACCAAACTCTAAGGGATATCTCTAAAACATCTTAACTATTGATTATGTCTCAAAATAGGTAGAGTACATTCCCACCAAGTCCAATGACCATCATGTTGTGATCTGATTCTTAAAAGAA
This sequence comes from Viscum album, assembly GCA_963277665.1. Taxonomy (NCBI): domain Eukaryota; kingdom Viridiplantae; phylum Streptophyta; class Magnoliopsida; order Santalales; family Viscaceae; genus Viscum; species Viscum album. The sequence continues at coordinate 393,743,767 of OY728160.1, forward strand.
TACACATTTTATAGATTTTTAATTTTTAGGGATATCATCAGTGATTATGGAACCCATATCTACAACTGTCCCTTCTCGATACTTATGTATATGTATGGGGTTTATCAAAAAAATTTCATTTCCTACCATCCTCAAACCAATGGTCAAGATGATTTGAAAAATATGCAAATTAAAAAAATTCATTAAAAAAATATTAATTCATCTAGGAAATATTGGTTTAAGAAACTCTTGGATTCACTTTGGGCATATCATACTACATTAAAAACTACCCTAGGAATGTCACTATATATTTTGGTTTATGGAAAATATTTCCATTAACTTGTTGAAATTGAAAATAAGGACTTTTGGGAAATCAAAAAACAAACTTTGACATTTCTTTGGCTAAAATAAATATGAAATTAGATCTTAATGAACTTGAGGAACTGAGGATGGAGGTTTATGAAAATTTAAGTATAAATAAAGCTATAGTTCAAGTATAACGATATAAAAATATCAAATTCAAACACTTTGAACCAAGAAAACTCATCCTCTTTTACAGTTAAAAACTTCATTTACACCTGATAAAGTTAATTTCTAGATGGTCAGGGCCATACACAGTGCATCATGTGTATCCCCATGGGGTATTATACATTTAGGATCCCATTAGTGGTCATGTATTCAAAGTAAATGGTCATAGGTTAAAACCATTCATTGAATCATTCAATAAACAAGAAACTTATGAGGTGTTAACTGAGCCAACCTATGAACCAAAAAAAGTTGATATATTTATGGTATATATTAAGCTAAATACATTAAACAAAGTGATTTATGGGATGAAAACCAGCTTCTACCTACACATTGACTCAATTCTTGGAGTTCCAAAATAAATAGGTACGTGTTTTTTATCCTTTTATTTTGTATTTTTTTTGTTTTTTAGTTAAGTTAACCTCAAGGGGTTTCCATTGTGTTCTAATTGGGCTATCACGTAAGATTCAAGTGATGTTGAGGTTGATGTATTTTTAGGAAAATCATATTTATTCCAAGAGTTCAAACAAAATCTTCCATCATTTATGAGGTGTCTCTAAGTGACATGTAGATCAAAGGAGTAATTAGGAGAACCATGGAATTCAAATTCAACCACTAGGTGACTTTGTTCCATGTTTTCTATTTCAATTTCTATTTAGAACTCCTACTCTCTTACTATACCCCCTTCTAAACTTTTATTTTCTTAAAAAACTAGGGACATTGTCATTTTTAGTTGGGGGGTGAGAAGAAAGATTTTTTTGTCTATGTTAAAGATTTTTTTTGTGTTTATAAAAAGGAAAAAATAGAAAAATAGAAAAATAAATAATATTCATCAATGGTATTTAACCATTTAAGTGATAATATATTTTTCAAATATTAAAACTGAATATAAAATAATTTTACATGCTTTGATTTTGATTTTAATGTAAGTTTATGTTCATGAGAATAGATTTTAAAAAGTATGGTTGACCGATGTAATTTTTCACTATTAAAATTTTCATCATTTTTAATAAAAATATCACTTTTCACATCCTTTGGATTGTGGGGTATTAGTTTGAGTTCACTGGTCCCTTAATAAATATGCATAGTTTTTGTATTCATTTTAATTTTAAAATTAGTATTCAATAAAAAAATCATAAAAAAAAGAAAATAAAAAAACAATAACTTTTCATGTAGAGAAATTAATTGACATAATGTATGAATTTCAACACTTGGGGATCACGAATCTAGAGTTTTTTAGCCCATAGTTGGGAATTTTATCTCTATTTTTGGTAATTTGACTTTGTTTTTGATTGAGTTAACTCGTGATGATGCTTGAGTATGTGAACATCACTTGGTACCCTAAGGCCTTTGAGCCTAGTAGTCATTGGCAAATCTCACTATAGGGGTTGGTCCGATTGAGTGAAATTTCAATTACCATGAAAAAATTGGGAAAAAAATAAAATAAAAACATGAAGACTCATATTAATATTAAAATGTGATTCCACCTAGCATTTTCATGTTTTACCCTTTAATAAAAATGAACCACCATGTCTATTGTGATATACGTTACATCATTATGATTAATTAAAATTAGATGAAATGTGGTGATTAATTTGAAAAAAGGAATGAAATTGGGCTTGGTATATGCTTGTGAATCTATCTTGAATTAAATTATTTTTATGGTTTTTATAATTTTTTGGGCACAATTTCTTTTAGCGAGCATTGTATATTAAAATGTTTTTGGAAAAGGGAATTGATTTTCATATTTTTGAGACACTTTTTGCTCGGGACTAGAAAAACTCAAGTTGGGGGGTGTGATTAGAAACTAAAAGAGTCTAATATTAATTGTTATATTATTTAATTTTAATGTGATTCATTATTCATAAACCCCATTTTTAGTTCATTTTACAATTTTAACATTATTTCACATTATGATTGTAATTATTTCTTAAAATGCACTATGCTTGGTACATTTTTGAAAACCTCCTAAAACACCCAATAACATTGATTTTATTTTAATATTTCATTTTAAGATTTAAAATTCCATTTTTAATAATTAATTATTTCGGAGCACTTGGATATTCACATTGGAAGACCACCGTTTTGGACATTCAACCTAGAAAATTCTGGTCAAAGTAAACTCAACAATAACCCAATAATATCACTGTAGCATACTTTATTCAATCCCAATGAATATAAAATTTGAACAGGAGATATATGAAAACCTATGGAACATTTAGTTAATCTGTATCCATATATAATTCAGAGTTTTGAAGAGAGTTACAAGTGGCTAAATTTGAAGATGAAATTCTGCGCCAGATTCTATGGCCCAGAATTATATCCCACCATTTTGATCATATATCCGAAATAAAAAATAAAATTGGGATGAAATTTTAAATTAAATTAGTTGAAATACCAGTATTAAATTTATTATTAATTTTCCCACTAAAATTAATCCATATAAAATATTTTTTGGACACATATGTCAGAGGCATGCAAGCTGTCTCCCATTTTGGGTCTAGGGTGGAAAATCCCACTATACACATACTTTCTACCACCCCAAGACTACCATAATCAAGTGGTAAGACTTAGAATATTGGGGTATCTACCTAATACTCATTAAATTACTATTTAAGGAAGTTTTGGTGAAGGATATAGATGATTAATGGTTTTTGTTTCATTGTAATGTTATACTACTGCTTTGTCTTTGTAATATTCTTATTTCTATTGTAAGTTATTCGAACCACCCTAGTCTCTTAATAAAAATTCTTATTATTATAATTTTATATTATTTTTGTTAATTAATTGATACTATTTCATTAATTTGTGAATTTATTTACATAAATAAGAGATAAATCCTTCACACAATGGTGGAGTGTTCATTATTTTACTATTTTTATTCTTCAATTCCACCCACATGAGTCTACTTCCCACTTCTACTGAGAGCATAAAATAAATAGAGTGATAACCCTATTATGGGTTGATCTAAGTGAGTAGTAAGGGGATGTATTAGATGTTATTTCTTATTCTATAAATGTTTCATCATTTATTTTATTTGAGTTTTTCATTCAATAAATTTATTTCTTCCTCTTCCTTAATGAATTTTATCACTACACTTTTCACATGATAATAAGATCCTTTACCTTTTAGTGCTCATGAAAATTATAATACAAGTGTATAGGTTATTATAATGTGTATGTGAATGTAATAAAACATTATGTGATGAGTTTATATTGATTTCATTTAATGAATCCTTCTCAAATTAATGAAATTGAAATTGTTATTTTTTTTTCATCCAATCCATTCCTTATAATAACCTAGGATCAAACCTTCCTCATAAATTGAATTAACCTAGGTCTCTTAGTTTTAATTTAAATCATATCAAATCAAACCATATTTATCCACTTAGTATCTAAATATACATTTTAGAATGTATGTTTCTTAGGTTTCTTCTTAGGTCTTTGAGGATTTGACAACCTAATCTACACTACAAGTGACCGCTTCAACCCTAAAACTTTGGTAAATTTGGGAGAGATCAATAATTAAGATCAAATTACTTCTAAAACCATAAAATGTGATAATTTACCTTAAAATAATACATTTTAAGATTAAAAAATTTAAATTTAAAATGAAATTATTGAAAATATTTTCTATTTCAATTCCCCCATACTTAACTATTACACTCTTGGGTAATCATCAAATATTTGAATCAAAAATCACACAAGAATAAAAAGTGGGAAAAATTCCCAAATAATTTCATAAAAATAATTCATTCATGCCTCATATATGAATAATATTCCTATTTCATTTTAATCCCTCACATTTAAATTAATTCAACCTTAAAAATCCATCCATGGCCTAATCACACTTACCTCACATTGATTTTTTTTGCTACTTTTTAACTCAAGTAAAATTTAATATAGATTTATGATCTTTCTTGGAAAATACATGTATCTTTGCAGGTTTCTAAAAATTATCATATCTCCACAATATAATAAATAATTATATTTTCAATCATGAGGACTTTTCAAAGTGAATTCAGCGGCTAAGGGTTAGAGGGTGAAAACGTTTAAAAATTTCAAGGTTGAAAAGATGAGGTTGAAATATTAAGTATAATCACATGGATATTAAAGTGAAAACACATGAAATACATCAATAAATTCCCTTTAAAAATGTGAAACAAAACACCCCCCTTTTGTGACATGTAACATGAGTCAAAAAGTGAATACAATGAATGGTTTCATCCAAATTATCCCCCTTTTTTTATCCATTTTTTTCATTTTTTATGGCGTATGAGATGAAAATAAAATAAAATTAGTGAATCAAAAAACATTCCATAATTTTTTTAGATGGAAAAGAGTTACAAAATTAGTCACAATGAAAAAATCAAGTACATCTCCATTTTTTAGTTTTCTATTTATTTTTTTCTGATTTTTTTAGAGAAAAAATATGATATAGATAAAGAACAATGAAATCAACTCATTCCCATTAAAATGACCAAAATTTTTACACACACCTCACAACACCCTATAATTAATTCAATCCCAATGAACACACATAAAAGTCCCTTACCCCACACTCAAACTTGAAAGATCCATGAAAAAACATTAAGAGTGAAGGTATGTAAGGGAAAATAAACTAGTAGTGTGACTTAAAACTATAAGAAAATTCAAAAATTCTAAGACCTAATTAGGTTATATTTAAATATAAGTCTCAAGTTCAAATAGGGCTAGCCAAAAAAATTTCCTCAATCCTTTCAAAAACACTTTATGAAGGACAAATCTTTGAAAGAGAAAAATCACAAGTTCCGGTTCACATAAAAAATATGAGTTTATATCAAGAAAGTGTGAGTATTATGAAGAATATGAAAAAATGGTTTGGAATACCACACATGATAGTAAAAATAAATTTTTCATGGATTTTGAAAATTGGTCAAACTCATAAAAATGATTGAAAATGAAATTCCAAGAAAAATTTTCAACATTAATAATAATTTAAAATATATTTATTCAAAAATAAATAAAACCCTATCAAAATCAATTCATGTGTGAAATATGATATTGAATTTTGTTTAAGTTAAAATATCTTAAAAAAATAAAAATTTAAAAGAAAAACCCCCAAAAACTTCTAATCAGGTTGATGCTCCCCACACACTTAAATTTAAATACCTTTTATTTAATCTCAACAAATTAGAAAGATAAGGAGAGAAAAATCAAAGATAAGGAAAGATAAAACCTAAGTTTATTCATTAGTGGATTCCTTGAGTTAATCTTCTAGAAGTTACCACTTTAAAACTAAAATAAATTAGAAAAAAATAATAATAAAAAAATATGGAAAAATAAAGATAAAGGGGAAAGAAAATGAATAAATCTTGGTTTATACCCCTAAGAAGGTGTTAGGTTTTTTCCCCTAGTCAGACCATTGTATAATTTTATCCCCAATCAGAATTTGGTTGTGGTTTCTCACTTAGAAACCACTATATGTTATTTATCATAACATCCATAAGTGTATGGAAAGAGTGGGAAACCCCAAAGAAAATAAAAAATGTCCCAACCCCCAAGAAATAAGAAATAGATAATTTTAGGTGCATAAGAGAAGGGAAAAGAAGATAGGTGTGCTCCCTGTTGATTTATATGGTGTCTTCCTTCATATGATTTGAATGTTGTTATAGAGGAGGTAGTCACATCACCATATGCTCTTCCAACTATTATTCTTATGTCACTATTTATATTTATTTTTACTTAACATGAATTTATATGGATTTGTTTATATGTTCTATGTCAAAAATTTCAAAAAATGATACTTTTTAAAACAATCCAAATTGAATAAGATAAAACATGAAGAATCAAGACAAAAATATTCCCTTTTAAGTAATCCATCTTAGAAATTGATCTCTTTTGATAGGGCCACCGACAACTCAATCTCAATAGGTGCATCTTAATTATCTTATTACAAATAAAGAGAGAGGTATTGTGGTGTTTATTTTTCATTATCAAGTATGGGAAGATCATTTTTCAAGTTACCTTTCACATGGTAATTCTAGGATTACTCCAAAAAATATTTATATCCCATAAGTGCATCAGCTGACATGTATTTTTCAGAGACCCCCTAGATAAATGATTGAGCAAGGATGAATGAATATTTATTTTATTTCTTATAGGAATCCTTAGGTTCATCAACTTGATAAATAAGTGGAGAACTCTCTTTCACTACTAGATTTGGTTCTTTCTCCAGCTACTGCTCTTGGGATGCACGTACATATTTAGCAATCCATTTTATTTAGCTCTCCAGTTTTGGTATTTTATTTTTTAAGTCCTTACAACTGAGATTCCTCATAATTGTGAAGTTATTATTCTTGTGGATTAAACTATGAATAATCATTTCATGCATAATAATCTCAATTTGAATACATCATGGAAAAAGATATTTTTTTAGTTTTTTTTGAAATTTATGATTTTTTGTGTTTTTTTTGAAAAACAACATGTGAAAGAGTTAAGCCTCCATAAAAATGGTACCAAATTAATTATAAAGATTTATCATGAATCTCACTTCAATATATTTCTTATTTTACTAAAAATGAATCATAGTGTGCTCCCTAGGATTGATCTCAAGGAGGCCGCTCACACACACAATTCTCATATTATCACTATTTATAAATAAAATACACCAATAAGTGTAATAATAATACAGTGGGTGAGTTTTATAATGAATATTTTATTAATATATACAATAATAAAAAATATATAAATATAAACACAACACACAAAGAATTCATAGAAAACACTATTATTCTTAGAGGTTCACAGTGAAACAATCATTGTTCTTTAATTTTTTTTCTCATCATTATACTCAATATAGTGATTAAAATCTATGAACCAACAGCCTCCCATTAGAAATGTTACTACCCCACATTAATATCTATTAGTTTAGGGTAATACTCTCTTAAACCATGGCTAGGATATCTCTTCTTGACATATCACCATCATAATGATACTCCGTAATATGCAATATTTTGATGATGAAGGAAAGAAATATATATAGATAGGAAGAGGAAGTTAGTGGCAGAAAAAATGGGACAATAACACAACCTAATTAGTTTAAACACTAGTAAAATAATAGAATAAAATTATGAGAACTAATTGAACCACACGAAAATAAAATATCACCACTTTACCCCTCAAACAACAGTGATGGATAGTTCTCTATTTTCATAGAGTTGATAAGAAGCACGGTGGGATAAAAAAAATAGAAACAAAAGTAATAGAGGAAGAAGAATATATATATATACATATATATATATATACATTAAATATTTGGAATAATATTAAAAAAAAAATAAAACCCTAAAATCTACTAAAAACAGCCAACTAAAATTTCCAACCATTTGAAATGAAGAGTGGGTACAATTTATAGCAAGATAAGTGGATAATTTCACTCTAAATCTATACTTTAGAAGATTTCTTGTGGTAGAAAAATTAAATGGAAGAATTTGTATATTTCATATTCTTTAAAATTTTCCCCTCTGTCTTTATTGTGCACCTACCAAACTTATTCTTCATTTTAAAAGATGAGATGAATTTATAATGATTTTCCCCCAAAAACTTTTCATGTCTGGATGACACTTTGTATTCCCCACCTTTAGTTTTACATGAATTTATAAACTTGATTTTGGTAGAATCATGTGGTCCCATAGTTATGAAAAATGTTCCTTCATATGTTTTATTTCTATATGTAAAATTTTCGATCAATTAGGCTTTCCACTTGTGATATGTAGTATCATATTCCAAATTCATCAAATATAGGTACAGATTCCAAGGTCTAACTTGTGAACTTATTTTGGGACTCAAAAGTAGAATTGATATTTGTTTTAAGTTTAGTTAAATGTATCCCAAAGAACATATAAGAATAAAAAAATGAAATTCAATTTTTTTTAGTATAGAAAAAATTTATACTTGAAATAAAAAAATGAGTTAAAATAAATAAAATTACAAAAAAGTAATTATCATAATTAAGATCAAAATACTTCTAAAACCATACAATGCGACAATTGACCTTAAAATAAAACATTTGTGGGATTAAATCATTTAAATTAAAATTAAAATTATTGAAAATATTGTATTTTTCACCTGTAGAGGTCGAAAAAACCCCACAACATATATAGTTGGAAATACCAAAGACTATGGGTCAAGTCTAGGGGGCACCTACCTTGTTTATAAATCTTTTCCATTTTAACTTTTATCTTTAAACCCCACCACTAGAACTCATCCAAGACCAAATACCAACTTTCAAACCATCCATGGTCCAATATAACACCCAAATAGTCAAATTAATTAATTATAATCACATTATAATTAATTAACAAACTACAACTAAATAAATAAGAAAAAACATTGAGGAATAAGTAGCAATTCACTCACTGGGTAAACAAAAAAGCTATCTCCCAGAAGAGAGTTCCTCCACATCCTCATAGTGAAGACTACCACTTCCAAATCCAGGTCTTGAGTCACATAGTTATGCTCATGGGGTATCAACTGCCTCAAACCATATGTGATCATTTCTTGCCTTTTCATCAACACAAAACCGATCCTAGCTCCAAAAAATATACTAAGTACTATACACCCTCCTCTAGTAGTCTAAAAAAATAATAACTTTTCAACCTCAACCTCAACTTCTCGAAGGCTCTTTATCACTGTTCAATCTTGGTAAAAAAATTCCCCTTCTACATTAGGGAAGTTAAAATTGATGAAATCTTAGATAAGTCTACCAGAAACCTCCTATAGTAATCTTCCAAGACAACAAAACTCCACACTTCTGACATGATATTAAAAGGATCCAAAGAAAGCACTACATCAATCTTCACCAGGTCCACTACTAATCCATGATCAGAAATGACATTCCCTAGAAAGTGAAACTAATGGATCCAGAACTGGCACTTCGAGATCTTACTATAAATATGGTGCTCCCGAATCATGTCTAGGATCGTCCTTAAGTGATCTTCATACTCACCCTATGATGTTGTGTATATGAGTATGTCATCAATAAAGACAAATTTTTTTTTGTCCAAGTATGGTTGGAGGATTTGGTTCATCAAATTCATAAACATAGTGGAGGAATTCATCACATTGAAAGGCATCACCAGGAACTCATAGTGTCCGTAACGACATTGTAATGCCAGATTTAGAATACCAGCTTCACAAACTCTCAATTGGTAGTAGCCAATCCTGAGATTGATCTTCAAGAACTATATCATGCCTCATAACTGATCAAAGAGGTCTTTAATCCTTCATAAGGGGTACTTGTTCTTTATTATTTCCTAGTTTAGGTGATGAAAATCTACACAAATCCCAAAGATTCCATCCGCCTTTTTCATGAAAACACTTGAGTTTTCTAGGGGATAACACTGGGTCTAATAAACCCCTTCTCTTGAAGGTCCTCCAACTACACCCATAACTCCCAAAGCTCAATAGGGGACATCCTATATGCGACATAAGATATTAGAGTAGTCATTGGGTGAAATTATATGTAAAAATCCATCTACCATCTCATAGGTAGTCCCAGAACATCCTTAAGAAAGATGTTCATAAAATCATCCATGACTGAAGGAATCCAGATGCCTGGAGATCCTACTGCACCAAGGGATACACTCGCCAACTTATGGGTGATGGGTTACAACCTCATATTTTCAAAACCTACTCATCCTTCCATGATATATTTATCTACTACAAAGGATAATATCTTCCCATCAGTGTGAATACATCTAACTCATCTGCAGTGATAGTAAATCTGGGATCAGACTGTGGAAAACCAGTCCATACCCGATATGATGTCATAAGGTCTCATCATGATGACTAAAAGTTCCCATGATAAACTATATCCACCAAGAGATAACTCACACTACCTTAATATATAAGACATCAAATATGTGTTCCCTATAGGAACCTCAAGGCAAATCTACTAGGCTAAAGCCTCAACAGGGAGCCCCATCACTCTCACCAAGAGTAAAGATATGAAGTAATGACTTGAACCTATGTATACTAATACTGAAGAAATAGTATAATAAACACAAATCATACCTCTAATCATATTGTGAGATAATGAGTCATATTCCTCCATATCCTGTAGCTTCCCACGACCCCGACTTCCATCTCCCTAAGCATGGTGTGGACTGCCTGATGGTTGTGGCGGAAGTAGATTATAACGTTGTCCACTAACCACAACTCCTCCTCTTGGATCCCCACCTGCTCCTCTTCTAGCTCTGTCTCCCTAGGGGCCACTGTAATGCCCCAAGAATTTAAAAATAGATTTAATACAAAATTCATGAAACACTGAGTCACTACAAAACACCACTAAGTTATAACCTATCTAGTAAACATAATTTTTCCACCTCTATAATTTGAATTTCAAAAAACTAATATACACGGTTGCGTTCAGTAAGATATTTAGAGTCTGATAAGACAAACTTAATTTTCAATGAATAGTAACAAACCCTTATGAATAGTAATATGAATAGTAATATGACCCTTATGAATAGTAAATAATAATAATATTTTATTTTCTTAAGGCTATAAGATAATGAGATCCTGATTAATTTTTCAATGTTATATAAAATGAATTATAGTTTTAAAATTGTTATTTTTCAAATAAACTATTATTTTATTTAAAAATTAAATTAATAATATTTAGAAAATTATTTTAAAAAAATGGTCCTGATTTTTTAATTCTACACGTTGAAAAATGGTTAGGGTGAATTTTTGGGATTTTTCTGCAATACTCAAATTTTTGTTGAATAGTAAAATACAGTAAAATACGATATATAAAAATTATCAGTTAAATACACTATTTATGACATCATGAGTGATGTAATCACACTTAGTTTTAAATCACATGTACTTATTACAATTAGGTGTCACATGAATCAACACTATTATTTGTCTTGAGGGAAATAATAAAATAATGAATAAAATATTCAAAATTCACTCCTTTCCTCCACTATACACCTCACTCCCTCTCCTCTTTACTCCTCTCAAGCATTGTGACTTTTCTAAATTCTACTCAAATATCCTCCCAAGATCCTCCCCGATTTCTAGAATCCCTTGGTCACATAAAAAAACCAAAACCTCTCCTCTAAAGAGGCTCTCAAGGAATATTACTTCAAGAGATAAACACCTCTTTTCATTTCTTTTATTTCAAGTTCTCTTTTGTGTGGTAGGTATTTAAAGTTTCCATAACATGTTATTATTTCCATTTTATTCAGTCCCTATAATATATTATGAGTCTTTTATTAATGTTTGACCCCTTTCCACTCTCTTTTTAATGTTTTCTAAAACCATGTTGCATAGCCGTTATGCTGTAGAATTTTTGTCTCAAAATATCTCTCTTTTTCAAGCACTATTTTTGTGTTATTATCTTTTATTTTAAATTTTATTATTTTTGGATATATCATTACATATCCAAATTAATTTACATATTATTTAATAATGATTATATAACCCTTTTCTCTCATCAAAATATTTTATGAATTTTTAAGTGACGTTGTTAGGCTACCGAATTTTCATAAGGGATTTCTCAACTTTTCTTTTATTTTGAGTTTATTTATTTTATTTTCTTTCCTAACCTCCTTTCATCCAAATGTTATGATAACTCCATTAATTTACATGTACTGTAATTTTTTTGTTATAATGGAATAATTCATCACCATCTCTCATTTCTCCTTCTTTTATACTAGAAATGAAAACACCATCTGATATGTATTAATTTATCACATTCGAGGATGACATGTTTTTAATTTCTATTACCATCTTAAATTATGGTAATGAAACCATTTTTATAGTTTAACCAGACTATAATATATTTATTATAACTTATTTAAGGTTTTGGAACCTTTTTTTACACATAATATTAATTTATAAATTAAAACAAGTTCATTGTGATAAAAAACCGCCAATTAACCCAAACAATTATCATTAAAGTTTTATATAATGATTAATCTTCACTCACAATAACCAAAAAAATTTTATGACCATGTAATATTCTGTTTTATCATTAATAACATAAAACTTATATTCTGTACAACCATTCTCATTCTACATTTTTATCCATATAGGAATATAAGTAAACTGGTCATGAATACAAAGGAAAAAAATGCCCCCAAACAATAAAATTGAACCACTTAAACCCATCAATAAGGCCATGAATGAAATTAATAAGTATATAATAAATCAATTAAATAAATAAAATTTTATTTAAATATTAATTAATTAATTTAATTTGGTTATACAGGACACTAAGATCAAGTGAAGAACACCAACAGACTTAAGGTAAGGGTTTCTTCATCTCACTTCCATTTTTGTGAAATTTTCCATATTCATTACTAATAATTCTGTATGGTTTATGTATGCTACCCATTGATGTAACATATAATGAATATATTTATTTTCATTTTATTTAATGTATCATTTTAATATTACTAATTTTGGGGCATACGAATTGATTGGTTACAAAGTGGTAAGGGTTTTCTACCCGAACCTCCATTTTCATCAAGGTTACTTTTATTATCTACTTACTTCAATTAAATTCTAATTCATTCATATTTATTCATCATAATTTATATTTGAATGTTCTATATATGTGTTACAACCAGAATCATACCTTAATTTATGAGGAGTTATATGTTTTAAAAGGATCTTTCAAAATTCTTTCTCGATAAACAATCCTATTTCGAGGGAATTCCTAAAATTATTACCTATTTCAAGGGCACTCTATAATATGTTTTTGGAAGACATTATCTTTATAAAAACACTCATTTTATTATAAAAATACTATATTACTTAACTTCTGGTTTTATATAAATATTTTTCCAAAATTACTACTTTTCAAAATAAAAGAGTATTTATCTCAAGAATTACTCAATGATTTTATAAGAGAATATTAATATATTTCAAAAATCTTATTTATTGTTATATATTATTGGGATTAATATTTTTTTATATCATCTACAATATTTAATTTAATGGTTTATTATTATTTTAAACGTGGATGTTCTTTCCTAATACCATTCACCAATTTACTCTGAATGGATTGTGTTTAAGCTTAATGTTTGGGGAAAGTTATTTACATTTCATATATTAGTTTTAATATAGATGTATATGTTGTTTATGTTTATCCTTATTCATATGAGGAATGAATTGGACATATTAAGTGTTAGGTGGAGCCTGCTATAGCCACTCTATGCATCGGTAGGTCTCATGAGACAAACTACAGTCTTGACACAAGGCCTTGACAAATTGATTATTTACGGTCTTGGCATGAGGCCTTGATGGTATGGTTATGATGTCCCACATTATACATTCCCTCATTATGAAAATATTATTGATGGTTCATATGGTTATTCGGCTAGTAGAATACCCATGTTTATGTTTTATTATGGCATTATTTATTCATCTGTTATTCCTACAATAATGTGTTCAAGTTTATTTTTTTAAAGGCATGTGTTTTTAGTTATTCACCATGAATAATGTTTATGTTTATGATATCTTACACTGTTTTTATTACCATTACTGATATTTTGATCTCATACCTTTCTTATGTTTCATTTTCCTAGGACATGAAGAGGTATATTATTAATGACAAGAAGAAATAACCTTGGAGTTATGGATATTGTCAAAGAAGTTTCTATGTTGTATTTATTTTCAAGTTGTAATGTTTAACTTATGTTTGCATCTAGTTTTCCAAAAATACTAAACTACTTGGTTCTTCAGGATTTTATTCCTTGTAATCATGTTGATGTATTAAAATAATTTACCAGTTTTGGGCTTCTGGGGTCAAGGTGTTACAGTTGGTATCAAAGAACGTTTAGTATAAAACTTGGAAACTGATTTAGAAAACGTAGATTTGGGAACAAATCCCTAAGATAGTCTTTGAGGATAAGCATACAATAACATCCTGGTATTTTGGTATGGAATAAATTATGTGTGATCTTTCTAGAAAATACATCTCTGTCTGGATACTACAAGTGGACATGGTTCTGGTACAGATAAACCTAGGAGTGAAAAATCTAACAAGGAGTTTTGGGCTTGACCCAGGGCATCCTAGTACACGACAACATGCCATACTATGCACCTGGTTTGACACTCATATGGGATATTCTTAGGATAATTTGAATTTTATTTACCCACCATTATGAAGGATTTATTCCCCCAAAGTAACCAATGTATATGGTTCTAGGATTTACGATGCATAAATTTATGCTATGTGCTATACCATGTTTAGGGTTATAGAGAGTTCATAATGTTATGAGCTAATATATAATATGGAATTGATTAGAAATGGTGCCTAGCAGAAGGAATGAGAACTTCACCAATACACATGATGCAAAGAGTAAGAAGGATCATATATATAATGGTCTTAAGCCATCATTTCAAAGGAAGATTATCACCCAAGTATCCTCATCATATGAGGAAATAGTAGCATGTGTTGACAAGGTATGTAAAGACTTCTCTGAGTCCCATGGATTTTAAGGGAAGTAAAAGAAGAAGAGGATGACAGGGAAAACATAGATAAATAGAAGAAGGGAAAGATGTATTTTCCCACATGTGATAATTATGTAAGGAAACACCTTGGTATATGCTTGAGAGGAAAATGAGTTTACTTGAAGTGTGAAGAAAAAGTCCACCATGCTCATAATTGCAGGACAAGGAAATAATTTTCCTATATTCAATGCTTCAACTGTAAAGAGATGGGACACTATGCGAATCAATGTCCCAATCATCAAAGTAATATACCCCAAATGATGATTTTGGATAATGATCAAGTTATGATGCTACCATAGATGAAGTAGAATGATTAATAAGACTAATCAAGAATCATGGAATTTGAATATTTTTTCAGTAATGTATTGGATATAAGAATTATGAGATATATAAGGATTGTACTGCAATACTATTTCATTAAGGATTTGAGATCGTATGATGAATGGTACAAAGGAAAAGTGATTCATTAGAAAGTTAAATTTTTTAGAAAACAGATGATTGAGGGAAAGAAAACCCTTAATATATATCTAATGTTGAGATAATGATGAAGAAATGATTGTTTTATATAAGTATTGAATACATTGGAACTAATTATTGACTTGTAGGGAAGTGGTCTATGCTATCGTTAATGGAGTTTACAAAAATTTTGGATTTAAAGGAATATATCCAATAATATGTATCTTACTTAAGGAATACAGAAGAATGCATATTTCCAATATGGTTTTTATGGTAATTAAAGTTATTACCTTATTTCAAAAGGAAGTTATTCACATGTTTAGAATGTGAAAATTTAGAGCTGCTTTATGTTGATTAAGGGTCAATTATAAGTTCATTTGGGAAATTCAGAGACCTTCATTCTAAAGTGTTGAATCATTATGAAGTGGTTTAAGTTGATCACTATATTAGCTTTTATATATTAATGTATTGCTTCACCATACGGTGTAACCTATTCTAAGTGATGAGGTATAGATAGTTCAAGGTGTAATCAAAGGATGAGTTTGTGAATAGAAACATATATTTATACTCTTATAGAGTGGAATAATTCCTTGACTCAAGGAAAAAGTGTCTTAAATAAAATTTTATTTTATTATCATAATCATTGATTATATCAATGATTTTTTACAATAGTTTATAGTTTTTTAGTAATCAACTTTCGTCTGAACATGTTCTCTATCACATTCTATCATAACTTTAGAGTTATATTTTTCTTCAATGTATAGGTTTTTACTCCCAACTAATGTCACCCCATTCGAAAGCATAATTTTTGGGGTGAACACCTCATTTACCTTAACCTCTTTTAGGAGGATATTTTATTAACCCTATTTCCGATGTGGGTTTCCTACAAGGGAATTTCCAAGCATCATCCTTTAACTTTTGAAGTGCAGTTTCAAATTGCGAGGATGCAATTCTATTAAGGGGGAAATAATATAATGCCCCAAGAATTTACAAATAGATTTAATATAGAATTCATGAAACACTAAGTCTCTAAAAAACACCACTCTATTATATCCTATCCAGTAAACATAATTTTTCCACCTCTGTAATATGAATTTCGAAAAACTGACATACACAGTTGCGTTTAGTAAGATATTTAGAGTTTGATAAGACAAAATTATTTTTTTGTAAATAGTAACATACCCTTATGAATATTAATATGAATAGTAATATGACCCTTATTAATAGTAAATAATAATATTATTTTATTTTATTAAGATTATAAGATAATTAGATCTTGATTAATTTTTCAATGTGATATAAAATGAATTATAGTTTTAAAATTGTTATTTTTCAAATAAACTATGATTTTATTTAAAAATTAAATTAATAATATTTAGAAAATTATTTTCAAAAAATGGAGTTCATTTTTTAATTCTACATGTTGAAAAATGGTTAGGGTGAATTTTTGAGATTTTTCTAAAATACTCAAATTTTTGATGAATAGTGAAATATGGTAAAATACCGTATATACAAATTATCAGTTGAATAAACTATTTATGACATCATGAGTGATGTAGGAACACATGGTTAAAAATTACATGCACTTATTACTATTAGGGGTCACATTAATCAACACTATTGGTTGTCTTGAGAGAAATAATAAAATAATGAATAAAATATTCAAAATTCACTCCCTCCTCTATACACTTCTATCAAGCATTGTTCCTTGTATAAATTATGCTCAAATATCCTCCCAATATCCTCCCCCACATCCATAATCCCTTTTTCTCATAAAAAGACCAAAACCTCTCCCCTAAAGAGGCTCTCAAGGAAGATTACTTCAAAAGGTAAACACCTCTTTTCATTTCTTTTATTTAAAATTCTCTTTTGTGTGGTATGTACTTCAAGTTTCCATACAATGTTCTTATTTATATTTTATTCAGTACCTATAATATATTATGAGTCTTTTATGAATGGGTTATCCCTATCCCCTCTCTTTTTAATGTTTTCTAAAACCATGTTGCATAGCCGTTATGCTGCCGAATTTTCATCTCAAAATCTCTCTCTTTTTCAAGCACTCTTTTTATGTTATTATATTTTATTTTCAATTATATTATGTTTGTATATATCATTAAATATCTCCTCAATTTCTATATTATTTAATAATTATTATATACCCCTTTTATCTCATTGAAATATTTTATGAATTTTTAAGTGACGTCATTAGGCTGCCGAATTTTCATAAAGGATTTCTCAACTTTTATTTTATTTTGAGTTTCTTTATTTTATTTTATTTACTCACCTCATTTAATCCAAACATTATGATAAATAAATTAATTTACATGTACTGTAATTTTTTTGTGATAATGGAATAATTCATCATCATCTCTCCTTTATCATTCTTTTATACTAGAAATGAAAACACCATTCGAGATGTATTAATTTATCACATTAAAGGATGATGGGTTTTAAATTTCTATTACCATATTCAATTATGGTAATAAAACCATTTTTATGGTTTAAATAGACTATAATATATGTATTTTAACTAATTTAAGTTTCTGGAACCTTTTTTTACCCATTATATTAATTTATAAATTAAAATGAGTTCATTGTGATCAAAAACCTTCAATTAACTCAAACAATTATCATTAAAGTTTTATATAATGATTCATATTCACTCCCAATAACCAATTTTTTTTATGACCATGTAATATTCTGGTTGATAACTAATAAAATACAACTTCTATTCTGGACAACCATTCTCATTCTATATGTTTATCCATATAGGAATATAAGTAAACCGGTTATGAATACCAAGGGAAAAAACGCTCCCAAACAATAAAATTGAACCTCTTAGACCCATCAATAAGGCCATGAATGAACTTAATAAGTCTATAAAAAATAAATTACATAAATAATAGGTTCTGTAAATATTAATTAATGAATTTAATTTGGTTATCCAGGACACTAAGATCAAGTGAAGAACACCAACGGACTTAAGGTAAGAGTTTCTTCATCTCGCTTCAATTTTTTTGAGATTTTCCATATTCACTAATAATAATTTTTTATGGTGTATGTATACTTATTATTGATTTAAAATATCATTAATATTTTTATTTTCATGGTATTTAATGTATCATTTGAAGATTACTAATTTTTGGGTATATGAATCGATTGGTTACAAAGTGGTAATGGTTTTCTACCCGAACCTCCATTTTCATTTAGGTTACTTTTATTATCTAATTACCTCTATTAAATTATTATTAATTAATATTAACTACTCATAATTTCTATGAAAATTATATATATATGTGTTCCAACCAGAATCATTCATTCATTTATAAGGAGTTATATGTTTTAAAAGGATATTTTAAAAGTCCTTCCTAATAAACAATCCCGTTTTGAGGGAATTCCGCAAATTATTACCTATTTTCAAGGGCACTCTATAATATGTTTTTGGAAACCATTATATTTATAAAAAAATAATTTTATTATGAAAATTCTATCTTACTTAACTTATGGTTTTATACATAGATTTTTCCAAAATAACTCTTCTTTTCAAAATAAGAGTATTTATCTCAAGAATTACTCAATTATTTTATAAGAGAACATTCATCTTTTTCAACACTCTTATTGATTATTATGTATTATTGGGATTAATATTTTATGATATAATTTACCATATTTAATTTAATGTTTTATGATTATTTTGATTGTGGATGTGCTATCCTAAAACCATTCACCGATTTACTCTGAATGGTTATTGTTTAAGCTTAATGTTCGAGGAAAGTTATTTACATTTCATATGTTAGTTTCAATATGAATTTATATGTTGTTTATGTTTATACCCATTCATATGAGGAATTAATTGTACATAGTAAGTGTCGAGTGGGTACCGTTATAGCCCCTTGGTGCATCAGTAAGTCTCATGAGATAAACTACAGTCTTGGCACAAGGCCTTGACAAAATGATTATTTATGGTCTTGGCATGAGGCCTTGATGGTATGGTTATGATGTCCCATATTATGAATTAAATCATTATAAAAATAGTATTTATGGTTCATATGGTTATTTGTATAGTAGAATAACCATGTTTATGTTTTATTATGGTATTATTTATTTATCTCTTATTCCTACCATAACGCGTTGAAGTTTATTTTTTTAAAGGCATGTGTTTTTAGTTATTAACCATGCCTAATGTTTATATTTATGATATATTATGATGTTTTTATTACCTTTATTATGCATTTGATCTCACCCCTTTCTTATGTTTCATTTTCCCAAGACACAAAGAGGTATATTATGAATGATAAGCTAAAATAACCTAAGAGTTATGGATATTATCATAGGAGTTTCTATGTTATATTTCTTTTCAAGTTGTAATGTTTAACTTATGTATGTATCTAGTTTTCCAAAACTACTAAACTAATCGGTCCTTCGGGATTTGATTCCTTATAATCATGCCAATGTATTAAAATAATTCACCAGCTCCAGTCTTATGGGGTCGGGGCATTACAACCGCCCTACCCTCACCTGGGAGATCTGAGATCATGGCGCTGCCTCTACCATGAATGTCCATCCACAATATTACTTCCCTCCTCAGCACGTTAGGTTGGGTAGTCACATTACATGTGACCTCACACATCACATGCATAGTACTATCCCTATTTGGGCTTCCCTAGACCTCTGCATGGTCCCTATGCCATACAACCATGTGTCTGAGTCTGGTCATGGGGAGGTATCCTACACCGAGACCCTGATGACTAGTGCCTGCTAGATACTATAGATGACTCATCCCCATGATGACCAGTGCTAGCTTCAATGAAATAGCATCCCTCAGAAAAGAATATCTCTATCCCTAGCCTGATCCAACACTCCAACATAATTGGGAATGTATAGAGGTACCACACTGGTATGGATTTCTATGTGGATACCCTTCTCAAACTTCCAAACATGGAAGTATCCATCCCAAATAATATAGAGGGAGTATCATGTGAGGTTATTTAAACTCACAACATACTCAAAAACTATCATACCTCTATGCTACAACTTTATATTCTCCTGAATCCGAACTGAGTGAAAGAATGAGGGGTAATACTCCTCACAAAACAGGTTCTAGAAGTTAGTCCATGAGAGTGTTGAATCATCATGAATCTGCATGACTAGACTCCAATAGCACCCAACTTATCTATGGAAAATATTGAATTTCGACACAACCACTTAACCAGTTGGTGTCCAAATAAGTTTGAAAACTCGGATCACCGACTCTAGCCAATCCACCACCACCTAGGGATCTGTATCACCATGGAACCTCAGCGGCCTCTGGCGCCAAAACTTATGGAGTGCTCTAATCCTAAGAGTATCTTAAACCTGATCTGTTGGTACTATATAATTCTTGAATGGTAGGGGTGCTTCTACCTATTCTCCTAGAGTAAGGATCTTGTGCAATGGACCATGAACTGAGGCCTCATCACTCAACGGATCGTCGTCATTATCCGGAATTGGTAACTTGGATGGTTGTCTTCATGGAGGAATCATGAAATATTAATCAATATATACCATAATTAGATTATCACACACACACACACATATATATATGGGTAGATAACTTAATAAGTACAATCAAAGGATTCAATCCTATATGATGCATATACAAATTTCCCTGCAATCAATGTATAACTATACTGAGTTGACAAGTAGGTGGTTAGAGTCATGATATATAGATATATTAGCCACCACACCAAAAATGGGTTCCCTAGCTTGAAATCTACACTAAAGATACTTTGACACCATTTCCCTAAGTTCCCAACCAAACCTCATCCGGGAAAAAACACAAAACATTGTCTTGAGGTCAAACTATCTATGATACCAATTTGTAATGACCCGAACCACCAAGGCCCATCTAGCTAGTAGAGAGATGAGGCATAACTAACACAAGACTGACTCTATAGTCTAGGGGATAGAAAAAAGTTACAAAAGGAATAACTAACATAATAGGACTTTACCTAATGTACATGTACACACACACCCAACTATCTCCATGTAGATGTGAAAGGGAATAAATATAAAATACAATAACATATATAGTAAAAACGGTGCATGTAACAACCTCTAGGGAATACAATAAAATGATAGTGTAATATGAAAAGCAAAGAGAAAAAATATAAACCCAACTAGAAAGATGTCTCAACCTGATGATGGCTATAAAATTAAATCCAAGAGAGAGCCTGACTTCAGATCTCTAAGCCCCAACCACCATATGTAGTAAAATGCACCCGGGTTTCCTCTATACTCCTCTATAATCACGGTTGACCTGTCCATCACCTACATAATACATGACACATGTGGGAAAATCCTATGTAGAGGTGAGTATATAAATACCTAGTATGACACCCTAAAAACTAGAGTGGGTGAAATAAGAGACACGATAAAAGTAGACAGATCAACCCATAACAAGAGAGAAATTAAATCCAACAACAAGGATACATATGTATATATATGTTGTCATAAAATAAATCTCATAGTAGAGATAAAGGGGATCTCCATCTCAACACCCACCCTAGGAAAATAGTCTTCTAATAGTTCCAAGAGGTCCACCAATGATTCCCAACATCTCGCGTGTCTATCCTTATAAGTAATCGTTTGGAGGGACTACACCTCACAATCATACTGCATAGTCGAGGAGAACAATATCTAAGTATAGGACCCATTACCTAGTATGATAGGGGTGAAACTCAGTGTAAGGAGGACCCATTCCCAAGTATAATAGAGGTACCAATAAGTAGATTTAGGACCCGTATCCTAGTCCGTCAAGGGGTACCACTCAGTTGAAAAAGGAATCACGCCCTAGTTTATCAAGGGGTACCACTAAGTTGAAAGAGGAACCACTTCCTAGTCCATCAAGGGGTAATACTCATTAGATAGAGGAACCATGACTTATTCTATCAGGGGGTACTACTCAATAGATAGAGGACCCAGGCCCTAGCCCGTCGGGGGGGGGGGGGTACCACTTAGTAGATAGAGGACCCACTACCTATTTCACCAAGGGGTACCAATCAGTAGATATAGGAACCAAAACCTACTCTATCTAGGGTTAACACTCAATAGATAGAGGAAACACACCCTAGTTCTCCAGGGTGTACCACTCAATAAATAGAGGACTTGCGCCCTAGTGTGATAGGGGTACCACTCCAAGGTTCCTATTCAATCACTGCCATCATCGAGCATATCCTAAAGAAGCATCACACTTAGAAAACCTCACATCATATCTCAAAGTCCACCATGAAGGCCACTATCAAATTCTATGTGAAAAAAACTTAGGATAGGCTAATCACAATCCAAAATCCGAGTCCAAACAAAAGAGATACAAGAGGTATAAGTTTCCTCAAAAAGAGGTACATGGTACGTAAAGGACCCACACTGAGTATGGTCTCTCTCTACTACCAAGTCATGTCTTCTCCATTACATGAATCTCTGGTCATGTAGCATTATAAAACATGTAAAGGGACTACACGAAGTGTCTCAGCCACCAGGGGATGAGCTATGTTCTCATAGCCATGTCCGTGTCCTTTGAACCGTGTCCATGTACAATAGACATCTGCCTAGACATGATTGTGTTTGTGTAATACTAGAGTACACATTGGTTTTCTAGCACCGATTCACATGGAGTGTGATATTAACTCATCTAAAAGTACCGGCTGTCGTAGTTGGGTCTCTACACGACATGTGTTCATTAGGATATATGTCGTGTAGTTAGGTTTTTCCTAGAAACTCCAGATATGATCCGTGCACCTCAGAACCACACATTCAACTACAAAATCACCCGATGACCACCCAAAAAATAGTGGAAACCTCCTTTGATCGTCAATTCCAACCCTATGTTGGTTAAAAATTGGTGTTCCAATCCTTGTACATGAATCCATCGCCACTTATGGTGCCTACCATCGCCTCACTGGATTTCCAATCCATTGTGGAATCACCCGTACTCTAAAAAACATCTTGACCCATCCTCTAATCACTGATCCATTCACCACTCATGAATATATCATGAATTCAAGGGTCCAATCATGCTTGATACTGATCAGTAATGTTGAATTGTGACTCCGCATGCCAATGATGAATATCACAAAGAAATAATGGGTAAATCATACAAACAAGGGTGAAACAACCATTGACCAAGTTTTCTTGGACAATGAATATATATTGGGGAAAATTAGGGTGAGAAACATGTCATAATGAGGATAAATTTAATAAATAATAAAATATGATAAATGAGCTCATGAAAATGCTCAATTAAAATGTAGATCAAAGAATAGAGGCTTGATCATTCTCAATCATTTAATCATAAAAAAAATGATAATTCCCACCTTGATTTAAATCAATCATTAGTGAATAATGCTACTTCCAATGAAGGGGAAGATTCATTGTGTTTTCTGTTCCTTGATTCACTTGGATCTAGAAGCCCGTCATCATCCGATCTCAATTCTCCAATGACGGGTTATTGAATTATCATCTCAATGGTCCCAGGGTTATGTGGATAAACTGGATATTCTCCATAATAAGATATTTATATCGGGAAAAATATTTTGGTAATTTAATAAAATAAATAAAATAAATAAAATAAATAAAATAAATAAAATAAATAAAATAAAATAAATAAATAAAATAAATCATTTATTTTATTTAAACGCACCCGCTAACGGTCTCCTTATCCAAACATCCTGCACCAACCAATTTTAGGTCATGCCTAGGATAAACCCCATGCCCAAAATTCAAAATTGGTCACATATTTTTGATTTGGGACTCTATTTAGAATATATTGCATTATTTATGAAAAACCATGTGTGCGTGATATAAGATATATTTAATATTTTTATAAAATTAATTTTTCACACACCAAGCCTCAAAATCACACACTCTCTCAGAGACCAGCTCTCAAAATATTCCTTGATATATTTCAAAGTCTTACAACATAAAAAAATGGTCTCTAGAAAAATCCCTATCTAGATACTATAAGTGTATATGGATCTAAAATAGTTGTACCTAAGGGTAGTATCCTCAAAAAGGGTGCATTGGGTATTAGCTCAATAATCACTTGGTGCACTAAAAAGAGGCCTTTCTGAACAAATAGTTTGAAACTATCGGGGGATATGATTATTTTAAATTCAAAAGATATTTATGAAATATTATTAAGGGAACAAAAATTCCCATAAAATTTTATGTTCAGAAGTAAAACATGAATAACTGTGATTAAAACCTAGACATTCATAGGTTAAGGAATGTATGTAATTTATGATTTATCCTTTTAATGTTCATAGTTTCCCTTTTATATGTTAATAGTTTTAAAATCATCATCCTTATATATATTTTGGATGAAATAAATTATTAGAACTAGAATAAAATAGTGAAATATAGACTTATCATCCATTCATTAACATAAAATATCCTATGTGACTATGTTTCTATGCATTATTTCATATCATGAAAGTTTAATGGAACTATTAAAACACCACTTCAAAACAAGGAATTCGATCTATCAGTTAAAATTAAAAATGGGGAAATTATTTTATCCCAATTATATAACTTCACCCTATCAGTATTTTTGGGATGAACTTCCCAGTGAACCTTGTGATACTCTCTTTAGTGGAATTCGATGCATTTCTGGGTTTGAATTGGCTTTACTTATATAAATACAACATAAATTGTTGGGATAAATAAATCACCCTTTGTATCAATAATCACCCTATGATTTTATACAAGTGAAAGGAGGAGGATGAATCACCTTTATAATCATCATCTCAAGTATATATATTATTTCCTTATGAGTAAGAATATCTAGCTCAAATGATTGAGAATAAGGAAAAGATCACCCTTGATGACATACCCATTATGAGAGAACATTCTAATGTGTTTCCTAAATAATTTCCTGATCTTCCTCCTAGCCAAGTGGTTGATTTATCGATCGAATATATACCAAGAGATTTACTAATATCCAATAATCCATTTATAATGGCCATTGTTGAACTTTAAGAGATGAAGAAGAAACTAGAAGAGTATGGATAAAAGGTTTATACCTCCAAGTGATTTACCATGGGGTACATTAGTTTTCTTCATCAAGAAGATAGATTGGTCAATGTGCCTCTGAATTTATCATTATAAGATCAACAATATCATGAAAAATAATAAGCATCATATTCCATGAATTGATGTCATGTTCGATCAGCTACGTGGATCCCAACAATTATCTAAGGAAGATCTTTGATTGAGATATTATTAAGTAGAGGTGAATAAGGAGGATATCATCAAGACTAATTTTCATACAAGTTATGGGAACTACGAGTTTATAGTGATTCTATTTGGACTCACAAATGTTACATATATATTTATGGACTTAATGAATAGAGTCTTTTGAGTTGAACTTAATATTTTTTTGGTAATATTTATAAATGATATTCTTATCTGTTCCAAAATAAATGAGGAACATGAGAAGCATTTGAATTTTGTACTAAAGACCTTGAGAAAAGAAAAGTTATATGTGAAGTATATTAAATGAGAGTTTTGTATAGAGAAAATAATATTCCCAGGGCATGTTAATAACAGAAAAGGGACATCTATGTATTTTTTTTGAAAACATGGGCAATAAAAGGATGACCTAGTTTGAAATCTATTATGGATATCCATAGTTTACTTGGATTATATCGGTATAGATTTTTGAGAATCTTCTCATGATTTTAAATCCCACTAACCAAGATAACTTGTAAGGGAGTGAAGTTTTTATGGACTAATTAATGCGAGGAAATCTTTAAAGAGTTAAAGAAGAGGCTAATCACTATATCCATGTTCACATTACCCACCATCGAGGAATGATTTATGATCCAAATTGATGAATCTAAAAAAGGAATGGGTTTTATACTCATGTAATATAACAAGGTGACAACCTATGCCTCTCATTAATTAAAGGCACATGAGCAAAACTACCCAACACATGATTTGGAATTGGCTGCAGTGATATTTACGTTGACAATTTGGGGACATTATCTCTATAGGGGAAAGTGTGACATATATATGAATCATAAAAGCCTCAAGTATATATTCAAAAAAAATGAGCTCAATATATGCCAATGAATATGGTCAGAGCTGATCCAGAATTATTATTGTTTAGTCCATTACCATCCTGGGAAAGTGAACAAAGTGGAAGATTATTTAAGTAGAAAGGATCCTACAACCTAATCCATGATGAAGATTTAAAGGGATCCAATATTATTATACATGAAAAGTATGGACATGGTAATTAAAACATAAGTTTATCCTACTATTCTCAAATAACTTCTTAACTATCCATTCTTGAGAGGATCAAGGAGGCCCAAAAATAGAATGAGGACCTATAGAAAAAGGTAGCGAATATTCTAAATTTTATCTTTACTAAATATGGAGTCATAAGATTTGGAACCTGGATATGTGTCCCATAAAAACCATAACTGAAAAGGGAATTTATAGGAGATTCACATAAATCATATTTCACTATTCATCCAGGAATCACTAAGATTTATAGATATCTAAATAAAAACTTATGGTGGGATAACATGAAGACGAAGACTGCAAAATTTATATCTTGATGCTTGGTATGAAAACAAGTCAAAACTGAATGACAGAAGTCTAAGGGGATGATGCATCCATTTCACATACTAGTATGGAAATGGGAAAACATTAACATGTATTTCATTATAGGAATACCCAAGAAATATAAATGAAATAATTCCATTTAAGTGGTAGGTGACCACCTTACAAAGTCATCACATTTCATTTATATCAAGGAATATTTATCTCTTGAAAAACATGCTAAGATATATATAAGGGAAGTGGTAAGACTTCCTGGAGTACCACTCTCTATTATATCTAATCAAGATCTGAGGTTTACCTTGAGGTTTTAGAGAATCCTTCAGCAAGCGTTGGATATAGAGATGAGATTTAGTACTTTTTATCACCCTTAGATAGATGGTTAGTCTAAAATAACCATTCAAACTCTAGAGGATATGTTAATATCATGTTCAATGTATTTATAAGTATGTTGGGATAAATACCTCCCCATACTATAGTTCTCATATAACAACATTTTCCATTCTATATTTCAAATAAAACCTTATAAGGATTTCTATGGGAAGTGGTGTCAACATGATGGGATGAAATTGGAGAGTTTAAGCTTGTGGGACCTGATCTTATCCAAGATATGATAGAGAAGGTTGAAACCATTCAATTTCATATGAAATCCAAAAAAATTTGACCAAAAATGTATTCATACAATCATTGATGAGACTTGGAGTTTGAGGTTAGAGATAAAGTGTTACTTCATATATCACCATGGAATAAATTAATGAGTTTTAGGAAGAAGGGGAAGCGTATACCTAGATACATAGACCCCTTGATATCCTTGATTTTATCAAAGATTTTTCCTATTAACTACCACTCCCACCAAACCTATCTCAAGTACACAATGTGTTCTATGTATCCATCTTGAGGAAGCACATATCGAATCCCTCACATGTATTGAATCCTAAGGTGATACTATTTTAGATCTATCTTTTATATAAGGAGTAGCCAATGAAGATATTAGATCATACAAATAATGTTCTACGAAACAAGACAACTCACTTAGTCAAAGTACTATGGTGGGACCAAAAGTTTGAGGAAGAAACTTGGGAACTATAAGAGGTGATAAAATAGAAGTACCCTAATATATTTTAGTGCATGAAAGGAAATTTCAAGGGTGAAATTTATGAAGGAGGGAATAATGTAATGATCTAAACTTTTATAAATGAAATTTCATTCTGAATGAATAATTTATTTATTAAGAAATGTAGTTATAGAAAGAAAATGCACTACTTTGGTTATTTTTAACCATTATAATATATATCCTATCAGATTTAAAATATTGTTAAGAATCATAATCGTTGATAATACAACCATTTTATAGTGAACATTAATATTAGTACATATTAAGGGTTATGATAAAGTCTAATTGACACATATAAAAGAAGTGATGACCTTAACCAGTAGGATTGTACCTTATGAAGCCCATTTATTAGAGCTTTTGAGGGAAATGACATCACTGGGATTTTACCTTGACCAAATCCAAGATAATATTTAATAATTAAAACATTATTAAAACCATTTATAGCATAATTTCAAGCTTATTGAGATCACAATAGAAACCATGTTTACCGAACCACCCTAAGAAAGTGCCCCATCACACACCTCACCCTTAGGGCGTATGTTGGTGTAATTAGTGGTTATGTATCTAGAACCTAGTAGCATGAATGTGTATGTTTTATTTTAAGTAAAATTATTATTATATTTATCTATTTTCATTATTACCTTTTATATATAATTATATATGAGTTGATGAAAATTATATTTTGATATGAAGAAACTAAAATTATTTTTTTTGAAAAATATATGGTTGTAATTAAAACAACCATTTTAATTAATTAAATATTTTTTTAAATAAATTTTATTTTCATATAATAATATTATTAAATGATATTTATTTATATACAAATGATAATATAATTTAATTAAGTCCAATTTAATCTTTATAAAGTTCAGAAAATTGTTATTTTTGTAAAAACTAGTATTTTTCAGTAAATGATGATTTTCATTCAAATTATTAAATTATAATATTTATAAAATTGTTTTCATAAAATAAATATTATTTTTGAAATTATAATGTCAAAATTATCCAATGATTAAATTCTCATTATTTTCTAAGACAGTCGAATTTTTGGGTAAAAATTAAATATAGTATAAATATACGATATCTATTTTGAAATCACAATAGCCCAAAAGTGATTTAATAAATAATATATATGTAATAAATGAAAAAAAATAGATTTAAAATTTAAAATAATTTGTTTTTGAAGTTATTTTATTAATTTTATAGACCCTTAACGAATCCTTCAAAATCTATATTATATTTTATGGTTTTAAAATAAATTCTTCATGAACATGAATCACTTCCACATAACCAATGGTATTATTTTAATATTTTATGTTATTGTACTTATAAAATATTGAAAACCAATCATTTTTGGTAGAAACCATGGAAAAAACATTGGGAAGGTTTGTGGTTTTTATTATTTTATTATATAGAGTCCAAAACCTAAGTTTTGAAATTAATAAAGAATTCCCCTCTTTTTTCTATTAATACCCACCCAACATCCCACTCATATTCACTAAAAACCCATTTTTTAAGGAATTTAATCTCAATATACCTCTATAAATCCATCCTAATGTATTAACAATATCTTAAGAAGTTTCTCCCAAGTTTTTAGAAGTACCCACTCAAGGTAAGGGATCCTTTTCCTTCTCCTCTTTATTCAAGTACTTCCTTTGTATTTAACCTTCTGAATATCAATTGATTATATTTACATATGTTTATAAATATCCCTTTAATATCCAATTTATGTCCTAATAATGATATATTTTTTTTCCTCCCTCATTATAACCTTTACCTAATCCATTACTATATTGAAGTACAAGATCCTTTTCATTTTTATATTCATTCAAGTACTTTCATTTTATTTAGACTTTTTAATCTCAATTAATCATGTTTCCAAGTGTTTATAAATATATCTTTAATTTAAAATTGGTTTTATAATATTTATAGATTATTTTTTCTCTATCACTATAACCTTCACCTAAGCCATTACTATGCCAAAGTAAGGGATCCTCATCTCTTTTTTTTTATTTCAAATAATTTCTTTGTAATAAGACTTTTGGTTTTCAATTTTTAATGTTATAATGTTTTTTTACACATCCCTTTACTGTCATTATGATTATAAAGTAATGATATACCACCTTTCACTCTCATTAAACCCTTCCATGAACCTTTATGTACAATCGTTATACTACCGAAATTAACCCATTATTTTTCATGACAAACTTTTGTGTTATGAATACCCATCCCCATTTCTTCTCAAGGGTATTCACCTAGATGTAAATATTCTCTCTTTACTAGGTAATTCCATGTATATATTCTAAAATCCTTAATCATGGGATTAAAGGTGATGAAATACATTATTATGTTGTATGATATTTGTGGAATACAAATGCATGTACATGATATGAATGTGACAAGGTGGTCCGAAATTATATAGCCCTACAATTTATTGGATAATGCTTTTATCTCAGGAGATAACATGTATGGTGCATGGTAGGTTATCACGAGAACACTATGTTATGATTTATATATAGTTATACTTGAATTATACTTATGATGTTATGTTTTATGTTGTTTCCACATTCTTATTGTTGGCCCATAGGAGACTGTTGGCCGCCCTCTCTAGTATAAATGGTTTTAATAATCACAAATCATGTAAATTATAATTAATCATGTCTAAAAATTTAAATCATAATTTTTTAAGTTTAAATATGTGAAATTATGTTTATCTATGATCATATATATGTTTAACACATTTTTTTAATATTTATGTTGTAATCTATTCCAAACAGAAATATTTTCTAAGTATGACAGGCTGACACCGACAGAAGAGATGAGATACTGACAGTTCAACTGAGTCACCAATAGATGACCTACCAATGCAGATGACCTACCAATGCAAATGACCTACCGATAGATGACCTACCAACGCAAATGACCTACCGATGTAAGGATTCACCGTCAGTTCAAATGAGTCACCGATGCATGGTGCTACCGATGCAAGGACTCACCGATAGTTAAAATGAGTCACTAACACATGGAAAGATAGACAGAATGACACACCAATGGAATGAGTCACCTATAGAAGGAGATACCTATAGATGAATCATTGATAGACTGTTTAAAATTTATTTTATTTAAAATTAATTTTAACAGTCATATTTTGAGTGTTTTAATGCGACTGATTAATTTAATACTTTTTGAAAACATCTTAAATGAGGATATCATAAGTATAAAGTACATAATATAACTTAAAACAAGAATATTGTCTGGTTTCAATAAGATATATATACAAATAAGATCACATGAAATATAAACACACGTGCAAACACACATACATAAGAAGATACGAGAAGACCCCCATGAGCAACAGACAGAAAGGAAGAACGCACAAGGAATTCTTCATTCCTGCTTACTGTGAACCAGAGAACTTCTATTTATAAAAGTTCCATCATCTATGAAACATCCAACTAAACCAAAAGAGAATAAAATTTCATGTTCCTGGAAGATATAACACAATTCTTTATGACACTCTATTTTAGTATCTAATTCCAGAAGAGGACTCAAGCTTCACATAAACTATATCCAAAGAGTCCAGAGCTGAACTGCATAACACACAGAGACCTATAGACTTTATCTAATATTTATTACTATGTAGTTTACCTTTTTATTACATTTATGATAAGTGTGTGTGTCTGTATAAAAAACACACACTATCTCCGGCACTGAACTAAAGGATACTAGATATCCCCAAACAACTGTCTTTTTACACTTGTTTTTCCCACAAAGAACTATAATAGAGGTCCTGTGTGGCCTGGTTGTTTTTTTCCCATGTAGAACTGTGGTATAGGTCTTGTGACCTGGAAAGTTTGGTGTACTGATGTTAACCTCAATCCAGGGTGTGGATCAAAATCTTTATCTTTATAGATTTCTTGGTGGTAGGTGATCACCAAGTGGAGAGGACTAAGTATCTACTTGATACTGAACCTCTTGTTTTATATCTGTTGTGTTTTTTTTCAATTTAAACTTTCTCTATTTTAACTTATATTTCAGGAAACTAAATTTTAATTTGATAGTTAGTCTTGGATAGTAGTTATAACTGTTTTCCTTATTAGAGTAGTTTCAAAAGTTGTATCAATATCACATATTGTTATAATTGAGAATTAATCAATCTTTTAAGAAACTATTTGAACATCCAAGATATTATAATTTTACTACCTTGGTTAACTGGAAAATCTTATTTTTAACTCAGGTAAATCTTTTAAATAAACTTTTTAACAATTTTTTTATAGGAACTCAATTCACCCCCCTCTTGAGTGTCATACTCTGACCAACATTTGGTATCATAGGTTGTTTTCAAGTTGTTGTTTTTCAAAATTCTAAATCTATTTTAAAATATTTATCAACTATGATTTTATTTTTATTTTAAATATCTTTAAATTTTTGTTAGTTCTAAATTTCTCGTTCTTTAAAAACCCATTTCTTCATCATGGATAATATATTGGAAGGTGCTGCTATCAACAGACCTCCATTCTTTAATGGGACAAATTATGCACAATGTAAAATTAAAATGAAAATGCACCTCAAAAGTATGGATTTTGAGATTTGGTATTCAATTATAGATGAATATAAGATTCTTTATACTTCTATGAATACTTGGGATGACCCAACTAAGGCCTCTTACAATAATAATTGCAAATCCATGAATTATATATACTGTTCTTTAGTTGATGAATAGTTTAATAGAATTTATGCATGTAAAACAACCCATAAAATTTGGGACACTATTTGTTTCACATGAAGGAACCCCCAGTGTTAAGGAAATGAGACTTAACACATATAATATTAAATATGATAACTTTAAAATGAAGCCTAATGAGCCTATTTATTACATGTATCTTAGGTTTAATGAAATTGTGAATACTATAATCTCTTTGGGAAGGGATGTTACATTCATGGATAAAATCATGAGAATACTCAGATTCTTACTAGATATATGGAGAGGAACTTATTTATCAATTAGAGAATCCCGTGACATCAGCAAGTTTCCAGTAAAGTAGCTGATGGGGAAGTTGATTATGTATGAATAAGAACTAAAAGTAAACAAAGAAGAGGATTATGGACCCAAAAGAAAATCTATTACTTTCAAATATACTACCTCTAAGAAGAAGGAAAAAGTTCAGGATGAAATAGAGAGTTCAAGTGATGGACAATCATTAACAAACAATGATGAAGATATGGATTAAATAGCCTTAAGGTTTAAGAAATTTTATAGAAAGAATAAATTATTTAGAAAGCCCAATTAAAAAGGTAAGTATGAATACAAGAGAAATTGGACAAAGGATTGGAAGAAAGGCGATACTTCTAGGGAAATAATTTGTTATGAATGTAAGAGAAAGGGATATGTAAAGGCTGATTTTCCCAATCTAAAATATAATAAGAGATATGAGGAAAAATACAAAAAGTATAAAAATTACATGAAGGAAACTTGGAGTGCTTATGAGGACATTTCAAGTGACTCAAAACCTTCAAATGATGGAAAGTCTGAAAAGCCAATATGTGTTTTATGACAAACACATCTAAGGTAACACTAAACTCTCATGTACAAAATTATTATTATTCTAGAGATGAAAGTGATTACAAAAATATAAAAAATGAGTAAATGTTTGAATATTGAAAAATGCTAGAAGACACTTATAATGAATTAAAAGATAAATACAAATCTTTAAAGAAACACTATGCTTTGACTAACACTGTTAAATTTGAACTTATTGTAGAAAAAGATAAAAATTATCATCTGCTTAAGTAAAACAAAGAACTTAAATTATCAAATGAGAAATTGAAAAAGGATCTAGAGAGATTTACCAATGGAAAATAAATATTAGTTAAAATTCTTGGTATACAAGTAGCTCATAAGTATAATACTGTAATGGGATATCAACTAGGAAAAAGGAATATAAAAAAAACTCATTTTATATCAAAATCCAGAAAATCCAGTTTTATGCCCAGTTCTAAAATTTTTTATGCAAGTTACAACTATGAAACATATTAATCTATTTCAAGTTTTTCTAGAACAAATAAAGTTTATTTTTCAAAGATATTACATACTGATTCTAGGAAACCCATGAATCAAATGTGGGTTTCCAAATCTCTTATTACTAATGTTACTAGACCTAAACAAATTTGGGTACCAAAATATTTTCTTGTCTAATATGTTTTGTAGGAAAACTATTTGAAGAGCTCCTGTAAAATCCTATAGTACTTGGAAAATGGATTTTGAAGACACATGATAGGATATTACTCATGCTTCAAGAACTTGATAAATACCGATGGTGGGAATGTCACATTTGGTGAAAATTATAAAGGAAAAAACATTGGTCTTGGACATATTGGTAACTCTAAATTAGTTCTAATTTATAAAGTACTTTTTATTGATGGATTAAATACAATCTACTTAGTTTCTCTCAGTTATGTGATGATGGATTTAATGTTAAATTTGAAAATAATGTAAGAAATGTTTTTAAATCTAAAAATAATTTAGTATTTTCTACTCTTAGAAATGAAAATGTTTATGCTGTTAACTTAGATTCTTTAATTTCTCAAAAATTTTCTTGTTTGAGTGATTTTCATAATGAATCTTGGCTTTGGAATAGGATATTAAGACACTTTAATGCACACTCACTTAGAAATATTACCAAAAAAGGTTTAGTTAAGGATTTAACTAAACTTGAGTTTCCAAATGACAAAGTCTGTAATCCTTGTTAAAAGGGTAAACAACACAAAACCTCTTTCAAACCAAATAAAGAAGTTTCAACTTCTCAACCTCTCGAGTTGGTTCACATGGAATTTTTTGGAACTTCTAGATTTTCAAGTCTAAGTAGGAAGCACTCTGTATATGTTCTTGTAGATTAATACTATAGATATACTTGGACCTTTTTCCTATCTCACAAAAAGTGAAACCTGCTCTCATTTCACCAAGTATGCTAGAACTATAGAAAATATTAGTGATCTTAGAATTTAAACCATAAGAAGTGACCGTGGTCATGAGTTTGAAAACCAAGAGTTTGAATATTTTTTCTCACAAAATGGATATAGTCATAACTTCTCTTCTCATAGGAAACCCCAGCAAAATAGAGATATAGAAAGAAGAAATAAAACCCTGTAAGAAATTCCTAGAACCATGCTTAGTGAGTATAAAGTAACTATATAATTTTAGGAAGAAGATGCTAATACAACATGCTATATAATGCCAACGAACCTGTACCCAAGTGATAAAGGCTCCTACTTGACATCCAAAAGACCCAGGATCAAATCCAGGCAGGGACTAATTTCCAGGTACTGTAGAAGCACTGTAGCAGGTGACTATAGCAGTACTGTAGCAGCCGTGGACTGTAGCAGCGGTAGCACTGTAGCGGTGGAGGCACTGTAGCAGCGGCAATACTGTACAAGGTACTGTAGCAACCCGGGTACTATAGAAGTACTATTCACCAAAGGGCTCTTTGGGCCAAAAAAATGGGGTTTCAGGCCTTGTATTCAGACCACTTGGTCTTGGGCCTTCGGGCTATGTAATGGGTCCCCCTCTACCCAGTTTGAAATAGGTCTTTGCTTTAAATAATAAATGAGGCTTCAGACCCAACCTTTAAAAAAACATGCTATATAATCAATTGATTATTGATTATACCTATCCTTAAAATAACTCCTTATGAGTTGTGGAATAATAGAAAACCCAAGGTTAACTACTTCAAAGTTTTTGGTTGCAAAGTCTATATTCTTAACACTAAGGATAATCTGGAAAAATTTGCATCCTAGAGTGATGAAAGAAATTTATTAGGTTATTAAATTTCTAGTAAAGATTATAGAGTCTTAAATAAAAGAACCAAATGTGTGGGAGAATATGTACATGTCAAGTTTGATGAGATAGATCCACATGAGTCAAATACCTCTCTAGAGAATATTGGGGACGATATGTCAAATCTGGACATCAATTCTAAATCTTCTGACCATCCTATGAAGAAATCAGTTAAAACTTCCAGCTCTGGAAATTCTTTAGATTCTAGTAATGATGAACCTAAACCTGTTGAAGAACCTGAAGTGACTATACCTTCATTTTCTAGACCTATTAGAACTCTCAAGAACCATCCTTTAGATGATATAGTTGGAGATTTAGATAAAGGAACTCAGACTAGAGATTCTCTTAGAAATCAGGTTGAATATCAATATTTTCTATTATAGCTTGAACCTAAGAACATCAACGATTCTATCAATAATGAATTTGGGTGATGGACATGCAAGAAGAATTAAATTAGTTTGAAAGAAACAAATTCTGGAAACTTTTAGACATACCCAAATATACCTTTACTATAGGAACTAAATGGGTTTTTAGGAATAAAGTAGATGAAGCTGGTAACATAGTTGGAAATAAATATAGATTGGTTTCACAAGGTTATAGTCAAGAAGAATGGATTTACCATGAGTAAAAATTTGCACCAGTAGCTAGACTTGAAGCCATTATAATCTTTCTTGCCTATGCAGCACATCTAGTTTTCAAATTTTATCAAATGGATTTCAAGAGTGCATTCTTAAATGGTTATATAATTGAGGATTTTTTTATTGAAAACCCCCTGGTTTTACAAATCCCCGCTTTCCAAATCATGTTTTTAAATTAACTAAATATTTTTATGGTTTAAAACAATATCCAAGAGCTTGGTATGATAGGCTCAACACTTTTCTTATTTCTAAAGGTTTTACAAAAGGTATTGATGATCCTACCCTTTTTATAAAATGAATTTCCAAAGATGTTATAGTAGTAAAAATTTATTTAGATGATATTATTTTTGGATATTATAAAAATTATTTATGTGTTGATTTTTAAAAGATGATGTAAAGTGAATTTGAAATGAGTTTGATGGGTGAAATCAAATTCTTTCTTGGATTTCAAATATTTCAAAATAAATAAGGTATTTTTTTTGAATCAAATTAAATATACTAAGGATCTTTTAAAAATATTTTTCTTTGAAATCACTAAGAGTAGTGACACTCCAATGAGTACCACCTGTAAGTTGGTCCTTGATGAAGATGATAAATCTATTGATCAAAACACTTATAGAGGAATGGTTGGAAGTTTACTCTACTTAACTTCTAGTAGGATAGATATTATATTTAGTGTGTGCATGTGTGCACATTTTCAAGAAAACCCAAAATAATCTCATCTTCTTGATGTTAAAAGGATTTTCAAACACCTCAAACGTACTAGTAATATAAGACTGTTCTATCCTATAAGATAACATTTTGATTTAGTGAGTTATTTAGATGCTGAATTTAGTGTATGTAAGTTAGATAGAAAGATAACCTCTAGAACATGTCACTTTTTGGGAAAGCCTCCAGTTTCATGGTGTAGTAAGAAACAATTTTTTTTGTAATATCTACTACCGAAGCTGAATACATAGATGCTGGTAGTTGTTGTGAAAAAATTTTGTGGATGAAACACACATTACTAGATTATGGATATCAATTTAGACATGTCCCTATAAATTGTGAAAACACAAAAGCTATTAATATTTCTAAGAATTCTATTTCACATTCTAGGAAAAAACACATTGATGTAAGACATCACTTTTTGAGAGACCATTATCAAAAAGGTGATATAAATTTAGAGTTCATTGGCACTGAAAATCAGTTTGCTGACATTTTTACTAAGCCATTGAACACTGAAAGAATGAACTACATCAAACATGAGTTAGGAATGATCAATCTATAGGAACTTATGTTGTTATTCCTGTGATAATTTTAAGAGAAGTTTTCATACCGACACTGGAAAAGTAGAAAAAATAGTGTTATGTCGACACCGATAACTTTGTCATGTTGACACTGATAACTTTGTCATGATAACACTGATGAATCACTATTTTTATCTATTTAATGTTTTTACCAAAACAAAACCATTTGATTGATTTTTTTGAACCCAGTTCACGATTTCATGATTTTGTGATTTCAAAATCCCTAAATGATATAAATTTGAACTGATCCACTCTACTCCTTTACCCATACACTCACTCAATCATTACTCTTCTACCCCAACCTTTCACCTTCCAAACTTCAAACCAAACTATTGTAATGGAACATGTGAAGAAATCTATTAATGGTGGTGAGTCTCATGAAACTATGAAATATAAAGGGGAATCTAGAAAATATTCTGGACATTTAAATACTCCTTTAGAGAACCATGTAGTAACTCCAGAAAAAGATGTTCTTGAGAAATGGATATTAGAAAGCAAGTATTTACTGGTTAGGGTTCTATGGGATCAGGGATTTATTAAGTGGTTCTCAGATAATGAAATACCCTTCTACCAAAATATATTTCATGAGTTTTATATGAATGTGGAGTTCCTGCTAGAAGGAAGTGACGTTGCTTGGATTAAGTCCTTAGTGAAAGGAAATATAATTTCTTTCTCATTAATAAAATGGGATGAATGTCTTAAAATTACCCATGGGGGTGTGTTTGATGACTATCAGGTTATTTCTCCACCAGAGAGTGATATTTTATACTTTGAGACAGCTCTGAAGGAGCTTACTAATAATGATGAACACATGAGACTTATTTCTATAGAGTTAAGTGGGGAGTGTAGAATATTGTTCAAGTTTATTCAACATTAGATCTATCCCAGGAAAGGAGAATTTTCCTCTATGAAGTATCAATATGTCTAATTGATTTATCTGATAAGAAAATGGATTAAGGTAAATCTGTGTAGATACCTTACTGTATACATAAATGAAATTATCAAGATCTCCCGAAAATCCAATCCCCTTTTTTATACAAGGTTAATTTTATCTATGATAAAAGAGAAAGGTTTTTTCAATGAGGGAGAATAAATTTTTTCTGATTATATTGGGATCTGCCTTAGTAGATAGATCTATAAAAGGATGAAAATCAACTGAAACCCATGGATGAAAGAATGGGTTAGAGATTAAGATAAGATTTATGAAAAGTTCAATCTAGTGGAAAATCCAACTAGGCCTAAGAATATGGTTGATCCTAGTTTGGGGACATATGAGGAAGTTTCTTACTCTTAAAAAGAAGAAGAAGATCTTGCCACACTAATTAGAGATCAAGGGTCACCTATCAATGATAGGATTGATCCTGACACCACTGAAGCTCAAAAAGGTTTTTATTTTGGTCCTCCTAGTCCTCTACTTTCCTTAAACTCTGATGAGCCCACACTTTAAGACAATGGAGATGAGGAGACAAAAGTATCAAGCAGTTTGGAATATGTAAGTATATTTAGTGGCTCTGAAGAATAAGAAGAAGGTAGTGAAGATGATGAGAGTGTCAGTGGTAGTGAAGAGGAAGAAGGTGAAGAAAATAGTGATGAAAATGGAAATGAAGAGAATTTATTTGGACACGATGATAATGAAAACAATGAAAGTGATGATGAACATCATAAGGATGATCAAGGTGGAGATATTGAAATGGTTGAAGTTGTAGATCATGCACGGTTGGAAGAACCTCCTGAAGTTGTTATTTATGTAAGAGAAAATGATGATGTTAATGTTGAAGTGGAAGCTCAGGCAATTCCTATACCTCAGTTAGTGTATTAAATAAGGAGACCTCATGCTAAATAAGAGAAACTAGGGAGTAGAGCTCATATTGATGGGGAGGCTCAAGAAATGGAAGATCAAGATGATGAAGATAATCAACTTGTAAGAGTAAGACATGACACTCTCACTCCTCTGGATGATGATATAATGATTGAATGTGCAAGGAATCCAAGGTATGTGGAACTGGGTTTAGATTATGAAGAATTGGATAATGAAGTTTTTGTACCTATTTCAAGAGAATAAATGGATGAGAATATTTCTAGTGACTCTGTCACTAAAGAATATTTTCAAAGGTTTAAAGAAGAAGTTTGTTTAGTTGTAAGTATATCAGTTCAATCTCAAATGGTGCATGAGATTCAAACCGCTAGAAGAGAAAACACTGAACTGAGTGATTAATTAAACTCTCTTAGATCTTCAATAATATAAATAAGGTAGTTTAGGAAAGTAGTTTCTATTCCAAGTCAGACAGTGAGTATAAGTGAGGCGGATGCAACTAATGTTTCAAAGAATGTGATAGAGGAGATTCAACCCAACTTGATTACAACTATTGAGACAATTTTTGTAAGAAATACCAAGTTGAGAAAATAAATTACTGGTCTTGCCTATGTAATAAATATGTTGACTTCAGAGTACAAAGGTTTTGTGGAGACTGTTCTTAAGGCCTTAAAGTCTCATACCTCAGTTCCTACTAATTTTCCTTCTACCTCTGGTCAGTCTTCTCAGATCTTGGATATTGAGGTAGTCAAAACCATTTTTAAGGAGGAGCTTAAAGCTATATTTGATGCTTATGTTTTATAAAACCTTGTAAATATTGAGAAAAATAGTGACCATGTTCATGATATGTTCAAAATCTATTCCAAAAGTGTTGATACTTCAAATTCTCAGATCATAGAAAATGTGGACTACTATTTCAAGAAAATCATTACCAAGCATCAGTTGACCAGTCTGTTTAAGTATTTGATAGAGAACTTGTATTTTCCTCCAGTTACATGAGCTTTCAAAGATCAAGTTCAAAATTTGAAGGAATTCACCCCTATATTGGATAAATTCATAGAGAATAAAGATGAATTTTATAAATAAATGAAGTATGGTGGTGAAATT
Source organism: Viscum album (assembly GCA_963277665.1). Lineage (NCBI taxonomy): Eukaryota > Viridiplantae > Streptophyta > Magnoliopsida > Santalales > Viscaceae > Viscum > Viscum album. The sequence goes on from OY728160.1 coordinate 393,784,633, forward strand.
TTTGATAATTTCATTAAGCTATTGAATCCATACCTTCATGTACAAAGTGAAGTGATTATAGTGAATGTTTCTTCCCCTATTTGACCTACTAGATCAGTGCATCCTCCATGGATGTTAGTTACTCAGGCCTTAACTCATATTCATCCAGTGATCCAAGAGAAGATTCAACCTTCTGTGTTGTCCCAACACAAAACTATCCTTGTATCTAATATTCTAGAAGGAGTGATATTGCATCCTTTGAGAATTTATTCAGACACTCCATCTTCTTAGCCACCACCTACTGGACCCTCTATTGATCCCTTTGAGAAAGTGAAGGAGCCTCTTCATCCTGATCCATAGTGTGGATAATTCTCTGATAGGGATGTTTTGTTGACTTTTTTTTATCTTTTCTTGAAGATTTTTAATTCATTTTACTTCATTGATTAATTGAAATTTGGGTTCTTTACTTTCATATATTTATATTATATCTATCATTCTCTTTTATTTTTTTCTTTGATACCTGTTTCATTATTTATTATACTTATAAGGGGGAGAACAATATTTTATCCCCTTTCACTTTTTGATAATCCCAAAAGGGGGAGAACAATTTGGAATTATCCTTATTTCCTTTACCTTTGATATTACTCTTATGTATTTTACTTATCTTTGATAAAATTATTATTTATTTTAACCATGAACCTTATCTACATATTGAGAAACTTCATCAATAATGAGAGATGACAAGTAGAATGATTATATTCCATATAAAATGATTGAACTGAATAATACCATGATTTGTGATCATCAAAAAGGGAGAGATTGTTGGCCCATAGGAGACTGTTGTCCACCCTCTCTAGTATAAATGGTTTTAATAATCACAAATCATGTTAATTCCTATTAATCATTTACAAACATTTCAATCATGATTTTTAAGTTTTAATATGTGAAATTATGTTTATCTATGATCACATATATGTTTAACACATTCTGTTAATATTTATGTTATAAGCTAGTCTAAACAGAAATATTTTATAAGTATGACAGACTGACACCGATATAAGAGATGAGATACCAACAGTTTAACTGAGTCACTGATAGATGACCTACCAACACAAATGACCTATCGAAAGAGATGACATACCAATAGATGAACTACTGATGCAAATGACCTAATGACACAAGGGATCACCATCAGTTCAAATGAGTCATCAATGCATGGTGCTACTAATGCAAGGACTCACCGATAGTTAAAATGAGTCACCGTTGCATTGAAATATCGACAGAATGACATACTGATGGAACGAGTCACCAAAAGAAGGAGATACTGACCGAGGACTCACCGATAGACTATTTAATTTTTCTTTTATTTAAAATTACTTCTAATAGTCATATTTTGAGTGTTTTAATGCAACTGATTAGTTTTATGCCTTTTTGCAGACATCTTAAATGAGGATGTCTGAAGTAAAAGTTACATCATCTACCTTAAAACATGTATATTGTCAGGCTCCAAGAAGAAATATATACAAAGAAGAGCACATTAAAGATAAAAACATGTACAGACACACATACACAAGAAAATATGAGCAGACCCCCATGAGCAACATATAGAAAAAAAGAACACACAAGGAATTCTTTATTCCTACTTTTTTTGAACCAGAGAACTACTATTCATCAAAGTTCCATCATCTCTACAACATCCAACTAAACCGAAGGTGAAGAAAATTTAATCTTTCTGGAAGATAGAACATAGTGCTTTATGACACTCTATTTTAGTGTCTGATTCTAGAAGAGGAATCTAGATTCACATTAGCTACATCCAAAGAGTCCAGAGATGAACTTCATAACATAGAAAAACCTCTAAGCTTTATCTAATATTTATTTCTCTATAGTGTACCTTTTTATTACATTTACGAGAAGTGTGTGTGTTTTTCTGAAACACACACACTGTCTCCTGCACTGAAATGAAGGATACTAGATATCCTCAAACAACTATATTTTTAAACTTTTTTTTTCCATGAGGAACTATGGTAGAGGTCATGTGTGGCCTGGTTGTTTTTGTTTCCATGTATAAATGTGGTAGAGGTCTTGTGACATAGATAGTCTGGTGTACTATTGTTAACCCCAATCCAAGGTGTGGATCAAAATTTTTATCTTTATAGATTGCTTAATGGCGGGTGATCACCAAGTGGAGAGGACTAAGTCTCTTCTTGATACCGAACCTCTTTTTTTTTTATATTTACTATGTTTTTTTTTTCAATTTAGACTTTCTCTATTTTAACTTATATTTTAGGAAACTAAATTTCACTTTGATAGTTAGTCTTGGATAGTAGTTATAACTGTTTTTCATTATTAGAGTAGTTTCAAAAGTTATATTAATATCTCATATTTTTATAACTAAGAATTAATCAATCTTACGAGAAACTATTTGAACAACCAAACTATTATAATTTTACTACCTTGGTTAATTGGCCAATCTTATTTTTAACTTTTGGGAATCTTTAAAAAAAAAATTAACAATTTTTTATAGGAACTCAATTCACCCCCTCTTGAGTGTCCTACTCCAACCAACACTTATGTTTACTTGATGATATCGTCTTATATCATGCTTTGATGTTCTTGTTTATGATTCACACCATTTTATGTCACCTTGATGTGCATATTGAATCACATGTATTAATTTCATCATGTTATGCTTTGATTATTCCCTTATTGTGATTTAAAGGTCACCTCTTTCTTATGTACATCCCTGGGTTATCCCGTGAAGTATTATAAGATCTAGGGAATTTAAGGTCATGTTATGGTGTTTTTAAAATAATTTCATTGTATAACTATTTAAATTTATTATGATATTAATCTAATTACCAAAATACACAAGGCCTTTTGATCTTTTGGGATTGTATTATGTGTATGTTTATGTAATAAATCATGAATTAAAGTTTATTAAAAATATGGGCTGTCGTAATTGGGAGTTATTAGGGTTAAGTGTCTAAATGAGCCTAAACCTCCCAAAACTATCCATAAGATTGAGAGCACTAGAACTCAAATGATTCTCATTAAATTAAAAATTCATTTATCATGCCTAAAACGTACACTAAGAGTAACTTATCATGCACTGATCTAGTACACTAAGAGATCCACCCCTTTCTTACGCACCTAGAGACACTCAAAAAATTAGTCAACCCCTCTCACATGTCACCATCGTAGGTCATAAGGAACTAAATTCCAAATCTAGATTCACACCTAAACAAGGTCACATTACAATTAAACTTACAAACACCCACCATAGGGTCTAACATATAGGTCTGATTCTATTATCACCTACTTAATCATAGGGTAGGTGTAACCATGGGTCTGCCGACAATCCCTAACACATTACGAGTCTCAAATTCATAGGGAACAACACTTAACTCTGGCACTCTCAGAACCCAAACCACCCATACACAGGGTCAAAACAAAAAACCTACTATTTCACCTCACACACACACATATATAAGGTTTAAATTTTTACATTTTACATTTTATAGTAACCATAACTTTCCATAAAAAAGAACCAGTTAAATGAAATGTCAAGTAAAAGTTATAGAGGAAAAAACTTTATAAGTTGTACTTAACATTTTATTTAGCTGACACTATATACAAACCAAAACAAGTCATCCTGTAATTTACTTTTAACCAAAAGTTTTAATATATGAGGCTCAATTAAATTAAATTTCAATTACAAGTTATATAGGAAAACACCCTATAAGTTGTAGATGGAATTTTATTTAGCTGATGCCTAAGAATGATCAAGTTAAAGACATTATACTATAATTTTATTTATTTAGAGGGTTGGTTTAGTAAAATTTCACTATACACTTATATTAAATCACTATATAATTTCCTGCAATCACTTTAAATAACCGACCTAGGTCACAATCTAGGTAATTAGATAATCAATCATAGGTAATCATGTACATGACATGTGGATCTTATGTACTTAATATAATGTATGAACTCACTCTCTCTCTCTCTATCTTTCTATACCAATATAAGAGATAAAACCCCATAAAACAATAACCTTATAATCAATATCATCACTCAAGGTAAAATCAAATCAACTATAATAGTAGACAATAAGAAAAAAATCCCATCCCTAATAATATGGTCTTCTCTCATACATGGGGTGGCCAGTCCTAGGTACAAGTTCCATACCATGTCCTGAAAATATCATATTCTCCTATCCACCTTTCCCAAACTGTAAAAAAAGATAAGGAACCTTTGATACCACTTTGTAATGTACTTCTTCCCTAGACCATTGATTGGTGCCTGAACTAGCAGAACACTGCAATACCTATGGTGTGCCTCCCCATACGCTAGAGGCTACTAACTAGAAACATGGGTATAAGGTGGTATTTTGGGGAGACTATACCCATATATAAAAGTAAATAAATAGTGGAAATAAAGGTAAACATATACATCCAGATAAATAAAACAATGGACTGATATACAGGCAGGTGCCAACAATAATCAAGATAAACCATGAAATGATAAATAAACTATTTATTATACACTCTAGGCAGTCATACCACAAAATAACATATACAAAATCCCGAAAGACCAATAGAAAAATTATAATACTCTGAAAATGGTACTAAGTAATAGCTTGATTCCAACCCCTGTTTCATCCAAGCAGTCCAAGACATTAAGAATTAGGCATTGCATAAACCTAAACCTATAACCAAGTAGCATATTCTTGGATACCTAATTTCCATGGAGTCCTGATTAGGATTTGATTACAACTCAGTAGGCCACCACCAATGAAATCCCTAAATATAACCAATCCATAAACAATACACACATAAATTCTCAAGCTTAAAAATTATAAATACAACAATTTAAGATTTAAAACTAGGAGTATAAACAATAATGAACCCAGGATACTATGATGACACCTGAGAATAGTACATACCTAGTTCGTCTAATGCTATGGTTTCTTTGAGAATGTCATGATGAACTTTCCAAACTATCTCCCACTAGGGGAAATATACCCATCCCTGACCAAACAAGTGGAACTTGGGGGTAATATACCCATCCTTGGGGCTCTAGTATCCACCCAAGGTTTATCCATCAATCAATAACTAATCCACATGGGGCTCAAGTTCACCCCATGTCTATCAAACACAACTACGTCCACCCGAGGATTGGGTTCACCCTGGGTTTAAACATTAAGTATAACCAAGAAACCATTAAAATAAATAACACTAAATATATAATTACAATCATGACATATCATTTAATATTTACACCCTGAAAAAAATTCCAAATTCCTATTACCCAAAACCATTTCAAAACCCTTTCCAATATCAAATCCAATTTACCATTTCCAAACCCATTTCTAAATATCATTTCCAAATAATATTTCAAAATCCACTTCCAAACACCAATTTTTAAATATACCAAACATATTCCCATTTCAAAAACCACAACAATTTACCATTCAAAAATACCTTTCAAAGTGTTATCACCAAATTACATTTCAAATGATATCTTCCAAATTGAAATCATTAATAACCAAGACCATTTAACCCATAGATGATTGTGAAATTAAATTTTATAACCATTGATTATATTCAAACCTTAAATTATTTTAAAAGTAAAGTATTATCATATATTTATACAATTCAAAAGGTTAAACCATTACTAAGGTATTCCAACAGGAACCACCTTCCCATAAGGCTCAAGGCATATCAAGGGTGAGTTTAACTAAGGGAAAAGACTTTTTAAAGCATTTAATTTAAATAAAGTAAATTCCTGATGTGACTAAAATGACCACTAAATATATACACTTGGAAATACCAAATACTATGGTTCAATTTTAGGGACCACCTACCTTGTTTATGAAGTTTTTCCATTTTAACTCTTAGCCCGACAACCCACTGTCCAAATCATCCAAGGCCAATGACCAATGATCAAATCACCCACAATCCTATCTCACACCCAAAAAACCAAATTAATTAATTATAATCATATTATAATTTATTAAAAACATAAAAATAAATAACCAAAGTATAACATTAAGGTATAAGATTCAATTAAATCTCTGGGAACTCCCATCACACCTAAAACTAGACCAACCCTCCCTCAGAGGTCCGTGCCAAGCTTCATGCACAAATTTGGTCTAATGAACTATCACTCAAAATTTAAATCATAATAAAAAACCATTAATTTAACTCAAAAACCTATAAAAACTCACATAGAGACATACCTCCATCAAAATGATGGGCGGTGATGTGTAGGAATTGTCTCAAGACATCCACTAGCTAGGCTGCATAGAAGACCCCTTATCTTGGGTTGACTCCACCACTCTCTAGTGGAATTGTCACTCAAAACACTAATTGTAACAACCAAAATTAAATAAGGAGGAAGAGTAGGAGAGAAATGAATTCATTGACTTACCATAGGTTCTTAATTTCAATTGACGACATTCAAAACTACCAAGTTTAAAGGGAGATCCTTTTAACCCCAAGGAGGTGGATAATAATGCATAGGGGATGCTCTTTGGTGAAATAGGGACTAAAATCCTATATGGAGGATTAAAGGGGTGGCCTTGGTAAAATTATGGGGATACCCCTCACTTAAAAACAACCCATGATCCCATCGGTTAGTTGATTCTAGTCCAATATCTTGCTGATGCACCCAAGAAGTGTTCAAGTGTTCTTTAATTTACATTTGCTACTTAATAGACTTATACCATCTAGATAGTGGTGTTGTAGCAACATGTTTCATACCTGGATCTTCCTTCAGTGATTCTCGTTTCTTATTCCCACTTTCCAAACTTTTCTTCAAGTCTAAAAACACCCTTTTGAGGTGTCTAAAACTTCAAAATACTCTTCAAAAGCCTGGTTCTTGGAATGAATTGTTCAATAGTTCAAAATTTTAAACTCACCATATAAATTCAAACCCATCTTCCCACATGAGGTATTATAACCACCTAAAACATGGATTTTAAATTCAATTCACAAGAACCAAGCAATAATAATATGTTAGATGGGTTGGAATCACTCAAGGTAACTCTTATAAGGCCTCCACAACCTAGGACACAATGTTTCCCCACCAATATCTTTCCACACATCACCCAAACCAAACACATCTCTCAACCAAAACTTTAGTTAGATGATAAATAGAGGATAAATCAAGGAAGGTGAGGGAACTCACCAAGGATTTTTGAAAACCAATATCACAATACCCATGTTAAAATTCATTTAAAAGGGGTTATAAGACCTCCCAAAACTGCACCCAGGTCACCCAAAATCCAAGAAAGAAGTCAGGTACATGATGAGTTTTGAAGAGGTTTGTAAATTTATACCCAAAAGATTAATTAAAAGAACATGACTCAAAAACCCTAACTACACCATAGTGAGTAGGGTTTCACTCCAAAACACAGTGCAATTTCAGGTGCTACATTGTAATTACCTCAGTCTAACTAGCCTCCAGGATCCATGATGTAGATCATACTAAGATCTTATAAGCACGGGGTAAGGCTACAATGTATCCCATACACCATACGGAAACCACCCCAAAATGGTAGTTTTATAAGAAAAAAACTCTTTAGGAATTTATTTTTCAACTCTACTCTATGCTGCAACTATCTCTTAAGAGGTAGGTATAAGGGAAACTTGACCCCTTGAGCTTCTCTACCACAAGAACAACTCCACACTGCAAGACCGATCTATGAAACCACACTCTTCCATAACTCATCCTTACACCATACCCATTCCAGAATTGGAAGAGCCACCAAAACCCAACATCCTTAGGATTTTATGCCTCAAGGCCTCACCAAACCAAAAGAGCCTGAACTATGCCAAAACTTTCATCTCTACGCTTCATGATCCTTCTTCAGTTGAGATTTCAACTCTAAATCCACTAGATTTTCCTTAGACCTCATCCCAACACCTTCAACAACCAAATATCACCAATTAAAATTTCAATAAGGACTGATCCATTACATTAAATACCTCTTAAATGATTCTTGTCTTTGAGAATCAAAACTAACCCCAAAAATTAAGGAGAAAATTGGAGGTCTAAACAACCATCCCATGAGACACTTCTCTGGAATATTGTTACTACCTAAACACAAACACCAACCAAGCACTACCAACAAGAGAAACAACTGGATTTTATAAACCAATATAAATTCAATTATTATGTCAAAAAATAAAAACAAAAAAATAAAATAAGGTTAAAAAAACTCATGGTACTGAACATGAATTTGCATCTCATGCCCCCAAAGTACTCTTCTTTATACCACCAGGCCTCCACAACACATGAACCAAAGGAATGTCATGACCAAAAAATAACTTCTCTTGATGATCCTATATCTCATCCAGTCACTCCATGAATTTTTCATCATTACTAATATTATACTCTCCCCATTCAATGACACGATATTCATTGTGAAGATACCATCAAATCTGAGACATGTGGAAGATGTTGTGGATCCTATTTATCCATGGTGGAAGTTGCAATTGATACACCACCTCACAAACACATTCCAACAACTCAAAAGGACAAAAAAACTTGGGATATATCTTTATCTATGACCAAAATCCCACCACCCCCATTAAGGAATAACCATTAAGAACACATGGTATCCAGCCTAAAACCTTAGGGGTCTTCACCCACAATCATCATAAGATTTTTGGAGGTTCCACAAAACCTATTCTACTCTTGAACCATTTAGATCTTCTATATCATATCCTAAACCACATTTGGAATAATAACTTTCAACTCTCAAACATAAATGTTTCATAATAGATATCTAAGAAAACACCCATATAATGCCTCAAAGGATCCATACATATGGATAAGTGATAACTATTATTGTAGGAAAACTTAACCAAAGAAAATTTATTTATCAATGATCCATCAAAGTATAGAATGAAATCCCAAAGCATATCCTCCAACATCTAGATGGTACACTTTATATGGCCTCCCATTTGGTGATGAAAATTAGTGTTAAGGAATAACTAGGATCCAAAATAATACTATAATCCACTCAAGACTAGAGAGGTGAAATGGGGATCTTGATTAGAGGTTATGGTCCTTGGTATCCCATTGAGCCTCACCACTTTATCAATGTACCCCCTCTATAGAACATTATTAGGCACACTAGTTCAAATACCCTAAGGGATGAGGGAGTGAATCAGGGTATGAAAGATTAAAACAACTACCCCTTTTGATCTTATTTTGTTGTTAAACAAAACTCTCTTCTCTCTCTTTCCCATAGCAAGGTATGAATAGAAATTAAAGCATGAATAGGACACATTGATTTTACTTGGTTCACCCTCACTGGGCTACATCCAAGTATCATACAACGATGATGTGTTAATGTACCAAATCCACTAAAAGTGCATTGCTATTTATAATGTTTGAAGTGGACTCACTGTCCCTCCTGGTTTACAACCAATCACAATTTGAAATCTTACTACTCTCTCATCTGAAGTGTGATCACTAATTCTTCAGAAGATCCACTCATAGTTTATAGACTTGTAGGTCCCTTCATTATCTCTAATGAATGTATCCTCCAATGTATGTAGATGCTATATTGATGTCCCAATTTCATCCACTCATTAATATCAATTTACCATAGATGTACTGGGCAACTCTAAATCTTTTGTGAAACCCTTACTATGTATTTAAAATAACTTTAATGCCTTGCGTAAAATATTCCAATTCTTTTTACAAAACAACTCTTACACCTAACTTCAATCTTACACCCAACTCAAATATTACATGAAACTTCCCTAGCTTGTGCGCAACTCTAATTCTTTTGTGCAAATAACTTTGCACGAATTTTTTTTGTGATTCATCTCTCGGATTATCTCTAAGTGATAACCTACTTTGAATGAGGGGGGTAACCTCTTATTCATAGTAAAAGTTGACCCCTATGTGGAAGATTCATGGTGTCATGTAAGATCTTGACGCGTCTCACAAAAACTAAATTAACATTGCATTGGGCACACAAACTTCTTTTGTGTGACCTCAATCTTTCTCGTACATTTCCAAATATTTCATGCACATCATGCCTTTTCCATTTTTAAATATTCTGATCCCAAAATATTCTTTGTGCACAAGTTTCCAAATCACCTTCAATCTTGCATGGAACTTCCTTTTCCAAAAACACGTTTTTCCATTTTCTGATTTTTATGCTCAAAAATTTGGAAAACACTAGAAAATGATGCCACCTTATATCTATTATTTTTGTACCGCCTCCATATCTTCCATTCCTTTTTCATGGTTATTTTTCAATATAGACTGTCAAAAATATATTTGGAACACCACAATAGACCATGGAAACCCTCTTTGTAAACAAACACAATCAACCCAAAAATGATTCAATGTTACCTTGAGAGATTTTTTACCAACAATATCTCCCTTTGGGTTTGTTGAAAACTCATTCATAATTTGATACCACTTTATAGCTTCATCCATCTTACACTACCATTCTCTTTAGGTGACTCAGATAGTGATCATGGATTTACTCAACAAATACTCTAAGCCCATATGATCCATGCTCAGCATGAGAAACACGAGTATAATGAAAATTTCATCAACGAATCACTTCATTATTGACACCAATTCTTGAAACCAATCAAATGATTTCATCATGAACCTCATCTATCATGATATGTCTTCTTTGATCGATAACTGCTAGTATCGTCATATTTAAAAATCCTCCTTAAATTATTGGGTTCTTGTGCTGTCCAAGCTAATCTCTGGTTGATCACTTCAAACACCGAAGAATTCTCATCATGTTTCTCCCCCTATCACGCTGCTCCCCCTATCTCACTGATCCACCTATTGGCTTCTCCTTGAGTCTCAAAAGAGACATTTTATCTCTTCATTAGCTATAATTTTTCCCCTTTAATAGTCAAACTTTATCCCCCTTTGTCAAAGAACCCACAAGTCACTCCTTTTTGGTCTATAATAGAGTAAGAAACACATATCAACACATTAGGGAAAATCAAACCATACCTCGAGGAGAGGGGTACCCACATCCGTACTCTTTCAATTGTGGAGAGTTGACTAAACTCTTATAGCCAATCAATTCTTTTCAACTGCTTCTTTGGGTAAGGCCTTTTTCAGAATGTCTGTAACCTATAGTTCTGTAGGCACATACTATAACTTCACAATCCCTTTCTCTACCTTATCCACGATAAAGTGATATTTTATTTCAATGTTCTTAGTCCTTTAGTGATGGATTTTATTTTTTATAAGATTAATATCACTTGAATTATCACAATGGATTCTGATCAGAGACTTCACTTTAGGTCCCATATCATCAAGCTTTTGCTTCATCCACAATAACTGTTTGCATGTTTGATTAGCCGCAATATACTCATCTTATGAAGTGCTCAACGAAATGAAATCTTGTTTCTTGCTTATTCAATAAATACACAATCCACCAAGATAGAATGCACAACCTGATGTTGACTTTCTTTCATCTGTTGATCTGTCCCAATATGAATCTGTATATCTCAATAACTTCTTTTGAGATCTATCATTATACATCAAACCAAAATCCAGAGTTCCCTTGATATACCAAAGTATTATTTTCACTACAATCATGTAGATTTACTTGGGATTACATTGATATCTCGTTGCTTGGCATGTAAAAGAAACAACATTTGGTCTTGTCACTATCAAGTCCAGTAAAATTTCAATGATTTGCCTATATTCTGTGATATTAACTGCCTTTCCATCATCATCCTTTGATATTTTCATTTGGCTATCCACTGGATTCGTCATATCCTTATAATTATTTATTCCAAACCTTCTCAAAACATCTTTGGCATATTTATATTGAGAAATGAATGTTCCATTCCTTTCTTGTGTCACCTGTAAACCAAGGAAAAATGTTATCTCTCCAATTATTGAAATTTCAAAATCACTTTTCATGAATTCTAAAAAGTGTCTGCACTGTGCTTTATCTGAACATCTAAAGATTATTTCATCGACATAAACTATCACCATAATCCTTTGATTACTATCATTTCTCACATATAGATTTCAATCAACTTCACTATGTTGAAATCCAAGCATCTTCAAATACTGATCAAGTATTGAATACCATGCTCTTGGTGCTTGATTCAACCCATATAACGCCTTATTCAACCGACAAACTTTGTTCTCATATTCATGAATGAGAAAACCATATGGCTTATAAATATGAAATTATTCTTCCAGAACCCCATTCGAAAATTATGACTTCACATCCATCTGAAAAAAGTTGAATTTTATTTTCACTACTATGTCCAAGAATAATCGGATTGTCTTCTGCCTTGAAATAGGTGAAAATGTATCATCAACATCAATACCCTCTATTTAGGAGTAACCTTTTCACACTAGTCATGCTTTGTTTAGAATCACTATGCCATATTCATTCATCTTGTTATGAAAGACCCATTTAGTCCTGATGAAATTATTATCTGTTGGCCTCGAAACAATCTCTCACATCTGATTCTTCTCAATATGGTATAGCTCATCATTCATATCCTGAACCTAGTTTTCATATTCAGCTACATCAACAAAAAATTTAGGCTCTACCTAAGATATTAAATATGTTTTCTAAAGTGAATTCATTCTTCTTGTCTAAACTGGAACTATTTAATCACCAATGATATTATGCCTATCAATTTTAGCTCAAATCTTTGGCTTCTTCACAGATATAGATTTGAATTCCTCTTGTTCATCATTAGTATCTTCTTCTGAATCAATATATTCCACTTCTTCTCCCCCTATATTGCTTTCCTCTTCATCACTTTCATCAAGAAACTGTTCACTGTTTTGTTTAACATTCTCTTAATTTTACACTACAATGACATCATTTCATTCAATTACTTTCCTTGCCTATTATTGAATTTTTTTTATGATTTTCTTTTTCCTGAGTATCCAAGGAATATCCCCTCATCTCCACATGACTCAAATTTCCTATGATTTTCTTTTTTGAGAATAAATCACTTACTTCTAAAGATTTGGAAGTATTTTAACATTACCTTATTTTTGTACCACATCTCATATGGAGACTTTCCTTCCTTTGTACATAACAAATCCTAGTTAGATATGTAGAATAATATCAAGATTTCTTCCTTCCAAAATTTATCTAGTAGGTCTTTTTAATAAGCATCATTCTATACATGTTGTTGATGATCCAATTTCTCCTCTCAACCACTCTATTCTATTAAAGAGTTCTCACTGAAGAAACATGATGTCTTATCCCATGTTTCTTGAGATATTCCCCCACTTGATTATTTGTGAATTTCATACCATTGTCATTACAAAACTTCAGAATTGTCTATCCAAGCATCCTTTCTGATTACCTCTGATACTATTTTATGAAACTGAACACATCAGACTTATGGGAAATGAAAAATACACATGCCATTATGCTATAATCATCAATGAATATAAGATAATATCTATATCTGTCAATGGATATTGGTGAGATAGGTCCACATACGTCAGCATGCACCAATTAAAGAACCTTTTTTTTTCTTCCGTTCCTTTTCCTTGTACATCTTTACGATGATCTTAACTTTTTTACATGCATTGAACATATGAGTATGACCATGTGATAGCCTAGGGAGGACTCTAACTACATTAAACTTTACCAGATCTTCCAGGGATGGTTGGAACAGATGACCAAGTTGTTTATGCCACAACTTTTTTTCTTCTTCGCTGGATAAAAGGAACATATCTTCTTCCCCACTTACAAGGTATAGATTTCCCTTTTTCCTTTTTCCCTATAGAACAACTACACCATAACTTACTTTGATTATATACATCTGCTTAGTAAATCTTATAGAATTCATTGGGTCACATAGTTGACTGACTCTAAGAAATTTGTGAATGAGACCTTCTACTACTAAGACATCATCATGTATCATTTCTTTTCCCCCAAACCCAGCCTTCCCCAAAACAATTATTTTTAGGCCTTCATCATTTCTAAATTTGATAAATCCCTCTTTTTCATACTTTATTCCTATAATAATATCCTTATTCCCTATCATATGGGATGTGAAAACACTATCAAGGATCCATACACCTGATTGATCTGATGCTTTAAGGTAAATTTCAACAACAACTACCTTCTCATATATCCTCTTCATGATCTGTTTTTTTGAATTCATACTTTGTATAGATTTAAAACCTTTATCTTATTCAGAATATGATAGACCATATTCATCCTGAAAAGATGCAAATCTATTTTTTGTATTCAAACCACCTGTTGATTCTTTTATTTCTTGCTTGTGACTACTTTGATTCTACTTTGGAACATTCCTATGAATGGTTGATGTACAATATCTAGCCATGTTCCCAAATCCTCCAAACCAAAAAATGTCCCTAAAAAGATATTATAGAGTATTTAGATGTTTTTGGTTTCCACTTTTGTTCTTGTTCCCTTTGATATCTCCTGGATATGGAACACACATTTTGTAAATGTCCCATATTTCCACAACAATAACACCTGATGTAAGGTGTATTCCTGCATGTTAATTCTGTAATGCTAGTTTTACCTTGGGTTCACTAAATATTATGATTCTACTTCATACCTAAATCAACTTTCAATCTTGGAGTAGGTGCTTGTGGTCTGACTTCAACCATGTCTGATTTATATTTTTGACCAAGCTCAATACCATCCTTATCACTTAGATTTGACTTTTTCTTTCGTTCTACTAGACCTCTATGATATAATTCCAACTTTTTGTCTTTTTAATGATTTGATCTCTCGATGTCACATTGGGGTTCAAGAATTTTTCTTGATCCTTAACTTTTTATCACAGATTGAAAACTTCTTATTTAAGTTCTTCAATGCATTTGATTTGATCTTTCACTATTTTATTCAAACCATAAATCTCCCTTTTCTTTTATTCAACCTTGAGTTTGTGATCACTAACTATTTCTGAGTCTATTGGAAATGAAGACTTATGATTCTTATTTTCTTTCATTAAATCAGATTTCTATTCATCATGATACTGTATATAGATTTTGGCATCACAAACCACTTTGCTGGATTTCTTTGTTTTGGCTCTCCAAAAATCTATTTCCTCAAGAGCTACTTCTAGTTCATCCTCCATATCGATTTTTCCTTCAATTTCTTCCTCATATGTCTTAGTTTCTTCCTTTTTCTGATCACTACCAACAATTTCCACCATATCATTTTCTCCAAGATCTTTTCAGTTCACTATCTCTTCGACCTCTTCACCCTTAGATTCATCTGAACTGTCACATTCTTGTGAAAGAAGATTATTTTTTTAAAGAAATTTATCTGGAACAGTTTCTTGCCCTTCATGGAGGCTAAATACTTATTTATGGTAATTTAAACTTTGTCCTCATCATATTATTGTAACTTCTTGGGAAATATTACTACAAGATGGCCAACCTTCCCACACCTAAAGAAAACAAGAAGAAGTTTCCATTTGAACTTTACTTTTCCTCTTTAAAGATTTGAAGAGAGGAATGAAATCACCTCGTCTATCTATACTTAATCCTAAGAATATTTAATATCGAGCTTCTTCATGGGCTTGAATTCTACCTCTTGAGATTTAACCTTTTCCATAACATCATTATCATCATTTCTCATTTTATATTCTATAAGGTTACTATGCAAGTTATCCAGTGTCATCTATTTTGGATCTTTATCTTCCAATACTGAAACTTTTAGAATGAATTGTGGTGGAGGTTTCTAAAATATACACTTCACAATCTTTATATCTTCAATAACTTCTACAAGACCTCACATGTCTTCCACTACAATATTTACCCTATCAAATAATGCATCAATATACTCATTTGGGTTCATTCTTAGATCTCCGTTCTTGTTCCACAGAACCTACAGCTTTTCCTCTCCAACCTTTGAATCACATTCATATATATATTCAACAGCTTTTTCCACATGTCATCTGATTTTTTACATGACATCAAATTCATATATATTTCATTTTATAAGGATACCCCTAAATCATTGATTCCTTTGGTGTCAGCATCCAATTACCTTTTTTCAGCTTCTGATAAAGCACCACTATTGATACCGACTGAAATACCATGCATCACTTCTATGAAGAAATCCATTCCTAAGGATAGGAAGTATTTTAACATCTGATTCTTCCATAACTAAAAATTATTCCTGTCAAATATTATAATCCCTTTATGATTGATTAACTCTATTGAGAGAGAAAAAATGATATTAACCTTTCTATCTAATACCAATTATTAGGTCCACAAGGTCATATACCCTGAGAGGGGGGAGGGGGGGTGAATCTGGGTATGAAAGATTAAAACAACTGACCCTTTTGATATTGTTTCTTTATTAAACAAAAATATCTTCTCTATATTTACCATATAAAGGTATGAAAAAAAATTAAAGCATGCACAAGAAAAAATGATTTTACTTGGTTTACCCTCATTGGGATACGTCCAAGGAGTATAAAATGACGATGTGCTGATGTAGTAAATCCACTAAAATCATACTATTTTTTACAATGTTCAAATCAAACTTAGTGTCCCTCCTAGTTTACAACCAATCATAATTTGAAAGCTCAATGATCTCTCAACTGAATTGTGCTCAATACTTCTTCAGAATATCCACTCACAGTTTATAGACTTAAAGGTACCTTAATTATCTCTAATGAATTCATCCTCCACTATATATAGATTCTCTATTGATGTCCCACTTTCATCCACTGATGAATACCACTTTACTATATATGTATTGGAAAATTCCAAATCTTCCGCACAACCCTTACTACATATTGCACGCAACTTTAATGCCTTGTGCACAATATTCCTCTTTTGTCATGAAACACCTCTTGCACACAACTTTAATCTTATATGAAACTCAAATCTTACACACAACTTTCTTAGATTGTGTGCAACTCCAATTATTTTTCACAACTCCCTTTTCACGGAATTCTTTCACGACATGGAGCTCAGATTCTCTCTAAGTGCTGTGGTAATTCAAATGAGGGGGGGTCACCTCTTATTTATAGGCAATGTCAATCCCTATGCGAAATATTCACCACATCACACAAGATCCTGATGCATCGCACAAAAACAAAATTGATGTCACATTGGGAGCACAAACTTCTTTCACACAACCTCAATCTTTCGCACACATTTCCAAATATTTCGTGCACATCATTCCTTTTCCATTTTCAACGTTATGATCCCAAAACATACCTTGCAATAAAGTTTCCAAATCACCTTTAATCTTGCACACAACTTCCTTTACCAAAAACACATTTCCCCATTTTCCTATTTTGAGGCCCAAAAATTTGGAAAACAATGAAAAATGGTGCCACCATATATATGTTCTTTTTGCACTGCCTCCAAATCATTAATTCCTTTGTCATGGTTCTTTTTCAAATTTGGTTGTCAATAATATCTATGGAACACCACAACTGACCAAGGAAAACCTGTTTTTCAACAAACACAATCAACCCAAAAATGATTCAATGTTACCTTGAGGGATTTTTTCCCAACAATCATCCAGGAAACTCAACACTCGAATATCCATAAAATGGGCCAACTTCATCAATTAATCAATAATCACCCAAACAACATCATATCCTCCCTAGGACTAGGTTAAAACAATGATGAAATCCATATATTTTTCCTTCCACTTTTACTCAAGGATATATAAAGGATACAATAACCCTACAGAAACATAGTGATCTCCTTTAACCTTTTGGAAGACCAAAAAATGCATTACTAACTATATCACCGACCGCTTAATCCAAGGAAACCAAAAGTACTTATTTAAACCATGGTATATCTTATAAATGACTGGATACACCACTAAGGGTGATATGTAGAACTCATTAAGATATTCATCACACACATCCTTTAGAACATATAGCCTTCCATAAAATAACATCTGATTCTGTCCATCCTTTGACCAACACACTAGAGCATCAAAATGGCCCACTCAACCTCACATTATCTATACCTTCACCATTGAGACTCATCTACCCACCCCAAAAAGTAATATTACTCTATCATCTTGCATAAACACCCTTTATTATGTTTCTCCCCCAAGATATGATGAAAATATGATAGATCATCCATTTCCCTCCAAGCATCCTTAAATTCTCAAACAACTTATCCCGATGACTTCATACTCATTGCACCAGCCAAAATATCCCCCATTCCTTGGGTGTAGAAGATCTAAAAATCACAAACCTAAAAGAAATCCATCTACATCTACTAATTTATATTTATATCATACTAAGTAAAAACATACCTCATACTCTTGTGGTCCATGAAGACCACAAAGTGCTTGTTGATGAGGTAACACTACTACAAATTCAAGAAAAACACTACTTCCACTAACTCCAGATCATGGGTGGAATAGTCATGATTGTAGGGACATAATTACCTAGACCTATAATAGATAACCTCCCTTTTATACATCAAGAATCATCCTTATCCTAAACAGAAAGCATCACAAAATACCTAAAAACCATTCCTTCCTTTGACAACCAAAGTACTGAGTCACTAATTAGCCTCTCCTGTAGGTAGTAAAATACTATCTGACACTAATCAGTCTAGATGAAGGCCTAGTACTTCCTAGTCAGGGATTTTAATGGGGATAAAATCTGAGAGAATTCAGACACAAACCTCTGATAATAGATCACAAGACCAAGGAAGCTATGAACCTCTACCTTGTTCTTGGGTGTTCCTATTAAACAATTTCCTTAATCTTCAATAGGTCCATAACCAGACCCTGAAGAGACACTGTATACCCAAGGAATTGCACCTATCATATACAAAACATTCACTTAGATATATTTCCATATATTTGGTGGTGTTGAGGAACCCACAAGAAAACTCTTAAATTCTCAATATGATGCTCCCATGACTTTGAGTGTATGAGGATATCATCAATGAACATGACCACAAACTGGTCTGGGTACTCATAGAACATACAGTTCACGAGTCCCATGAACATAACTGGTGCATTCCTAACATCAAACAACATGAATATAATCATGAAGCATCCGTACTTCCATAAAAAGGTATTATTTGGGATATAATCTTCTCTTACCCTTATTCGGTGATATCCAAACAATTAATAGATATTCAAAAACCAACTAGACCCCTTAAGAAGGCTGAACATATAGTCTATCATTAGAAGAGGGTAGCAGTTATTTATCATCACCTAGTTCAACCATCGATAGTCCATGAAATGTATTATATCACCATTATCCTTTTTATAAAATAACACTAGAGAACCTCAAGGATATATATTGGTTCAGATATATCCATGTTGTAAAAAACCATCGATCTGTACCCTCAACTCTCACAGCTCCATGGGTGCCATATGACAAGGAGATATCAAGATCAGATTTGTGCTCGACTGTAACTCTATCCCAAACTCAATATCATGATGAAGTTAAAATGTCACAACCTTATCCAAGAAGACATATAAAAACTTCTTAACGACTCTCAGAGCCTTCACTACATGAGCCTCCAATGGAAACTCTTCCAACTGAGATAAGAGAGACTTCTCATTCTTTACACCCATATGTTAACCAAACTTTCCAAAAAATAAAACCACTCAATGGAATTACACACCATATAAAACAACTATCTTATGTAAGAAATGGATAAATACATGCATGGAATACAACCAATCTATGCTAAGGATGACATCATATGAATGTCACTACAATAGGAAGAAGTTATCCATCAGCCAATGGCACACCATCACCAGTCTACATGCTTGAAACACATCAAATAACCTAACTTGACATCTAAATGTTGTGGATAAAACTAGGGTAATTGAAAGTATTTCCACCTTCAGTCCTAGTGAATGGAATAAAGTGGGTGCAATAAAGGAGTGAGAATCTCCGAAATCAAACAAGGTAGAAACTAAGGTAGATGATAAACTTATTGTACCTCAAACAAACTCTGAACCCTCTAGTGATATAACCTCCATAACATGCATCTATATATGCCCAAATCCTTTACCTTGATGATTATGAACTATATTTCCATGATCAGGACTAGGTCTTTTGGGATGAGGACCATCATAGGGATGACATCTACCAGCTCCACCTCTCCTTAGTGGGGCATAATCCTATTGATCTGACTATTGAACAAATGCTGATGAACCCTACTACTGATACAACTTTAGGATAATTTTATACTAATTTGGTTTAAAAGGTTCTTGCTATTCCATACCAAACTAACCTCCTTGATAGTTCGGGTACTGAGATTGATGATGTCTGTGACCTCTATAATAAAAAAACAAAATCAGAGATCTCGCGGTAGAAGATCATGAACTGTTGTCCCCAAAACATCATGAAGTAGACTACTACAACCAACTCCCTATTTATTGGAAACTCTACTAACTTGAAATCCATGATCCCCCTCCCAAGGATTTTCTCCCTAAGAAACTCTGCTGACCTTAATCTCAAGGATCTTCTCCCTATGAGTGCACCCACTCAGTCACTTCAGCATTCTTTTACACATCCAAGTACATATGATGTGTAAATAGAGTGAATGAATATCTGAGTGATGAAAACAATGCCTCCTCAAGATTTTGAACTCTTTTCACCTCATCTAGAACAAGATTAAAAGAAAAATATAGTATTTACTTGAACTTGATCCTAATATCCTACATGATCAGGATCTCTTTCTAAAGGGAGAAAAACTCCTTCCTCTTTTTTCCTTCATCATCAATGACAAGAACTATGAATGAGACTCCTTTTATAATTCATACTAATAAAAAACTACCTCATCCTGCTCTCCAAGATACAACATCCACCCTTGATATTCTGTACCTCACATATGAATGATCTCCAATGGAACCCAGTACTCAACTCGATCTCGAATCAAACTAAAGGTGATATAAAGATCCTCTATCCAATACTCCATCTCTAGGTCTAAAAAACTCCCCTTATACTTCTCTAGACTCATGAATGGAATGAACACAATATATTATACTACAACTCATCATCCTTAGTCAAATGAATCCTCTAATGATAGAATGGATTAGCCTGATGAACCTATCCTCCTTGAACTACATGTGGAAAATGATGTGGATCCATTTTTGAAAATAATGTGCAAGATAAACCCTAATCTCATTAGTATGTAATTTATTTAGATTCATTAATTTTATTTCATTTCAATTCCCTAAAATCACCCTATTCAATCACAAAAACAAACAAGTATGATGCATGTACCTCCCCTAGGTCTCTACCTCGCAAGCAATGTCACTTTTCTTAACACATTTAGGAAGCCTAAGGTCCTTACATAAGATAATAGGGGGCCCTAAAATCCCATTTCCTAGGAAGACTCCCTTGATTACATCACGAGCTAAGATCAACTGACACTATTACACTCACCAATTCATACAAGCCTCACAAGTGCCCAACCCTAAGCTCCATCATATCTCTCAACCAACATCTCTATGATTTCACTCTATTATAAACCCTAAACTCTAATGATACCCCTCCTGATCTGATAATGAAGAGAAAGAGTAACCCCTGAATCCCACCTCTAATAGGTCTCAGGTTGAAGATTTTCACTGAGGGTATAAATCACTCAAATGTAAAACATTACCCTTAATACAATGAACATGATCAATAGATAGTATACAAAGAAAACAAAAAAACTATATCAAATAAAATAAAAGAACCAACATTCCATAATGCATGTCAAGAAATACAAATTAAGGTATCCAAAATAATTACCCAAAAAGGAAATACTAAGTTTTCAAATCCTAAATAACTCCAACCTTCAAGATAGAAATGTCCAACTTGATCTTCAAAACCCTCTTGGAAACCTAAAAAACAATTGATATATATATATGTAGGGTGAGAATAACATGTATACTCATTAAGATCATACCAAATGTCTCCAATGAAAATGTGAAAAGAGTATACTAATGCACTGGTGGATAAACAATAGAACTAACCTACACCTAAACAAGTCAACTAACCATCCCATCCCCACCAAGGCTCACTCACCAAATAACACATACAAGGAACTGAAATAATATCAAGTGAATATATATAAATACACCCACATCCACTTACTCACCGAGTTTCCACTCTCATTCCCTAATATCAAACGACTGATTCTCTTATCCATTATATGCATACCAGTCATCACATATCACACCACATCCGATGTGGGTTAGGTCGCAACTATACCTACCCTAGCCTCCTGTATGGACCAAAATCCTATACTAACATCAGTAAATATCTACATATCACTCATTTATGCCACATCATTGTCTGTATAATAATTCATCCCATCAAAACCTCATAACCAGGGTTGTAGGGTATCATGAAAGTGAAGGGAATCGACTTCTTTCCCTCATTTTATTATGCATGACCCCCACTACATAACACATGATCTCATCACTGGAAATCACCATAGATTGTTCCATCATCATACGGTACTTGAAACCAACCGGGTACTACCTCCATATACCACTTAGAAAGTAAGAGTGAGGAAGAGGGAGAAATTAGTCATCTATTCCCTCACTAACCTAGATGTCAGAGAAAAAATCCCCAAAAAATTTGTGTGTTGGTACATAGTACTCAACGTGGGTGAGGTTCATATATAAATAGCATGAAAATACAAGAATATATAGATGACACCCAATAGATAGCCCAAGGGTTTACATCAAACAATACTATCATATCCCACATCACTATCACATCACCTCACAACATACACCACCAATTACTGCCACCCCAAATGAAACTTTACCATTTAAATCAACAAAACACACAAACCCTGATTCATCATTCTATTTACAATTAAACCAATTTTTAGATTTACTAGTTTACTAACCAAGTTCCATTTGTTAAGATATTTAATCCCATATTTAATGTGAAACCACTCTCAAGCAAACTCTATGTCAAATTCAACCATTTTCTGCTCCATTCCAACCAATTTATTATCATTCAGTTCATTAACCAATTACCACACAATTAATTTCATCCCACACCTATTTAATTCTAGATCACGACGTTATCGTTTGATCATTATAAATCACACCCCATTACTAACAAGAAACTATAACACACTCCATGACAAAAAAACCCAATAATCTCACAAAAAATGCTACATATCATGCCCAAACCATCATAATAGCCTAATCATCACACACCAACAACTACTAACCAACCACCAAAACTCAACCCTTGATTTATCCCATGATAAACAGCTATGACCCAACTTCCTCAAAACATTCCACACTTGAAATAATTACTACCATCACCATATAAGCCCTATAAGGTTTACACAACTTCAAAAAAATTACAACAAGAAAAACAACAAAAATAAAACCATATTTCATTTTCAAAATTAATTTAAAGAGGGATTTTATAACATCTCATAATTACTAGCATGGATACTTTCAAATAGTTATAGATTCACAAACAATCAATTCATTAGAAATATATACATGCTTAACCTTTTATGAAAGGTGAGTTCAAACAATCAAATACATTAGGGGTTCATGATTCACAGAAAAAAACATTTCATAGTAACAAAAAATGATAATCTCAATAATATTAATTCTCAAAGAAGATAAAGTGGAAATAAAAAGGAAACTAATAAACACATGAGAAATAATCCCCATTTAGCTTAAATTTTAATTCATACAATTAATTATCTTGTTAATTCAATCCTTAATATCCACCCAAAGGAAAAAAATGACAATACAATAGATACAAAAAATTAAAGAGAGAACAAGGATCCACTACCTCAAAAAAGGATTTCTATTTCACTATGTAATACCTAAGAAATAAAAAGACGATCATCAGGATAGAATCCATTAAGGGATCACCCAAAAGGTATCATCAACCAAGAAAACAATGTTTCCACATTAATATATTTCCACACATCACCCAAAAAAACCATATATCTCAAGAAAAATTTCTCCAAATGAATAATGGAGGATAAAGAAACAAAAATGGAGAGAGAACTCACCAAGTATTTTTATAAATAAATCTCATAAGACTAAGGTAAAAAGATGATGAAAAGGGGCTATAATACCTCCAAAAACCACACCTAGGTCACCCAAGAGTCAATATATAATTAAAGAAAGTGATGATTTTTGAAGGGGTTTGATAATTTATACTCAAAAAATTAATTAAAAGACCGCAGTGTAATACCCCTAACCATACCATAGTGAGTATGGTTTCTCCCTAGACAACAACACAAGTCTAGGTGCTGTGATGAAATCATATTGGTCCAAATAGACTCTGGAATCCATGTCGTAGATCATGATGAGATCCTATAATATCGGGGTAAAGCTATGATGAAACCCACACACTATGACCCACCGCCTCCAAAATGATAGAGTCATAAAAAATAAACTCCCCATGACTCCACGCTGTAGCTCTACTCCATGTCGTAACCACCTATTAGGAGGACGAGATATGTGAAACCTGACCCATTAAGTTTCTATGCTGCAAGAAAAAACCCACATCACAAAAACCATCACCAGAACCACACCACACCATAACTCATCCTCACACTATAGCTATACCAGAATTGGAAAATCCATAAAACCCAATATCCTCAGGACTCTATACCATAGGGCCTTACTATTCCGTAATATCTTCCAATACACCACAAATTTAATCTCTATGCTACAATATCCTTCTCTATATGATATTTAGACTCCAACTCCAACAAATTCTCCTTGAACCTCTTCCCAACACCTCCAACACCTAAAGTTTACCAAGTAATTAACCTGGAAGTTCTATACCATTATAGTTAAGATATGTCTAGGATGGACATAATTGTGTGTGTGTGTGTGTGGGGGGGGGGGGGTTATATTTATGTAGTGGTTCATATGAGGAGAAAATAATATGAAAAATTGATCAAGTTTAACATGAAAAATGTGTTGTTTCATCTTGTAAAGAAAAATTCCTTTGGGATTTAGAAAAATTCATTACGATAATAAATTTTATGGGTGAAAAATTCCTTTGAGTGAAAAAATAATTTGAATGTGATAAAATACACTAGTTAATAAAAATCCTTATAATGTAGGGTGAGAGAGAGAAAAAGTTTTATGTTATTTTAAAACTATAACTCTTTAGAGAGAATATGTCCTTAATTTTTTTTAGTAATTTTGGATATAATAATAAAACTATTAATTTATTTAATGGATTAGACTTTGGGAAATCCACAATATCACTTTGATGATTTATTATTATCTTCTAAAAGGATTATATTTGAGAGTAATATAAAAATGTTACATTAATAGGAGGACCAAATGATCTTAATAGTTTGATAAATGTTTTAAAAGAGTTATACTTAATGGATGACTCAAACACCTTAGATATGAGATTTGACTCATAATTATCAGTAGATCACACTGAGTATTGATTATACTTGAGGATAACCCAAATAATTTCTTGAGAATTGATATAAAAGGTATAAAAATGTCTACTTAAGATCTAGTACACTTGAGGGTGGACCAAAGACTCATCATATTCTGGAGTCCTTCTTAACACCCAAGGATTGACTTTGTAATAAACACTTATATAAGACAAAAATATTGGCATGAGGGATGGTTTATAAGAGATCCATAGATTCAACCCATTACTATGGTACATGAAATAATTGTTATGTTTAGTCATGTGAATACCTTTCTATGTACAAGTTATTAGAATTTAAAAAAGGATTGATTCTAGAAGTCAAATTTCCAAAACTGAAAGTGTGACAATGGAGCAACAACAACAAGGTCCAAAAGTCTAGAATAAGGTGGATTGAATGCAGTGTAGTTGAAATTAATAAATCAAAAGAAACTAATAATTATAGATGGATGTAGTGTAGATATGAAAAGGAATTGAATAAAGGTCACTTATAAATTTATTTAAGGTTTTTTTTATCAACTTTCATAGGTAATATGTCCAAGTTCTTCAAAAAGATATGTAAGATTTTTTCTCATTGAGTTTCTGGATATGCAAACTATTCACCAAAAGGGGAATTTAATGAAGGAACCCAAGGCTTTTAAAAAGTGAGTAAAATAGGTATTTCAAAATTTTGGGTATAAATTAATAATTAAAAACACTAAATCTAAAATAAATGTATCTAATATTTATCATGAATCATATAAAATTCAATTTAATTATGAATATTTTTTTATGATACCATAAATAGTACCTTGTTCATTAGAAAACGTCAATATGATTTTCTCACCGTCAGTGTGTCATAGCTTGAAGGTGAAAATAGAAGCATCATATAGATCATCCACTCTTTCAACACAACTCATGTATCATTTTTATTCTATTCCTGAGTGCTATAATGGGAAATCAATGTGCTTTATAATGTCTCTTTGATCATGTGAAGAAAGAGTGATCGATTTGAGAGAGGGAATCAATAAAATATTGTTATTACTTTAGTTTTTATCTCTAAAAAATGATAGAGAGGATGTTATAACACTAAAATTATTGTAATAGGATGGTCACCACATTTATGGCTTAAAACATCTATTTACATTAGATTTTATGTTTCCATAAATTGATTTTTTGTCCTTATGAAAACCCAACCTTCAAAAATAACCAAAAAAAACTTATGGATTAGTTAACTAGTAATAAGAATCATACATATTTTATCACTATATTGTTACATTAATAAAATTTCACATGATAAAATGAAAACCATTTACTCATCTCATAAACACCCCTAATAATTTAACAAACCTTGAATGTGTTATGTCCGTTTGAAAAATTATATTTTATCATATTCATTTATATAATTAAATAACTTGTGAATAAATTGATAAATAAATTCAATCATTATTATTATAAACTAAAATAAAATAATTGAATTATTTTTACGTGTGTTCATTCATAATCTAATGTTCACAGGCTCCCATACATGGGACCACTATGTCTTAAACTCCTATTCATCTATATTGGTGAAACTTGTGGACACACTTAGTGTGTGAACCTTTAGACCCTTATCTTGATAGTAGATATTCATAACCATATACCAAGAGTTCTATCTATCAACACATCCCAAACTCTAAGGAGATAAATAATTTGATAGCTACGAAATCCTCATATGAGAAAGTGTTGTGTAATATAATCTCTTTTCCTCATGATATCTCATAAAGCAGGATGCACACTCTATGTCATAATCCTCTGTTTATTTACTTATTCATTGATATTATGAGATATACTTACCCTAAATCACCATGTACATGAATTTAATAAAGTTACTACCATTATAATCAATTGGACCTGAGATATATCTTCCTTTCAAAAGAGAAAAATCATGTCTTAATCATTCAACCAATTCCATACCACCAATGACACACCCAAAGAAATATACCTCACCACAAATTCTATGAAATGGTTTTCATATTGAATCAAAGTGTAAGTTAATATGGTACACATTGATAATGATATCAAGTTAAGAAACCAATACATATGCTCATAGATAAGAATTACCAATGATACCCGAAACTTGTGGTGTTTTTATTGGAGGGTAAATCATCACAATATTCTTTTCTCAAGATCACCAAGTGAAAACTTAATAAGAAGAAGTATCAATTCTTATGAGCCCTCAAAACCTAATAGTCATACAACATCTATGTTCTTTCAATATGACATATCTTGACCACAAGATATGTGTTTAAAATTACTTTCATAATATCTATAGGTTTTCATTAAAATTGGGAACTACTATAACCTTTTGACATAACATGTAATCTAAGGACATTACCATATAAATAGTATATAAAAAATAAATTTTACCATGTTGGTAAGATAAAATCATGTATATATCAAACTATATACATGTAATTATAATTAAAGTATATAAAGGAGCTGGGTCTAGAGAACCCACTCACAACACTCCCACTTGCACTAGAGATGAATGATAACAACTGTCAGCCTTCTACCTCTCACATGATAATCACGCTTTTTATAAGATAAGGATTTAGTTAGGGGTTCTTCCATAATGTCCTCTATTTTCACTCTTCTAATTGCGACTTCACTTATCTAAGTACAATCCACCAAGAGTTGAAAATTTTGAAGTATATGATTTTTCCTTTGGTGTGACCTGGGATCCTTGGTAATCACTTATAATATAGTATTATAAAAATAAATTTTAATAGGGTCTACACTACTAGGTCCAACACCAAGATCATATAAAAGGATTCATATCCAAATTGCTTCTTTAGATATATCAAAAATTTCTATATAATTGGATTCTGCTATTGAATCGGTGACCATAGATTGAATCGAGCTTCTTTAGCTCACTGCACCAATATTCAGAAAAAAGTCATAGCCTAAATATGATTTTATATCATCTTGATCTATCTGGAATCAAGAATTAATTTTCCCCCTCATGACTAGCTCCTAATATCCTCTATACACCATAAACACATCCTTTGTACATATCAAGTACTTTATGATAGTTTTTAAAGCTACCCAATGCAGATCTCCTAGATTATCTTGATATATTCCCACCATGATTATTGAAAATTAAACAATAAACCTAGTACATAGCATAACATATATAATAGAACCCAATACTAAAGTATAAGGTATTATACTCATCCTTTCAATCTCCTCCCCTGTCTATGGACATGTATTCTTGGAGAGATTAATTCCATGTGACATTGGAAACAATCCTCTCTTGGATTGTTCCATATTATAACTTTTTGAGTAACTTTTCAATATATGTACTTTTAATGATCCCAAGTAGCCTATGAGATCTACCGCGATAGATATTGATCTCTATAATATAGGATGCTTCACCCAATTATTTCATGGAGAAATATTTATTTAACCAAGTATTAAATATCTATAAGGATTTCACTTCATTTCCCATGATTAATATGTAATAAACAGATAAAACTAAGAGAATGAGGACATTTTCACTGATCATATTATAGACACATGACCCGCTTTCATTCTTAATAAAACCAAATTCTCTTATGGCCTCATCAAAATGAACATTCCCTGATTGTAATGATTTTTTTGATCTATAAATAGATATATATAAATTCCATAATTTATTGGCACTCTTTGACATAATAAAACCTTCAGGATGTGTCATATAGACATCTTCAACCAAATTCACATTTAGAAAAGAAGTTTTGAAATCCACTTTCCAAATTTCATAACCATGGAAAATTGTTATTATAATTAATATTCTGATAAATTTTAGCATTACAAGTGGTGATAAGGTTTTTTCATAGTCGATTCCTTGATTCTTATTGATACCCTTTTCAACCAATCATTATTTATAGGCACTTAATTTACCATACATATCTAGATTCTTCTTGAATACCAATTTACACCCAATTTGTTTTACATCAACTGTAAGATCTACCAAAATCAAAACATGATTTTGGTACATGGAATCTATATAAAATATCATTTCTTATTTCCATTTAGTAGTATCCTTTCCATATACTGCTTCCTTGTAAGTTATCAGTTCATTATCCTCAAGAAGTAATGTGTCACCTAAATCAATTACAAGAAAACTATAAGG
This sequence comes from Viscum album, assembly GCA_963277665.1. Taxonomy (NCBI): domain Eukaryota; kingdom Viridiplantae; phylum Streptophyta; class Magnoliopsida; order Santalales; family Viscaceae; genus Viscum; species Viscum album. Next base: position 393,814,135 of record OY728160.1, read on the forward strand.
ACCTAGCCTTAAAACATTACATAATCTTGAATTAAATGAATAATTTACATTGAGGATATTTTTAGGTTTAGAGTTTTAGAGAATTAGGCCATAACTATTACATTAGATCTCAATAATTACAAAGTAGAAACTTCTACCCAGTTTCACTTTTTTTCACAAAAATAAAAAAACTCTTGAAAAAAAAGAGTCATGTCTAGTTCCATGTTTTAGAAAACATGACTTTTCCTTGATCCCATCCTTGACCCTATTCATCTTTAAGTCCTGTGAAAAACATTTCAAAACTTGGGATGAGCATAAAAAGCTCAGTAAGGTTTATAAAACAAATAAAGAAAACATTAGTTCATCAATACATACTTAACAAAATCTCTTTAACATACCTCATGAAATCATAAGATTTACATAGTAAACACAAATCATAAAGGTAACTTGTGGCATCCATATCATACTTACATTGTAGATATCATAGCTACGTAGGGAGTTACATTTGGAATACCCATCACAGTATATTCCATAAATATATTAGGAGAAACATTCATGTTTACACCCTTCATGTTACCCAATGCATTGGATAGCTATCACAAGCTCACCTACCCTAGGTTTATCACGGAACCACCCGTATACGTAAACAATTCCCAAGAACTATAACATATTCATAAAAAAAAACACAAAGGAAAGATACCACTTCCACATTTCAATCACAATATATCATTTAAATATATTGACATAACAAATCTATTATAAAAAAAATTTTCAATAAAAAAATATGTAAAATAGTATATGGTATTTATTTCCCTTTAAAAAAATATTACGGCTTCTTAAGGAAGCCATAGATCAAATAATACTCACGGCGGTGAAAAGGTCATTGTCACCGCTTACGTTAAAAAGAAACATTATTTTTTGTCATTTAGTAAAACGATTCATAGAAAAAGATTCCCTTTGAATGAAATAAAAAGACAAAGGTATTTATAGAGTATATAAAATAAATTTATGTATTAAAACAAAATATGCCTCAATGAAAGGAGATTGAGACGAAGACCCTTACCTCATGTCTGACTTGACCCGTTTGTTCTTTAATATCGTGAATAATAAACTAAAGTTAATTTATACTTTCTTAAGAACCTTTTTAAAGTTTATTATTCCTTTTATATCACTTATTACCATTTTATAAACATTATGTAATCATTTAAGTTAATAATGGACGTTTTGTTGATATTTGGTACTTGAGTCAAAAATGAACTTCTTATATTTACAAGTTGTCTATGTGCTCAAAATTACATTATCTCCAGAATAATATTAATGATTTAGATATCATATATATCTTATATATTTAGTATATATATGTATTTATAACAGTATATAATATTTGGAGGTAAGAAATGAAATGCACCGTTCATAGAGACGGTAAGCCGTACGTACGCATGAAGGCTACTTTCATTTCTATTTCTTATTTTAATGGAATTAAAACATAATGATACATGGGTATATTATAATTCCAATATAATATCATATATAATATTATTAACTCCATCCTTTATACATCCCACATATGGAATTAACGAGTCATATCACTTTGATGGGGCGGTAGTCCGTACTTCCTAAAATGAAATTATCGCATTTACCCATAATGGAAACCATAAAGGTATTCTATAAATGAAAAATACATAAGAATAAAGAAAACATGAACATAATATATATCATATATAAATACAGTGACATCATAATTTCCACCATGAGAGTCGGTAGGAGATAATTGAACAATCATCATTTTGCGAGGCGTTAGTTTTCCATCCACAGAAACAGTATGTTCTTTACCTATTAGATGGAGGTGTGTGTAAGTGTAGTTCAAATAATTATCATAAAAACATACTAGTATATTGAGGATACTGTTTTTGTTATAAAATAAAGGAATAAAAAGAGTTTAGGGGCCTGGAGAAGTAAAATAAAACAAAAGAACATAAGAGAAGATGTTACCTTTAAATCAGGTAACTCTATTTGGTTTGAACTAAAAGGGTTTTTTGAAGTGCCTTATGCCTAAGTTAAGGCTTATAAGATGAGGAGAGGGATGTAGATAGCTCAATTGGGCAGAGTTTGGATGAGACAAGGGGCTTTATAGGTGTGAGGAATTAGTTATAGGTGATGGGTTTTTATAAGGGGGAGGAGGGGCTCTTTAGGAAAGTGTGAAAATATTATTTTATTACATAATTATTTTAGGTTTCTAAATTTCCAAAACTTATTAAAAAAGAATATAAGATGACTCATGGTCTAAATAAAATCATCCAATAATAATTGTATGGGTTTTGAATATTATTTTAATCTTTATAATCTTATTTATTTAAATCATTTATTAATGAGGTAAACACTACATCATTATTGTGTCATAAATAATTTAATTTATTTAATGTATAAAAATTATAAAAAAATACCATAATTTAGAAAATATTTTTATATTTCCAAATAATATTTATAGTATAAAATATAACTTATATAACCCTATGTAAAAATTAATTTACTAAAAGATATTTGTTTTTGTCGTTTTTGTCTTTACTTTAAGTTAATTAAAATAAAGTGTCATTATCACTCCCAAGTGGCCCCATGTGGTCCCAAAATATAACCAAAGATGCTCATGGTAGTAAGTGTATCAAAAAATATAATTATAACACATGTTAGGTTAATTTAATATTATTATAATATTATTGTTTTACCCTTAATTACCAGATTTATCTTTTAACCATGGTAAATAAAATATTTACTGAAGTAAAGTTTCAAAATGTATAAAAATAAAAGTTAACTATTTACACAATTTGAGAATCCTAATTACAAATATATAATACATTTTTACAAATTAAAAACACATAAGTGGAAGAAATTAATTTAAAATTAATTCCCACTATCAAAACAAAAAGCGTGTTTTTAAGAAATAACTATCAAAAGATTGACACTTGTTTATGTCCAATTTCAATGTGAAATTACTTACAATGACCAAAATTTTATTAAATGATAAAAATATAATATAATTAAACTTTAAAACCAATTAAAAAGATAATCTAACCATATAAATAAATTATATTAAAAGGTAGTTTTGAATTAAAATACAGTATTTTCCACTATTCATCAAAAATTGAATTTTATCAGAAAAATACCAAAATTTCATGAAAATTATATTTTGATGTCCCGATTTTAAAGAATAATATTTTTTTGTCAAATAGAACATATAAAAGTGACAAAACTAGATTTAAAAAGGGTTCTCTATCAAAAGGCAGTAAATAAACCTTTTAATGAATATTAGAGTATTTATGCTTTAAATCAGATTCATTCACATTTTAAGCCTCTAAATTTTATTGTATAAATGTAAAAACATTTAACAAACATGTATAATCATATTGTAGTTAGTTCTATTCATTCCCGCCAATACAACGGCTAGGCGTTAACTACCATTTAAAATAATAATATTATATTATTAGTGTATAATGTAAGATTTCAAAGAAACCTGTTGTTGCGTATTGGGTACTCAATAGAACATAGTACCCACTTTAAAGTGAAATTAATATTTAATTCAAAAATATTAATAATTATAATAATGTATCATTCTTTATTTACTTGGGATGTTACATCCTCCCCCTTTTGGAAATTGCATCCTCACAATTTTTATTCACTTACCAAATAAGTGGGGGGTATTTATCCCTCATAGCATTTTCAGATTCCCACATTTCCACTTCAACCATATGGGTTTTCCACAAAACCTTTACCTAGTGAATTACCTTATTCCACAATACTTTCTCTCTTCAGTCAAGAATCTGGACTGGCTATTCCTCATAAGAGAGATTCTCTTCCAACTGAACTACCTCTGGACTTAAAACATGATATGGATCTAGAATATACTTTCTCAACATTGAAACATGAAAAAAATTGTGTACCTGAGAAAAACTTGGAGGTAAAGCCACTCTTTACACAAATGATCCAACTTTCTCAAGGATTTAATAAGGTCCAATGAACCTCAGACTCAACTTTCCCTTCTTACCAAAATGCACCACACTCTTCCATGAAGAAACTTTGAGAAAGACATGATTACCTACCTCAAAAGAAATATCCTTCCTCCAATTATCCACATAACTTTTCTACCTACTCTGAGCTGTTCTCATGTGCTTCTGAATCAACTCAAATTTTTCTGCCATCTCTTCTACCAATTCTGGTCTCATCAACTTCCTTTTACCTACTTCATCCCAAAAAGCTGAAGTTCGACACCACTTCCCATATAATGACTCAAATAGAGCCATCTGTATACTGGAATGAAAACTCTTATTATAAGAAAATTCAACCAAATAAAGATGTTGGTCCCAACTTCCTTGGTAATCCAGTGAAAAATCATATAGCATATCCTCCAAGGTGTAAATCGTTCATTCTGACTGCCCATCTGATTACGGATGAAAAGCTGTACTAAAATTTAATTCAGTACCCAATGCCTTCTGAAGTCCTTTCCAAAAGTTAAACGTAAACCTAAGATCATGATCATATACAATGGTGAGGGGAACTCTATGCAACCTGACTATCTCTTTAACATACAACTGAGAAAGTTGATCTAGAGACAAAGTATCTCAAATAGGAAGGAAATGAACAGATTTAGTCAATTGATCAATAATAACCCATATTTTATTATTACCTCAAGATGTATTCATTAATCCCACAATGAAGTCCATGGATTTATTTTCCCATTTCCACTCTAGAACCGGTAAAGACTGAAGCATCCATTTCGGTAACTGCCACTCTTCTTTAACCCGCTGACAAGTCAAACACCTCACAGTAAAATCAAAAATATCTCTTTTCATTACATCCCATTAGTAATACCACCGAATATCTCTATACATCTTAGTACTTCCAGGATTAACTGAAAACGAGGAACTATGAGCTTCACATAACAACTCATTCTTTAGGTGTGAATTACAAGGCATGCACAATATTTTCCCAAACCTCAAAATGCAATCATTATCAATGTTAAATTCAAGCAATTTACCCTTCTGAACCAACTCTATCTTTTTCTGTAACTCACTGTATTCCTTCTATGATTGCTTTATTCTGTCTGATAGAGATGATTTCACTGACACCTGAAACAAAACACAAGAATTTTCTACACCAACAACTTCTATGCCAAATTTCATCAAATCAAAAACTGAAGGATCTCATTACAAACGTAGCATGGTCAATGAAGCATTACTTTTTCTACTTAAATCATCAGACACTTTATTTTATTTTCCCAAATGGTAATGGATCATGCAATCATAATCCTTGATTAATTCCAACCATCTCTTTTGTCTCATGTTCAATTATTTTTGAGTGAATATATACTTCAACCTTTTTTGGTCAGTATATATTTCACATTTTACTCCATAAAAATGATGCCTCCAAAATTTTAAAGTAAAAACAACAGTAGCTAATTCCAAATCATGTGTAGGGTAATTTAACTCATGAGGTTTCAACTGATGTGAAGCATAAGCAATTACCTAATTATTATGCATAAAAAACAACCAATTCCTTTCAATGAAGCATCATTATAAATAACAAACTCACCATTTCTATAAGGTAGTGCAAAAATTGGAGAATTCACTAATCTTCTTTTCAATTTCTGAAAACAATCATCACATTATTTTGTCCAAATTAACTTAACAACTTTTCGAGTTAACTTAGTCATTGGACTAAATAACCGTGAAAATTTTTCAACAAACCTTTGGTAATAACCTGCCAAACCAAGAAAACTATGGATCTTGATTATATTTTTTGGTCTTGGACATTCTTCAACAACTTTTGTTTTAACAGGATAAAAAATTATGCCATTTTTTGAAACAATGTGACCATGGAAAGAAATTTTTTGTAACCAAAACTCACACTTTTTGAATTTCCCAAATAGTTCCGTTTCTTTTAAGGTTTGCAATACAACCCTTAAATGACTTTCATTCTCCTATTTACTTTTAGAATAAACCAAAATATCATTAATGAATACAACCAAAAACTTATCCAAGAACTCATGGAAAATTCTATTCATAAGATCCATGAATACAACATGTGCATTGGTTAAACCAAAAGGAATAGCTAGAAATTCATAATGGCCATATCTAGTAAAAAACATAGTCTTTGGAATGTCTGATTCCTTTACTTTCAACTAATGGTATCCCGACCTCAAGTCAATCTTCGAAAAATACTAAGCTCCTAGGAGCTGATCAAACAAATCATCGATATGAGACAAATGATACTTGTTCTTAACAATGATGTTATTAAATACTATATAATCAATGCAAAGTCTCATTGAACTATCTTTCTTTTTAACAAACAATACAGGATAACCCCATGGTGATGTGCTAGGTTGAATAAAACCTTTATCTAATAACTCATGCAATTTCTTCTTTAACTCTAAAAGTTCAATTTGAGCCATTTGATAAGGGGGTTTTGAAATTGGGTTAGCATCAAGAACAAAGTCAATATTAAATTCAACTTCCCGATCAGGTATAAAACTAGGAAACTCATCAGGAAAAACATAAAGGTACTCATTTAGCACTGAAACATCATTAATATGAACAGTTCATTTGTTTTCAACAATATGTTCAAGGTAACATGAATTTATATCTTTTAATAGTTTCTCATATTCTTGATATTTTATCAAAAGTAAGGGTTCATTCTTGTACACAAACTGAAAATCTTTCTGAGAAGAAACCTCTTTAGCTCTGGAGTCAATCTTATCATGATAAACAGAAAGCCAATCCATACCAAAAATAACATCAAACTCTATTAGAGGCAAAACAATACGGTTTGTAGGTAGATTCTTCCCACACACAAGGAAATGAAGGTTCTTATAATTTCTTTTTGTTTCAAAATTTCCTCCAGGTGTTTTTACCATAAGTTTAAGATTAATATCTTGAGATGGAATTCCAAATTTACTAGAAAAATTCTCTGAAATGAAAGAATGTGTAGAACGCAAATCAAAAAACACATTGGAATAATCTAAACAAACAAACAGTGTACCTGATACAACTTCATTTGATGGCCCAAATCTGCTGAAGTAGTTTCATAGGACTTCACCACCCCTTTCTGTTTGTAGTACGGTTGCTTCCCCTCAGTTGAGTTCTTAATTGGACACTCATTTGCATAATGACCCATTTCATTTCACTTAAATTTTTTTACTGATTATAAATCAGATTTTGTCTTACCATTACCCTGATCTTTTGCAGTGCAATTATGAGACTTATATCCCATTTTACCACATCAGTAGCACTTACTAGAATTCAAAAGAAATTCCCTAGCATACTTTTTACCACAATTTTCACAAAAAGTAAATTTAAGTTTATTATCATCAAACTTTTTTGAAGAGTTATTCCCTTTCATCTGCATCCTTGACCTCTTATTCTATTGTTTGTCAAAGAAGACGTGGTCATCGACAAACTCCATTTCCACCTTCTCCGCACATCAAAATTTTTTTTCATAACTTTTGAACTCATGAGAAGATAAATCCCTTCGATACTTTGGATTTAATCCTGAGTAAAAATGATTACTTTTACTATCAAGATATCATATGAAATTTGGAGCATACCTTGCTAGTCGAGTGAATTTTTCTTCATAAGTAGCCACTGAGTCATCCTCCTACCTCAATTCTAGAAATTGTTTTTCCATCCTAAGATGAACCACCTTAGGAGAAAATTTCTCAAGAAAAATATCTTTGAATTCATCCCAATAAAGAGTATCAATCTCTTCGCTATCTCTGATATTTTCACCATCAACCACCACTGATCAGCTTCACCTTCAAAATAGTAAATAGCGAGACTAATATTTTTTATGTTCTGAACACCCCATAACATTAGAAATCTTATCTAATGATTTAATACACCCTTCTGTTAGCACAAGGTCAGATGATCCTTTAAATGATGGGGGATATTGCCAAATGAAATGCTCCCATACTGACATACTCCTCTGTGGTTGATCTGACTGATCTCTTTCATGGATACCACCACTATTTATAGCCTGATTCAACTGTTCCATCACTGAAAAAAAAATTTCGGTTCCAATTCCAACCATCTCAGGTTACTTATTTGGAAGGTTGTCTTCCTCCTGATGTCGTCCCAACATAGCTTCCCTGTTTCCTTTGCAGAAAACCATTCTGAACATAGAAATATCTTAGGCTAAGCAACATGGTAATCTGTAAATGCTATATCACTTCAATATTACCATAAATTAATTTATGGGAATTAATTTAATAACATTTTAACTTCTAAAGTTATCTAATCTGACCTCTAATACCAACTATAAGGACCTGGCCTTAAAACATTACATAATCTTGAATTAAATGAATAATTCACATTGAGGATCTTTTTAGTTTTAGAGTTTTAGAGAATTAGGCCATAAATATTACATTACATCTCAAGAATTAAAAATTAGACACTTATACTCAGTTTTTATTTATTTTTTCACAAAAATAAAAAACTCTTGAAAAAAAAGTCATGCCTAGTTCCATGTTTTAGACAACATGACTTTTCCTTGATCCCATACTTAACTCTATTCATATTTAATTCCTGTGAAAAACATATCAAAACTTAGAATGATCATAAAAAGATCAGTAAGGGTTATCAAACAAAGAAATAAAACATTAGTTTATCAAAACATACATAACATAAACTCTTTAACATACCTCATGAAATCATAAGATTTACATAGTAAAAAAAAATCATAAAGGTAACTTTTGGCATCCATATCATACTTACATTGTAACTATCACATCTATGTAGGGAGTTACATTTGGAATACCCATCATAGTATATTCCCTAAATCTATTTGGAGAAACATTCACGTTTACCTATGTCACGTTACCCAATGCATTGAAGAGCTATCTCGGGCTCACCCACCCTAGGTTTATCAAGGAACCACCTGTATATGAAAATAATGCCCAAAAACCATAACATATTCATAAAAAATAAACACAAAGGAAAGATAACATTTCCACATTTCAATCACAATATATCATTTAAATATATTGAAATAAAAAATCTATTATCAAAACCATTTTCAATACTAAAATATGTAAAAGAGTATATGGTATTTATTTTCCTTTTAAAAACATTACGGCTTGTTAAGGAAGCCGTAGATCAAATAATACTCGCTGCGGCAAAATGGTCATTGTCACCACTTACGTTAAAAAGAAACATTCTTTTTTTTTTCATTTAGAAAAACGATTCATAGAAAAATATTACCTTTGAATGAAAAGAAAAGTCAAAGGTGTTTATACAACGTATAAAAGAAAGTCATGTATTAAAATAAAATATGCCTCAATGAAAGGAGATTGAGACGAAGTCCCTTAGCTCATGTCTGACTTGACCCGTTTATTCTTTAATCTCCTAAATAATAAAATAAAGTTAATTTCTACTTTCTTAAGAACCTTTTTCAAATTTATTATTCCTTTTATATCATTTATTACCATGTTATAAACATTATGTAATTATTTAAGTTAATAATGGTCGTTTTGTCGATATTTGGTACTTGAGTCAAAAATGAACTTCTTATATTTACATGTTGTCTATGTGGTCAAAATTAAATTATCTATAGAATCATATTAATGATTTAGATATAATATATATCTTATATATCTAGTATATATATTTATTTATAACAGTATATAACACTTTGAGGTAAGAAATAAAATGCACCATTCATGGAGACGGTAAGCTGTACGTACGCATGAACGCTACTTTCATTTATGTTTCTTATTTTAGTAAAATTAAAACATAATGATACGTAGGTATATTATAATCCAGTATAATATTATATATAATATTATGAACTCCATCCTTTATACTTCCCACATATGGAATTAACGAGTCATATCACTTTTAGGGGGCGATAGTCCTCACTTCCTAAAATGAAATTATCACGTTTTCCCATAATGGAATCCATAAAGGTATGATATAAATGAAAAATAAAAAAGCATAAAGAAAAAATAAATATAATATATATCATATATAAATATATTTCTATCATAATGGCCACCATGATAGACGGTAGGAGATAATTGAATAATCATCGTTTCGTGAGGCGTTAGTTTTCCATCCATAGAAACAGTATGTTCTTTACCCATTAGATGAAGGTGTGTGTAAGTGCAGTTCAAATAATTCTCATAACAAAATCTTATTATATTGAGAATACTGGTGTTTTTATAAAAGAAAGGAATAAATATAGTTTAGGGTCTTGGAGAAGTAAAATAAAACAAAAGAACATAAGAGAAGATGTTACCTTTAAATCTGGTAACTCCCTTTGGTTTGAACCAAATGGGTTTGTTGAAGTGATTTCTGGATAAGTTAAAGCTTCTAGAAGGAGGAGAGGGATGTAGGGAGATTAATTGGGCAGAGGTGGGATGTGCCAATGGGCTTGAGATGTGTGAGGAATGGGTTATAGGTGAGGGCTTTTTATAAGGGGGGAATGGGCTCTTTAGGAAAGTGTGAAAATATTATTTTATCACATAATGATTTTCGTTTTCTAAATGTAAAAAACTTATTAAAGATGAAGATAAGATGGATCATGGTCGAAATAAAATCATCCAATAATAATTGGAGAGGTTTTTGATATTATTTTAATCTTTATAATCTTATTTATTTAAATCATTTATTAATGAGGTAAACACTACATCATTTTTGTGTCATAAATAATTTAATTTATTTAATGTCTAAAAATTATAAAAAAATACCGTGATGTAGGAAGTATTTTTATATTTCCAAATAATACTTATAGTTGAAAATATAAATTATATAAACCTATGTAAAAATTAATTTACTAAAAGATATTTGTTTATGTTATTTTTGTCTTTACTTTAAGTTAATTAAAATAAAGTGTCATTATGACTCCCAAGTGGCCCCATGGGGTCCCAAAATCGACCCAAGAATGATCATGGTCAGAAGTTTATTAACCAATAGGATTAGGACACATGTTAGGGTAATTTAATATTATTATAATATTATTTCTTTACCCTTAATTACCAGATTTATCTTTTAACCATGGTAAATAAAATATTTACTGAAGTAAATATTCATAATGTCTAAAAATAAAAGTTACCTATTTAAAATTTTTTTAAATTATAATTAAAAATATGGAATACATTTTTCCAAATTCAAAACATAGAAGTGGCAGAAATTAATTTAAAATTAATTCCCGCCATCAAAATAAAAAGCGTGTTTTTAAGAAATAACTATCAAAATATTGACACTTTTTTATGTCTAATTTCAATATGAAATTACTTCCAATGACCAAAATTGGATTAAATGGTAAAAATATAATCTAATTACACTTTAAAACCAATTAAAAAGATAATATAACCATATAAATAAATTAGATTAAAAGGCAGTTTTGAATTAAAATTCAGTATTTTCCACTATTCAATAAAAATTGAATTTTATCAGATAAATACCAAAATTTCATCCAAAATATATTTTGATGTCCTAATTATAAATAGTAATATTTATTTGTCAAATATAACATATAAAAGTGACAAAAACTAGATTTAAAAAGGGTTCACCATCAAAAGGTGGTAAATCAACCTTTTAATGAATATTAGAGTATTTATGCTTTAAATTAGATTCATTCACATTTTAAGCCTCTAAATTTTATTGGATAAATGTGAAAACATTTAACAAACATGTATAATCATATTTTAGATAGTTCTATTCATTCCTGCTAATACAATGGCTAGGCGTTAACTACCATTTAAAATAATAATATTATATTATTAGTGTGCAACGTAAGATTTCAAAAAAACACATTGTTGCGTATCGGGTATTCCATCGAACATAGTATCCACTTTAAAGTAAAATTAATATTTAATTCAGAAATATTAATAATTATGAAAATTTATTATTCTTTATTTACTTGGGATGTTACATCCTTCTTCCCTTTTGGAAATTGCATCCTCACAATTTTTATTCACTTATCAAATAAGTGGGGATATTTATCCCTCATAGAATTTTCAGATTCCCACATTGCCTCTTCAACCATTTGGTTTTTTCACAAAACCTTTACCTGGTGAATTACCTTATTCAACATACTTTCTATCTCTGATCATGAATCTGGACTGGCTGTTCCTCATAAGAGAGATTCTCTTCCAACTAAACTACCTCTGGACTTAAAACATGAGATGGATCTAGTATATACTTTATCAACATTGAAACATGAAAAACATTGTATACCTGGGAAAAACTTGGAGGTAAAGACACTCTATACAAAACTGATCCAACTTTCTCCATAATTTCATAATGTCCAATGAACCTCGGACTCAACTTTTCCTTCTTACCAAAACACATCACACTCTTCCATGGAGAAACTTTTAGAAAGACTTGATCACATACCTTAAAAGAAATATCCTTCCTCCAGTTATCCGCATAACTTTTATACCTTCTCTAAGCTATTCTCATGTTCTTCTAAATAAACTGAACTTTCTATGCCATCTCTTCTACCAATTCTGGTCCCATCAACTTCCTTTCACCTACTTCATCCCAAAAATCTGGAGTTCAAAACCACTTCCCATATAATGCCTCAAATGGAGCCATCTGTATACTGGAATGAAAACTGTTATTATAAGAAAATTCAACCAAAGAAATATGTTGGTCCCAAATTCCTTGGCAATCCAATGAACAAGCATGTAGCATATCCTCTCATGTCTGAATTGTTCGTTCTGACTTCCCATCTGATTACGGATGAAAAGCTATACTAAAATTTAATTCAATACCCAACAACTTCTGAAGGACTTTCCAAAACTTAGAAGTAAATCTGGGATCACGATCAGATACAATGGAGAGGGGAACTCTATGAAACCTGACTATCTCTTTAACATATAACTGAGAAAGTTGATCTAGATACAAAGTATATCGAATAGGAAGGAAATAACCAGATTTAGTCAATCGATCAACAATAACCCAGATTTAATTATTATCTCAAGATGTCTTTGGTAATACCACAATGAAGTCCATGAATATATTTTCCCATTTCCACTCTGGCACTGGTAAAGACTAAAGAATCCCTTTCGGTAACTACCACTATGCTTTAACCTGCTAACAAGTCAAACACCTCACAGTAAAATCAACAATATCTCTTTTCATTCCATCCCACCAGTAATACTTCTGAAGAACTCTGTACATCTTAGTATTGCCAGGATGAACTGAAAACTAGGAACTATGAGCTTCACATAACAACTCATTCTATAACTGTGAATCACAAGGCACACATAATCTTTTACCAAACCTCAAAACAAAATCATTATCAACATTAAATTCAGGAAACTTAACCTTCTGAACCAACTCTACATTTTTCTGCAACTCACTATCTTCCTTCCACGCTTGCTTTATTCTGTCCGATAGAGATGATTTCACTGACACCTGAAACAAAATAGAATAATTTTATACACCAAAAACTTCTATGCCAAAGTTCATCAAATAAAAAACCAAAGGATCTCGTTCCAAACATATCATGGTCAATGAAGCATTAATTTTTTGACTCAAAGCATCAGCCACTTTATTTGCTTTTCACAGATGGTAATGGATCGTGCAATAATAATACTTGATTAATTCCAACCATCTTCTCTGTCTCATGTTCAATTCTTTCTGAGTGAATATATACTTAAAAATTTTGTGGTTAGTATATATTTCAAATTTTACTCCATACAAATGATGCCTCCAAATTTTTAAATCAAAAACAACAACAACTAATTCCAAATCACTTGTAGGGTAATTTAACTCAAGAGGTTTCAACTAACGTGAAGCATAAGCAATTAAATGATCATTATGAATAAGGACACAACCAAGTCCTTTAAAAAAAGCATCACTATAAATAAAAAACTCACCATTTTTGGAAGGTAGTGCCAAAACTGGAGAATTTACCAATCTTTTTTTTTTCAATTCTTGAAAATAATCAGCACATTATTTTGTCCAAATGAACTTAACACCTTTTTGAGTTAACTTAGTCATTGGACTAGATAACTATGAAATTTTTTAACAAACCACCAGTAATAACCTTCCAAACCAAGAAAACTAAGGATCTTGATTATATTTTTTGGTCTTGAATATTCTTCAACAACTTTTGTTTTAGTAGGATCAATAGTTATGCCATTTTTTGAAACAATGTGACCACAAAAAGAAATTTTCTGTAACCAAAACTCACACTTGATGAATTTCCCAAATAGTTTCTTTTCTTTTAAGGTTTGAAATACAACCCTTAAATGAATTTCATGCTACTCTTTAATTTTAGAATTAACCAAAATATCATCAACGAACACAACCACAAACTTATCCAAGAACTCATGGAAAATTCTATTCATAAGATCCATGAATACAATAGGTGAATTGGTTAAACCAAAAGGCATAACTAAAAATTCATAATGGCCATATATATTACAAAACATGGTCTTTAGAATGTATTCTTCCTTTACTTTCAATTGATGGTACCCCGACCTCAAGTCAATCTTTTAAAAATAATGATCTCCCTGGAGCTGATCAAACAAATCATCGATATGAGGCAAAGTATACTTGTTCTTAACAGTGATGTTATTCAATGATCTATAATCAATGAAAAGTCTCATTTAACCATCTTTCTTTTTAACAATAAAGATAGGAGAACCCCATGGTGATGTGCTAGGTTGAATGAAACCTTTATCTAATAACTCCTGAAATTGCTTCTTTAACTCTAAAATTTCAATTTGAGCCATTCGATAAGTGGGTTTTGAAATTGGGTTAGCATTAGGAACTAAGTCAATATTAAATTCAACTTCTCGATCAAGTATAATACCATGAAACTAATCCGGAAAAAAATTAAGGCACTCATTTACCACTGGCACATCATTAATCTGAACAGTTCCTTTGTTTTCAACAATATGTGTAAGGTAACATTTATTTCCATATTTTACTAGTTTCTCATCTTCCTGATATGTTATCAAAAGTAAGGGTTCATTCTTGTACAAAAACTAAAAATATTTCTGAAAAGAAACCTCTTTATCTATGGAGTAAATCTTAGCATGATAAACATAAAGCCAATCCATACCCAAAATAACATCAAACTCTACTAGAGGCAAAACAATAAGGTTTGCAGGTAGATTCTTTCTGCACACAAAGACATGAAGGTTCTTATAATTTCTTTTTGTTTCAAAATTTCTTCCTGGTGTTTTTACCATAAGTTTAAGATTCATATCTTGAGATGGAATTCCCAATTTACTAGAAAAATTCTCCAAAATAAACGAATGTATAGACCCCGAATCAAACAACACATTGGCCTAATCTGAACAAACAAACAGTATACCTGATACAACTTCATTTGATGGCCCAACATCTACTGAAGTAGTTGCAAAGGACTTCACCACCCCTTTCTACTTGTAGTCTGGTTGCTTTCCCTCAGTTGAGTTCTTCATTGGACACTCATTTTCATAATGACCCATTTCATTGCACTTAAAACATTTTACTAATTGTAAATTAGATTTTGTCTTACCATTACCCTGATCTTTTTCAATACAATTATGAGATTTATGTACCATTTTACCACATCAGTAGCACTTACTAGAATTCAAAAGACATTCCCCAACATCTCTTTTACCATAATTTTCACAAACTGTAAACTTAAGTTTCTTACCATCAGAATTTTTTGAAGAGTTCTTCCCTTTCATATGCCACCTTTACCTCTTATTCTATTATTTTTCGAAGAAGACCTAATCATCGGTAAAATCCATTTCCACCTTCTCCGCACATCGAAAAAGTTTTTCATAACTTTTGAACTCACGAGAAGCTAAAGACCTTCGATAATTTGTCTTTAATCCCGACTAAAAATGATTGATTTTACTATCAAGATCTTGTATGAAATTTGGAGCATACCTTGCTAGTCGAGTGAATTTTTCTTCATAAGCAGCCACTGAGTCATCCTCCTGCCTCAATTCTAGGAATTGTTTTTCCATCCTAATATGAACCACCTTAGGAAAATATTTCTCAAGAAACACACCTTTGAATTCATCCCAATCAAGAGCATCAATCTTTTCACTATCCCTGATATTTTTCACCATCGACCACCACTGATCAACTTCACCTTCAAAACAGTAAACAATGAGACTAAGATTTTGATGTTCTGAACACCCCATAACATCAGAAATCTTATCTAGTGCTTTAATACACCCTTCTTCTAGCACAGGGTCAGATGATCCTCTAAACGATGGGGGATGTTGCCTCATGAAATGCTTCACTACTGATATGTTCCTATGTGGTTGATCTAGCTGATCTCTTTCATGGATACCACCACCATTTATAGCTTGAGTCAATTGTTCCATCACTGTAAAAAACTGTTCAGTTCCGATTCCGACCATCTCAGGTTTCTGATTTGGAAGGTTGTCTTTCTTCTAACGTCGTCCCAACATAACTGCCCTGTTTCCTCTATGGAAAACCATTCTGAACATAGAAATATCTGAGGCGAAGCAACATGGTAATCTGTAAATTATATATCACTTCAATATTACCATAAATTAATTTATGGACATTAATTTAATAATATTATAACTTCTAAAGTTATCTAAACTGACCTCTGATACCAACTATAAGGACCCGACCTTAAAAAATTACATAATCTTGAATTAAATGAATAATTCACATTGAGGATATTTTTAGGTTTAGAGTTTTAGAGAATTAGGACCTAACTATTACATTACATCTCAAGAATTAAAAATTATAAACTTCTTCTAAGTTTCTATTTTTTTCACAAAAATAAAAAAATTCTTGAAAAAAAAGTCATGTCTAGTTCCATGTTTTAAACAACATGAATTTTTCTTGATCCCATCCTTGACCCTATTCATCTTTAAGTCCTATGAAAAACATTTCAAAACTTAGGATGAGTATAAAAATATCAGTAAGGGTTATAAAACAAAGAAAGAAAACATTAGTTCATCAATACATACATAAAATAAGCTCTTTAACATACCTCATGAAATCATAAGATTTACATAGTAAACACAAATCATAAAGGTAATATGTGGCATCTATATCATAAATACATTATAGCTATCACAACTATGTAGGGAGTTACATTTGGAATACCCATCATAGTATATTCCTTAAATCTATTAGGAGAAACATTCATGTTTATCTCCGTCACATTATCCAATGCATTGGAGAGCTATCTGGGGCTCACCTGCCCAAGGTTTATCACAGAACCACCCGTATACATAAACAATTTCCAAGAACCATAACATATTCATAAAAAACAAACACAAAGAAAAGATAACGTTTCCACATTTAAATCACAATATATCATTTAAATATATTGATATAAAAAATCTATTATCAAAACCATTTTAAATACCAAAATATGTAAAAGAGTATATGGTATTTATTTTCTTTTTAAAAAACATTACGGACTGTTAAGAAAGCCATGGATCAAATAATACTCATGGCGGTGGAAAGGTTATTGTCACCGCTTATGTTAAAAAGAAACATTCTTTTTTGTAACTTAGTAAAACGATTCATAGAAAAAGATTCAATTTGAATGAAAAGAAAATTCAAAGGAGTTTATACAATGTATAATAGATATTTGTGTATTAAAATAAAATATGCCTCAATTAAAGGAGATCGAGACGAAGCCCCTTACCTCGTGTCTGACTTGACCCGTTTGTCCTTTAATCTCCTGAATAATAAACTAAAGTTAATTTCTACTTTCTTAAGAATATTTTTGAAGTTTATTATTCCTTTTATATCACTTATTACAATGTTATAAACATTATTTAATCATTTAAGTTAATAATGGTCATTTTGTCGATATTTGGTACTTGAGTCAAAAACGAACTTCTTATATTTACAAGTTATCTATGTGGTTAAAATTACATTATCTCCAGAATGATATTAATGATTTAGATATCATATATATCTTATATATCTAGTATATATATGTATTTATAATAGTATATAACATTTGGATGTAAGAAATGAAATGCACCGTTCATGGAGACGGTAAGCCATATGTACGCATGAACGCTACTTTCATTTATATTTCTTATTTTAATGGAATTAAAAAATAATGATACATAAGTATATTATAATTCAAGTATAATATCATATATAATATTATTAACTCCATCCTTTATACTTCCCACATATGGCATTAACAAGTCATATCACTTTGAGGGGGCGGTAGTCCGCACTTCCGAAAATGAAATTATCGCATTTACCCATAATGGAAACCATAAAGGTATGATATAAATGAAAAATACAGAAGCATAAAGAAAAAATAAACATAATATATATCATATATAAATATAGTACCATCATAATGGCCACCATTATAGGCGGTATGAGATAATTGAACAATCATCATTTCGTGAGGCGTTAGTTTGTTATCCACAGAAACAGTATGTTCTTTACCCATTGGATGAAGGTGTGTGTAAGTGTAGTTCGAATACTTATAATAAAATAATCCTAGTATATTTAGGATATTTATGTTGTTATAAAAGAAATGAATAAAAATATTTTAGGGGATTAGAGAAGTAAAATTAAACAAAAGAATATAAGAGAAGATGTTACCTTTAAATCGGGTAACTCCATTTGGTTTGAACTAAAAGGGTTTTTTGAAGTTCCTTCTACCAAAGTTAAGTCTTCTAGGAGGAGTATAGGGATGTATTTAGCTTAATTGGGCAGAGGTTGGATGATCCAAGGGGCTTGAGAGGTGTGAGTAATGGGTTAGAGGTGAGGGAGTTTTGTAAGGGGGAGGATGGGATCTTTAAGAAAGTGTGAAAATATTATTTTATTACATAATGATTTTAGGTTTCTATATGTCCAAAAATTATTAAAGACAAATATAATATTACTCATGGTTTAAATAAAATCATCTAATAATAATTGTACAGGTTTTGGATATTTTTTTAATCTTTATAATCTTATTTATTTAAATCATTTATTAATGAGGTAAACACTACATCATTATTGTGTCATAAATAATTTAATTTATTTAATCTATAAAAATCATAAAAAAATACCATGATGTAGGAAATATTTTTATCTTTCCAAATAATATTTATATTTGAAAAGATAACTTATATAACTCTATGTAAAAATTAATTTACTAAAAGATATTTGTTTGTGTCTTTTTTGTCTTTACTTTAAGTTAATTAAAATAAAGTGTCATTATCACTCCCAAGTGGCCCCATGGGGTCCCAAAATCGACCCAAGGATTATCATGTTAAGAAGTGTATTAACCAATAGTATTATGACACATGTTAAGGTAATTTAATATTATTATAATATTATTTTTTACCCTTAATTACCAGATTTATCTTTTAACCATGGCAAATAAAATATTTACTGAAGTAAATATTCATAATATCTAAAAATAAAAGTTACCTATTTACACAATTTATACCTCCTGATTGAAAATATGAAATCAGTTTTTCCAAATTCAAAATACAGAAGTGGCAGAAATTAAGTTAAAATTAATTCCCGCTATCAAAACAACAAGCGTGTTTTTAAGAAATAACTATCAAAAGATTGACACTTGTTTATGTACAATTTCAATGTGAAATTTCTTCCAATGACCAATATTAGATTAAATGGTAAAAATATAATATAATTAAACTTTTAAAATAAATTAAAAATATAATCTAACCATATAGATAAATTATATTAAAAAGCAGTTTTGAATTAAAATACATTATTTTCTACTATTCATAAAAAAATGAATTTTATCAGAAAAATACCAAAATTTATCCAAATTATATTTTGATGTCCCAATTCTAAAGAATAATATATATATTTGTTTTAAATAGAACTTATAAAAGTGACAAAAACAAGATTTAAAAAGGGTTCTCCATCAAAAGGTGGCAAATCGACCTTTTAATGAATATTAGAGTATTTATGCTTTAAATCAGATTTATTCACATTTTAAGCCTCTAAATTTTATTGAATAAATGTAAAAACATTTAACAAACATGTATAATCATATTATAGTTAGTTCTATTCATTAACACCAATACAACATTTAGGAGTTAACTACCATTTAAAATAATAATATTATATTATTAGTGTGTAACGTAAGATTTCAAAGAAACCCATTGTTGCGTATTGGGTACGCCATTGAAAATAGCATCCCATTTAAAGTAAAATTAATATTTAATTCAAAAATATTAATAATTATGAAAATTTATTATTCTTTATTTACTTTGGATGTTACAAAAACCATACCTCTCTGGTTCTCTAACCTCTCTGGTCAACCTACATAGTGCTTGTGTCTTAGTAATATCTTTATATCCCATTGTCTCTTGTAGAGGTTTATACCATACCAAATCTTGTTCATATGGAGCATCAAATTCATGGAAGTCGATATTGCTCATACTATTTTCATTATAAATATGTTCCCTTTCTAAAGGTGCGATATGTATTTACATATTCACTTTTCTATCCGAAGGGTTATATAGGTAATATCCATTAATTTCATTAGGACAACCTATAAAGATTAATTTTTTGGTTTGAGATGATATTTTTTCATTAGGTATAGTTTTGATAAAATCCTTACATACCTATACACATATATGTGACTGAGTGGGTTTCATTCTATACTATATCTTTTATGGAATCCCACATTTCACTTTAGTTGGTACTCGATTGAGTGTATATAATACAGTCTATAATGAATATTCCTAAAAATACAATGGAAGAGTCACATAAATTACCATTGATCATACCATGAATTGTAAGGTAAAATTAATAGTTTTACTAGCACCATTCCACTAAGGTGTATAAATAGGATTGATAGGGGAAACTATCCTACACTCTTTCAAGTGATCAATGAATGATTTTTTCGATATTCTCTACCATGGTCTGAGTGGAGCTTATTTATCTTCTTAATAATCTATTTTTTTACTTAATTTTGGTATTCCTCCAAAACATTAAAGGAATTTAACTTATATCTCATTAAGTAGATATAATCATACCTAATATAGTCACTAGTAAAAGTTATGAAGTAAGAAAATACACCCCTAAAATATACTAGAAATAGACCACATACATCAGTACAAATCAATTCTAGTTGTTCTATATCACTTTATCCATTCCCACTAAAAGGTGAATTGGTCATTTTACCTTTCACCCAAGAATGACATACATCCAAGGGTTTTAACTCAATAGAATCTAGATACCCTTATTGATTTAATTTTCTTAAATGATTTTAATTTATATGACCTAGCATAAAATTCCATTGGAAGGTAGGATATGAGGAATTATCACTAGTTTGGTAATTGATTTCCAAAACAGGTTTTTCAAGTTTAAGTATATACAATCCATTATCAAGATGTTCCATACCATAAAATAAGTTATCCTTATAAAATAGGATACATTTATTTTCAAACTTGAAATGAAAATCTATAGTGTCCAATATTGACACTGAGATTATGTTTATAATAATTTAAGGTACATAATAAAAATTATTTGACACAAGAACCAAACCACTAGGAAAAGTGAGATGGTAATCTCCCACTACTAATGATACCAATCTTGCGCCATTTTCTTCTTATAGATCCACCCCACCCTCTACAATATTATAAAATCTACTTGGTTTATTTATTTTAAAAAAAATGTGTGATCCACATCCTGTATTTAATATCCAACTTATAAATATAGATATATTTCATTCAATGAAAAATATACTTAAAGCATAAGTATCACCTTGCTTCCTTTTACCAGCTATGCAATTATTCTTCTAGTGGCCTTTCTTTCCACTTGAAAAGAAGAGTTCCACATGATCATTAACCTACCTCTACATATTTATCTTTTTGAGTGGTATTACATCAATAACTTTTACATAAACTTAGCCTTTGAAACCTTATCCTTTAATTTCCTTTACTCATTCACCATATGGAAAAAATAGTTGGAATTATTCACATCCTTATCAGTTTGGAGAACTAAATCAACTAAATTTGGTAGTAATTTATTCATGTAATTAATATTATAATTAATGATTAAAGTCAATAATATAAGTGGTAAATAGGAAATAATGATAATGTTTTCTAGTTCTTGGTTGAATTTGAACCCAAGGAATTATAGTTTCTCAATGTACCGAATAATTTTGAGTACATGAGATCCTTCTTGATTCCCTTCCACTAGCTTTCATCTATATAATGAACTTGATATCTCATATATTTATTTCTCAGTTCTCTCATAGTATAAATCTTATAAATGAGATAACATCTTATAAGAATCTTCATCCTCATGTATTTTCTACAACTCACTGGTCGTATATGACAACATGAAACAATGGACATCTACTGTATCATCCACATGATTCTTGACTGATTGAAAAGTATTTTTTTTATTTCAAATTTTTTTTGAGGAAAAGTGAGAAACCGAACATGCACACACAAAAAAACTAACCAAAAAAAATATCACAAAGTCATTAAAATGAGGCTAAGGATTTTATAGTAAACAAATCTAAATAACCCCCACTGCTACTTAGTTACCTGGATATTCAGGTCAACTTGTAGATAAGCTTCAATCTGATCTGCCATTCTGTTATATGTTTTAATATATTTATCCAATGTGATATTCACTTCATTTAATCCTCACCTAAAAATGTGATCTTATTTGTCAATCCACTCCTTTTATTCCTCATTAATAGTGAGCTGAATCATTCTCTGATACAACTTTTTGAATAACTCTTCTAAAACATTAATATTGATTAATCATCTTAACATTTCCTCATTGGGATTGAGAAAAAGTTACAAATGTTTCTTTATATCCACTTCTATTTGTCCTCCCACCCTATTTGATCTTTCATCCAACACTGTACATTCCTACACCTTGTCTACATTCCCCGATGCTTTGTATTTATCTTTATCTTCCTTATATTCTCCTTGATGGGGATCAGAATAAAGTGGATATTAAAACACATAAAAATTATTTTATAGAAACTGTACTATATGAAATCATCTGTAACACTAATGAAAGTTATTTATGGTCAAAATATTATATTTATCTAATATTGATCATAGTCAGATTATATTGGTAGAGGTGTTGGACATTTTATCTATAGTACTTTATCTTTATTTCTAAATGACATTTTAAATTTTATTAAATTTGAAATTCCACCACTATTTTATAAAATTATACTATACCTAAAATACTAGATTTGTAATAGTTAGTAACTTGGGTATTATAGTGGAAAGGATCCTTAAAACTCTCTTCGTATCCTGATCTATGGATTCACCACTACTCTAAGCGACTAAGAAATTTTTTTAGCTGACCAACCAGATTAACTAATGACTCCTTGATCTAATGAGTAGAGTCCCATATCCTATAAATTATAACTTTTTTTACTCAATACGTTACCTATAAAGTTTCAAAAATCTAGTTATGAATACTAATTTCCTTATAAATTTAATTTAATTTGACCCCCCATTTTAATAATAATTCTCCAGTAGTAAGAGACACCCTCAATTAAGACTGATGCACACCTCAAAGGTATAGTTTTTTTTTTCAAATTCAAAATGATGGAAGACATTTTGACTTAATATAAATTTGAAATATTTTAATTTATTTAATGAATGAAATATGTTTATAGTTAGCATGTTTTTACTATTTGAACTCACCCACATATAACTATGCATAAATGGAAACATTCACCATGTATTAATTCTTGTTATCTATGAATGCTTGTTTATTATTATACCATGTGATTTCTTAAAATCAAATCCACAAAATAATAAACCATGAAAAAGGTAAAAAATAAATAAATCATAATGTAATCATGAGTTTTTAACTATAGGATAATACATTGACCAATTAATGGATCAACTAAAAACAAGGAGAGTTAATTAAGTCAATACTTGACTCATATTTTAGTGCCTATAAACTCCCATGCATTTCATTTGTTTGGTTTCACAACAGCTCTTGACTTGAACCACACCATCTCATACACCTCTAATATTTACATAGTACACTAACACACTAATGGGAGGAAATTGGTATGAAAAATTATATTTTACCACTTAAATGTGGCCTTACAGGCCCTTATACAATTAAAGTTGTATAGATGATATACATATAATCACAATAAAAATAAATATTACATTTTAAAAACTAAAATGAAATAATTAAATTAAACAATAACAAACCAAACATGCATGGGTTGGTCTTAGCTCATGATCATTCAACATGAAATTAAATTATATAATAAAAATTAAAATATCTAAAATCCAACTTTAGGGTAATTTTAATACATGAGACTTTCATTAAAATAATTTAAATAAATTATCGATATTTCCCATGTCACAAAATATAATTTAATTAAATTATATACAATTAAATTTAATTTCTGAAAATATTTAATCATTTTCTAGGTTCATTTGAACCTAAATGAGGCCCTTAGAAATTGATTTTGGGTTAGTTTCAAATCTAACATGTTGGGTAGGTTGGATTCAGATTGACCTGGTTTGACTCGAGAAGGGGAGACCTAACTGAGAGCTGATTCTAAAGCAGATGGTATTTTTAAGGCACCCAAAGGGGTGAAACACACTCACACACATATAATATATGTATTTATAATATATATATATATATATATATTGTTTCTTTTTCTCACCCACATGGGGGGTTAAAAAAAGTCATACCCATAAATGGGGGGAGACCAAAATGTCCACGCCCCATTTATGGGGTGTGGAACACATTCATTTTTTTGTAATTATCTACAAAAAGTGTTTTCACCAAGCCTCTCCCCATTAGTTTTTTTTATAGAAATCCTTGATATGAACTGGTATCACAACACCTTCTTAGCTGATATATATATGTATATATATCTAACATAGATAAATATATACAAATTCCCATAATGTTTTTTAAAATCCATCAATATTCGACCGACCATATCTTATCTATATAAACACTCATAAATTCACCATGAATTATGTTGGGACCATATCAAAACTCTCCTTCCAAATCATATAAAATTTAATCAAAGTTTTTAAGTTTTCAACTTATATAATTTCATGTTCTCTATGATACCAATTGAAGGAACCCAGGGCTTTGTGTAAGAGTATAAAATATGTATTTTAAACTTTTGGTTTAACATTCATGTTTTAAAACACTAAATCCACAATGAAACTTGATTATATTTCTCATGGATCATATGTAATTCAATTTAATCATGAAGAACAAAATTAAACGAAACTATAAATGGTACCTTGTTTGTTTGAAAATGATAATATGATTTACCCAAAATTAGCATTTCATAGTTTAAATGTGCCGAGAGAGGCATTATATAGATCTTACACACATTTACCAAAGATCTTGAATTATTTTTCTTCAATTCTTAGGTGCTAGAGTGGTAAATTTAAGTGATTTATGCCATCTCTTAGATCATGTGAAGAACATGTGATCAATTTGAGAGATATAATCAATCAAAACTTGTTATTAATTTATTCTCTCTCTCTAAAATTTGATAGAGATGAGGGTAGAACAATAAATACTTGGAATAGACTGGTCACTAGATTTTGGGCTGAAAAAATCTATTTATATTAGGATTTAATTTTCCAAAAAATTTCATTTTGGTCTCTATATAAACTTAACCTTCAAAAATTACAAAAAAGGAACATACGACTTAGTTAATTGGTTATAAGAAGCATAAATATTTTATCAATATCTTGTGAAATTAATAAAACATCACATGATAAAGTGTGAACCATTTACTTAGCTCATAAATTCTCTTAATAATTTAACAAACCTTAAACATGTTATGTTCATTTGAAAAGTTATATTTTCTCATATTCACTTTTATATTTAAATATCTTGTGAATACCTTGAGAAATAAATTCAACCATTATTATTATAAACTTGAATAATATAATAATTATTTTTTACCTGTGATCATTCATACTTGTGTGTTCATCATCCCCCATATGTGGGACTCACTACATCCTAAAATCATATTCATAAAAATAATTGGAACTTGTGGATACACTTAGTGTGTGACCCTCTAGTCCATTATCTTGATATAATTGAGTTATAACCATAGATAAAGAGTGGTATCTAGTAATACATCATGGTTCCTAAGGAGAAAAATAACGTCGTAGCTATGAAAACCTCTTATGAACAATCACTATGTAATATAATCTATTTATACCATGATATCTCATAAAATAGGTTGCACAATCCATGTCATCATTCTTTATTGTTTTATTTATTTGTTGAACTTACTAGATAGACTTAAATTAAATAACCATGGACATGTATTTAATAAATCCACTACTATCTTGATCAACTGGTCCCACCGTATCTCTTCTTTTTGAAAATAACTAATACTATATTAATCATTAAACTAATACCATACCACCAATCACACACCCAACACAAGATACTTCACCATAATTTCAATTCCATGGTTTTCATCTTTCATCAAAGTATATGATCATATGGTACACATTGATAATGATATCAATTCAAGAGACCAATACACATGATTATAGATAGGAACAAAAAATGTCACTCGAAACATATTGTGTTTCTATCGGCAGGTAAATCCTCATGATCTCCTCTACTCGAGATAACCAAGTGTGAACTTCATGATAATAAGCCTCAATTTTCATGATTCTCTAGTACCTGATAGCCATACATTATTTTTTTCTTATCATTATGATGTATCTTGACCATATAACGCATTTTAAAGATTACTATCATAGTATCTTGAGGTTCTCATTATATCTGGGAACTGCTATAACCTTTTGATACAATATATAATCTAATAAAATTACCATAAAAATAGTACATTAAGTAGAAACATAACTATAATGGTAAGAGAAACATATTTATATATCAAACTATATATATGTAATATTAATCAAAGTATATATAGGATTTGGTTCTAGGTCACACACTAAAAGTATTTAAGATGGTGGATTCCTTTGACCAAGAGAAGGTATGCCCATAAAGATCAGATCCAAGAGGGAATACTCTCTATGAAGATAATAAGGTGGTGGAACTGGTTTCACCAACTCGATTATAATTTAAGTTTTAGGTTGGGAACATTTTTTTATAGGAATTTTGAGAGGAATTTGAGTTCAATATTGTAATCATATTCTATTCCTTAATAAAAGAGTTCAAAGTTTCCCCCCTTTGATTAGGAATTCATTCAAACCATGTACAATAATTATGTTTTTCTTTTTTATTTTGTTTCTTTCAATAAATGTCTTCCAAAATGTCTTCTTCATTTTTTCATGTGTGTTTCATTGTAGTGAATTTGGTGTGAATTGTCTTCTAAGTTTTGGTATAACACATTTGTGAAGTTCATTTCACTTATGAGGTTATGATACTTTGTTTAAACTAGTGTAAGTTTAGGTAGGTGAATTTTGTTTAGGAGGTTTCATATATCCCAAAAAGTGGTATCAGATCTTAGTTCCTGAGTTCGATATGATTAGACTCTAAACAAGGTGTTTTTATAGATTAGTTTAGTATAATAATTCTTCCATTATTCTTATAGGACAATTATTTTAATAATTTCCTGATATCTCACACATTTTAATGAATTTAGTGGTATTTCATTAATTATATGAGTAATGAAATTGGATGAGGGTAAGGTATAGGTTAAGAAGTTAAACAGAATAGATTTTGTATTTTTGAAGATGAAGATATATGATTTTCTATTTCATAAGGATATTTATCTTCCATTGGATGAGACCAAAATTAAAGTGATGAAGAAGTAAGAATGGTAAATAATAGATAATAAATCATTGAGGTTGATCTAGATGTAATTATCCAGGAACACGTATTATAACTTCTGTGAGGTGAAGAAATATTTAGAACTTATTAAGGATCTTTATGATATGTATGGGAAGATGAATATGACGAAAAATGTGTTTCTTTTAAGGAGTCTATTTACCTGAGAATGTTGGAAGTAAATCCAAAAGAAAATCATATCAAAAAATTCAATATAATCCAGGGCCAGTTGGAATCAGTTAAGGTGAAATTTAGGGATTCATAGTGGTCATTTTTGTTGATTTAATCACTCTCAAAATCACCAGATGTGATGGTTACTATAATTATTAATTCAATCAATAAGTCTACATTGGTGTTTATAGATGTTATAGATCTAATTATGAATAAAGAGATTCAACAGAAGGAGATCCAAGAATATACTAGTAATTCCTATAGTGAAAAGGTAGGGGATATTCCATAACATGAGGAAGTCATAATAAAGGAAAAGGAATAATAAGTTGAAGTCAAAGTAGCTTGGTGGAAGGTGGCCTCATGTGTTGGAATTATGGGAAGAAATTTTATTTGAAGAAATATTTAAATGATTAAAGAGTAAATTCTTGAAGATTCTATTCCAAAAATGATTCCACAAAACCTATTTCAAAAGATATGAGAGTTCTGTTTCCAAGTGTTATCAGTCTACTCAAGTCTTATATTTTATACTATAGATATTATTTTCACACTATATTAAAGAGAGGTAGCATGAGAAATTATAATTTTTAAAGGTTCATGAAGGTGTATCTTGTGAATGAATAAACTCTTGATCTTTTGGGTAAGGGTGATGTTTCCATCTTGACAAAGAAAAAGAACTTGCTGGAGTTGCAAGGAGTATGGAACAAACCAAGATTAAGGAAGAAATTTCTTTCTAAAGGAAGAAAGCACAATAGAAGCTAGCTAGACCAATGGAAAATTAAGGGTTTTTATTGTATCTAATGGAAAATACATAATAAAATAATTAATAATCATAACATCTAATGAATATAACCAAAGAAAAAAGATGAATAGAATCCCAAAACACAAATTATTTTTCATGTTAAATTTATAATTAATTTAATAACAATAATTAACTTGGTCTTGAGATTTATTATTCAAAGAAGATGTATATTGTTCAAACACTTTGTTTGAGTTTCACCATTATTGAGCTAAGATGATCCAAAGTATAATCCCTCTAGAAGTGATCCACACATTCTATATGATCTCCAAAAAATATCAATGGAATTTAGGGTACTAGAATGGATGGTCCAAACATCTTTCATTGTTTTCCATGAACACAATAATTAGAGCTTGAAGTATTGTCACTCTTATTCTCTAGTTCTTGAGAGAGGGGAAGGTGGTGAAATGAATCTCTCAGTATTTAGAGTAAACCTAGAGATTTTATTTATAGGGATAATTCTATGGAGATATGATGTGTTGCACACAAAAAAATGATTTTGCACACCTACCTAGAAATGATATAACCACGTATATATAGAGCTATGTTAGAGAATAATAATTTCATATAGGACCTTAACCAATCTATTAATCCTTATAGAACCCCACATATAATAATAATAATAATATTATTTTCTCAACACACTGATGTCTTGATGATAATATAAATATCAACAAATAAATTAATATTTATTTAAATGATTTAGTATATCATTCCTACCATACTTTTAACTCATCCATCCTACCTTCCTCTGTGTTTATTGAACCTAAAATAATAAAAAATATTATTCATTCATTCAATAAAAAAATATTATATTCCTAGTCTTAAGAATAAATTTTTATTTTAATATTCTTGTAACAAAATAAATATTTATTTAATAATAAATATTATTTATTACCTTTGGAAAACAATAAGAGATAAGTAAATATTGTATTCAATGGTCTTGTGAATAAATATTTATTTAAGTATTCAACTCAAATATAATTAGTGACTAAATAAACACGATCAGTAAATCCTAAACAAATATTATTTCTCGATATTATGAATAATATTTATTCCAAGTATTACATAAAAACAATATTTAACTAAGTTTGATGGGTACACTAACTATGTGACCATCTAGGAATATTCCTCATTAACATTAGATGAGATTTTATTAAGTCTAATATTAGTATCTAACAATATGTAAAGGATCCCATAGAGGAAAAAGTTAATGTCAGAATGACAACAACCGCATACGAATACTCAATGTGTAATATAATCCGTTTATCTTGATATCTCATCAAGCAATTTATATAAACCCATAATCAACCTATATTCTTGATATATCTTTATTCGAAATCCTAAAATAGACCTATCAATTATATTTTAGTGTGATAGTTCTAATTCAATCAAAGGGATAAGATATTATCTTTCAGTATTGGAAGATAAAAATATTTTATTGACTTATTCACAAATTCTATATCAATCACGACACACCCAATATATCCCACTTCCTAGTGAATATGTAGCATCATAGTTTTTGTTAACACCTCAAATTAAATGACTCATGATATGCATTAATAATAATCTATATTCTAAGGATCAATACACATGTTCGTAGATAAGAAGATCCAATGAGTCAAAAACATGTGGAATTCCCACTTGTAGGTTTTTCTTTATAATCTCCCTTCACTGTGATTACCAAGTGAAAAATTTATGATATGAATCCTTTTATACTTACAAGAATCAAGAACCCAATAGCCTATATCATCTACATCCAATCATATTAATTTATCCAACTATAAGACTAATATCTTTTAGAGCATTGTCATGACCCTTAAAAGTTCTCATTATAGTGATGAACTTCTATGACCTTTAGATGCGACATATACACTAAGGTTATTATCACATTATGGTTATGAATAATAATAATAAATATTTGATAATACATTTATTAACATTCAATACTTTGAATATATAGATAATATAAAGTTAAAAGTCATAGGTTCTAATGAACCAATTACAAACGACTCCCCTTTCACTAGAGTCAATTGCTAAAAAAATTTAGTCCACTATCACTCAAATAATATTTATACTTCTATTGAGATAAGGATTTATTCAATAGGCTCACCACATTCTCCTCTATATAAAAATTTCTTATTGTTACCTCACATCTCTGAGAAAAATCCCTGAGGAGATGATTCTTTTTTAGTATGTTCTTTTTCCATTGATGTGACCTTGGATCCTTGGAAAGAGCCAACATTGAAATATTATTATAGTATATTGTGATAGGATCTATATTTCTAGACAACACATCAAGATATTTTATGAATTTATGTATCCACACCAATTCTTTAGATACATCATAAACCATAATATACCTAGAATCTGCTATAGAATCAATGACCAATACTTTGAGAACTTCAATCTCCTAGCTCCACTATTGAGGGTGAATCGAAATCCCAATTTTGATTTTAGATCATCCCGATCTATTGAAAAAATAACATCTATATATCTTCTAATGACTAGATCATTGTCTGCTCAATAAACCAACAACATATCCTTATAATACTTGAGGTATATTAGTATATTATTTAATTCCATCCAATGTAGGTTTCTTTGGTCCGCTCAATATCTTCCTACCATTCTCAAGGAGTAAGAAACATCAAGCCTGGTATATAGAATGACTTATATGGAAGAACCTAACACTAATTCATATGGGATCCCTTTCATGATCTATCTCTCCTCCTATGTTTGAGGACACATTTTTTTAGAGATATGTATGCCATGTGACATTGGAAACAATCCCATATTGGATTATTCCATACTAAATATATTTAGTATCTTGTCAATGCATGTTCCTTGACTTAGTCCAAGTAGCCTCTTGAATATATCATGATGAATATTGATCCCAAAAATGTATGTTGCTTCACCTAAATTCTCCATGGAGAATCATGTGTTCAACCATGCCTTAATGAACTTCTAGATTGATATCTCATTTATAATCAGTAATATATCAATAACATATAATATTATGAAAAAAAATATCACTCCTACTAAACCATTTATAGACACAAGGACAACATTCATTCTTTATGAAACGAAATTACCTTATAGACTCATAAAATACATTATTCCATGATTTATATGCTTGATTCAATACTTAAACGGATCTTTTCAACTTGAATAACTTATTATCATCTTTTGGAGTAATAAATCCTTTCGATTGTTCCATGTAAATTTTTTAAACAAGGTTACCATTATGTAAGTATGTTTTGAAATCCATTTTAAAAATCCCATAATCATGGTAATTTGATATGAAAAGTATAATTATAATAGATTTTAGCATAGAAAATGGTGAAAAGGTTTCATAATAATAAATGTGTTGATGCTATTTAAACCCTTTGAAACCATTCTAGATGTATAGGTGTTGGATTTAGCTTCTATGTTTAATTTCTTCTTGAATAACCATTTAAAACCAATGGGATTTACATCTATTGTAGGATCAACCAAAATCTAGTCTTGGGTTTTATATATGGAATCCATATCATAATTCAAATATTCTTTCCATTTGGAAGATTTAGTGCTAATTAATCTTCCTTATAGGTCATTAGTTTATTATTATCAACTAATAATGAGCCACCATCCTCAGTGACTAGAAAACCATATCTTTATGGTTATATAACCACTATTGTACTCTTATGAAATACTTGTATCTCAGGAATTTCCTCTTACATGGGGCTTGTGGAATTTGATCCTATTCTAACTCTTGCATATCATGAGTCATGATTTCATTGAAATCTATATCTCTCCCACTATATCTTTTGGATATGAGATTCCTCTCAAGGAACATGGAATACCTGGAAACTATTACCTTATTATCTGAGAGGTTATAACTTAATATCCCCTTGTTTAATTAGGAAATCCTATAAAGATACATTGTGTCTCAGTGAACAAGTTTTTTATACCTAAATTGGCTTTATCAAATTCATCATAACCCCATGCACATAAGTTTGAAAACATAGATTTCATTCCATAATAGAGTTTATACATGTCACTTTAGTTAGAACTTGGTTTAGTGTGTATACTATTGTCTATAATGCATTTCCAAAAAAGGATAATGGTATACTTTCATGACTCATCATTGATCCCACCATGTACAATAAGGTCCAATTATACCATTCACTTATACTATTCCATTATGGTGTATAAAGAGGAGTGGTTTGAGATAAAATCCCAAACTCAAATAAATAATCAATGAAATCTTGGTTTATATATTTTTCAGCATGGTTTGAGAGAAGTTTCTTTATATTCTTACCAAGTTTATTATCAAATTAATTCTTAAACTCCTTAAATTTCTCAAAGGAATCAAAATTATACCTCATTAAGTAGATAGATCCACATAATTGATCAATAAAAGTTATTAATTATGAGCATATACCCATTGATTCAATAGGAAATAGTCTACACAAAAATATAAGAACCGATTAAAGAAAATATATGGTCCTTTCTCTCTTTTCACTAAATAGGTATTTAGTCATCTTTCCTTGAAAACAATCATGAAATATACCAAGTTGTTTTAGTTCAAAATAAACTAAATACCCATCTTGATATACTTTTTCAAAGAACCTTTTTTACATGACATAGCCGGTGATGCCAAGTTGGGTATGATATGAGTCATGAAAACTGGATTCATTATCAATTTCCAATACTTTTTTTTTCATATTACAATACATAAATACCATTATTTATATGGGGTTGGAGAAACATATTTAGATCTTGAAATTCCTCTGATGAGTGAGGAATAAATTCTCTCTAACAATGAATTCCGGTAAATTGGAAAACAATGATGAAATCCTTGAAGAATGGACTCGGGACCGGAGATCGACGAACGCCAACAACATCGAGCAGATCATGAATCCCTATGGATGGATCTCCATCCGCGATGTGCCGTTCCTCCAATCAAAGATTCTCTAGCCAGGGTTTACTTTTTGGTTTTCTTTTCCCCGTTCTTCTTTCTAAAACAACGAATGCAGATCAACCCATGAATAGGTTGATCCGCAGGTTGCTTATTCTTGCGAGAGGGTGTTTTATATCTGGGTTTTTGCTTTGGGGTTAGATTGTTGATCTAATCTTGAACCTTCCCTTCCCATGTTTTAAAAACACTAACGTAGAGGAATCATGCCGACACGAACAAGGACCCGATTCCTCCATCCTTGGGAATTCATGCATTCTTCATGGAAGCACCTACGAATTGATGGTGAATTGATTTTCGAGGCTACAGTAGGGAAGACAGTGCCCCAAGGAGCTTGGAAGAGAAAACATTTCAGGGATCAGACCACTAGAGTGGACTCACTGGTGCACTGGCGGCTGTGGGTGGGTGGCGGCACGCTGAGACGGAGGCCACGACTGGCTAGGGCTATGACGGTGCAACAGGGGACGCTGAAAATGGACCAATGACTGGTGGAGGTGGACACGGCCCATGTCGTGTGGGATAAATCGCACTAGAATGCAGTAAAGTGAGGACTGAGTGTGGGATAAGGGGCTATAGGACTTGAAATGGAGCCTAGAGGGCATCCGGACTGGAGAAGACAGGTCTGCTGTGCGGGGTGTGTGTGTGGGGGGGGGGGACCAAGCCACGTGGAAGAATGGGATGGAATGAAAGCCGTACCAATTTTGTAGACTAGTCTAGCAGGATAAAACCAGGCCACTAGGTGGCCCAAGTTGGGAAAGAACCAGCCTGCCTATTACGGGCCTGGCCGGATGGAACTGGGTCACTGGGTGACCTAATGGGTTCGACCCACAGCTGAACTGGGCCGATTCCAGCAAGACCCAATGGGCCTGGCCCAGTTTCTAGGCTGACCCAAACCTGAACTTGGTTAGGTTGGGTTGGTTGAACCAGATCGGGTCATGCGGGATCCGCTGGCCAAGTTGGTCAAGTCGGTCTGACCAGGTCAGACCAGGCCAAGACACAACTGACCCCGGTTTACTAAAATAACAATTTATTTTAGACTAGGCATCCGATTGGTGAGATGTTTGGGACATTTGAAACCTTGAGATGAGATGATTATTTTGGAATACTCTAATGAGACTTTAATTAAAGTTGATATACGATGAATGACTTGAGGAGTAGATTATCCTAGAATCAAGTGCACTACGTGCGGGAATCCTACAGCTGGGTGAGACCTGAAGAATGATGATAAGTGGGTATAAATGACCTTAAAATCCTAGATGAAAAGAGAATCTATGTGGATCAGCTATAAGAGACCCTATGTGGATCATCTACAAGCCACCCTATGTGGATCAGCTACAAGAGACCCTATGTGGATAAGCTAGAAGTGGCCCTGTGTGGACCAGCTATGATGTCCTAAGTGGGAAGAGGATTTGTTTGACCCGACAAGCACACAATGGGGAGTGAATCTTTGGGACATATCAGACCCACGATACTCATTAGGGATGAGTTCCTCAACATTCCAAGGTGCTCAATGTACGAATAACATTTTTTCTTTACATACTTTAGATTATACTTGTGTGAGATGACAATACCTTGTGTATACTTTTCTTTGGGGTATTTCCCTTGTGTTTTGGGATACCTAATGAGTATTTTGTTACTAACCCCTACACGAGATTCACCTGTATGTGTTGTGTTTGGTGTAGATGACATGATCTTCTATAGATACCTTGACGACTCGGGATCAGGTGGTTCCCAGTGAGATATTATAGGCAGGACGTACTTCCACAGCTTCTGATAGCAACTCCTTACCTACCCTTCATGTGGGGTCTTATACGTATGTCTTATAGATATAATTTGTAACTTTATATTTTCATTTTGTCTTTTTTTAGGTTTTTATTCTAGCCCATTTTACTTATATCTTATACCTTTACTCAGTGGTTGTTTAGTGACATGGATGTTTTCCTTTCCAGCTATTTGGGATGTGGGTGGGTGTGTGTGTATGCATAAAGGTACTCAGGAAAATGACTCCCACTCATGGGATAATTCCTTTAGTGTTAGTCATCAGCCCCTAGAATTTGGGAGGCGGGCTTAGGGTAGTCACAACATGGGCCCTGGGGGATGGGTCATGAAAAAGTGGTATTAAATGCATGTCGGTTCAACCTCAAAGATCGAGAGTTTATGGTTTTGTTTTGGGGAAAAAATGCTAAGTGTTTTGAGTTCATCTTTCAGGCCAGTGACTATAGTGTTGGTGCAACGGTTAAAATATCAATACACCAAGAATCTGGACACCTGCTTTCTGACTCAGAACAAGGAAACACTGGTTGCGGGAAATAAAGGGTACATGCATCATGTAGGATTTGGAGTATTTTCCTCTTGTGCTTCTTGAGTCAGCTCACCGGGTATAATCTATGGACTGTGGTACATCATGATCTGTTTCAGGAAGCCTCCATGAAGATAGCCAACTAGGATTCTAATACGTGACTGTGAGGATAGCCTGCCTAGTTATGAGGTGTTGGTTTAGGGACTAGTTCTAGAGATGGCCCCACTAGGTGGTGCATCAGTGTTACCACCACCCGTTGATCAGAAGTTACTATAGGCACTACCGATAGAGGACGTACGCAGGCTCAACACCTTATATGAGTTTCAGATGTAGAGACCTTCCAGGTTTAGGGGTGATATTGACCCCCAGGTGGCCAAGTATTGGGTTGAGGTGGTGACATGAGTCTTGCATCTTGTGATGATGCCTCTCGACCAGATAGAGATCTCAACCATGAGACTTCTTCAAGGCTCGATAGGGATATGGTGGATCTTGACAATTCATACACATGATGAGGTGACCCTCACCTATATATACTTTGAGCACCTCTTCAAGTAGAAGTTCTTCCCAGAGATGTTGCGCTCTATACACATACAGGAGCTACTGCACCTACAGTAGGGTAGCATGATGGTAGAAGAGTACTTAATGAGATTCACTGATCTTTCTTACTACTCTACAGACATGGTAAGAGACCCATTATTCATGGATCAAGCCTTTGAGTTGGGATTGAACCAAAAGATTAGGGCATCCATGGTGTCTCTCAGCATCCCTACTCGAGATGGGGTGCTCGAGTGAGACCTACTTGTAGAGAGCTTCCTAGTAGAGCAGGCACCAAAAACTGGAGCCACTAGTAGACACCAGGTGGCTGAGTCTTCAGTGGTGAGAAGTAGGCAACATATGTGGGGACCCAAGTGGGTCATGCCTTTTAGGGGATGACCCCAGGCCTTAGGGTCAGTTGTGTAGGGCTCCCAGAACAGAGGGAGTCAATAGGGGGTTAGGCTATGCTTCTCATGTGGCGGGTAGAGACACATGGATTGTGAATTCTCCAATCACTGCATAGATGATCAAAAAATGGTGAAGGGACTTCCAAGGAAGAGGCAGAGGTTCATAGGGAAGAAGATGTGGCATAGGAGTAGGCCGAGTGAAAGGAGGTGGGCGCATGTTTGAGGTATTACCACCACCACCACCCCCAGGTGGTCCACCACGGCCTCAGGGAGCCAGTCGATAGGGGGGAGGCTAGATTCATGAGATGGAGACTTATGACCACAACACTCCAAATACGATTAAAGGTATGATATGTGTCTTCTCCAACTTTCTTACAGTTATTATATACATAGGTTCCAATCACTCTTTCCTTTCCATGAACCTCGTTCAAGGATTAGATATTCTGGTGGAGCCATTAGCTCGATCCTTATGGTTAGAGACTCCCAAAGGATGGGGTTTAATGATTACTCACTAGTTCCGGTAGTGTGAGATTACTCTTGAAGGTGGGAGCTTCGGTTGGGATCTCCTAGTAACGGCATAGAGGCCTTACGATTTCATCTTGGTTATGGACTATTTATCTATAGTCCATGATCATATTGAATGTTTTAAGCATAGAGTGTGGTGTGTCCATGAGTATGGGACCATGTTTTCCTTCACTGGTGAGAAGGGAGCTCTTGCAACACTAGATGAACTTTCTCAGAGGAGGGTACAACCGATCAATCACCAGTTGGATAACATCACCGTTAGTGTGGTGGACGAGGGGAGTCCTCACTTTCCTATAGTGATGGATGAGTATGAAGACGTATTTATTGAGGATGTTCCAGGACTACCTCCTTATAGGGAGGTAGATTTATGCATCAATCTTTACCCTATGATGACAATGGTATCCACACTAGCATATCGGATGTCTCCTATGAAGATTTGCAAACTTAGGGTATAACTAGAGGACTTGCAGGAGAAGGGATTCATGAGACCCATCATTTCACCTTGGACAACCCCAATTTTATTTTGCAAGAAGGCATATGGTAGTTTGAGGTTGTGTGTGGACTTCCAGCACCTGAACTAGGTGACTGTGAAGAACAAGTATCCACTACTGGGGATTGATGACCTCTTCGATCAGCTGAAGGGAGAAATATGGTTCTCAAAGATAGAAATCAGATCAGGCTATCACCAGCTTTGTGTGAAAAACAAAGATGTACCAAAGACAACCTTAAGATGTCGTTATGTCCACTATGAGTTCTTAGTTATTCCTTTCGGCATGAATAATGCCCCATTAGTGTTCATGGGATTCATGAATAAGATCTTCTAACCTTACCTTGATCATTTCATGGTGGTATTCATTGATGACATCTTGGTGTACTCAGTGTCTGAGGAGGAGCATGCTACACACCTGTGGATATTCCTAGATACACTCTGAGAGCACCAGATTTACAGTAAACTCTCGAAGTGCGAGTTCTAGATATTGGAGGTCCACTTTCTAGTACACATTATATCAGAGGCTGGAGTTGTAGTGGATCCAGAAAATATAGAGGCAATGCTTTCTTGGGTCTGACTGGGTACTACCAAAGATTCATGCCTAGATTTTCTAGGGTAGCAGCACCCTTATCATCTTTGACGTGTAATGGAAAACCCTTCATATAGATGGTGAAGTTCCAACAAAGTTTCCAGGATCTGAGGCAGAGACTGAAGAGTGCCCCTATCTTGAGACTACTATAAGAGGGAATTGGGTATGTAGTTTTCTACGATTCATTAGAGACCAGAATGGGTTGTGTACTAATTCAAGAGCAAGTAGTGATTGCCTATGGTTTTCAGTAGTTGAGGAAGCATGAGAAAAACTATGAAAACTATGACCTGAATATAGTAGCAGCGTTCTTTTCTTTGAATATGTGGTGTCACTACTTGATGGGTGATCGGTTTACAATATACTCTGACCACAAAAGTCTCAGGTATAACTTCTCATCAAAGGAACTAAAATTGAGGTAGCGATGATGGCTAGAGGTCCTCTAGGACTATGACTTCAATATAGTCTATACTCCTAGGAAGGGGAACATGGTGGAAGACACGTTCATCTGAAGGTCCGGTTTGTAGCTGCTGAGTGAGGTGACAGAGCAGTTAGCCATGATGCAGATATCCTTCATGGATGATAATGGAGTAGCTTACCTTCAGGTGATGACTGTCACTCCCCCACTATTACAATGAGTTATGGAGGCACAACTTGTGTATTTTGACTGCGAGGCCCAAGGTGGTCAGTTATCCTCAAGAATGACTCCTGATGGATTTTTGATAGGAGGGGAGCATGTCATTTTTTCATAAGACACACAGTAGTACTAGTGGTGTTGAGAGAGGATATTTTGAGGGAGTTATATAACCCCCCTTTTGCGGTACATCATGGAGTAGAAAAGATGTACCATGATCTCCGATTTCATTACTAGTGTCTAGGGATGAAGAAATTGGTGGAAGAGTTCGTTTCACAGTGCCTCACTTGTCAGCAAGTGAAGGCTGAGCATTAGGCTCTAGAAGTCTTGGCCCAACCACTTGAGGTACTAGAGTGGAAGTGGGATGGTATCTTGAAGGACTTAAAGATGGGATTACCATGAATTTTTAGTTGCCACGATACTATCTGGGTGATCATTGACTGACTCACCAAGTCAGATCACTTCCTACCCATCCAGGAGTAAGGATCGGTAGAGGGATTGGGATGCCTTTATGTCCAAGAGATAATGAGACTTCATGGGGTTCCTTCAATGGTTGTCTCAGACCATGATGCTCGCTTCACATCCCAGCTGTGGAAGGTATTATATGAGGCGTTCGGGACTCAGCTATGCTTGAGAATGACTTTCCATCCTCAGACCGATGGTTAGATGGAGATGAGTGTTTAGGTGTTGAAGTACATGCTATGTTCTTATATCTTAGACTTTGGTTTCAGTTTGGAGGACCACCTTCCTCTGGTGGAGTTTTCATACAACAACAACTATCACTCCACCATTATCATGGCACCGTTTGAGGCACTTTACGGGTGGATTTGCAGATCATCTCTATACTGGACAGACCCAGGGGAGTCAGCACTGATGGGTCCAGAGTTAGTATGGGATACCACTGAAAAGGTGAAAATAATCTAGGAGAAGATGATCACTACATAGAGTAGGCATAAATTTATGCTATATGGGGATGAAGGCCCTTGGAGTTTGAGTATGGAGACCATGTGTTCTTTTAGGTCTCACCCCGATAGGGATTGTAGAGATTTGGCTAAGGTGACAAGTTATCTTTGAGATTCATTGACCCTTTCCATATTTCGAGAAGAGTTGGTGAGGTGGCATACCACGTAGCTCTTCCCCCATATATTCACCAAGTGCATGATGTTTTCCATGTGTCTCAACTAAGGAGGTACATGTATGATCCATTGCACGTCGTCGACTGGGGTGAGCTGTACATTGATGATGGGATGATGTTTGCAGAGTTCTCGATAGAGATAAAGGATCGATAGGAGAAAGTGATTTGGGGGAATTTGATTCCTTTGGAACACATTTAGTGGAAACATGAGAATATTTAGGATATCACATGGGAGCGGGAGACTCATATTCGTTCTTAGTACTCTCATTTGTTTGTTTAGCCCTTGTTTTGGATTACATGGACATAAAGATCTAAAGGAGGGGGTAATGTAATGTCCCATAATTCCATTTAATTTATTTTAAATTATATGGGAATATTTTGAGACCATAATCTTGGATGACACATGATTCTGAGGCCTGGAGTGGCTAAATTTTTTTTCCAAACTATTTTAAAGTTCATTTAAATAAACAGACAAGTGGTTTTTTTCTAGATTTTAAACCGATGCTTGGATAAAAAATCAGAGGGAACTGTTGAACTTGGAATGTCGAGATTCACCTATAAAGGACCTAATATTGACTGGCGATGGTCGACCAGAATAGATAGTTTTATAATGTTTTAAGAAAAAAATAAAATAAACATAAAAATTTTATTTTATTCAAAAGGTGTTTCTCTGCGATGCAGCAACGAGCCGACTCTTTCATTCCATAAATGAAACAACATAATGAAACTTTAAATAAATCATAATAGAAACACTGTTTCATAAATGAAATAGTGTAATGGTGTGGTAAATCAGCGTAACATTAATGATGTGACACATTTCTCTCTTTTAACGAGGTCATGGGGTTGGAGAAACAGATTTAGATATGGAAATTCCTCTGACGAGTGAGGAAGGAATTATTTACAATGGATAATGCCAGAGAATAATAAAGTGGTGAAGAAACCCTTGAAGAATGGACCCGATAATGGAGATCGATGAATGCCAACAACTTCAAGTGGATAATGAATCCCCATGGACGAATCACCATCAACGAAGAGCCTTTCCTTCGATCGAAGCTTCTCTAGGTAGGGGTTTACTTTTTTATTTTCTTTTCCCCGTTCTTCTTTCTAAATCAAAAAACACGGATCAACCCACGAACAGGTTGATCTGTGGGTCACTTGTTCTTGTGAGAGGGTGTTTTATCTCTGGGTTTTTTTCTTTAGGGTTAGATTGTTTATCAAATCTTAAATCTTCCCCTTCCCATGTTTTAAAAGCTCTAACATGGAAGAATCAGGTCTACATGAACAAGGCCTCAATTCCTCCATCTTTGGGAGTTCATGTGTTCTTTGTGGATGCACCTACGAATTGATGGAGAAGTGATTTTTGAGGCCACAGCAGGGAAGACAACGCTAGAAGAATCCTAGAGTCATAGGAGGTTCAGGGATTGGACCACCAGAGCAGAACCAATGGTCTTCAAAAGGCCCCGCCAGCACACCAGTGTCATCAGTGGTGGCCTGCGGCGGTAGCTGCGGGTGTTTGGAGGAACTCCACAATAGCACGCTAAGGCGGAGACCGCGGTTAGCTGGGGACACGACCTGCAAGGGCCGCAGTCGGCTGGGGCCATGGCGGTGCAGTAGGGGGAAAGTGGCTGGCGGAGGCAGACACGACCACGTCAGTGGAGGGGCCCGTATAGTGCGGGCCGCAACGCACTGACACACATTCCATCGGGGATCATGTGCAGGACAAGGGGAGACCAACTACTTTAGGCCATGTGTTCTCGAACCAGACTCCCAATGGGAATCTAAGGTGGAGGAGACCGACCCACCGTATAGGCTGGACTGAGGGGGGGGGGGGGGGGAACTAGGCCAAGGGTCGGCCCGGGACGGAACACAAGCCGGTGAGATAAAACCGGGACACTAGGCGGCCTGGGATGGGAAAGAACCGACCCTCCTATTACGGGTCAGGCCGGATGGAATCGGGTCGCTGAGCGACCCGATGGGAAAGACCCATGACCAAACTAGGCCGGGTCTAGTAAGGCCTAATGGGCCTGGACTAGTGGCTAGATCAGACTGAGCCAACCCATACTCAAACCAGGTCAAGTTGGTCCAACTGGGCTGGGTCATACGGGACCCCCGAGCTGGGTTGGT
This sequence comes from Viscum album, assembly GCA_963277665.1. NCBI lineage: Eukaryota > Viridiplantae > Streptophyta > Magnoliopsida > Santalales > Viscaceae > Viscum > Viscum album. The sequence goes on from OY728160.1 coordinate 393,856,512, forward strand.
CAGGTTGGTCTGACTAGGTCGGACCGGGCCCAAATAGAATTGTCCTCTGTTTCCTAAAACACCAATATCTTATATATCGAGCGTCTAATTGCCTATCCATTTGTGGCATTGGAACCCTTGTGATGAGAAAACTCTTTTGGAATTCTCTAAGGACACTTTCATGGAAGTTGAAATATGATGAATGACTTGAGGAGTGGATTCTCCCGGAATTAAGCGCACTACGTGTGGGAATCCTACAACTGGATGAGACCCAAAGGCTACTAACGAGTGGGTCTAAATGACCTTATAGTCCTAGATGAAAAGAAAACCTATGTGGATCATCTACAAGCAACCCTGTGTAAACCAGCTATAAGTGACCTTGTGTGGATCAACTATAAGCGACCCTATGTGGATCCGCTACAAGAGACCCTGTGTGGATCAGGTAAAAGTGGCCTTGTTTGGATCATCTACAAGTGACCCTAGGTGGATCAACTATAAGAATCCCTATGTGGATCAGTTATGATGGCCTAAGTGGGAAGAGACTTTGTGTGACCCGACAGACACACAGTGGGGAGCAGCTCTATGTAACCCAGCAGACCCACGATACTAATCAGGGATGAGTACCTCAGTAGTCCAAGGTGTTCAATGTATGAATGATAGTTTTGATTTAAATACTTTAGAATATACTTGTGTGAGATGATAGTACCTTATGTTTAATTTCCTTTGTGGTATTTCCCTTTTTGTTTTGGGATCCCTTCTGATTATTTTGTTAGTCACCCCTGCACGAGCTTCCCCTACATGTGTTGTGTCTAGTGCAGATGATAGGCGCTTCAATAGAGACCTCAGTGGCCCAGGACCAAGTGGTGCCTAATGAGATATGACATGCAAGACATACTTCCACAGCTTCCAAAAACCACTCCTTGCCTACCCTTCAAATGGGGTCTTCTGTGGACATCTTATAAAGATCATTTTTACTTTTCTATTTTCAGTTTATCTTTTTTTGGGTTTGTATTCTGACCCATTTGATTTACATCTTGTACCTTTACTCAGTGATTGTTTAGTGGCATGCATGTTTTCCTTTACATATGTTTGGGAAATGGTTGTGTGTGTACATGTACGTACAGATACTTAGGAAAATGTATCTCACTTGTGGGATAATGCCTTCAGTGCTAGTTTCCATCCCCAGGCCTTTGAGAGGCAGGCTTGGGGTAGTCATGACACATGCCCCAGGGGACAAATCATGACAAAATGTGGCCAATCGTCTTGACTACATGAGACCCATTTGACATACACTCTTGATGTTTTCTTGTAAAGAGTGACCTGGAGATATCAAACCACTCCCCTATAACTATATCAAAATAATGATCTTAAAGATTCTTGAGCATTCTATATGCATCCATATTATTATTGTAACACCCTGATATTTTTATGAAATATTTCTATTTAAATAATTTTATTTTTTTGATAGATTTCATTACACTCAACAACAATTTTAGAAAAACCATGTAACATTATTAAAATATTATGTGTCCACTATCCCCTAGCTATTAAAATAAAAATAAAAAAATTATTTAAAAATAAAAGTGATGTTATTATGAAAAATTGTTTTTATGCACGCAATGTATTTTTATACTAATAAAATAAATTAACCATTATTGGTGAATTATTTTAATGAAATTTTTATATCATTTACTTTATCAAATTTATTAAACATCCAATAAATATTTTTCTATGCATAGGATAAGAATTAATCCAGTTTTATGCTTAAAAGTATTTTTTTTCTAAAACATAGTTTTTGTCACATATTGTGCACTTAATTTAAAATTAATTCCTTCCATTTATTGGTGATGAATTAGATAAAATGAATTACATATTTTAAATTAGGAGGTTTGAATTTGGTAAATATGTCCCTTTTTATCTTTGGTCAATATAAATAATAACTATGGTAAAATTTATCACCTCACTAAAGGGTAAATTGAGTTAATCTAGATTAAAAATAATTGATAACACCATAAATTTTCATACTAATTTCTATTAGATGAATATAATTCAACCCTTATCACCTTATTCTCTAAATATATTAGTTTAATGGAAACTTGTCCATGAAAATGACTTATACATTATTTAAATGAAAGAAAGTTTTTTTGTGTGTTCACATGGGAAAAAAACCAGCGATGAATGAATAATAATAGTAATTTTATGAATAATGAAATTATATTAATTATGGTAATTTATTTATAAATTTTAGGTATTATATAATTACCTTAAATTATTACCCAACACTAAAACAATATTTTTTTAATTAATAAAAAAATAAAATAAATGATTTTGAAAGCACTAAAAGTGATATAATTTGAGTAAGTTATAGTGTTTGAATAATTTTATAGGTGAATATGACATATTATTATTGTGTTAAAAGATAATATTCAAATTTAAACTTTTTTATTTATGTATTTTAAGTCAAATTAAATAAATAGTGTCAAAATTAAAAAAAATGATATTTTATCAAAATAATATTATATTGAATTATTTAAAAATCATAAAAATATTGAAAGAAGACAATTTGGATATGATATTTTCTAAAATTTTATAAATTTTCCATTTATGGTACAATTTTTATCTTATAATTAAAAATTAAAACCTTTAATATTGAAAAAGTTGTTTCCCTAGTTAAAATTAAATTTGGTTAATTAAGGGATAATCAAAATGATAAGGTTTAAAATGAAAAAAACTTGTATAATTATATTGGTTGATGGTATTAAAACATTAACCCACCTTATTTTCAAATACCTATCCATTTTGAGGCATTTTTATTAAGAATTATTTTATTATAATTTAATATTTTAATAAATTCCAAAAGTGACCCTCACCTCAATTATAAAAGGGCACCTCCTCCCTCACTTCTTTACACCACATCGAGACTCCTAGATCAATAAAAATATACTAATTTATCTTATCCACTTTTCTAGAAACAAAATAGAGGTTTTGGTCTTCCTTAAGACCAACCCTAGACCCCTTTAGAGGATATCTAAAGGATTTGTTTCAAAGAATAGGTAATCACCTTAACAGATCACTTTCTTTTTTATTATTCTTTACCTCTTCTAAATATATGGAATTTATCATAAAATAATAACTTAAGTATCATAAACTTTATTATATATTATTATTAATAATATTATTATTAAAACACCATTATACACCCTCTTTCCTATTAAATAAGAAGTGAAAGTATTGCCTGTGCGTACGTACGGCTTACCATCTTCACATAATAATACAATTCAGTTTTCATTACCATATTTTATAGATGAGTATTATGATGGGTTTAATGTTTATATATTATATTTATGATATAATTATACTTATGAAATTATAATATCGCATTTACCTACTTACCATCCAATCCTTTGGGAAAAGATAACATTGTTCGTGCATACATATGGACCACCACCTCCATGAAGCGATGCGATTGGTTTTCCATTTATATTTTACTTGGACGATAATGAATAATAATTTGATGAATATATATGATATAATAATTATTCTATAAATGTGAATTAATACTCACCTTTCTTTCTTTCCATCCATCAAAAAATGAAAACATAGTTCATGCGTAGGTACGACTCACCATCTCCACGAATGGTGTAATTCATTTTTCTATCTATAAAATTTATGGATAAATATAAATATAAATATAAATATATATATATAATTAATATATATGATATTTATATCATGATTAATATTATATATATTGTGGAATCAAGATAAATTTACAAGGAATATAACTACTGAACTCAAATACTCATGATAAACAAAACAATTAACACCCCAAAATAATAATTTTAATAAGGTATTATTGGTAAAATAGGGTGATAAAATGATATAAAGAAATCATATATGATATTATAAGTATTATCATTACTCTGGTATAGAATTATGATAAATTAAAATGTATTATATAGGATTTTAGAGTGCTTTTGAAGAAAGGTGAACTCAAGGTAAGGGTTTTATGTCACAATCTCATTTCTTATCAAGATTGATTATGACTATGGATTTGTTGATAAAATATTATAATATAACACTCAGAAAAATTATTAATTTTATTTTACTCTAGTTATTTATTGATAATACATTTTTACTTTCATTTTCCTTACCTTTTTTACTCAAGAGACTGAAAATATTTTTTAAAGATAATAGACTTTATTTTTCTCTTCAGTCAGAAATCCTTTTTATTATATATCTATGTTTTATAAAAATATTTTAAAGAAATTTTTTATCTTATGATTTTTTAAAGTCATTTTTACCCATGTTTTAATTTTTACAAAATGGGTTGAAAGTAATATTTTTTTCATTGTACAAGTTATATACTTTTAGACTTTTTGAAAAGAAGTATAGAAGGAATATTTTATTAACTTATATGGAATTAATGAATTTATCATCATTATGAATAATTTTTTATTTGAATATTCCTTTAAAAATTTACATCTTTATTTTAAATAAAATGTTTTCCTTTATATTTTAATTGTTTTTTAATTAATTTATTTAAAAATATAATGGTTATTTTACTCAAGAATGTTTTAATGATCTTTTAATGGTATTTATATTCATCAATGACAACAAAATTCAATGTTACTTATGATTTAATGGGAATATGATCCAAGGATACCATCCTTATTCTTTATATAGATTGTTTATTTTTATGATGACCATATGTTTATTAAACCCATTTATTTTCTATGAGTTATGCTATAAATAAATGTTTATGAAACACATTTCTTTTAATGGGTTATGATATGATGAATGTTTTATGATATTGTGGAATAAATATGTATGATTTTAATTATTTATTCAGTAGGACCTGTATCTCCTTAAAATTCATTAGGAAAAGATTTATATCTGATGAGATAAATAGGAATTAAATGGGGACTGAACCAAGTTCAATAAGGGACTATGTTCCCTATGATAGTCTTGGAAGTGAACCTTGACTACTATGATAGTTTAGGGAGTGAACTCATTACACTATGATAGCCTTGGAAATGAGCCTTGAATAATAAGTAAACGACTTTCTATGCTTATGTGTATTCCATGAATCAATTTATTATGCCTATATTAAGATTTTATGGTTCATGTTCTTTTTATTACCTTATGATTCATGTCTTATGAACTCACATGATTTTTCCATGACTTATGATTGCGACCTTTGATATGTAGTGTATAGTTTTCAAACATTAAGATCCTGTTCTTATACCCTTATTCTCATGTTATTCTTATGTAATCATTAATATCTCCATCGTTTACCCTTACTAAGCATCTGAGCTCACTCTTTTCTTATGTTTCCTTTCCCCAAGTTATGAAGAAAGGTATTAAGTATGATATGTATAAGAAAGGTGCTATTTATGAAGAAATAAGTGGGATATGATGTTGATATTTTATGAACCACTTGTTTATGTTTTGTTGTTTCTAAAGATAGTGTACCTAAATGATTCTAGCATGGATAAAAATATTATATAATGAATACTCATCTATTAGGATGTTATATCTATATATTAAAAGTATGGGTTGCTATAGTTAGTATCATATAATGGTTTGGTTATACATTTGAAACTAGGATGATAAAAATTAGTAAGAACCCTAGGGATAAGTCTAAGTATAGGAAACTTTATTTTTTTATTTCTCAAATCAATCACTTCTGGGTTAGTGAGAACCGAATAAGAAACCATTCTGAAAACATCAAATCAAACAAAGAAAAAGAAGATTGACTAGAAGCCCAGTATTCATAGAACACAAATCTATCTAAATAATTTTTTTAAATACTGGTTGAAACTTTTTTTAAAAAAGCCACTTTATGGATTAATGATAACCAAATAAGAAATAAGAACCACAAGCAGGCTGGGGTTGGAGCCACACCCAAGTCCAGACCTACCCAAGAGAGAAACCAAACAACACCAAACAATAAAAACTATAAACGGGCCGGTCCAAAACCCTATCCAGGACCTAACCACCAAAAAAACACACACTTCAACCCTACTGTCATGCCACCCTGCGCTAACAGTAGCACCTCCCACCTTTGCCGATCCGCCGTCACCACGAACCAGATCGCCTCGACAGCCTACAAGATGTGACCCCAACGCACCTCCATCCCACCAATGTCCATGGTAGGTAACCGTAATATATGAAAATGAAATGGAACACAAAACCAAACTAGATCCGCACCAAACGAAATAGGAAAGCAGGAAAACCACAAAACCACACCAAATGCAAGAAAATTTCCATACTGTGCGACTTCTATTGGGCCAGAACCCTGGTACACTACAAACCCAACAAGCTTCCAAGAGCACAAAGAGAAGAAGAGGATGTCTTTGATGCTGAAATTTCCAGAGGACGCCACCTGGGACCTCGTACTGACCTAAGAGAAGATGAAGAAACTTCCAAACCCAGACCAGAATAAAATGGGGGGACACCATCAGAGAAATGGGTGAGGCCGTCGCATATGCGGGAGTAAAACCTATAAACTTGAATCTTCGTCGGAGGTTGAATGGCGATATTATTCAACAGAGATCTAGAGGCCTTTCCAGTTCGCAATACTAGAGATCAGTCGACCCACCACTCCATGCACAAACCAACCCCCGACCGCATCGAGCCCAGGGTGGAGAAGGGAGGAAGGGAAAAGGGATGAGGGAGGAGGGAGGATGGAGGAAGGGAGATGACGACACAGGGAAACCATAACGGAGAGAAGCTCCAGTTCGACGTCCCTTATGGGCTCATCTAAGTCTAAGTATCGAATAAAATATAAAAGTTTTGGTAATGATCATGAATGACCTAGTTTAAACATAAGGTGTAATAGAATAAGGTATCATGATTTAGAAATCCTATAAATTATTTTTTATGATTTTGTGGTTTCCCAACTATGATTATTATTTCTCACACTATGATTTTTGGTTTTATTCAATGGATAAAACCTAAAGTAATCGTGTTAATGTAGAATGTGATAGACAATGTAATAATTATCCACCTAAGAAACCAAATATTAGAAAAGATGGAAAGAAAAATATTATTTCTATGATCACACAACTTTCTCAAGATATAAATCATTATGAGGTTACAAATGAGTAAAGGGGGGAACAAAATTATATTGGGTCATTAATGAGACAACACCAAACTTCTTTTAGAAGGTCCACTGATCAAATAGTCACCGAAAAATGGATTAGTACCAATGAAAATATATTTTAAATTATTATGTGTTTGAAACATGAGAAAGTTATTCTGGATATTTATCATTTGGAAGGTGAATTAGATCAATGGTGGACTCTTATCAAGAACATAAGAGAATAATAATAAATTGAATATATAGAGTAGGGAAAATTTAAAAACTTATCCTTTAATAAGTACTTTCCTCATATTCTTTATATGAAGATATATAATGAATTATTTAAGTTAATATACAAGGATGATGAACCTGTTGGTACTTATGAGGCAAATTTCACAAGACTTGTGAGGTATGCTTATGGTATTATCATATAACCTGAATATAAGGTTGATCAATTATTAAATAGCTTAAAACTAATTCTCTAAATGTTTTTATCCATAAGGGAGTTTAGTAGCTATGAAGAAATGGTTCAATGTGCTATCATGGTGGATATGTATATTGGAGATACCCATCAATCTCATGATTTTGATAGGGAAGAAAAATGTAATTCAAAGTAAATTCTAAAAACCATAGAGAGAATAAGATGGGACTTCCTTTATTCTTGAGTTGTGGAAGGAAACATGGTGGAAATTGTATTAAGGGAATTGGTAAATGTTTTAACTGTGGAAAATAAGATCATTAGACAATAAAATGCTGAAATGTTGGGAACAAGTTAGTTAATGATGCAAATAGAGATAAATCACCACATAATGCACCACCCATACTCTAGTGTTTTAAATGAAATGAGTATGGGAATTATGATAAACATTGACCAAATAAAAAGGTTAATGAAAATGATTAACCTCAATAACCTTTTAAGCCTAGATATAAAGGGAAATATCATTAGAGCACTATTTCTGATGAGTGGTATGATAATGACTTGGTGAAAGGTATACTTACCATACACTCTAGAATCACTAATGTTTTATTTGATTATGGATATATCCAATATTTTATATCTAAATAATTTTAAAAGGTTATAAAAGTACCACATAAAAAATTAGATATTGGTAAAAACCCATAATGGTTTTATGATCACATCCCAAGTTTATGATTCTTCTTCAATTTAAGTTTGTGGGAATGTGTTTCCTACAAATTTTTTTATTCTTCCTTTAGTTGAATTACATGTTATTTTGGGAATGTATTGAATTTATTTACATAAATAAAAACTAAATTTACAATAAAGGGAAGTTAATTTTTATATTTAGAACCAACCTATGATCGCATATCAGTGTGATGAAAAAAGTAACTCCTGATGGAAATTACATCCGTTGTATGGGTCATGATTCCTATTCAAAAGGGGATTCTATCTCATATGATTAGGGATAAAATCAATATTGAAGATATTATTATTGTGCAGAAGTTTATTGATATATTTTTGGAATATTTTTTTTGGTCTTACACCAAATCATGAAGTTGAGTTTTCAATAGAACTCATACCTGGTGCTATAACTATTTCCAAGACTCCATATAAAATAGTCCTGATTGAGTTGTAAGAATTAAATAACCAACTCTATGAGAATATTGATAAGGGATTAATTAATCCAAGTGAATCCCCTTGGGGTTAACTTTTCATGTTTTTAAGAATAAATATGGATCAATTTGACTATTCATTAATTATAAAAAACTTAACAAGATCACTATAAAGAACAAGTATCCTCTATCTTTTATTGATGAATTTCTTGATCGACTATTTAGAGCTCAATAATTTTATAATATTTATCTTCATTATGGATATAATAAATCAAGGGTCAATAAGGATGATATACCCAAAACAAAATTCCATACAAGTTATGAAAAATACGAATTTATAGTGATTTTCTTTGGTCTTACTAATTCCCCACTAACATCAAGGATTTAATGAATAAATTCTTTAGAGATTACCTTTATTTTTTTGTGGTAATATTTATAGAGGTTATTATTATTTATTCAAAGAGCAAGGAAGATAATTAATATCACTTGAGGATTGTGATTATGACCCTATGTAAGGACAAAATTTATAAAAAATTACCAAGTGTGAATTTTAGATTTGGAAGATTTCATTCTTGGGTCACATAATCACAAGTGAGGGTATACCAGTAGAGCCTTTAAATATAAAAGTTATTGAACATAGTCCAAACTAACCAATGTGGATGATATCTATATTTTTCTTGGTTTTTATTGATATTATCAGTGTTATTTGGGGAATTTTTCATGGATATTTAATCCAATAACCAATTTAAATTGTAAGGGAACCATGTTCATTTGGATGAATGAATGAGAGGAATGTTTTAAGGAATTGAAGATAATTATAGTTAGAGAACCTATTATTACACTACCCTGTAGTGGAGAAGGACTTTTAATAAATAGTGATGCATCAAAAAAGGGAATAAGATGTGTCCCCATGAAAAAAATATGGTTATATCTTATGCATCATGAAAATTTAAGGTCCATGAGAAAAATTACCCAACTCATGATTTGGAGTTAGTTGTGATATTTTTTGCCTTAAATATATGGATACATTATCTATACAGAGAAAGGCGTGACATATATACTAATTAAAAAATTTTAAAGTATATTTTCACTAAAAAATAGATGAACATGCACCAAATAAGAAGGTTGGATATGATTAAAGATTATGACTGATCAATAAATTGCCACCCTAGGAAAGTGAACAAGGTGGAAGATGATCCACGTAAAAAGGATCATACTAGATTATATATGATAAATATCACTAAAGATCCAAAATTTCCTAACTTGCAATGGATGAAGCTAGAAATATTTAAGGAAGGTGAGAAATATTATCATTCTCAAATGAATGTTCAACCATATATCCAAGTGATGCTTAAAGAGGCATATAAGGAAGATGAAGAGATAAAAAAGAAGGTAAGAAATGTTCTTGAGTTCAAGATTGATTGTGATGGAATAATGAGGTCCATGAACTGTGTATGTATCCCTTCAACACTAGATTTTAAGGATTTGATGGATGAAGCTCATAGTTCTTCATTATCTATTCATCTTGAAAGTATGAGGACATATAGAGATTTGAAAGAGTATTTATAGTGGTATGGAATAACGAGAGATATTGAAGGGTTTGTATCTTAGTGATTGGTATTTCATAAATTTAATCCCGATATATAAAAGTCTAAAGGGATGTTACAACCACTACCCATACTATAATGAAAATGGGAAAACATCCCCATGGATTTTTTTGTTAGACTCCATAAAATTTTTAAAGGTAATAATGCTTTATGAGTTGTATTCGATCACCTTAAAAATTCAGAAAAATTCATTGTTATCAGAGAAGTTTTCTCTCTCTATCAAGTTATTTAGTCATACTTTAAAGAAGTGATAAGATTTCATGGTTTAACACTATCAATTGTATCTAATCAGGATCCTAGGTTTATCTAAAAAATTTGGAGAAGTCTTCGGAAAAATCTGGATATATAGTTAAATTCAACACTAATTGTCATCCTTATATAGATGTTCAGTCTGAGAGGACCATTAAAACTTTATAAGACATTTTGAGAGTTTTATCTATGGATTTTAAAGGTGGCTAATATCATCACATTCCATTGATGTAATTTTCTTATAATAATAACTTTCACTCTATTATTTAGATGGATCCTTATGAATCCATTTATGGTAGGAGGTGAAAAATTATTATGTACTGGAATGAAGTTAGAGAAATAAAGCTATTGGGATCTGATCTAGCTAAGAAAATATCATACAAGTTTATATCTATTCATCAACACATAAGAGAAGTTTAGAGTTGATAAAAATGTTATGATGAAAATCATCAAAAAGATATAGAGTTTAAAGTTAGTGAAAAGGTATTTCTATGTATATCTCCCTGGAAGAGGGTGATGATATTTGTAAAGAAGGGCATGATAAGACCTAGGTATATTAGTGCTTTTTAAATTATTGACCATATCAGGATGATATATTATTGATTGGAACTTACATCAAATCTCTATCAAGTTCTTGATGTGTTCCATGTATCTCTCCTCAGGAAGTACATACTTAATCCTATATATGAATTAAACCCAGATTTAATATTTTTGGGTCAATATTTTTCTTCTGAAGAACAATTGGTAGAGATTATTGATCATAGAGAGAAAGCGCTATGAAAAAAGACCACTCACCTGGTCAAAGTTTTGTAGAGAAACCACTAATTTGAGGAAGCTATGTGGGAACCTGAGGATGTAAAGAGGCATGAATATCCTCATTTGTTTATATATGAGTGATGATTTTCAAGGGAGAAATTCATTTAAATGGGGGTATAATGTAACAACTAGAGATTTTTATGAAATATTTCTCTCTAAATAATTTGAATTATTTGATAGCTTGCGTTACTTGCAACAATGAGTTTAGAGGAGCCACATAACATTATTAAATATTATGCATCCATTTTCACCTAGCCATTGGATTGGAGATTATGAATAACAATAACTAAATTATAAAAAATATATGTTCTAAAAATTTATAAAATGAATTCATTAGTTATCAAATCACTAAAATTAAAAACAAAAAAAATTTGTAGATAAAAGTGATGTTTTTTATGATAAATTATTTTTATGCACGCAATGTATTTTTATATTAATAAATTAAATTAATCACTATTAGTGAATCATTTTAATGAAATGTGTATATTATTTAATTGATCAATTATTTTAAAAATACAACAAATATTTCTCTAGGCACGGGATAAGAATAAATAAAGCTTTATGCTAAAAAATGTATTTTTTTCTAAAAAGATATCCTTGTCGCATTTTTCACATTTACTTTAAAATTAATTTCTTTAATTTATTATTATTTAATTAGATAAAATGAATTAAATATTTTTAACAATGAGGTTGAAGTTTTGTAAATATGACCTTTTATTTTTTTTAATATAAATAGTAGCTATGGTAAAATTTATCACCACAGTAAAGGGTAAATTAAGTTAATATAGATTAAAAATAAGTGATAATAATATAATTTTTCATATTAGTTATTATGGTATGAACATAATTCAACCCTTATCACCTTATTATATAAATTTATTAGTTTAATGGACAATTTTCAATGAAAATTACTTATTTATCATTTAAATCAAAGAAAGTTACAAAATGCCACTCTCTTAGTTTTAAATATCATTTATTTGTTCACATAAAAAAACTAGTTATGAATAAATTTTAATAATAGTTTTATGAATAATTAAATTATATTCATGATGGTATTTTTTTTTAATTTTTACGTACTATATAATTTCCTTAAATGGTTACACAATGCCAAAACATTATTTATTTAATTAATAAAAAATATAAAATAAATGTTTTTGAAAATACTAAAAGTGATATAATTTCAGTAATTTATAGTGTTACATGAATTTTATAGGTGAATATGACATATTAGTATTATATTAAAATATTATATTCTAATTAAAACCTTTTTATTATGTATTTTAAGTCAAATTAAATGAATAGTGTCAAAATTGACAATAATGATATTTTATAAAAACAATATTTTATTAAATAATTTAAAAATCATAAAAATATTAAAATAATAAAATTTGGATATTATATGGTAAAAATTTTCATAAATTTTACATTTATGGTCCAATTTTTACCTTATAAGTAAAAATTACAACCTTTAATATTGAAAAAGTTGTTACTGTAGTTAAAATTAAAATTAGTTAACTAAGGGTTAATCAAAATGATAAGGTTTAAAATGAAACAAAAAGTTGTAGAAATTATATTTTTTATGGAATTAAAAACCTATAATACCTTATATTTAAATCCCTGTCCATTTGGATGAATTTTTCTTGATAATGAATTTATTATAATTTAATCATTTGAGAAATTCAAATGTGACCCTTGCCTCAATTATAAAAGGGCACCTCATACATCAATTATTTATAGGAAATTTAGCATTATATCTCAACAAAACTCCAAAAATTATCTTATAAACTTCCCTAGACACATCATAGAGGTTTTTTTCTTCCCAAAATACCAACCCTATAACCCTTTATAGGAGATCTAAAGGAGTCGTTTCAAAGAAGAGGTAACCATCTTAACAGATCAATTTCTTTTATACTATTCTTTACCACATATAAATTAGTGGTATTTATCATAAAATAATAAATTAATTATCTAAAATGTTATTAAATTATATTATTATTACGAAAAAACCATTATACACCTTATTTCCCATCAAATGAGAAGTGAAAGTATCGCTCATGCATACGTATGACTTACTATCTCCACATAAAGATACAATTCATTTTTAACAACCATATTTTAGAGATGGGTATTATTATGGGTTTAATATTTATGTATATTATTTATGAAATAAATATACTTATGGAATTATAATATTACATCAACCAACTTACCATCCAATCCTTTTAGAAATGATAACGTCATTCGTGTGTATGTGTGGACTACCACCTCCACGGAGAGATGTGATTCATTTTTCATTTGTATTTTATTTGGTTGGTAATTGGGATTAATTTTATGAATATATATGTTATATATGATATAATGATTATCCTAGAAATGTGAACTAATATTTACCTTTCTTCTGTTCCGTCCTTCAAATAATAAAAATAATGTTTATGCATATGTACGACCTACCATATCCTTGAACTATATAATTCATTTTTCTATCTTTAAAATTTATGTGTGAGTATAAATATGTATATAATTAATATAAATTATATTTATATTATGATTAATATTCTAGAGATTATTTAACCAAGATAAAGGTATAAGTACCAAAACTACTGGATTTAAACACTTATGATAAACAAAATAGTTAACACCCAGAAATGATGATTTTAATATGGAATTATTGAAAAATTGTGGTTTTGAAATGTTATAAAGGGATAATATATGATATTAAAATTATGAAAATAAATTTAGTATTGAATTATAATAAAATTAAATATATTATACATGAGGTTATAGTGCTTTCGAAGTAAGGTGAACTTGAGGTATGGGGTTTATGTCATAATCTCATTGTTTATTGAGATTGATTATGACTATGCCTATGATGATGAAATATTATGAAATAACACTCAAGAAAAATTATTAATTCAATCATACTTCTATATATTTATTTAGAATACATATTTTACTTTCATTTTCCCCACATTTTATTTTCAAGAGAGTGGAAATATGTTTTAAGGATAATTGACTTCATTTTTCTCTTCGGTTGGAATTTTTTTCTTCCATATCCATGTTTTCTAAAAAAATTTAAAGAAGATTTTTTTATCATATGATTGTTTTAAGTAATTTTTAATTTTTTTTAATTTTAAAAGAATTGTTGCAAAGTATTTTTTTTTCATTTTCCAAATGAGGTAATTTTTGACTTTCTAAAAAAGGAATAGAAGGAATTTTTTTAACTTATATGGAATGAATGAATTTTCTCATCATCATGATTAATTTTTATTTGAATGTTACTTTACAAATTTACATGGTTATTTTTAAATAAAAATTTTTCCTTTATTTTTTATATTTTTTTAATAAGTGATTTCAAAATGGAATTGTTATTTTCCTCAAAAATGTTTTAATGATCTTTTAATGGTATTTATATTCATAAAAGATAATAAAATTCAATGGTAATTATGATTTAATTGGAATATGATACAAGGATACCATCCATATTATTTATCTAGATGGTTTATGTTTATTATGACAATATTTTTATGTAACCAAATTCTTTTCCATGAGTTATGCTATGATGAAATGTTTATAAAACCTATTTATTTTGAATGGGTTATTCTATGATGAAAGTTTTATGAAACCTATTTATTTTCATGGGTTCTGACATGATGAATAATTTATGATCTTATAAAACACATATGTATGGTTTTAATTATGTGAAGTGTGGGACATATATCTCCCTAAAATACATTGAGTAAAGATTTATATCTCATAAGATAAATAGGACTAAAATGAAGAGTGAACCCAGTTAAATAAGGGTCTATATCCACCATGATAGTCTTGGGAATGAACCTTGACAACTATAATGGTTTAAGGAGTGGAACCACTCCACTATGATAGCATTTTCAATGATCCTTGAATACTAATGAAATTATTTTCTATGATTTTTTATAGGCAAAAAATCAATGTCTTATGCCTTTATTTGGTTTTCATGGTTCATTTTCATTGATTCCATTACAATTTATGTACTATAAATTAACAAATTTTTTCCATGACTTAAGATTATAATCTTTTATACGATGGGTATGGTTTTAAAATTTTAATATCACATTCTTATACCCTTATTCTCATGTTATCCTTATGTGATAATTTATATCTCCCTTATTTACCCTTACTGAGTATCTGAGTACACCTTTTTATTATGTTTCCTTTCCCCAAGTTATAAAGTAAGGAATTAAGTATGATATTTCTAAGAAAGGTGATAATTATGATGAAATAAGTGGGATATTATGTATATATTTTATGAAACATTTGTTTATGTTTCCAAGTTTCCAAATATAATAGACCTAAACAATTTTGGTGTGGATTAAAATGTTATATAATGATTTTTCATCTATTAAGATGAAATATCTATATATGAAAATTATGGGTTGTTATACTCATGAAACTTATAAAGATAATTATTCATGGATGATAAAATAAAAAAATGAGTATCCAATTCATCATCCAAGTGTTTTAAAAAGATATAAACTATTACTCACCTATATCCTTACTAAGAAGATTAAAAACTAGGGCCTTCAACATGTAAATATTCTATTCTTAGTGTAGTATAATGAAAATGTGCCTATATCACTCTTGGATGTTATTTCTTGAGATGATATTTATTTCACTAGAATATATTGTTGGGATATATATGAAATTTATATTTTTCTATAACAAAATAAAGCCTATTTTTTGGAACATTATTTTGATTACAAAAAATATATGAGAAGAAATAATTTTAATTATCTTATTATTCTCCTAATATTTTATCAAGTCCCAATAGACCCTACCATTGGACTCAAAATATCCTATAACAGGGAAATTTTAGTTTAAATGATTCATATTTACCTTATCATAACCTAAGTGAGAGTTTGATTAATTACTAAAAGGTATTTATATAGGTAATATTTATAAATACTAGCTTGCAGATCCTTGATCCATTGGATGGACTCCCAAATCCTGAAATCCTGATTTGGATTTCCTCAACACTTTCCCCCAAATAAAATCAAGTCTAGCGAGGACAACTTCTTATGATTCCAACTTGAATAAGATTACCCAGAACATTCAGAACAACTCCTTGATAAAATTAAGTATCTTGATGAGGGCCAAACTAACACTTAGTTATATGGTTCCATTCTTAATCAAGTAATGGAAGGACTTTTGACTTAATATTTACTTGATGTATTTTTTTATTTATGTGAAAATATATTTATTTTATCCATTACATGTATTTTTAACATTATTTTAATTTTCAATAATTAGTCGACCATGTTATTGAAGATCCCATGCTTGATGGTTGTATTTTTTATCAATAAGAACAATTATATTTCTAGTATTGATGATGTAAATATGTATGGAATAAATGAGAATGGATGGGAGGGAGGTTTTCTTGAGATTTTTTTTTCATTCCTTAAATTAAAAAATAATAAATTACTTATGGTATTATAGATATTTATAAATTTTGAAGACAAAATATAATTAAAGAAAATATGGTGGGAGTTGAGTAAAGCATTTGAAATTTTGAGTTTCTTTTAAAAAAAATTATAGATTCATTCTTTGAAGTCTAGGATCATATAATTTTATATGGAAAATGGTTTTTATGATAATTATTCAAAAAAATGTGGCCAAATCACAAAAATCTAGTCACAAAAGTATCCAACCCATTGGGTTGTCCAAGTTTGAAGGCCACTCAGCCATGCTGAGATTGGAAGGGGAGGAATGAAGGGTCCATAACATCTAAGTGGGCCATCACAGGTTTCAAGGGGGTGGAGGATTATTAGCCTTAACCATGTGGGTTGGTATGAAAGAATAATATAGGGAAACAATTCAAATGTATTTAATTACAAAAATGATAGAGCATATTTTCTTATTAATAAGATCCATCTAGAGTTTTAGTTTGACACATGATCACATTTTATGTGGTGTTGTTCATATTTAAAATTCTGTAACATCTTTCCTTAAACAAATACACAAAAATTTGTCTTCTACCTCGATCATACATGAAAAGAGAGGATTGTATCATACCTTTTTCAATCATACTATAAGTTTTAATATAAAACCAAATATCATGTCTGCTGTTATCATACAACAACATCAACAAATAAAATAATTTAAAACCATGATTATAGTGGTTATATAATGATAATATATTTATTGACACACCATAGAAGTAGTATATAGGTTGAGAGATAATTAATGTTTCTCCTTTTGGAAGAGATGGAAACTTCTATTATGATGTTGTGATGTAAATAAAAATCAATTAAGATCATCATAAGTATAAATCAGAGGAAGAATGAGTTTAAATATAATGATGAAATTATATTAATTTATTATCGATATATCATGGTGATTTATACACCATGATCCTAATCGAGTTAAAGGATGTTTTTTTTTAAAATGGAGTTCCACATTGCAATGTTAGGAGCCAACACATATGAGATTTTCATGTAATATAATTTTCATATACATAGGATAATTTTCACATGGATAAAAGAATTATCATACATATAAGATAATTATCATAGACATAATCCATTTTCGCATAATATATTTTTTTATAGAAGAATTTTAATACTCATAGGATAAATATCTTATGCATAATTAATTTCAGCATAAGATAATTTAATGCAAGATAATTACATTTAAGAAATTTTGAAATTATAGGATGAAAAATAGGGAGAATATTTGAGCACATAATTCATTCATTAAATGTTATGCATGCATGGTTTATGAAACTATGGGACTTTTGGAAGACATTTGTGTAGAGATTACACCATAACATAAATATCAATCCATGAGATACTAGTGTATGAACACAGGATGAGATTCATAAAAAATATCATAGTAACATGATACATGATGAGGAGGTGTCATGAAATAACAATTCATGCTACAAAGAAGAAATTAACAAGAATTATAGATCAAAATTTCAAGTGAGGAATTATTTTTAAATATAAAATATTGTAGAGGAGTTTACGATATTTTAAATATATCAAGAACATAGAAAACCGAGTCTTTAAAAAGAATTATAATAATTTTGAGTCTCATTTTTAAATGAGTTTTAAATATATAGTAATCACAATGTTTCCTCATTTATAGATGAAAACAATATTCACATGTATAGTAAATATTTAAGAGATGTAGAATATTAAAAAAATGTATTACATATTTTTAAGCCTTATTCCCACCTTTAAAGTCAAAAAATGAAAAACCAGATAGAGTTATCCAACTCTAAAATTCTTGTTATATATTTTGAGAGTTAAAGAAAAATAGATAGAGCCTTCAATATTGTGTGAAACATTGAAGAAATATCAACTATTTAAGAAGTAAGGAATAAATTGATGAAGTTGATAGGGGATCAACACTTTAAATGTTATTGGTGATTCAAGTTAGAAGACCCTTGTAGAGAAAAAAAATCACTATGATAGATATATAAATTGATTTGTAGAGATATAATAGAACCAACCTGCACACAATATTGTCTATATCATCTGGAAAGTTAAATATCCATTGATTTAAGGTGGAGATCATATTATAGTTTATGAATTAACTTCTAGATAAAAATAATAAATCTATTTCAAGAGTTTTTGGAGGGTTCTTGAAGGTTCTATCACTAATTAGAAAAATTAGAAGATGTGGGAGGAAAATAAATTTTAAAAAGTTTCAAGAGATAATAAGGATCTATAACTACTTGAATATAATAAAATTGGAATAGTATTACCTTTTTAATAACTTTAAAGTGATCCTTTTGAATAAATAAACTCAAGTTATGAAGTATATAGATAAGATGAGTCTATCAAAACTACTGAAGAAATATTCTCCCAAATTGAAAAATATGCAAAGAATGTTTTCCTTGAGTAAATCACTTATACACATTTCACTTTCAAGGAACTACTTAAAGAAAAATAATTTCTATAGGAAGGGGATAAATAATGGAAAAAACTTTGAAAAAGAAAATTCTGAAGAGTCAAAGTCCCCACACAACTTATGGAAACCAAGGAAGAATCTATATAAATTTGTAATGAAATATTTTCATTAACTAGAGAAAAATTGAAAAGATATGTTTGTGATAATATAGTGACAAATTTTTTCTTAAATAAGTAATACACACATTAATGAAATTTCATAAAAACCCCATAAATATAAAAGATACTCAAATCGATGTAAAAATAAAAAATAATTAAAGATCTTAATAACTCCTTAAAATAAAAAATCAAGATACATAGAGATAATATTCAAAAGATAAATAGTGATTGGGAAGAAAATATAGGATTATGTTAGGATGAGAAATATTATCTCAACATGAAGTTTCTTGAGCTTGGGATAAAACTAAAAAATCTAGAAACTACTAAAATAGGAACTTACCAAACTATTGAAAAAAGGGATGCTTCCAAAAAAGATTTAAAATATTATATAATCCCAAAAGAGGCTGATAACAATGGAAAAAATAACCTGATATCATCTAAAGAATCACCAACTTTTATCTCTTTGAAAACAGTACCAACCAAGTCAAAATCTATTGATCATGTTAAATCTATTTTTTGGAAAATTTATGTTTTAAAGAAAATTTTACATAAAAATAGATGATGAAAAGTAATTATAAATATAACACCATGTCAAATTTGGATATAATAATTTGTGTAAGAACTATATCCCCAAGATAATCCAATTTTTTTGAGAATAAGGCTAAAAAATAACAAGATTCTAGTTTTAATAATTCTAGAAAACATACACTCCAAAGAAGAAAAATAAGATTTATAGGCTATTATCAGTATTATTACTAGTCTGGACATATATAATTATATTGATGTTATAATAAATTAGTTTTAAGATGTTAAAAGAAATTCATTATTTAGGGAGATAAATATTAAGAAAAGAAACATTCATAGATTATAAAAAATATATATTTCTCAAATAGATATGGAAATATTAGAGATATATGTGATGTTTACAATGTTTGTGGTCATAGGGATGGTTCATGCATATCTTATCATATATCAAAAGAAAGTGGAAAGATAATGCTAGAAATATTGGTGCATAAATAATAGATAGTCATGGGAAGGAAGAAAAACAATGACGATTTCCATATTACTCCCAAGAAGCTTCATAATAATAATAGGGTAGCCTTTGACAATTAGAAATAGGAAGATAATGTTAAAAGATAGTCTAAAGTGTCTAGAAAGAGTGATATATTAAAAATTAGAATATTATTCTATTATATAAATAAAGGGAACACCATGGAAACATGTAAAAAATCCATGGATTCATGGATACATGTATTAGAAGAAACAAAAAACAAAAATGCACACCAGTTCAAGAAAATGATAAAGTGGATGATTAGATAAAAGGAACTCAGAATAAGAATCCATATGAATACAATAAGAAAGTTATAAATATACCTAAAGAATGATTAATAATCTATCTAGTAGATTTGGATAAGTAAAAAAGGATGGAATAATCACAATAAAAATCCAATGTTAAAGGGAAAGATGAAAATTTCACATGAAGATATCAAATTTCAAGAGATATTTTCAAAAATAATAACGTAATAGTTTTTAAGAGTTTTGTGAGAGGTGTAACAAGGTTGTAAATATTTTCTTTAAATGATTAATCATATTTCTATCCCAAAAATATATGTTAATAAATATGAATATGTCACAAAGAGATGAATGTTCCTTAATGGATTATGAAAAGAGGATCACCCCATAGAAAAAGTTAATTTAATAAATAATTCCTTACTGCCAAAAGAATACCACCTTGAAAATCATGAAATATATCATACAGATTCTATTTAAACATGAAGCAAAAAAAGATAAAGCAAGATTGTTGATAATAAAATCTTAACCTAGCTACTCACATTAATGAGCAATATGATCCACCTTATTCCCTTACTTTGGTACTGTGTTTTTGTGCTTATAATATAGGGAATTGAAGGTAAGGATTGTATTTTTGAAAACTATCAAAACCAGAAAAAATATAGAAATAAAGAACTTGAAATAAATATTACATACTTGGTGAAATTTTGATAAAGACGAGTTTGAGTGTCTCCTTGAGGTAAGATAAGTAAGAAGGGTTTTGAGAAGCTTTTAGAGTTCTTTATTGAAATACAAAACA
Source organism: Viscum album (assembly GCA_963277665.1). NCBI lineage: Eukaryota > Viridiplantae > Streptophyta > Magnoliopsida > Santalales > Viscaceae > Viscum > Viscum album. Next base: position 393,877,959 of record OY728160.1, read on the forward strand.
AGCTTCTAGAATGTTCTTGAGTTAATGTCATTGAAAAGGTATTATTTTTTACTTTGTATTCTTTGGTCACAAAAATCATATCCTCACATTAATGGGAAGAAACTTTTAATCAATGGCATACAAGTGAAATATTGAGAGACTCAAGTATGATGTCTAAAGTCTAAAACATACCAAGATATGGTTAAATTTTTTAACCTATGCGATGAATTAAGTGAAGGAAACCATGTTAGATAATCTTTATAATAATTGGTACCAACCACTTGTTTCATTCTAGAAATTTTTTAATATCTTTTTAGGTTTTATAAGCATGCATCCCTTGAGGGGGAGTCTACAAGATATTTTTTCAATTATCTTAATTTCTGTATTCTAGTATTTCTTTCCAAAAATATTTAAATTGAAGGATAAGGTACACTATTCACACATTTACCCCTAGGGTTTTCATATAAAAGTTTTTTATAAAATGGGAGTGTTGGTTGATAGGTAAGTGAAGATAAAGGGGTAATTTTTATGCCTTTCACTTGAACTATTATAATGAATATATCGAGATGATTATAGGTTAAAATATCTTTATAAATATGTTTTTACCCCCTTTAGTGAGGAATTGGAAAATGGTATCACATGTATGAAACTATGGATAAATATAAATACATTGGTTACTCACTATTGTATTATACACTAGATTATCCAACATATAACTATAGTTGTTTAACATGAGGCTCATATCTAAGTGACCATGTGATAAAAATCCTTCTTTTAATCAACTCAAACTGAATTGAAAATCATAAGTGAAAGGATAAGTTTCTTGAATACAAGTTTTCACCTATAAAAAACCTTTTTATTTTTAATCAATAAGGGGGAGATTAAAAGGTTAAAAATACAAAAATATTTACTTAAAGGCATTAGGGGTTATTGGTAACAAACACAAATTGAGAGATTTAAGATCCCATTCTTGTTGGATGTATATGTTGTCAATAAGGATGGCTATATTTTTATGAATTATGATGTAAATATGTGTGGAGGAAATGAGAATGGATTTGAAGTCAATTGGATTTATAATTGTTCATAATTCCATAAATTAAAAATAATAATACATTACTGTTGGTTTTATATAGATTCATACAATTTTAAGGAAATATATAATTAAATAAAATATTATGGGATTTGAGTAAGGTATTTGAAGTTTTGGGTTTCTACTAAACCACATTTCTAGATTCATTATATGATGTTTGGGATCACATAATTTTATTTGGAAAAATGTTTTTATGAAGAATGTACAAAAAATTCAGGCTAACTGACAACATTATGTCACCCAAGAAGCCAAAACATCAGGTTATCTAAGCATAAAGGTCACTCATCCAAGATGATATTGTAAGGGGAGGAATGAAGGGTGCATTTAATCTATGAGGGTAAATTTTTTTTGAAGGGGGTTAAGGATTCTTATCCTCCACCATGCATGTTGAAATAAAGGACCACAAAAGGGCACAAGATCCAATGGATTTCATTGTGGAAGTGATGGGGTATATTTACTTATTATGTAAATCCATCTAGATTTTCAGTTCGATATGGGATCATGTTTTAAGTGACACTATTAATATTTAAAATACATGCATCTTATACCTTAAACAATGATTTATGAAGGCATATTCAACCTTGTTATTTCATAAAAAGGATGGATTTCATTGCACTTAGTTCAATCATGCTGTGAGTATCACTATCAAACTAAAGATCACATCTATTATTATCATACCACAATATCATCATTCCAAATAATTTAATACAATTATTATGGTGGTTATGGAAAGAGAATATATTTATTACCACACCATGGAATTAGTAGACAGTTTGGGAGATAATTTATGTTTTTTTTCCATTTAAAGAAATGAAAACATTGGTTATGATACTAGAATGAAAATGGGAATCTATAAAGATCATCCAAAGTACAGATCTATGAAAAAATATAGAGTTTAAATATGATGATGTAATAGATTTCATTCATCATTAATATATCAGAGTGATTTAGACACCATGATCATATACGAGTTAAAGGTCATGTTCTTTGAAAGAGGAGTTTCATGTTTCCTAGTGAGGATCCAATGTATATGATATTTTCACATAAGATAATTTTCATACATGTAAGATAAATTTCATATGTATACGAGAATTATTATACATGTAGGAGAAATATCTTATTCATAAATCATTTCAATGTAAGATAATTTTTTATAATCTAATTTTAATACACATAGGATGAATATCTTATCCGTAAGTTATTTCCGCATAAGATAATTTCATGTAAGAAATTTGGAAAAGATAAGAAAAAAAACTATGAAAAGATTTCAGGGAATAACTCATGCATGAAATTTTATTCATATAGGTTTTATAAAACCATGGGCCTTGTGGATGATATTTGTGAGGATATTATACTAAAATAGAAATATCAACCTATGAGATATTAGATGATGCACATGTTCCATGCTATATGAAAAATATCATAGTATTGTGATACTAGATGAGGACGTGTCTTGAAATAATAATTCACATCGCAAAGGAGAAACTCACACGAGTTATTCATTATAAATGCAAGAAAAAAATTATTTTTAAATAATGGATATTGTGTGGGATTTCGTGATATTTAGAATATAATAAGAATATGGAAACCTGAGTCTTTAGGAATACTTAATAGAATTTTGGGGATCATTTTTAAATCGATTTTAAATATTATATACTCTCAAAGTTTTCTTATTTTAATAAAGAAACCATATTCATGTGTATGATGAATATTTAATAGATTTAAAAGATTGAAAATAGGTGTTCAACTCTGTTAATCTTGTTGCACCCCTTGTGAGTATAAAAACTAAAAACCATAGAGAGATATATGACTACAAAATTATTGTTGTATATTTTGAAAGTTGAAGAAAAATAGAGAGAGGATTTGACACTATTTGAAACATTGAAGAAATATCAACTGTTGAAGAAGTAAGGAAGATGAAGATGGGTTATATGAGGGACTAACACTTTCACTACTATTGAAAATTCAACTATTGAGACTCAAATAGATAAGGAAACTATTGTGATCAACATAAACAATGGTTTTGAGGGGATAAAACAGAACTGACCTATGAACTATATTTTCTACATCATCTGGAACATTTAAGATATATTGACTGATAGAGGGGATCATATTCTAGTTGACATAGTATCATACTGAAAAAATGAGAGATCTCATTTAGGATTTGTTGGAGGGTCCTTGAATAACAAGTGGTTCTAATATAAATGACTCCCTTGATGATTTGTGGTACCAGTATAAACAACACCATACATTTAGGAAGTTGAATATTCTTACCTTTTGAGATTTGGATGATACTATACCAATCCTTGTGTGTGACTTGAGATACACTTGTAATCACTGCAATTTTATAGTGATAATAAAATCCATGTACTCAGAAAAAGAAAAACATGACAAGGAGTAGGATCTCACATCAAGGGGAAACCTTATAAAAATTATGTGTTTATTTTCTTTGTCTATTTATAAATTTCATAGTAAAGTTATTTTGGATAGAACATATATTAATCCATTCCTCTTAACTAGGGTAGATATTCGAGTATAATATGGGTTAAATAAAATAGAATAAAACTCATTAAAATTTGGGAACACTGATTCTCCCAAAATCTTAGTGTCCCTATATGATCCATCTAGAATCTTCAATTATGATAAAAACTTTATACATAATCTATTTATTTTACCATATATTTCACACGTTATTATATTATTTAGGTTATATGATCAATTTTAACATCATAAAAATATGCATCTCATAAATAAAAATAACCATGCACTTAGAAACAATAAAATAAATAAAGTAACTTGATCACAATATTTTCTAATGGTTGATTTATCGAGTGAATGATAAATTAACCTATGAACCTAGGAAAAAAACTCATAGAAGCTGAGTTTTTATTAAGCCACACCGTTCCATCATCAACCTCTATATATTCTTGGTTAGTTTAACCCTTGTTTGAGTTATAAATAACCTTTTCTCCTTAGAGCCCCATCCTTTATATGTTTTACTCACACATAGGTGAGAATAACTAGAGGTATGGGATATATCAAATAAGCCATGGACACATAGGTCCTACATAATAAAGGCGGGAGGGATGAATCATAGGCCATAATGCTTAATTTAATAAACCTTTATCAAATATATAAACCCATGTAATAATATTAGTTTAAATAAAAATAAAACGCATACATTGGTTGGTCAATATCATTATTATTCATATACATGAAATAAATACACGTTTAGAAGAAATATCTTTCATTCATTTCAATTATTCTTTATTCAGATAATTTTACTAAATTAATAAATTAATTATCTTATTAGTTAATTAATACCTTTATCTTAATGTCTATATAAACATTCCTAGGGATTCACATCCACTGTAATTTAAAAAAAATAAAAAAAAATTATTTAAGATTAATTAAGTAAACGACATGTACTAGGATAAAACATGTTGTGTTCCTATCCAAACTACCCAATATTTAACATAGTCATAATCATGTACCATGAAATAACATGACATGTAACATACACAACATGTCACATAATTATATTACATGTACTATCAATTTATGACACATGGACACATGTTATTTACATGGCATGCACCTCTTTTAATGCATACAGAGTACACTATGTGTAATAATGGACACACATAATGTGTAGTTCCAAATCTAATATATAATTTGTTAGGGATTTTATATTATTTAAACCATATCACATTATGGGAGAAACAAATGATAATTATATAATTTTACCTTTAATATAATATAAATATGGAAATGGGAGAATGAATTACTTTCCACTATTGATTTCATTCTCCAATCCCACAGACAAGGCATGGGGAAAATAATCTAGACCACAAAAAAAATACCTAGTTTGAAGACCAGCAAAGAAAATTAGGCGAGCCCTATTTTTCTAAATTATTCTTGGATTCTACTCCTTATGGGGATCTCTCATCTCTCTAGCCCTTTCTGGTTTCTGAGGAGGCCCCCTTCCGTGCATTAGTGGTCTTCAAACCTAGTATTATTTTTAGTAGTCCTGATTATTTTCCACATGCCTTTTATGTGGGATCTTGGAATGAACTCAGTAGTGGAAAGTCGATCATTCTCCCCACACTATCTTTATAGGATATTAAAGGTAAAGTTATAGACTCGTTGGTTGTTTATCCTATATATAACGACCCATAATTTACATACATTGTTATTACTTCATAATTGAAGCATACTTATTACAACATATAACAAAACCATGGTAGGACCGTATAGGTATAGTGTCTTTAGAAACTAGGAAACATAAACAACTGGTTCACAAAACATCTACATTGTCTCCCATTTATTTCATTATATATAGAGTCCCTTTTGGAATATCCTACTTAATACCATTCTTCCTGACCTGGGGAAAAGAAACCATACAAAAGGGTGAGCTCAAATGCTCTGTAAGGGTAAATAAAGTAAATATCATATTCATAAGAACATAACATTTTGAAAATCTTAACCTACAAAAGATATCATAATATCATAACATGGGATAAATCATAGTAGTGAAATGAAATCCCAATAATAAAAACATAAAACATTAAACTTTGTGGCATACACACATAATCATAGAAAATCATTTCTTATTAGTCAAGACTCATTGCCAAGACTGTTATAGTGGACAAAGTCCATTTCTGAATAGAGTTTAGTCCTCATTCCAGTCCTGTATCACTGAACCAGATTAACTTTCCATTCTAGACATGTCTATCTCATGAGATATAAATCTTTACCCAATGAATTGGAGGGATATATAGGTCCCACCCATCTTATAATGAAACCATTCTTATGTGTTCCACAAAATCATAAATCATATATCATAGCATGAACCATGTAATAAAAATGGGATTCTTAAACATCATGCCATAATAAAATAAAACATATATGATAAAAGGACATAATTCCATCATAAAATAATAAAATAAATGTAAAAATAGGGATAGAAATAGAACCCTGTATTATCTTAGATGGAAAATAATTTTGATAAAACACTTGAACTCCATTCTTGAGGAAAATATCCTTTCTACTTCAAAAACATTTTTCCTTTCTTAATATGTCATAAAATTTTAAACAAAAAGAAGTAAATTAAAAATAAAAATTGAAAACTTGTAAAGGAAGATTCATGGAAATAATGTTCTATGAAATCATAAAAATCCATTCATGCCGTATAAGTTAAAAAAACATTCTTCTAATACTTTGGCCGGAAAAGTCAAAAAATATCTCGTACTGAAAATGACAAAAGACTCCTTTCATATATTTTACTAAAAATTCACCAATAGGTAAAATTGGATTTAAACAATTTTAGGAGGATAGAAATAATATTACATATTGAGGAAACATGGATGTGGATGATAAATATGCCTCAGTAAATACCGAAGTATAAACAATCTCGGATAAAAATTGAGATTTCGAGATTTCCCCTTACCTTAGGTCTGATATGCTTCGTACGTATTCAAAACTCCTATATAATGATTTAAATAATTTCATTTACTTATTACAGAATTATATTCATTTTTATGATATCATATATGGTCATATTCTTATCTTCTTATTGGTAATATTTCATTGTTACTCGTTATTCGGGTGTTCACTGCTTTCTGTTCTAATGCGTGTTTTGTCGAATAAATTCTTATTATTATTTTTAGGTTATATATATATCATTTACATAATGTTTTTAGTATAATATATATCATATTTATTCATTCAATTCATTTATATAATCATTATTCAATGAAGATCATGTCGAACGAGTCGCATCACATCGTGGAGACGGTAGGCCATACGCACACACGAGCGATGATATCATTCCCATGATCGTGGAATTGTATTGAAGTGTATGTATAATATTTAAGAATAAATATCACTTTAAAATAATCATATATAGTTATTTATTTACACCATTCTACCCATCCATGTAAGGTGGCGGTGGAAAACAGATTACACCACGATGTGGAGACGATATTCCGTACGTACGCACGCGCAATGATTTTGTTTTCCGTAGGATGGATAGAAGATGAAATAGGTTTGTTTCATATTTATAATAACATATCAGTATATTATTGATACTTATGTTATCACTTTATAATTAAACAACTAAATAAGAGGAAGTAGAAGAAGGAAGAAACTTGAAAGAATCGGTAGAAGAGATTACCTCTTCCTCGACGTGCCTCCTTTAAACTTCTTCTTAAGGGACCAGAGTTGGTATTTTGAGAATACCAAAACCTCCAGAATATTACTAGGTAAGTTGATAAGAGTAATGGTCAGGTTTTGGCCGATCTTGAATGCTCAAAGTTGTGTAAATAGTAGAGGGAGGAGGTTCCCTTTTATAAGGGAGGAGAGGGGCACCTTTGGAAACCTCAAAAATATTAATTTATAAAAAATTCAAACCCCACATAAAAACTTTAAAAATGACTCCAATCTGAATATTAGATGATATAGGGTTGTAATATCATCAACCAATAAAATTTAGACATGTTGGGAATTTATTTTAAACATTATCAACTTGATTTATCCTTATTTAATCTATTTAATTTTATTTGTGGTAATAAGATTCTAAATTTTAAATTGTTATAAATATTTAATTATGTTTTGTTAATTTTCCATAATTGGATAATTTATGAAATTTTAGACCATATAAATTTTAATTTTTAATTTTTTAATTTTTTTAAACAATTTTATATTATGATATTTTTATAAAATAACAATAATGTCAATTTTGACACTATTCATTTATTTAAATTTAAATCAAATCCTCATAGAATATATGTTCAAACTAAAAGCTTTAATAGATTCATAACATGTTATATGTATGTATAAAATTATTGGAGCACATTAAATAGTTCATGTATTATTTATTTTAATATTTTTAAAACCATTTATTTGATATTTCAATCAATAAAATAATTTCAACATAACTATTGTGTCACCTTTAATGATAATTATTTAATACCTAAAAATTCTAAATAAATTCACATGATGTAGATAATTTTATTAGATTTCTATATACTATTCATGTTTGAAGTTTCATGATGTTTATCACTAAATTAAAATTATTATACTTATAAGATTTAAGAGAGTGACATGTTGTCATTTTCTTTGGTTTTAATAATAATTAAATTATTTTCGTTGTCAAAAGTCCATAAAATTAATCTATTCTAACCCTTAGGTGATATGGGTCGACTTTTAGTCATCTAATATAATTTTTTCAGGTTTTAGGACAATTTTATAATCTTATTTTTACCCTTAATTACCCGATTTACCTTTAACTGCAGTAAATAAAAATTACCGTAGTTACTATTCATAATATCAAAAAAAAGTAACCTATTAACATAATTTGGACCCAATGAATTAAAATATGGAATCCATTTTTCAAAATTCAAAACACTGAAGTTGCAGTAATTAATTTAAAATTAATCTCGTTGTTAAGAAAACGAGTTTTAAAAGTTAAAACATTGCCAAAGATTGAAATGTTTTTACCTATTAATTCAATGTAAAATTAATGGTAATGACAGGAATTATATTAAATGGTAAAAATATATTATATTTATACTTTAAAATCATTAAATATTATAATTTAACAATATAAATTATTGCGATGAAAAAAGTTTTTTATAATTAAAATATAGCGTGTTTTTACTATTCATTAAAATATGAAAGTTATCAGAATAATATGAAAAATTTATCCAAGGTAATTTTTTATATCCTGATTACAAAGAAGAATTTTATTTTGTCAAATTGAACTTATAAACCTATCAAAAAACTATATTTAAAGTTGGTGCGCTATCAAAAGGCGGAAAACTGCATTTTTTGAAAAATACTTATTTTACCCGAAAAATTTATTTTGTTCACATACCATGTTTTAGAACATGTGTAAGATGAATAATAATGTTATAAAATTAAAAATGTTGTTAATAATATTCATAACGGCTAGTCCATAATAATATTATAACAATATATTATTGTTTAGTGAAACCCGGTATTGCGTACTACACACGCTATCGAGGAAGGTCGCGATTGCGTGTAACGCAAGCCAAGCTAGTATTGTGTGTAGTGAAAGATTAATTTGGTGTTGTGTATAAAATAAGACATAAAAAAATATATATTTCTAATAAAATATTAGGGTGTTACATTCTACCCCCCTTAAAAATAATTTCGCTCTCGAAATTCGTCACTTCATAACAAATAGATGAGGATACATCTCCCTCATCATATCCTCAAGTTCCCATGTAGCTTCTTTTAATTGGTGGTTCCTCCATAAAACTTTAACCAAGTGAGTGGTCTTGTTTCATAGAACTTTTTTGCTATGATCTAGAATCTCTATCGACTGTTCTTCATAAGAAGGATCTTGCTCTAGTGGTACAACTTCTGAGCTTAGTACATGTGAAGGATCAGGTATGTACTTTCTCAGGAGTGATACATGGAATACATCATGAAATTGAGAGAGATTCAGTGGAAGGGCCAATCGGTAAGCTACCTTCCTAACATGATCTAGTATCTCAAAAGGACCAATATACCTAGGGCTCAGCTTGCCCTTCTTTCAAAATCTCATTACTCTCTTCCAAGAAGATATTCGTAAGAACACTTTATCACCCACTTCAAACTCTAGGTCTTTTCTTCGGTTGTCGACATAACTTTTTTTTCGAATATGAGCTACTCTTATGTGTTTTTGAATAGATCTTACCTTTTCTGCCATCTCATCAACAAGATCAGGTCCTAATATCTTTCTTTCCCCAACTTCATCTCAACAAGTTAGAGTTCTGAATTTCTTTCCATAGAGAGCTTCATAAGGAGCCATCTGAATACTAGAGTGAAAGCTATTATTATAAGAAAATTACACCAAAGTTAGGTGTTGATCCCAAAAACTTTTGAAATCCATATAGAAAGCTCTCAACATGTCTTCTAGAATTTGAATTATCCTCTCAGGCTGACCATCTGTCTGAGGATGATAAACAGTGCTGAAATTAAACTCTTTATCTAGAGTATGCTGAAGACCGCCAAAACTTAGAGGTAAACCTCAGATCCTGATCAAATATAATGGAAAGTGGTACTCCATGAAATCCTACCACTTCCTTCACATATATCTTGGCAATATGATCAAGAGAGAAATATTCTCTAATAGAAATTAAGTGTGCCGACTTCGTAAGACGATCAACTATAACCCAAATAACATTATTGCCTCTGTGGATGTTTTAGGAAGTCCAGTGACAAAGTCCATAGTGATGTTTTCCTATTTACATTATGCTATGGGTAATGGTTGTAACATCCCCTTAGACTTCTATCTCTCAACTTTAACTTTCTGACAAACCAAGCATCGAGAGATATATTCAGTAACATCTCTTTTCATGCCGTCCCACCAGAAGTACTCCTTCAGGTCCCTATACATCTTCGTGCTTCCAGGGTGAATAGAGAATGAAGAACTATGAGCTTCATCCAATATTTCCTTCTTTAATTCTAGGATGGAAGGAACAAAAACCCAATTTCTGAACCTTATTATTTCATCACAATCAATGTGAAATTCAAGAACATTTCTCAACTTCTTTTGTAAATCAACATCTTCTTTCTATGCCTCTTTAATCTTCACATGTATAGATGGTTGAACATTCATTTGAGAAAGATAAGATTTTCCCCCTTCCATTATAATTCCAAGATCCATAATTTCTAAATCCATAAATATTGGATCTTTTTTTATCCTCATCATGGATAAGCTTGCATGGTCTTGTCGACTAAATGCATCTGGCACCTTGTTTGCTTTCCCAGGGTGATAATGAATTGAGCAGTCGTAATCCTTAATAAGCTCCAACCATATTCTTTGACGCATATTCAGCTCATTTTGTGTGAAAATATACTTTAAACTTTTATGATTAGTATAACTATCACACCTTTCACCATAAAGATAATGCCTCCAAATCTTTAATGCAAAGATTACCGCAGCTAACTACAAATCACGAGTTGGGTAATTTTTCTCATGGATTTTCAACTATAGTGAGGCATAAGCTATCACCATATCATTTTTCATGAGAACACACCCCAGTCCCTTCTTGGATTCATCACTGTAGATCACAAACCTTTCTCCACTACAAGGAAGTGTGAGCACAGGTGCACTGGATAACCTTCTTTTCAACTCCTTGAAATTCTTTTCACACTCCTCCATCCACACGAAATTAACTCCTTTTCGAGTCAACCTGGTGAGTGGATTAGATAATTGTGAAAAATCTTTCACAAAACGTCGATAATATCTAGCCAAACTAAGAAAAATTTGGATCTCAGTTACTGTTGTTGGTCTCAATCATCTTTTGATAACCTCTATTTTTGCTGGATCCACAGATATCCCCTCTTTTGAGATTATGTGACCCAAAAATGAAACTTTTTGAAGCCAAATTTCACACTTGGTAAATTTGGAATAAATCTTATCCTTTCTCAGGGTCTTCAATACAATTCTTAAGTGATCTTCATGTTCTTCCTTTCTCTTTGAATAGACAAGAATATCTTCTATAAAGAATACCACAAACTGATCAAGATAGTCTCTAAAGACTGTATTCATTAGATCCATGAAGATAGCAGGGGAATTAGTAAGACCAAATGGAATCACTATAAATTCATAGTGTCCATACCTTGTACGGAAATCCGTCTTTGGTATATCCTCTTTTTTGACCCTTAATTGATGATACCCGGAACGAAGATCAATCTTGGAAAAGTATTGAGCTCCACGTAGTTGGTCAAATAAGTCATCAATGCGTGGGAGATGATATTTGTTCTTGATAGTGATCTTGTTAAGTTCTCTATAATCAATGCAGAGTCTCATTGATCCATATTTTTTCTTAAAAAACAGAATAGGTGCTCCCCAAGGTGATGCACTAGGGCGTATGAATCCCTTATCAAGATTCTCTTGGAGTTTCTTCCTCAATTTCTGCAACTCAATTGGGGACATTCTATATGGTGTCTTTGAAATAGGTAAAGCACCCAGTACAAGTTCCATTGAAAACTCAACTTCACGATTTGGTGGAAGACCTGATAATTCCTCTGTAAAGGCATCATCAAACTCACGTACAATGGGAATATTCTTAATCACGAGTTTCTCTCCAACCATTTGATATAAATAACCTTCATTTATTGGAATCAAGACCCATAAGATTGAAGAAATTTCCACTGGAAGGTTATATTCATCCTTGTATCGATAGATGATAATATATTGACCGAGAATATGAAATGTGACTTCCCTTCTTTGGAAATTGATATTATCTCTATATAAGGAAATCCAATCCATGCCAAGAATCAAATAAAATTCCACTATAGGAAGGATCACAAGATTTTTAAGAAGCACTTTCCCACAAATGTCAATTGGAGAAGAATTATAAATTTTTATGCAACCATTGTGCCATTCGGAGTTGTCACAGCTAACTCAACAACTAATTGTTGAGGAAGTATGACAATACCCTTGGAAAATTATTCATAAATAAAAGAGTGGGTGGATCCAGAATCAAATAAAACATTTTCTACTTTAGAGTGGATAGTAATTGTACCTTTCACCACTTCGTTATTGTACTCCACATCGCTGATAGAAATTGCATGTGAATTTCCTTTGTCTTTGTCCTTAAGAGTTTGTTGACGTCGATCATCATAAATAACCCTTGAATTAGGGAATTTATTAGTATAATGACCCATTTCCTTTCACTTGTAACATTGAAGTGTAAGAGGTGCATTCTGTGTAGCCTTTTCTTTGTTTGCTTCACTAAACATCTTTTCCCCATCATTGTGGAATTCAAATGCCCAATGACCATATTTTCCACATTTGAAACATTTACTTGTCCCTTTAAGACAATTCCATCCATGTTTCTCTCTACACTTTGAGCATAAGGGAGAACTCATCTTCTTTTCAGTGTGGTATTTATATTTCACTTTGAATTCCATTTTCCTATTCTTATCAAACCCATATGACTGATGGGTTACTCCAATCTCCATCTCAAACTTGAGATCACATCGAATAATTTCCTCTTAGCTATTGAAGTCCCTTATGGCTAACTAACTTTGAAGACTTGGTTTTAAGACACTAAAGAATCGATCGATCTTACTCTCAGGTTGGATAATAATTCAGGAAACATACCTTGCAAGTCTTGTAAAATTTGCTTCGTAGGTACCAACAGATTCATCATACTTTTTCTTTAGTTCAAGAAACTCCTTCTCCATATTTATTCGAATAATACGAGGGAAGTACTTATTGAAAAATATGTTCTTGAACTCGTCCTATTCCATGGACTCAATTTCATCTTTTTGCCTCGTATTATTGATAATATTCCACCATTGACCAGTATCATGTTCCAAACGATATATTGCTAAGATGATTTTATCATGTTCAGAACATTGAAGAACTGAAAATATCTTTTCAGTGGTACTAATCCATTGTTTAGCCACTAATGGATCAGTAGACCCGCTGAATGAGGGTGAACGCTACCTCATAAAATATTCAAAAAAATGTTTCTCCTTCCTTTTCTTGTTTGGAAGTCCTACATGATTCATAGCTCGAGAAAGTTGTGTGAGAATGGCTGAAATATTTTTCATTCCAGCTCCCATAATGTTTGGTTTCTCAGGGGGACAATCATTGCATTGCCCGTCGCATTCAGCATTAACACGGTTCCTTCGGGTTCCAGCCATGGACTAAAACCAATAAGAATAGTGTGAGAAACACTAATCAAAATAGGAAAACCATATAATCAAGAATAAAATTTTACACTTAAGGTATTATCATAAATTATTCATAGACATTTCTAAAACACTAATATTGTGTTCTATGATTAGACATATCCTTAGGGTTCTTACTAAGGATTTCACATCCTAGTTTCCAAAGGTTGACTATACATTTCCTCTGATACCAACTATAATGAACCATACTTTACATACATTGCTATTACTTCAGAATTAAAGCATACTTATTGCAACACATAACAAAACCATGTTAGTACCATATAGGTATAATGTCTTTAGAAACTAGGAAACATAAACAACTGATTCACAAATCATCTACATTGTCTCCCATTTATTTCATCATATCTAGAGTACCTTTTGGAATATCCTACTTAATACCCTTATTCCTGACCTATAGAAAACAAAACATACAAAAGGGTTAGCTCAAATGCTCAATAAGGATAAACAAAGGAAATATCATATTCATAAGAACATAACATTTCAAAAATCTTAACCTGCAAAAGAGATCATAATATCATAACATGGGATAAATCATAGTAGTGAAATATAATCCCAATAATCATAACATAAAACATGAAACTTTGTGGAATACAAAAATAATAATAGAAAATCATTTCTTATTAGTCAAGACTCATTTCCAAGACTATCATTTTGGAAAAATTCCATTTCTGAACCGAGTTCACTCCTCATTCCAGTCCTGTATCACTGAACCAGACTAACTTTCCATTCCAGCCATGTCTATCTCATGAGATATAAATCTGTACCCAGTTCATTGGATGGAGATATAGGTCCCACACATCTTATAATGAAACCATTCTTATGTGTGCCACAAAATCATAAATCATATATCATAGCATGACCCATGTAATAAAATTCGGATTCTTAAACATCATGCCATCATAACATAAGCCATATAAGATAAAAGGACATAATTACATCATAAAATAATCAAATAAATGTTAAAATAGGGATAGAAACATAACCCTATATTATCTTAGATGGAAAATAATTTTGATAAAACACTTTAACTCCATTCTTGAGGAAAATATCCTTTCTACTTCAAAAGCATTTTTCCTTTCTTAATATGTCACACAATTTTAAACAAAAAGAAGTAAATTAAAAATAAAACTTGAAAACTTGTAAAGGAAGATTCATGGAAATAATGTTATATGAAATCATAAAAATACATTCATGCTGTATAAGTTAAAAAAAACATTATTCTCTTACTTTGGCTGGAAAAGTCAAAAAGTATCTCGTATTGAAAACAACAAAATATTCCTTTCATATCTTTCACTAAAAATTCACCAATAGGTAAAATTGGATTTAAACAATTGTACGAGGATAGAAATAATATTACATATTTAGGAAACATGGATGTGTATGATAAATATTCCCCAGTAAATACTGAAGTATAAACAATTTCAGATAAAAATTTAGATTTCGAGATTTTCCCTTACCATAGGTCTGATATGCTTCGTACGTATCTGAAACTCCTATATAATGATTTAAATAATGTCATTTACTTATTACAGAATCATATTCATTGTTATGATATCATATATGGTCATATTCTTATCTTCTTATTGGTAATATTTCATTGTTACTCGTTATTTGGGTATTCATTGCTTTCTATTCTTATGCGTGTTTTGTCGAATAAATTCTTATTCTTATTTTTAGGTTATAGATATATCATTTACAGAATGTTTTTAGAATAATATATATCACATTTATTCATTCAATTCATTTATATAATCATTATTCAATGAAGATCATGTCGAATGAGTCGCATCACATCGTGGAGACGGTAGGCCGTACGCACACACGAGCGATGATATCATTCCCATGATCGTGGAATTGTATTGAAGTGTATGTATAATATTTCAGAATAAATATCAATTTAAAATAATCATATATAGTTATTTATTTACACCATTGTACCCATACAAGTAAGGTGGTGGTGGAAAACAGATTACACCACGGCGTAGAGACAGTATTCCGTACGTACGCACGTGTGGTGATTTCATTTTCCGTAGGATGGATAGAAGATGAAATAGGGTTGTTTAATATTTATAATAAAATATAAGTATATGAGTGATACTAATGTTATTAATTTATAATGAAATAAATAGATAATAGGAAGTAGAATAAGGAATAAACTTGAAAGAATCGGTAGAAGAGATTACCTCTTCCTCGACGTGCCTCCTTTAAACTTCCTCTTAAGGGACTAGAGTTGGTCTTTTGAGAAGACCATAACCTCCAGAATATTACTAGGGAAGTTGAGAAGAGTAATGGTCAGGGGTTTTCTGATATTGAAGGCTCAAAGTTGTGTAAAGAGGAGAGGGAGGAGGTTCCCTTTTATAAGGGAGGAGAGGGGCACCTTTGGAAACCTCAAAAATATTAATTTATAATAAATTCAAACCCCATATAAAAACTTCCAAAATGACTCAAATACAAAGATTAGATGATATAGGGTTTTAATATCATCAACCAATAAAATTTAGACATTTTTGGAATTTATTTTAAACATCATCAGCTTGATTTATCCTTATTTAATCTATTTAATTTTATTTGTGGTAATAAAATTCTAAATTTTAAATTGTTATAAATAATTAATTATGTGTTGTTAATTGTCCATAATTGGATAATTTATGACAATTTAGACCATATAAATTTTAATTTATAAATTTTAAATATTTTTGTGATTTTTAAACAATTTTATATTATGTTATTTTTATAAAATAACAATAGTGTCAATTTTGACACTATTCATTTATTTGAATTTAAATAAAATCCTCACAAAATATATGTTCAAAATAAAAGATTTAATAGATTCATAATATGTCATATTTATCTTTAAAATTATTGGAGAACATTAAATAGTTCATGTAATATTTATTTTAACATTTTTAAAACCATTTATTTGATATTTGAATCAATAAAATAATTTCAACATCACTATTGTGTCACCTTTAATGATAATTATTTAATCCCTAAAAATTATAAATAAATTAAAATGATGTATATAATTTTATTAGATTTCTGTAGACTATTCATGTTTGAAGTTTCATGAAGTTTATCACTAAATTAATATTATTAAACTTATAAGATTTAAGAGAGTGACATGTTGTCACTTTCTTTGGTTTTAATAATAATTAAATTATTTTCATGGTCAAAAGTCTATAAAATTAATATATTACGACCCTTAGGTGATATGGGTCTACTTTTAGTCATCCAATATAATTTTGACCGGTGTTAGGATAATTTTATAATCTTATTTTTACCCTTAATTACCAGGTTTACCTTTAACTACAGTAAATAAAAATTACCGTAGTTACTATTCATAATATCAAAAAATAAAAGTAACCTATTAAAATAATTTGGACCTAATGAATTCAAATATGGAATCCATTTTTCAAAATTTAAAACACATAAGTTGCCGTAATTAATTTAAAATTAATACCATTGTTAAGAAAACTGGTTTTAAAAGTTAAAACATTGCCAAAGATTGAAATGTTTTTCCCTATTAATTCAATGTAAAATTAATGGTAATGAAATAAATTATATTAAATGGTAAAAATATATTCTATTTATACTTTAAAAACATTCAATATTATAATTTAACGATATAAATTATTGCGATGAAAAAAGTTGTTTTTAATTAAAATATAGCGTGTTTTTACTATTCATTAAAATATGAAAGTTATCAGAATAATATGAAAAATTTATGCAAAGTAATTTTTTATATCATGATTCCAAAGAAGAATTTTATTTTGTCAAATTGAACTTATAAATCTGTCAAAAACTTGATTTAAAGTGGGTGCGCCATCAAAAGGCGACGAAACTACATTTTTTGAAAAATACTTATTTTACTCGAAAAATTTATTTTGTTCACGTACCATGTTTTAGAAAATGTGTAAGATGAATAATAATGTTATAAAATTAAAAATTTAGTTAATAATATTAATAAAGGCTAGTCCATAATAATATTATAACAATATATCATTGTTTAGTGAAACCCGGTATTGCGTACTACACACGCTATCGAGAAAGGTCGCGATTGCGTGTAACGCAAGCCAAGCCAATGTTGTGTGTAGTTAAAGATTAGTTTGGTGTTGCAAAATTACATAAGACATAAAAAAATATATATTTCTCATAAAATCTCTGGGTGTTACACTATCTCTCCTTCAAATGGTTTTGAAGTCCTATCAGAATCCTCACTTCCCTCTCGTTTTGCTGAAGTTTCTCTTCAAGTGGACTATGGTTTTGTTTATCCGACTAGAAGTATGTTCACAAAGTCCTAATCCAAATGGGATCTTCTTAAAATTCCTTATATTCTATTTAGTACCCTTTAAATTCCTAGGGAAAATATAATAATTCTTTCCTTTTATGATTTCACTCATCATCCGGAATGCCCGCGATTTAGGTGTCCTGGTGAAATTTGATTTTCTTATTATTGAATTTCATCATCATAAAACATCCATGAAAGATAAATCATTTTAAATTACTTTAATTTTAATTTATTTTTTTTAATCCCACCAAAGTGTTATTTTAAGGGCAATTGTCACATTTTATGGATTTAGTATCATTTTGTGCTTTATTACACAAATGACCTAATTTTGGATTTTAACTATTTTAATTTATTTATATATTTCTTTCATAACTTTTTATAAACTAATTAAAATAAAAAAATTATTATTTTTTATGTTTTTATACTTGTTGGGATTCATTTAATTATTTTGAACCCAAATCTCAATCTACCATTTGAATTCACAATACCGACTCAAAATTTGGGCCTTGAAATCTGTGCACATATCTGGATACTTATGAAGATGGATCCATATCTCCTAAATGGACAATATAAATGAGATAAAATTATACATTTAGTAAGATAACATTCATAGGAACGTTTTTATTACTTTTTCTACCTGTTATTCCTTTGTTTTTAATGTTATAAATTCATTGGGAACCAAATATATGGAATACGAATAGTTTTCCTAGACTGATTAAATATACGAAGTAAATCATCCATAACCCATACATTCCTTGGATAATAAATCTAAAATTTATTGATATAAAATAGGATAGATAGGTTAAAAAGTTTAAAGAATACCACTTTTCACAATTCAGTTATTTAACGGGTTCACTGTGCGCATCCTTTTAATGGATAGATTTGGAGCCAAAATTTCACCCCTTTTGCCTATAAAAATATATCGCTTCTCATTTTCTAAGGGTTGGATTTTTTTTTGAAAATTTCAGTATTTTTTTAGTTTATTTACTGTTGTAATAGTGTTATGATTTTTTAATATATTTTACTCTTTTTCTTCCTCTCATTCTTTCATTTTTTTATATTTTGTGTTTCCACCTCATTATCTTCTCCACTGTGATCTCTAATACTCATGATCATGTGTAACTAACTAGAGGAAGTTCCTGAAGAATAAATAAAGTGTTTAACCTATGTTTTTGATCTATCATTATTAATTTCTATTATTTTATTAGAGTTAGTATGAGGGGGATCTTAGTGGGTAAGACACCTTTGTGTCTCCACTTGCCACATAAGGGTTGGATTTCACTTCTGAAATATTCTATCTTGATTGAGGAGGTGGATGTGTAGTCTATAGACAATCGTTGAGTGAAAAATATATTAAAATAATGGGTAATAAAGGATTTTCATTCACATGATGTATCATTTCTATTTAGTAAATTGGAAACTAATAATGAGATGATGAAGGTTCACTTTCGGTTTTCTCTTGGGAAGATCTCCTTTCTATATGACATCATTCTATGTTCATTAATTCTATTAGCATTAAATTATATTTATAAATGGTTTTATATTAATATTACATGAATATTTCATACCCATATATTTATATTATTTAGTTTTATATTTGTTAGAATTTAAATATTGAAAATAAAAATTCAGTGTTGTCCGAGACACCTCCATGAGACCGATCCTAGGTCTACAATATATTTCATTCTTAGGTAAATTAAATATTGTCTGAGTATCTATTAAAAATTACCACATATCAATTTGGAATCATTTTTGGGGATTCAAAATACTTTTACACACCATTTTCATAAAAAAACACCAAAAAATCATAAATTTATTTTTTAAAATATATTTTTTCATGATGTATTTCAATTAAGATCATTATGTATGGATTGATCAATATTAGGTACACGAAGAATTTCACAGTGATCTTAAATTTCATTTTCAAATTATTAGTGATTCAATGAAAAACCTAGAGAAAAAATAGTGGATAGATGAATATGTATATGCATTCCAAGAATAACCCAAACCTTATCCAGAAATTGAACCAAAATGAGAGGTGGAAGAGATTTCACTAATTATTTTTTACATTAGAGAACAAAAGTCAGTTGATAAGAAGATACTAAAGGAATTAATAACATCATCCTTCACTCAAACATTTCTTGAGGAGGTCCCTGAATAACACATGAAAGATGATGCGCTTAGGGGAGATCAACATTTTTTTGGAATAATCCTATAATAGATTTGTTGAAGATAACCAAAAACATGATCTTCCTATTATTGATAATAAAAAATAAACACCTATATACCTCTCTATTTATTTGAAAGATGATGATGAATATTCACCTTATAATATTGAGTTTCCAATGATCCTTCCAGAAGAGATCAATTTCCAAGATGATTTACTTGAAAGGGAATATTTCTTTATTGATTATTCATGTTTTAATATTATCCAAGATGAATTATTTTTTTGACTTTTCCTTTTCTAAAATTTATGACACAAAAAATGGAGCAGACATTGGATGTTAATAAATATACTACCCAAGTGGTGGAGATCAAAGAAGAAGAGTTGGAGAAGCCTGTGCTAGTGTGACCACCTCCTATACAACAACTTGTATACAAAATAGAGGACACCAAATAATTTAACTGGGAGAAACCATATTTTATTTTACTTTCAACTCTGGAACATAAATTCTCTCTTTATTATTTCTTGGGGACTAGAAATTTTATTATCCTATTTGGGGTTCTCAATTATTTGTGTCTACTCATAGAAACTGTGAAAAGTCACATATGGTGGTTCATCTCAAAGAAACCACACCTACCTTCTAATTTGGGATAATCCACTTCAACTTCCTAACTCGAGGCAATAGAAACCTAGAATCCACTTGGGGGTCTAAACCAATAATTATCCTTTTTATTTCCCCTTATCTTTCTTTCTATTTATTTTTCTCATGTTTTTAATTTATTTATTGTAGTTTTAAAGTGGTATAATCTTAGATCTTAACTCAAGACTAGAACTGAAAAATAAATCAGGTTGTGTCTTTCCTTTTCTTTATTTTATTTGATGCCTAAATAAAATTCGGTATGAAAATATTTATTGATATGATTTGTAATAAAAATATTTAATTAAATGGAATAAGTGTGAGTTAGGTATTTTTATCTATTTTAGTAATTTTATGTGTTCTTCCATTTTATTTTTCATCTATTTTTCTGAATTTTTCATGTTTTTATTTTTCATTTTTGGTGTGTTTTTTAGTATTCTTGAGATTAATTGAATACTTTGGAAAATTAAAACAATCTTAGTGTTTTTTAAACATTTATTGATTTTAAATTTTGAGGATTTAAATTATTTATTAATGGATTTTTTTCTTTATTTCCAATATTCTCATTTCATAAAATTTGATTGATTATGAAATTCATGTCCACCGGTGCTGTCTATATTGAAAATATTACCCAACATAAGAAGTTTCTAAACCTGTTTGAAATATTATTTAAATTTATATTTTTCTTGAGAGTCTAGAGACTTGTTTTTTGATCCAAAACTTTCTATTTTTATCTTTTTAAAAGTTTTTAAAGTTCATGGAATGTGTCAGGTATGATTGAGGAATAATTTTGAAATCCTTTTTTACATTCAACTCTAATTTAGGCCTACCTTTTCATATAACCATCATTAATCCCCTAGTATATATGAAATAACTTTTTAATTGTCCATATTATATTCCTTTTATCCCTCTCTAACCAGATTTATAATTTAAATGCATGATTATTGTTGATCTCAAGTGTGGGGGAGGGAGAAGATGAACTATATTTTTCTTTCCGGAATAATATGTTTAAGCTAAAATGAAAAAAAAGGGTTTCTATATTTTTTTTATTATTTTTTGAAATAAATTAAATGAAGTGATATTTATGGGTGTCTCAAATTTCATTAAAAATATGGGATGTGTGTTCACCAATATTTGAGGATCAAAAACTTCATCTCTTTTTCCTCAAAAACATGATTCTAAAGGTAAATCTAGATCTGAATTCAAGTTGGAGAAAATGCTACAAATTGGGGAAAAGAGGGAAGAAATTTATCATTGATTATAAATATTTCAAGTTTGAACTTACCAAGGATATGAATCATCTAAAATAAAATATTCATATCCTGTGAATTGATTATAAAATATTCATATCCTCCTCATTCTACCTATGATGTTTTTACATTTAAAACCCAAAACCCTTATCCATAGAATAAACCATGAAAAATAATTCCTAATTTAAACATTTTTGACTCTGTGAAGTGGATATTCTAGGAGGATAACAAGCCTATGGAGATTACATATGTTCTTGAGAATGAGAAAAACTCCACATTAAAAATCCTTGAATGAGAAGATAAATAATTTTCCTGTGATGTAAGTACGACATGAACGTCAGTATTAACATGAAATTGAATGGATTATTATTATTTTTTAGTATTTAGTGAATTTATACCCATGTATGAGGCATGATATTATTTTATATAATAATTGAGCTATATTTTCATTTATGCTTTGGGAAGTTTGTTTTGACATTGATATAAGATGATTACCCAAGAGTGAAATGTTTAAGTGTGGTGTAATTGATAGAGTAAATATGTTCAATTATTTTAATTTTAATTTAAATGTTTTTAATCCTACCAAAGTTTTATTTTAAGGCCAATTTTCATATTTTATAGTTTTAGTATCATTTTGAGCTTAATTTCAAAAATGACATAATTTTGGATTTTAATTATTTAAATTTATTTATGTATTTCAACCATAACTTTTTATAAAATAATTAAAATTGAAAAATTATTGATTTTTTTGTTTCTATATTCATTGTTATTAATTTTATTCTACTATACCCAAAGCTCAATCCATCATTTGTATGCCCAAAATGAGCTAAAAAATCAAGCCTCATAATCTGTGAATTGATCTAGATACTATTAAATATGGGAAAATATCTCATCAATGACCACTCTAAATGATTTTAAATTAGACATGGAGTAATAAAAAATATTAAGGAACATATTTTATTATTTTTGACACACATTATTCCTTTTTTTAATGTTATAAAGGCATTTGAAACCAAATATGTAGATTATGAAGAGTTTGGTTAGCCAGATTAAATATACCGAGTAAATCATCCATAACTCATACATTACTTGGACAATAAATCTGAAATTTCAAGATACTGTAGAGGATATATAGGGGACCAAATTTAAATATTAAAACTTTTCACAATTCATTCATTAATTTGGGATACCATGCACATACTTTTGGTGGATACATTTGGAGCCAAAATTTAACCCCTTTTTCTTATAAAAATGAATCTCTTATTATTTTAAAATAGTTGACAATTATTTTTCCATTTTTAGTAATTTTATAGTATATTTAATATTGTAATATTATTATGAATTTTCATTATATTTTTGTCTTCTTCTTCCTCTCATTATCTCATTTTTTTTATCTTTTGTGTCTCCACCTCATTCTCTTTTCCAGTATGATCTCTAATACTCATGGTCATGAGTAACTAACCTAAGGAAGTTCTTGGGGGATAAATACAGTGTTGAAACTAAGTTTTTGAGCTATAATTCTTATTTTTTCTTAGTTTTTTAGAGTTAGTCTAAACGGGATATTAGTGGTCAAGATGCCTTTGTGTCCCCACTAACCACCTGGGGTTTAGATTTCACTTCAGTAATATTCTCCCTCGACCGAGGAGGTAGATGTGTGGTCTCTCAATGATCATTGAGTGCACCATATATTAATATAATGGGTATGATAGGATGTTAATGCATATGATTGATCATGTTAAATAAGTAAATTTGAAACTAATAATGAGATTATGAAGGTTCACTCTAAGTGTTCTCCTAGGTAGATCTCTTTTCTATCTAATATGATTCTGTGTGAATTCATTATATTAGCATTTCATTTTATTTATATATGGTTATATATTAATATTAAATGAATATTTTATAACCATATCTTTATATTATTTATTTTTATATTATTTATAATTTAAATAGTGAAAATAGAAATTAAGTGTTGTGTGAGCTGCCTCATCGAGACTGACCCTAGGTGTGTACTATATTTCATGCTTACATCGGAATGGACCAAAGACCTTCATTTTTTATTGTTTTTTGATAAACCCCCTTTAAAGGGATTAAGAGGAACACTTACAAGGCCCGTAGGCTTAGTGATTACATGACCCATAGGTTTATGAGACATTACATGACCCGAAGGTCTTAGGGAATTCAACCAGACTATAACTACAAGGAATTGCCCCTCCCCAACATATGCATTGTGATGGTAGCTCTCTAACTTCACATAGTCTTCTGTCTAAGTTTCCCATGCATGCATAGGATGGCCCCAATAACATAGCCATACCCTCTCATTATTCCAATTCCATTGGTTCTGTTCTAGTGAGTGTGCCTACTTTGAATCCTCCTCTGGGGTTGGTCCTTTTTTATAGAGTCTGTTTGGGGAAACTGCATGTGGCCTAAAGGTGTTGAGGTAACCCGAAGGCATTAAAGGTGGCCCAAAATACCTACTATCCTGGGTGGCCCTAAGGCCTTAAGTACTCCAAGCCCAATCTGGTGGCCCGATGTGAATAGTTACAGCTGCTAGAGTACCGAACAGTACCTACTACAGGCCTACTATAGTGCCTGCTACAGTACTCAAAAATATGCCTCTGCCTAGTTTTGAACCTAGGTCTCATGGATGTACTTAGGGATACCTCACAAACTGGGTTGAGGATCATTATTAGGTTTCCATATTTATTACTACTTTGGTGGAATAAATTTCATGATGTAATGATGGATTAATGGACCAAATTTCACTAAAAAAGGGCCATGAGTTTTTCAATATTTTAAGATCAAAGGCTTCCTCTCTTTTTCCTAAGGAAATATGATTCTGAAGTGAAATATAGATATGAATTCAAGATAAAAAATTCTAAAAATTAGGGAAAAGAGAGAATGAATTTATCATTGATGCTAAAAATTATAAGTGTAAACTTCCCAAAGAGATCAAGGGGTGATTAGAGGTTATTAATTTTTGATTTTATTGAGAATAACACCATTCTTGATTAAAACTATTTTCAGGCATTTACATCACTTTAGAGCCTAACCCTACTCATTATTCATTTTATGTTTTTATATTTAAAACCTTCCAACCATCATCCTTAGAACAACCCATGAAAAATACCTCATTATTGAAACATTTTTTACTCTATAAATTTGATATTCTAGGAGGATAGTAATCCTATGGAGATCAAACATGTTCTTGATAATGATAAAAACTCCACATTAAAAATCCATGAGTGAGAAGAGAAATAATGTTTTGGTGAGGATGGTAAGAAATGAAAATGAAGACTAACATGAAATTGAATATATTTTTTATGATTTTGGATGAGTTAGGTAATTTTTATCCATATAAGAGGAATGATATTTTCTTTTATATGATAATTGAGTTATATTTTAATTTATGATTTGGGAAATTTGTTTCAACCTTGGTATAAGATGATTTCTTGGAAGTGAAATGTTTAAGTGTGGGGAAATTACAAGAGAAAATATTTTCAAATATAAAACTTTTAATTTAAATGTTTTTAAACCCACCATAGTGTTATTTTAAGGGAAATTGTCACATTTTATTTTTTAGTATCATTTTGAGTTTAATTTAAAAAATGACATAATTTTAGATTTTAATTGTTTTAATTTATTTATGTATTTCCTCCATAACCTTTTATAAAATAATTAAAATTGATTTTTTTTCTTTTCTAGGGTTATATATTTGTTGGGATTTATTTCATTCTCTTGGATACAAATCTTAATACATAATTTGATTTCCCAAAACCAGATCAAAATTTGGGCCTCCCAATATATGAACAAATTTGGATACTCATAAATATGGGCCCATATATCATTAATGAACACTATAAATGAGATGAAAATTGATATGATGTAAGGAAATATCCTTAGGAACATCTTTTATTACTGTGTAAATGTGTGATTCCTTATTTTTAAAGTTGATAAATGCATTGGGAACCAAATATGTGGAATAAAAAGAGTCTTCCCATACAGATTAAATATACACAGTAAATTTATTGAACCGATAAAGGATAGATAGGGGAAAAACTTTCAAGAAGGCCATGTTTTCCAATTTGTTTATTAAATAGGTATACAACATGCATATTTGCTGTGGATATATTAGGATCTAAAATTTCACCCCTTTTGCCTATAAAAATGTATCTATTCTCCTTTTCAAAGGGTTGGAAACTTTTTTCGGTAATTTTTAGTAGTTTAATATTTTATTTAATTCTTTAATTATATTATACATTTTTAATATATTTTATCCCTCTTCTTCCTCTCATTCTCTCATTTTTTTTATCTTTTGTGTTTTCACCCCATTTTCTTTTCCACTATAACATCTAATACATATTATCTTTAGTAAATAACCTGCATAAGTTCCTAGGGTAGAAATACAATGTTAAACCCATGTTTTCAAGCTATCATTTTTAATGTTTCTTATTTTCTTAGAGTTATACTGAGGGGGATCTTAGTGGGAAAGATGCCTTTGTGTCTCCACTTGCCACCAGAGGTTTAGATCCAATTCTACAATATTATCACTCGATCGAGGTGGAGGATGTGTGGTCTCTCAGAGATCTTTGAGTGCACTATATATCTACAACATAGTTAGGAGAGGATGTTCATAAATACGATAGAGCATGTTCATTAAGTAAATTTGAAACTAATAACGAGATGATGATGGTTCACTCTGGGTGTTCTCTTGGGTGGATCTCATTTATGCCTAAATCATTTAATGTGAATTAATTTTATTAGTATTGAATTATATTTATATATGGTTATATATTAATATTACATGAATATTTCATACCCATATCTTTTATTATTATTTTTTATATCAGTTAGAATTTTAATATTGAAAATAGAAATTTAATATTATATGACCTGCCTCCTCTAGACCGGCCCTAGGTGTGAACTGTATCACATAATTATGTAAATAAAATATTGACTAAGGTTCTATGACAAATCCTTACACATCACTCCTTTATCTCCATACTGGAAGCTAATAATCAGCCTACAAGAAGCCACGATTTTTCTCAGAAGCTAGGTATGTCTAATTGCATGTGAGGTGACCCTACAAACAATTCCATAATTAATTTCATTTCATCATAAATTAATTATTTAGTATGAAAACTGAAGTGGGATGTACTTTATGTAAATGGGAATTCATTACATGTTGTATATAATGGTCCATATATAGTGTATCACTTTCTATGGCCATTCACTATACAATCTTAGGGGATCAACATGTAATCCACTTGGATGTTTATGGGATACATGGAATGTACTCAAGCTATACACCATGTAATCCAATCTATCATGTGTTTCTCAATATTAATTCCTTACATAGTGTGTAATAAATACATGATGCATATTTGGTCATATATTTTCCATGAAATTCATGTGGTTAACCATGTAGGACTACAAAACGTATATAACAGATACAAGGTGTGTTTTCCCTAAAACTATGATCGAACTAGTCCTGGTCAATATATGGTGTGTAATTATATCACTTTCTTATCCACCAGACCAACTATGTATTGTGTGACTTGTCTTGGTGTGGTGAATATTAGTTCATGGATTATACATTATGATTATACTCTATGTAGTCCCATGTTTTCCGAACAGAATATTCAGACCCTCTAGATGGGTTCTTCTGATGTCCTTCATGAAATATTAACATATATTGGTTATATTAAGGCGAACATGGAAGATATTTTTACATTCAGATTAAAAAATTAATAAAATTGAAAAAAATACTTATGGAAATCTAAAAACTTAAATAATTATAAATTTTAATGTGACCACTTTAATACCACTTAATGTTTTGGTCATAGCAGAATCCAACCAAGACCATGAACAATGATGGGTTTTCATTGGATCTAATAGATAATCTATAATATCATGGTGAATAATTATCATGTTTAATGAATATAACCAAAGAACCAAGAAAAAAGGAATCCCCAAACACAAAGAGGATATTTTCACATTAAATTTATAATTATTTTAATAAAATGAACTACCTTAGACTTGAGATTATCTCTTCAAAGAAGATATTTATCATTCCAATCCCTTGTTTGAGTTGTGCCATCATTTCACTAAGAGAATCTAAAGTAGAATTTATCTAGTGGTGATCTGCATGTGATCTATGATCTTTGAATAACACCGATGAAACTCTGGGTTCTAGACAAGATGGTCTATAAGTAATACGTTAATCACCTTACTAATAAAACAATCCTTGAGGCTTAAAGGATTTTCAATCCTATTCTACCATTATTAATAGGTAGGAAAGAGGTGGAATAAATCACTTGAACTTGAGAGGAAACCTAGAGATATTCTTCATGGGGATAATTATTTAGGGAGAGGATGCATTGTGTAAAATATAAATGATTTCACATACCAACCTAAAAATGGTATAATTGGGTATATATAGAGAAAAGTTAGAGAATTGGTAATTCACAAAGGCTCTTAATAGAAATCTTAATCCTTAAGAAACCCCATGTCTATTAATAATAGTAATAATAATTATATTTACTTGCTTCACACATGTCTCGTAGAGAATATAAATATCAATAAATAAATAAATATTTATTTAAATAATATAGAGTATATCATCCCCACTAGAATCCTAACACATCCCATCTTCCTTAGAGTTTACCGAACCTCAAATAATAAATAAATATTATTCATTCGATAAATAAATAAATATAATATTATCAATCTTATGAATATTTTTTTTAATATTCATGTAACTAAATAAATATTAATTTAATATTAAATATTATATATCACCATATGAATAAAAATATAGATAATTAAATAATATATTCAATGGTTTTATAAATAAATATTTATTTAAATATTAAACTCGCATATAATCAGTGATTAAATAAATAAAATCAATAAATATTGAATAAATATCATTTCTTAGTCTTAAGAATAATATTTATTCCAACTATTAAGTACAAATAGTATTTAAATAAGATCGATTGTAACATTAATTGTGTGACCCTATATGACTCTTCCTCAGTAACATTAGACTGGCTTTCCTAAAGTACAATATCAACATCTAACAACATGTAAAGAAACCCATAGAGTAAGAATTTAATGTCACAGTGACAATAAACTATAGAAATTGCAGGCTATACCAACGTTTCAAAACTATTGGTATAGGCTATAGAACTATTGGTTATAATCATGATGGGAAAGGAATATAATAATGGTTCTTAGTGAATCGTTGGTATAAGGTGATTATAATTTTGTTTATCTAATGGTTCCATGAGAACTGTTGGTTTAAGTCTATAGTAATGATTTTGAAACCATTGGTATAGACCCCCTAACTCCCAGTCCTGTAGCACCCCCTCCCATCCTATAGAACCTTTAAAAATGAAACAGAAAAAAAGAAGTGACCACACCATCATGAGAAGACACATCATCACCCCACCATAAACAAAACTTGTAATAAAAAACAAAACCAATATAAAAATAATGACGACACAGGAATCAAATTACTGCATTTAATAAGTGATAAAAAACATAAAAAACATCACATATATTCATTTAGAACAAATAATAAAACATAAAATGACATAAATATAAATAAAAAATGTAAAGGATCAATATTTCCCTCATCACCATCACTATCATCACCATCATCCTCACCCTCATCTCCAGTATCATCCTTGACCTCTGCCTCATCCTCATCCTCAACCTCATCCTCATCATCATCTTCATACTCATCCTCATCATATCCTTCTTCCTCATTGACATGCTCTCCATTTCCATCGCTAGGAATGTCCTCATCCTGACCACCACTAGGAATATTGCTCGGTGCACTATATAACATATTCATCATAAACATATATGCATCACAATTTGTTGAGGTATCTAGTGGAAGTGATGGAAATAAAACTTCCATAAGTTTCATAAATTTAAAATTTTCCCTTTGATTACATTTATGCTTCATTATGACCATTTTATTGGAATTTTATTCCTTGGCCTTAGTGTATTCTACCTGTACATTTGATTTTTTCAACTTGGTGCTACCAGAACTAGCACCTAAAGTGGGCCAATACCACTTCAAGACAATACTCTTCCCTGGTCAAAAATATACTCTGCCATGGTGTTTATCTCCCAAAACCTGATATAATTGATTGTTTGGCCTAAATGTTTTTAGCTTCTTCTCATCAAGGGCCTCCAAATCACACTGTTACAAATATAAATGGAATATTGTGTTAAAAAATAGACATTAAAATTTTAAATAAAAAAGTAAAACTTATAATCTACTACTATGTCAGTACATTTACCGCGCTTCAATATTTTTTCTTTCTGCTCGAGCAAAGCATTTTTTCTCAAGGAAAACGTCCTTCAATATTTAAAACTACACTCTATAATGACATTGAATATAGAAAAGAATAATTTGAAATATGTTATTAATAATGAATTTCATAACTAAAATCTATAACATCATGAGAATTTATAATATTTTCATTTCTGAATATATTTTATTTTGTTTCTTGTTTTCTTTTTAAAAAATACCATGTTAAGCTTACGTTACACACAGTAATGAGTTGGCTTACATTACACGCAAGACCTAGTTTTACCAAACAACAATATATTAATAAAATATTATTATTTAATATAATATATACCATAGTTATTAAATTAGAAATTATAAATAATATTTTTTTTTGAATTTTATATATTACATATAATTTTAATATTTATCTTATATATTTTATAGACATGATATAATAAAAAATAATTTTTTTGGATAAAAGAATATTTTTTCAAAAAAATACTGTTTTTCAACCTTTTAATGAAAACCCATTTTAAATCCAATATTTAACACTTTTATATATTTAATTTGAAAAAATAAAATTATTCTTTGAAAGGGTAATATAAAAATCTACTTTGGTTCAATTTCTATCATTTTTCTGATAAGTTTCATGTTTTGAGTAATAGTGAAAAATACTAAATTTTAATTGAAAACAAAAATTTTCATCAAAATAATTTATAGCATTGAATTATAATTTTGATTGGTTTTAAAGTATAATTAAATTATATTTTTATAATTTAATATAACAATGGTAATTTTAATTATTATCACATTAAAATTGGATAAAAACACATGCTAATCTTTTGATGGCTTTTACTTTTAAAAAACATATTTTCTCATTCCATCAATGAGATTAATTTTAAATTAATTATTACAACTTCTGTGTTTTAAATTTTAAAAAATTGATTCCATATTTGGAATCAGTGGATCCAAATTATGTTAATTTATTAATTTTATTTTTTTGGATATTATGAATAATAACTACAATATTTTTTATTTAATGCGGTTAAGAGTAAATAATTTAATTAATGGTAAAAATAATATTAAAAAATTACTCTAACACCTGTAAAAATCATATTGTATGACTAAATTAGACCCTTATCACCTAAGTTTCTAAATGTAATAATTTAATGGACACTTTTCCATGAATATGACATGAATATTATTAAAATCAAAGAATGTGACAAAATGTCACACTCTCATTTCTTATAAGTATAATAATTTTAATATAGAGATAACCATAAGATAACTTTGATTATAAATATTATCTGGAAATATAAAGGAATTAAATATAGAGTAATGATTTATTTATAAATTTTAGAGATTAAATAATTACCCTTAATGATAACATAATATTGATGCAGAAATTATTTTATTAATAGAAATATCAAATAAATGGTATTAAAAATATTAAAATAAATATAATTTGAATTAATTAAGGTGATCCACAAATATTATAGATGAATATGATATTTTAGGAGTATATTCAATGATTTTTTTGAATTTATCTTTATGTTTGTATTTTAATTAAATTCAAAGTTATTAATAGTGTCAAAATTGAAACTATTGCTATTTTATAAAATTAATACTTTATTAAATTACTTAAAAATCCTAAAAATCACTAAAAAATAAAACATGATTATTATATGGTTTAAAATATGATAACATGTCTTTTTATGGAAAATTAACACCATATAAGTAAAAATTTATAACCTTTTAATATTTGAAATTTTATTACAACAATTAAAATTAAATAGAATAATTAAGGGTAAATAAAAATTATAAGGTTTAAAATAAAACCAAAACATGTAAAAAATTATTTTATGAATAATAATCGATCCTTATCACATTAATATATATTTATATTTTTTTAATAGGAACTTTTCCTAGAAAATAAATTATATATTATTTAAATCAATGATAGTTACAAAATATCACTATCTTGTATTTTAATATCTTTTATGTGTCCACATAGGTCCAAAATGAATATATGAATGAATATAAATGTATATTTTGATATAAAAGAAATAATTTTCATGAAATAAATTTATTTTTAATATTTATAAGTTATATAATTACCTTAATTGTTTTTTCAATTCTAAAACAATTTTTATTTAATTAAAAAAATAGAATAAATGATTTTAATAATATTAATATTGATAGATATTGAATTAATAAATGTCTATAATTAATTTAATATATCTATAAGATATATTATAGATGTGTTAAAGTATTATATTCGAATTAAAACGTTTTCTTAATGTATTTTAAGTCAAATTAAATGAATAATATTAAATTTAGAAATAATGAAAACTTATTGAATTAATTTATTATTAAATTATTTAAAAATCACAAAAATGTTAAATAATCAAAATGGGATATGATATGGTATAAAATTTATTCTAAGTTTCATTTATGGGTCATTTTTAAGTATTTGGATCTAGAATAGTCTTATTATAGTTTAATATTTTGAGAATTTCCGAAAATGCCCCTCCCCTCCCTTATAAAAGGGAACCTATCATCTTTTATTCACACCTATCAAGACCTTTGGCTCTAAAGAACCCTACCCAATTTTCCTACCAAATTCTCTCAATTAATCCTAGAGGCAATACTTTGGGCAGAAAGCCAACCAAAGGATTCCTTTTTGGCAAACCAAAAGAAGACACTCGAAGAAGAGGCAATTGTTTTACCAATTCAATTCAATTTCTTTTCTTATTATACTTATTATTTCTATGTTGTTTCCATAATAAACTAATAAATCAAGTATAATATATATTATGAGATGTTATTATGATTATGGGATAACCATATTTCTTCTTTTACCCATCCTATGAATAACAATATCCCCATGTGTGCGTGCGTACGACTTACTGTCTCCACGCCGTTATGTAATTTTTTATTCAACAATACCTTATTTGGATGGGTATAATGATGAGTATAATGGATATAAATATTAAATATGGAATTATAATTATTCTTATTAATTAATATACCATCCAATTTCATACTATTCAACCATCAAGGGAATGATATAGTCGCTTATGTATACGTACAACCGACCATCTCCACGACATGATGCGATTCATTTTCAACGTTAACCATTCAAGAATTATTATAAAATTTATAGGATGAGAAAAAATAATAATTATGAACTTAATATCATTCTAGATATAAATAAAATATATCTCATTCATAAAAACATGACTTACATAACGAAACAAGAATGTGAAAATGAAATAGTTAACACCCGAAATAATGGTAATACTGAAATATTATTAACAAAATGATATAATAGGATAATATATGATATCATAAATATATATTTGGTTTTGGTATAATTTAATAACATACTTTAACCATTATAAAAGAGGTTAACGCACCCTCAAATAA
This sequence comes from Viscum album, assembly GCA_963277665.1. Classification (NCBI taxonomy): domain Eukaryota; kingdom Viridiplantae; phylum Streptophyta; class Magnoliopsida; order Santalales; family Viscaceae; genus Viscum; species Viscum album. The sequence continues at coordinate 393,911,824 of OY728160.1, forward strand.
TGTAAAGTATAACGTAAGGTTTAATTTCACAATCTCATTATTATCTGAGGTTGTTTATACGTAAGTATCTATTATGACATCTTTATCATCCATGTCCATGTTTCTTAAAAGGTATTTCAAAATATTATAAACTATTTTTTAAAATAATTTTTACCCATGTTTTACTTTTTATAAAATGCTTCAAAATAAATCTTTCTATCATTTTACAAATGAGGTACTTTATAACCTTTTCGACAAATTAAAGAAAGAATATTTTTTTAACTTATACGGCTCGAGCAGCTATTTTAAACCTTTATGAAGCCTTAAAATTTTGAATCTTCCATTATAGGTTTAGAAGGTTATTTTCAAAAGAAATTTTTTCTTTTATAATTATGAAACTTTTAAATGATTTCAAAGTAAAAAAGGGACATTTCTCCCAAATAATTTTAATGATTTTGTTAGATTATTTCCATCTATATCAACATTCATTGTTGGATTTTATGTTTAATTGAGGTTGATTTAGTATGATAAAATCTTTCATATTATATTTAAGGTTTTATGATATGTTTGACTATGGATGTGCTATTTTGATACCATACTTGGTTTATGGTTAAAGTATTAACATTTTATAAGCCAGTTTTAATATGAATGTTTATGTTATGTTTCACCCTTTTCATATGAGGAATTAATTAGACTTAATAAGTGACGAGAGGGGCCCGCTATAACCCCTCGATGAATTGGTAGGTCTCCTGAGACAAAATAGTTTCTTATCATGAGGCCTTGATGGTATGGTTATGTATAGTCTTAGCATGAGGCCTTGACAGTATGGTTATGATTTATTTCATTATACATTTCCTCAATATGAGATTAGTTATTGATATTACATGTGATTATTTGACTAGTAGAATATCCATGCCAATGTTTAAATGAAATTATTTGATTTATTCATGCTATATTATTTTAAAGTTTATGTTTAAAAGGCTTGAGTTTCAGTTTAATACCTGCCTTAAAGTTCATTCTTATTTATGAAATATTATGTTGTATTGTTTACCCTTACTGAGTATTTGAGCTCACCCCTTTCTTATATTTTATTTTCCTAGGATGCCAATAAATGTTTTATGATTGACAAGTAGGGTTATTCAAAGAAAATAATGGTAATCTAAAATAATTAACTATGTTTCATATTATTTTTTGAATTGTAATGTAAAGGTCATGTATGTAATATATTTTACAAGAATTCTAAACTGATCGATTCTTTAAGATTTGATTTTTTACAATCATGCTAATGTATTAAAATAATGCACAAACTCTAGGCTTCTGGGGTCGGGACGTTATATTTGGTATCTGAGAAAGTTTAGGAACAACCATAGAAATTATATTTAGAAAACATATATTAGAAAACATAACCCTATGAATGAATTCAAGGATAAGTCTAAGTATAAGATATCGTCCTTTAAATTTTGTAATGGATAACCTAGGTTAATCCTGTGGAATTATGGACTGAGAAGAAGAAGTCATAATTTAGAGATCCTATAAATGATTCTTCATGAGAATATCACTGTGTGTTTTTCTTTTAACATTGTGCTTTGAGTTTAGGTCAATGGTTAGAATTAGAAAGGTTATGCATGCAATGGTTATACTATTGACGATAAAGAGACTACAAAAAGGGAAATGAAATGAATGAGGTATTAAGGAATAATATGTTGAATCGTAGTTAAGGTTTTAAGAGTAAAGTGGAATGATTAAGGTTATTTTTTATTTGCATTCAATAATTATTTCATCATTGGTTCTATGGTTATAGGAATCATGAGATATGTAAGGATTGACTTCAGTACTTCTTCATCAAGTATTTGGAAGTATGAATGATTTAATTATAGTTTTCAAGGTGATGAAGGTATATTACAATAAGATCTAAATTATTTTATTTTGAGAATATAATGTATTTTGGAAATTTAGAGACCTTTTTGGACAGAGAATTTAGAGGGAAGTATTTTGGTTGAGTCTTAAGGCTAGAATGAGCTAATTTGAACATTGGATATTATTTTTTGAGGTTTGAGTATGATTTATTGGATATTATGTGCTACAATTTTTGGTTTTAGTAAACATTTAAATGTTGAATGAAATACTAATGGACCATACGATTCATTAAAGGTGCTTCATGCATAAAGAATCATCTCGAATATCCATATCTAGGTGAAAGAAACGAAGTGAAAATAGATCAAAGAATAACCAAAGGATAACATTTATGGAATCAAGTAAGTTTTCTTGAGTTTTACTTTCGATAATAAAATAATCCCTCAACTCTAAGAAAGAGTATCTAAAAAAACCTGTTATCCTAATACCTTAATTTTTGTTGAATCGATGGTATTTTAAATCATCATAGATTTATGGATTTGAGGACCTCAATTTTCCATTTATTTTTCACTTGTTTGTGATTGATGACTTCAATCACTCCCTATAAATATTTACTTTTTCCCTCCAAGTACCTATCTCTACTAGACACTGATCTTCTCCTATTAAAAATCCTAATTTGGTGGTGACCTTCATATTTCCCTGTCCTCATTATTAAGAGTATGTCTTATTAACCTTATTTTTGATGTGGGTTTTCCAAAAATTTATTTTTTAGTATAAACCTTTTATTTTCTAAGTGTAATTTCAAATTGTGAGGAAACAATTTATTGAAGGAGGGGAGTATATAACACCTTGAGAATTTACAAAATTTTCATTTATAAATAAATTTAATTTATTTATTTCTTTATTTTTACACAACACCATGTGAATATTATGCTACACATAATAAAGAGTTAGCTTGCATTACAGGAAAAACCTAGTTTTACCAAACAATAATATATTAATAATATATTATTATTTAATAAAATATATAACCTAGCTATTAAATTGGAATTTATGAATTTTGTTAAAAAAATTGAATTTTATATATTCCATATAATTTTAACATTAATCTTATGAATTTTATGGACATGATATAAGAAAAAAAATCAATTTTTCGAATAAAAGAAGTATTTTTCAAAAAATATAGTTTTGTCACCTTTTAATGGAGAACCAATTTTAAATACAATTTTTCAAAATTTTATATATTTAATTTTAAAAAAATAAACTCCTTATTTTAAATCTTAATGTAAAAATTTATTTTAGTTCATTTTTTGGTATTTTTTTGATAAGTTTCATGTTTTGATGAATAGTGAAAAATACTAAATTTTAATTGAAAATAAATTTTTTTCATAAAAATAATTTATAGTGTTGAATTATAAATTTGATTGGTTTTAAAGTATAATTATATCATATTTTTATCATTTAATATATTCTTGGTCATTGGAATTATTTTCAGATTAAAATTGGATATAAAAACATGTCAATCTTTTGATGGTTTTTACTTTTAAAAAACCATTTTTTTGTTCCATCAATGAGATTAATTTTAAATTAATTACTAAAACTTATGTGTTTTAAATTTTTAAAAATGTATTACATATTTATAATCATTGGGTTCAAATTGTGTTAATATATTACTTTTATTTTTTTGGATATTAAGAATAGTAACTACGGTAATTTCTATTTAACAGGGTTAAAGGTAAATCAAGAAATTAAAGGTAAACATAATATTATAAAATTACCCTAACACCTGTAAAAATACTATTGTATGACTAAATTATAATATTATAATTTAAGGTTCTAAATGGAACCATTTAATAGACACTTTTCCAGGAATATGACACAAATATTATTAAAATCAATGAATGTGACAAAATGTCACACTCTAATTTCTTATAAGTATAATAATATTAATATAGAGATAACCAGGAGATAAATTCGATTATAAATAGTATATGGAAATATAAAATAATTACCTACATCATAATAATTTATTTATAATTTTTAGAGATTAAATAATTACCCTTAATGATGAAACAACAGTGATGCATGAATTATTTTATTAATAGAAATATCAAATAAATGGTATTAGAAATATTAAAAGAAATAGAATTTGAATTAATTAAGGTGACCTACAAATATTATATATGACTATAAAATTATATGACTATATTAAATTATTTGGTTCGAATTTATCTTTCTACTTGAATTTTAAATAAAGTCAAAGTTATTAATAGTGTCAAAATGGACACTATTGATATTTTATAAAAATAACACTTTATTAAATTACTTAAAAATCCTAAAAATCTCTAAAAAATACAAAATGATTATTATATGGTCTAAAATATCATAAATTTCCATTTGTAGACAATTAAAACCATATAAGTAAAAATTTATAACCTTATAATATTTTAAATGTTGTTACAACAATTAAAATTAAATAGATTAATTAAGGGTAAATAAAAAATATAAGGTTTAAAATAAAACCAAAACATGTAAAAAAATTATTTTATAAATAATATTAGATCCTTATAACATTAATATATATTTTTATTTTTTTAATGGACACTTTTCCTTGAAAATAAATTATATATTATTTAAATCAAATATAGTTACAAAATATCACTATCTTGTATTTTAATATCTTTTATGTGTCCACATAGGTAAAAAATGAATCTATGAACGAATATAAATTTATATTTTGATATAAATGAAATAATTTTCATTAAATAATTTTATTTTTAATTTTTATAAGTTATATAATTACCTTAAAAGTCTTTTAAATTTTAAAACAATATTTATTTAATTAACATAAAAATAGAATAAATGATTTTAATAATATTAATTTTGATATATTTTGAATTAATAAATGTGGATAACTAATTTAATAGATATATAAGATATATTAAATATGTGTTAAAGGATTATATTCTAATTACCACTTTTTATTGATGTATTTTATGTCAAATTAAATAAATAGTATTAAATTTGAAAATAATGATAGCTTATTGAATTAATTTATTATTAAATTATTTAAAAATCACAAAAATGTTAAATAACAACAAGGGGATATGATATGGTCTAACATGTATTATAATTTTCATTTATGGTACATTTTTAAGTAATTGTATCTAGAATAGTCTTATTATAGTTTAATATTTTTGGAGTTTCCAAAAAATGCCCCTCTCACTCTCTTATAAAAGGGAACCCATCCTTCTCTTTTATTAACACATATAAAGCAATTTTTCTAGGCCAAAAACTACCCAATTATCCTAAATAATTCTCTCAATTAATTATAGATTCCATAATTTTGGTAGAAAGACAACCTAAGGAGTCCTTTTGTGCAAATCAAAAGGAGACACTCGAAGAAGAGGTAATTGTTTTACCAATTCAATTCAATTTCTTTCATTTTTCCAATTCCTATTACTATGGTGTTTCCATAATAAAGTAATAAATACAGTATAATATATATTATTATATGTTATTATGATTATGGTACAACCATATTACCTCTTTTATCCATCATATGAATAATTGTATCATCATGCGTCCGTACGTACGACTTACCGTCTTCACATCGTGGTGTAATTTTTTATTCAACACTATATTATTTGGAAGGGTATAATGATGAGAATAATATATATAAATAAGGAATATGGAATTATTATGATTTTTTATAATTAATATACCATCCAATTACATACCATTTAATCATCAAGGGAATGATATCATCGCTCGTGCATACGTACGACCTACCATCTCCACGACGCGATGAGATTCATTCTCCACGTTAACTATTAAAGAATTATTATAAAATTTATATGATGATTAAAAATAATAATTACGAACTTAATATAATTTTGGATATAAATCAAATACATCCTATTCATAATAAACATGACTTACACAATAAAATAGGAATAAGAAAACGAAGCAGTTAGCACCTAAAATAATTGTAATACTAAAATATTATTAACAAAATGATATAATAGGATAATATATGATATCATAAATATGGATATTTTTCTGGTATAATTTAATAACATACTTTAATAATTATACATGAGGTTAAAACACCCTTGTCTAAAGTAAAGTACAAGGTAAGGATTAATTTCACAATCTCATTATTATCCAAGGTTGTGTATACGTAAGTATCTACCAATATATCTTTATCATCCATGTCCATGTTTCTTAAAATGTATTTCAAAATATTATAAACTATTGTTTAAAGTAATTTTTACCAATTTTTGACTTTTTATAATTTTTTTTAAAGGGATCCTACCATCATTTTCCAAATGAGGTACTTTATGGCCTTTTTGATAAATTAAGGAAAGAACGTTTTCTTAACTTATATAGCGTGAGAATATATTTTAAACCATTATGACACATTAAAATTTTAAAGATTCTATTAAAATATTACAAGGTTATTTTCAAAAGAAATATTTTCTTTTATAATTTTACGAATTTTAAATGATTTCAAAGTAAAAGGTGATATTTCTCTCAAATAATTTTAATGTTTTTTCTAGATTACTTTCATCTATGTAAACATCCTTTGTTGGATTTTATGATTAATTGAGGTTGATTTAGTATGATACAATCTTCCATATTGTATTTAAGGTTTTATTAAATGTTTTATTGTGGATTTTCTATTTTTATACCATTCATGGTTTATAGTTAAAATATTAACATTTCATATGTGAGTTTTAATATGAATGTTTATGTTATGTTTCACCCTTTTCATATGGGGAATTCATTGGACTTAGTAAGTGACGGGAGAGGCCCTATATAGACCCTAAATGCATAGGTAGGTATCATGAGACAAACAAGTCTCTTTTCATGATTCCTTGATGGTATAGTTATTTATGGTCTTGGCACGAGGCCTTGATGGTATGGTTATGATGTCTAACATTATGAATTTCCTCATTATGAGATAAGTTATTGACATTACATGTGATTATTTGAATAGTAGAATATCCATGTTAACGTTTAAATGAAATTATTTGATTTATTCTTTAAATATTATGTTCAAGTTTATGATTAAAATTCTTGTGTTTCGTTTTTATACTTTCCTAAAAGTTCTTGCGTATTTAGGAAAGCTTTTACTATATTGGTTAACCTTACTGATCATCTGAGCTCACCCCTTTATTATGTTTTATTTTCCCAGGATTCCAAGAATTATTTTATGATTGATATGTATGGTTATTATAGAACAATAATGGCATTCTAAAATAATAAAATATGTTGCATATTATGTTTTGAATTGTAATGTAAAGTTCATGTAGGCAATCTATTTTCCAAGAATGCTAAATTGATCGGTACTTCGGGATTTGATTCCTTATAATCATGCCAATGTATTACAATAATGCATCATATTTGATCTTCTTGGGTCAGAGCATTACAAAATAAAATGGATATTAATTCTAAATGAATATGAAAAGAAAAACATATGGTAGATGAATTATAGTGACAAAAAAGATCACATTAAATGGATTTATCTTAAACCTCCTTTAAGCGAAAATATCATATATGTGAAGTTTCTATACCATTAATGGGTAAAATGGTTTTATGACTACAAAATAATGGAACTTGAGTAAGTGTAACTTTCAAGAGTTAAGAAAATAGAAACAAAATAAGATATCAGAGAACTACAAGTGATATGGTGTACTATGTAGAGTTAGTCATCCTGATAAATGAGAAAATATAGACCATGGACTAATTCAAATTTACATATTTGGTCTTGAACCTATAGTGGTTTATTTTCATCTATACATGATATCATGCTTCATCCACATCCACAATAAACATGTTTTTAAATTTCCTAGAGTTATGTAGGTTATAAAAATGTTCACACGAGCTTTGAAAGATAGTGACTATAAGTTAATTAGTTTAGAACACAATATAGAAAATGGACCAATTGGATTTAGTAATGTATGATTGAAATAAAACATAATAAATGGATTAAACAACATTTTTATAAAATATTCATATAGAACACAAAAAAAATATACTTTTGAAAAGCTATAGGTTTGTGTGAAGTCTACCTTATAAAGCTCACTGAATCATGGTGTACCCTGAGTTGGTTAAAACTATTACATTATAAACTAATTAATCATCCTAAAATTATAAATGGGTCAAAAAATGGAATGGTTATAGGACTATTTAAATTTTAGGGAGTAATATATGGAAGGATCCCAAAATATCATATCACTCAGGGGTGAAAAATAAAAACAAAAGGACACTCAACCTATATGAGTGGGGGAGATCATCATGGGAAGATCATATTATATCCTTGATCATGGAAACAAGATCTAGAATAGGTACCAGAAGGAAATATACTAGGGGAGTGTCTATCTATTTATCATACTACAATGAGAGGATGGATTTCATGTAAGGAATCCATCTCGAGTCTCCCATAATTGTAGAATATATACGCCTGGTATATAGAAATACATTGGAGTATATGAGATATGTTTTACTAGATTTTATCCTATTAATAAATCTATATTTTATATATTTTTTGGAATCATAATTATCCAAAATTAGTTTCCATACAAAATGGTATTGCAATGCATCATTAAAAAAACCCATATTCCCAATGATCATTCCATTATCTTAATTTTTTTTTCTAACTGGTTATTCATAGGAGTGTGATGGACTTTATTTCAATGATAATTCCACTCTAGATGAAATTCATAAAAATCCTACTCATTCTCATAATGTGTGTTTTGGTCTATACATACACAATGGTGTTACCAATTTTTTTGGAATAACACCTCCTTTAATGAGAGATATTATACCAGTAAGAGAAAAAGCCTTTCCTTCCCAACCAACCAATTGATTTTTTAATCTTATTATTAATGTAGTTGAATAAAGAAACTTATAGATTTCCCCAAAACAAAGGAATAACCTTGTACTATAAGTGTAGTGATCCTTTATTAATTTTTATTATCCTTTTGATAATGATCTTTTCATTACTATTAAAGTTCATGCTAATGAAAATCATGTATTTGGAAAAACTAATATATCGACTAGAAATTACCCTATAATGATCTTATGTTATTTTAAGGGATTCCCTATTTTTTTTGACCTTTAATGGAAAAAATTGTTCAGGTAATCTACAAATAATAATTGGGATATAATATTTTTGCCTCTTATAGATGGTAAAGTGATCAATAGTCCAAGTTCCACAAGATCCAGGAGATGTCCACTAAGGAAATCATCCAAAATGATAAATATGTTATATGAAAAGAGATCATCATACTGAACACCACATGAATAGATGAAGTATCCCTATAAAGTACCAATGATCATAAAAAATTTATTGATATATTCTAAAAAATTCTTCACCAAAATTATAAGGGTGATACTAAATCGATATGTTATATATACTTTGAATATGAAATCCCAATTGATGGTGTAAAAGGACTTCATATCTGCCAACTTGAGAGATATGACACCCTTTTTGATGGATTAATTCTGTAGATTGATGAATTCAGAGGTTATGATTAGATATTCTTATTTCTTCCTTCCATGTACAAATCCACATGGATTTTTAGATACACCTTTATAAATAACCTGTGAATTCCAGATGAATAGGATTCTATAGATGATTCTGGTAAGAGAAATTTTTCTATACAAGTGTAATGAATCTAAAATCATAGTTTTCGGAAACAAGACAATAAAACGAGAGTTAATGAATTTTTGGTGGATTCTAACTATAATAAATACTTAGAACATCTCAAAGATATATATATATATATATATATAAAATTTACCAATACCATTTTAAAAAAATTAGGTAAAACCATCTGCTCTAGGATAAAATAATTGATTAGGGTAAAATATTATATTTTTTACTTCCTTTAAATCAAAGAGTGTTAAAGTGAAAGTATCGCTTCCAGTATTCAAGTTAGGGAGGAGATTAATATTTTCCTACCATTATGGATATTTTTTAGAAATAAAAGTATCGTATAATATTAAATTAGTGTAAAAAAATCTTCCTCTCATGGTCCTGAATTGTTTTCCACACCAAAGTGTGGTGGTATTTCCTAGCATCCTTATTTTTTATATTTTTTCCAGAATATTAAAAAAAAATAATTTTCAATAAAACACAAAATTATTATTTAAAATCATGAAAATTTTTATTAATAAATAAAAAATTTTATTAATACATTGAACTTGGTACTTGTCCAATGAGCAATCATTTCCCTATAATATTCTATCGAACAATCATTTATGACAGTTGTGGCCTCTAAATCTATACCAACTATATAATTACAACCACAATATAACTCATTCATGCATTCTCTCCATAGTTCACCTAATTCCATGAGCCATGCTATCCTCACATCCTCACCATTGGGAAAATTAAAATGAATATGGAAATACAATATTAATTCGTATAAATACAATAATAATATGACATTAAATCCAAATTTTCCCATATTTTCACCAAATCACTATCCTTTATGTCATTTGGCAGGTGTCACTAGGAGAGTGGTCTAAGAGGAATGATGTTAGAGTATTTGGTAAGAGTATCCATACAACTCCTACATCATTTCCCTATTTTCCCAATCATTTTGTGGTCCTCGTTGTACTCTACCATCATTTTTGTGCAATATTCCACACCATACGCATGTGTATCCTCCCACTTCACCTATTGTAAGATCCACATTTTAATGAAAAAATATATATTATATCAATATATATTATAATGAAAATAAATTGTGGTATTAATTTTACTAGGGTTCTATAAATATACCTGAGGTAGTCTGATTAGTGGGTACCACTGATCCCCATGCTCTGAAGAAACATCAACCTGTACAGATGGAGTGGGTCCTAATATATAATTTGGAGGCTTAGAACATGTCAGATAAGGAGTCAAAGAAGCAGTAATATTGAAGATCAGGGAGAAGTAAGTATAAGGAAAATAAGATGGAATATATTTTTCTGTAAATTCATAATATGGATGGGGATTAGAAACCATCATCAGACAAGGGAAATATAGGTGAGGAGGCTCAAATGAAAATCTTGGTGAAAAAATGGGTGACCTAAATATCCCAAGTGTGTCTGATGACACTACGAGATACAAAGGTTTGGTATATGGTATATCAAGGGGAGAGATAGAGTGTGATCAAGTATGCTGAGTGAAGTTTATAGCTCTAGTACCACTCCCTTATATCATCAGCCTAAGCACCAGAACCATTAGGCTGGTTAGAGAATAATTATCTCCTAAGTAGTGGATCCTGATTAAAAGTTAAAAAAAATTAATCACATGAAATTATATGTTATTGATATATATATTTAAAATAAATTACTCATAACGAGCACCAAAGGAGGGACACTCATCTCTCTCAATTAGTGATTATTATTTGTCATCATTTTTCTTCAAATGTCTTCAGTTTTTTTCGTGTCCTATATTTGAAAAAAATATGGAATTAATTAGAAATCCATAACTACTGTGTAATACAAATGAGAAAGAAGATGATCCATGAATTAATTAAGGAATAAAAATTATAAAACCAAATACATGATACATAGTGATATAAAAAAAACAATAAATATTTAGTGGAAATAATATCAAAACACAATAAATATCATAGAAAAATCAATACATTCAAATTAGCATATTTAACATGGGTATGATATAGTTTTATTATATTTTTAGTTCTATCCAATTCAATTTTTGTTAGGTCATTTGGTTCATTCTAGTCAATTGATTATGTCATTTTTTTCATTTTTATTTTTTAGGTCATTGGTTTATTTTTTTAATTTATTAGTTCATTTTCCATTTTTATTTGTCTTAGGTCATTTGGTTAATATTTTTTGTTATGTCATTTTTATATTTTTTCAATTGGTTGATTATTTCCATTAGTTTTTATTTTCATATTAATTATTTTATTATGTTTAATTCAATTCATCTTGTTTTTTTCTCTAATTTAATTGTTTCATTTTTTTTTGGTTTGGTAGGTTCAAATTCATTTCAATTCAATATTAGAAAATGCAACTCAAAGAAAACTACGACCAATAAATATTGAAAATACACATAAAAAAAGTTGGATACAATTTTTTTTAATCAATAGTAAATCAATATGAATAGTACCAACCTCAATGAACCAATTCAAGCTAAACCAAAAGAACCAAGAACATTGATGGATGATTCTATATATTTCCCACCACAACTTTTGGTTCACAATCAACTCTGAAAATTAAAATATTAGAGTCATCATAAGTAATAAATGGATTGGGTCCAATGGGAGTAGGTATGATTTCAATTCCATCATCACCATTGTAAAAAATATTCCTTGAGATTACTTCAATAATGAAACAAAATTCAGATCGAAGATGATATTTCACATAAAAAAATAGTTCCTCTGTTGATGCCAATATATATGGTTCATTGGTAGAAAGAGTGCAATTCATGTCAATAATGTGAAATACACAATCATAAATAAATGTTCCATGCCTTATCATCAAATACAACCACTTTCATTCCATCATAGTGACTCGACCATGAGAGTAATAATCTAATATTGGTATTTTCTCAATGATGCCATAATAAGATACATTTTCAAATCGAGTTCTACTATCTGATGCATTGGCATAACAGTCTGTTGTGAGAGTTACCATAACAACATTATGTTGTGTTCTCATGTTCAATGCTCATTTAGTGATAGAAAATCTATACCCACTGATTAAAATTTATTTTCATTCACAAACCACAAAATTAGGACCAAAATCCAAATATCTTATTTCCTTAGAGACAAAGTCAACAAGAAAACTTAATAACATAAATAAAAAGTAATATTAAACTTAATTAAATATTAATTTATTATAGTAATATTTCTACATTCAATTTCAACCAAGAAGAAAACTATTTTCTATGAAAATTCTCTCTCCTTATCAAATATAAAGAATGATGATTTCTATTTATTATTTTTTTATGTTACCTGCTGAAAAAAAAATATTCTAATAGATATATAAAATTATATTATATGAGATAAGATATACATGTTCAATTTACTTACTTTATGTGTTCATCGAATGAATCATATTTAAACAAAATGGTGTGATGTGGCATCTCCCACTCTTCAAGGATTAATGTGATCAACACATATGATTTATAAATTCCCCCTATTTGGGTAGGTGATGGAAAAATGCGTTCAATTTTCTCATAATGTTCTTCTTCATTTCTCATTGGTCTGTTCTGTCTTGTAATCAGATCAGAAAAATACATTGAAAAGAAATCCATACATTTTTTATCCAAGTAACCTTTCATGATAGAACATTAAAGATGATTCATATTCCATACATAAGTCTTAAATGTGTATGTATTTCTTTTATTTGGATACATCCAATGAAAATTAATACATCATTAGAGAAATATTTCTATTGGAAGATGGATAGTTAGTTGCAACATGCATGTGAAAAATGATGGAGGAAATATTTTCTCTAACTCACAAAAAATTAATGGCGCTTTAGCCAAATTTTTTTGCAATAAATACTTAGAAAACTTCTTACCAAAAATATCTATAAAGAAATTTCAAAACTGAATAACTAACACCCTTACATTATTGGGAAGAAGAGGATAGATTTCTATTGGAATCAACTCATATATAAGGATGTGATAATCACGAGTCCTTAAATATTTTATCATAAACTCTATTCTATTAATCCATTTTGATATTTTGATTGAATATCCATTAGGAAATTTAATGGTACCTATTAATTAAATAAATTGATTTTTCTACAGGTTTCATCACATAATAAGTACACATAACTTTCCATTAATTTTCACTGATACACACATGATGCAATTCTAGTATGATTCCCCAATATTCTAAGTCACGTAGAGATCATAAATCAACCTTTTTATTCCCCTTGAAATTTAGAATAATTGAAGTAAACATTTCACATATATTATTTTCAATGTTAATTTCATCTAAGAAATGATATAAAAAATTAGTTGACTAATAAGGCACCTTCAAGAAGATACTTATCTTCTTCCAATTGTAACTAGTTTCAATGGAAACATTCTTCCTATTTCTAGATTTCATTTAACCCTTCCTGAATGAAAAACTAAAATATTTAAATTCATTAAGAACATCAGTCCCATATATCTAATGAGGTGGATTTTTAGTCTCCCTGATATTGTCAAATCATCGATGATTATTCCTATATGGATGGTCCATTGGAAAGAATTATTAATGTCCCAAAAAACTGAAATGAAAATGATATTTAAGTCTTTTGGATCATGGATTCTTCATAAAAACTAGACATTACAGTTTTCCCTTCATGCTTCATCCATAAATCATTGCATAAGTAGGAAAATCATTGATCGTTCACATAAGTGTAACACACATATGAAATATGTCTTTTGAAAATGCATCATCTATACACACACCCACATTCCAAATATGTTTCAAAACTTTTATTAAAGGTTTAATTTATACATATATATCATTTCTAGTATTAACCAATCCATATATGATTATACTCATGAAAGTGAAAGGTTTTTTCATACACATCCATGGAGAAAGTTTATAAATGTGTATGAAAACCAGCCATGTGTTGTACGAAGTAATAATCTTCCCAAACTGATTAAAACCAACGCATGAAAGACCCAACATCACATTTAACATGTTAGTTGAGAAATTAGGATATTGAGCATCAACTGTTTTCCATGAAAATATATCTTTAGGGTGAACCAACTCATCATTATTATTTTTCTCCTGGTAGCATGACATCATGTTTTAATTGAAATTTTATTATATGTGAAAATATAATGGAGTCTAGGGATTGATGGAAAGTGCCACATTACTTTCTTTGGCACACTATATGGTGTTCTATCATCTTTTGGATTCCATTTGGATGTTCCACATTTTATTCAATTATTTTATTCAGTAGTTTCCTCCCAGAATAAGTTGTAATCTTTCAGGAAAGAATGATTTTTTTAAAATCCATGTTTCTCAACTAACTTCCATGAAATATAATGGTTTGAAGGAATATCTACATCATTTAGAATTAATTCCTTAAAAAATTAAGAATGTAATCGATGTAAGTTTCAGAAATCCCATACATGGTTTTCCTATGAAATAGTTGGATTAAAAATTCATTCTTTTTTTTACCATATTGTCGATATACTAGAGTCATGGAAGCATCATTCATTTTTTTTTTCACATTTTCAACATCACAATTTTCATTACATGCATCATGTGTACTCGTATCAAAGTATTATTGGGTCAGAATCCTTTCCTTCTCATGTTGAAGAAAAAATAAGAACCATTCATCTAATAAATTCTCCAATACAATCCTCTCATTTGGATTAGGAACATTTTATGATTTCATTTTCTTCCCATTTTGATACCATACATATTAGTTTATTAGGAAAACATATTTGGTTATATGGTAGCTAACTTATTCACGATTCAACTAAGGTATTCCAACACAATTATAACATGGGATGTGTATATGACCACTATCTGAATCATTTTTAAATGTAAAATCTAAAAATCTCTCTAATTTTTTTAAAGTCACTTGAGATCCGATCAGTTTTAAACATCTAACTTCTATCCATTCTGTAAAAAAATGATATATGTTATGTTGTAAAATAAATTAAATAATATTTAAGTTTAATAAAAAATATATTTAAGGAAATAAGAATTGTTCAATTTATATGAAACCAGAACTAATACACAAGTCTATATTAGAATCATAATATAAAATACAACAAAATACTATATGTATATAACAAAATAATATAAATATAAAACCATGATATTGAATTCAATTATATCAATGAGTAATAATGTTCCAAATCCATCGAGGTTCAAGTATTTAATTATTAAAATGTTTATAATAGAATATTGATACCTATTAGTGTTATTTAAATGAGATGTAATTGAGTGAATAAATTGCTGAGGCATAAAAGAAATTTATATAGGTTCCTTAGCGACTCTCCCCTTAAATTTGGTCTCATTCAAGTTCATTTGATTCAGTTTAGTTTAGTTTTTGTTAATTAAATTTAATTAGGTTCATTTAATTTTTTTAGTTAGGTTAGTTTAGGTAAGTTTTACTTGATTTGGTATAGTTTGATTCGGTTAGGGTTGTATATCTTTAGTTAAAGTGCATATGGTTTTATTCAATTTCATTTGTTTTAATTTGGAATAGTTTGATTTAAATTTGGATAGTTTGGTTCAAATTAGTTTTATTTACTTTGGTTCAAATCAATTATATTTTATTTATTTTGGTGTTATTTGATATGGTTTAGTTCAATTTTTTACTACTTGGTTCTATTCAATTTTTTCAGTTCTATTTTTTATGATTAGTTTAGTTCTGGTTGATTTAGTTTGGATGGGGTTTCTTTTATTTTTTGGTCTGGGTCAGTGTATGTCTATTAGGGTTTTATTTAAGAATTTCAAGTAAATTCATTTTTTATCATTACTATATAATTTCTTTTAGTTAGGTTCAATTTAGTTCAATTATTTTTATTTTAGTCCAGTTTGATACAGTTTAGTTTAGTTCAGGTCCACTCAAGTTTATTTGGGTCAGATGAAGTCATTTCAATTCAATTTAGATGGTTTGGTCAATTTGGTATGGTTATGATATAGATAGGATATGTTAGTTCATTTAGGTTTCAGTGTGTAAAGGGTTTATTAGTTATATTCATTTATTTTCAAGACAAGTTTGGTTAGTTTGGTATAATTTAGTTTTCTTAGGGCCTGATCAATTCATTTCAATTTAGTTTATTTAGTGTTGAATTAGTTATTTATGGTACATTTTACTTTTGTTTAGTTTGGTTCAGTTCCATTTTTTCATTTATGTTAAGTCATTTCAAGTAAATTTGGTTTTATTTGGTTAAGAGTTAATTTTGATCAATTTCATCTCATTTAAGTTAGTTTTATTTGGGTAATGTCAACTCAATTTATTTTGGATTGGGTCGTTCTATAGAATTTCCATTCATGTATGTTTGGTTCCTATTTTTTTAGTTTGGTTTGTTTCAATGTATTTTGGTTCGGGTCTGGTTAGTGTGGTTTTATATTACAGTTTGAGTGATAAGTTATGTAATGAGTATTTATTTATAATAATGTGATGTGGTAGTACATAGTATTATTAATGGTTATGTTAGATCATGATTTTTATTTTATTTATAAATTAATTAGCTAGGTGACTATAAGGTGACATCACCTATATATCTTTACCATTACACTACCATGATAAATACTGTTGTATTAAATGAAATATTTTTCAACGGTCTAAAGAAATATTATCTCTCCTATCTCATTAACTATTAACTATTAGAATTAATAAAAATATCTTATTTTCCCAAAACTATTTCATTATGTTCTTTTCTTAGTTTTCATCTATTTTCATCACTCACAGTTGTCCTTTTCACTATTTTTACCTATTAGTTTAGTTTAGGTTTTAAATAAAATTATAAAACACATTTACCCTTCCTCCTATTATTAGATCCTATTATTGTTTCACTAGGAAATTATTATAATAAAATATATTTTCTAGTTAAATGACATAAAAACGACTCTCTACATGTCTTCTTTTGAAAGTTTTACTATATATATGTTATAAAATAAGCTACTTGAATAATTTATTTTCTGTATACACACAACCATACTAGAGATATAAAATTCATACCATATAAATCCATAGGTAAAAAATTCCACCATTTATATATTAATTTTTTTGATGATTTCAAGCTGCAAGGGGATGTTCCATACCTAATAATGTTGTAACTGTATGAATCTAAAATAGAAATATATAGATTAGAATAAACTAACTAGAACCAAAATGAAGTAGAACAAACAATAATGAACCAATCCAAAATTGAATATAATAAACCCAAACTAAACCAAAATGGTTTGAACTAACCCAAACAGAATTGAATATAATATAAGAAATCCAAAATAAAACCACATGATAAAAAAAAATTAAATTACCAAAAAAATAAGAATATTCCATGGTGTTTTAGACCAAAAATAAAAATAAAATGGATGGTTGATAAAATACCTGAATGATTTGGAACCCATTGACTTAATATTGAACAATAATGAAATGAAATTAATAAGAGAGACCACCGCTTGGCCAGTTGGAAAGATATTGGAGCACCGTTGCTGCCAGGGCTCAGGATTAGATATGGATGGTAGGAGGGAAGGGCCGCCCATGCTGTGTATTTGGGGAAGACCTATTCCAATGATTTTAAAAAATCATTTGAATAAATATAGTTATACAAACAGTTTTTTTAAAAACCATTGGGACAAAATTCATTTAAATTGCCTATCCCAATTATTTGTCCAACCCAATGGGACAGGGTAGGCTATAAGGATAGTTTTTATAAACTATTGGTATTTCCCCATGGGTATAACCCACATTTCTAGTAATGAAAACAACATACAAACACTCACTATGTAATATAATCCACTTGTCTCTATATCTCATCAAATATGTTTGATACACAAGTTATTAACCTATAATATTGATATATTTTTCTTTGAATTACTTAAATGAATCCTTCAATCACCATGAAAATTAAATTTAGTTCAAATGATCCATTTCAATTAAAGGGATGAGATATTATCTTTTGGTATTGGAAGTGAAAATTCATTTATTGAATTATTCATTAATTCCATATCACTCGTAATGTACCCATCAAATCCTACTTCTCAGTGAAGATAGAGAATCATAGTATTTTATAATACATTAAAGTATGCGACTCATGATATGAATTAATAATAATCTCAAGTCAAACGATCAATACACATGTTCAGAGATAGGAATATCCAATGACCTTAAAACATATGAAATTCTTACTTTCAGGTTTGTCCTTATAATCGATTATCTTGGTGATTAGAAAATGAAAAATTCATGAGATGAATCCTTATCTTCTTATAAGAATCTATAACCTAATAGTTTACATAATTTTTATCCCATTACATGATGTTATTTAACTATAAGACTTATATGTTTTAGAACATTTTCATGACACTTCAAGGTTCTTATCATATTAGGGAACTTCTATGATATTTAGATGCGACAATTACACTAAAGAAATTATCACATTAATTTTATATAGAATAAAAATAAATATTTTATATTATATTTATTAATATTCAAGACTCTGAATATACAGATAATCTAAAGTACAAGGTATTTGGTTTTAGGGAACAAACCCCGAAAATTTTGGTAGGATAGTTAGAAAATGTGTGTTTATATATAACCATTTCATATGGAGCATGAGAAGTAATATGTGGTTCCATGGTGGTGAAAAAATGAGTGAAATATGGACTATTATACCTAATTGGAGTTTTATAAGGTTCAATGCAAGTTGGAAAAATAACTTTCACAATGTAATGGCAGGTATGTCTTGATAACTTGAGTGAGAGAGGTATGAAATTACTTACTACTAAGGAATGATGAATATTAGAAACATGTAGTATGAAACATTTGAAGAATGTATCCATGGGAAATAATATGAGTTTTTTATTCTAAACATAAGGTAATATACCCAAGAATATAAAGTTAGATTTGGTTCATATGGACATATAGGGGCCAAATCTGGTTCATTCTCATTGGGGTTCATTGTACTATGTTACCTTCATTGACTATTCAACACAAAAGGTGTGGTTGTTATTTCTTAAGTAAAATTATTAAGTATTAATAACAATCATTTGATGGAGGTGTATTATAGAAAAGGATACCAAAAGTAGACTAAAATGTTTAACGTATGACAATGGTATGAAATATAGAAGAAGGAAAATCAAGAGATTATTATGGAGAAAAGGCATATGGTTTGAGAATACCATAATAGGTAATTTGGAGTTTAACACATTTTTGAAGAGGATAAAATAGAATTTAGTATAGAAGGAAAAGAGTATGATGATTCGTGCTGTTTTTTCCAAGGAGTTTTGGGTGGAGGACATAAAATGTGTAGCCTAATTGCTGAACATAAGTTTTTTGGTTTGGAAGGAAAATAAAAATTTCCCATATAAAATTAGCTGGTAGAATCTACCATGTCCATGCTGATTCTAAGGAAAGGGAAATGTTAGAGGAAAAGTTTAGAGCTTGTTTGTTTATTGGGTATGATGACAAAAAAATTTAGATTTCAGCATTGGGATAATAACTTACAGAATATTTTCATAACCTGAAATTTTATGTTCAATGAATAGATCTTATGGAAAGATTATTTTCATGTCAAAGTTTTTGATGATATCAAAGAATCATCAACATTCGAGGTTTTTCTAAATGAAAGTTTGAAAATTACAGATTATACAAAATTTTTAGGGAGCACCAGAAAACCTAAACTGTCTAAAAGGGGTCAAGTTCTGATGGTATTTTAAAGGTCAAAAGTACTATAAATATCAAGGACTATGGGGAAACTCAAGATTATTGGTTACTATAGAAGTTACTGTAACATTAGAATTGTTAAGCTATTTTGGGCCTAAGGGTCATATATTTGGGCCTTCGGGCCACTATAGGCCTTTAGTCCATAGGACCTTTAGGACACCTTAGGTCTTCGAGCCATGGGATTTTAGGCCATAGGGTCTCTAGGATATAAAGTAGTCAAACCAAACCACACAAGAGAAGACCCTATAAGAGGAATCAAAGCAAGTAGTAGCCACAAGAGCAGAGCTAACCATATTGGGAATGAAGAGAGGGTATGAAAACTTCGTCATCAATACTAGGCACTATGGAGCTCTGTACGAGGAAGTGATATCCAATCAGTCATGCAAGGTGGGGAGTTAGGAAACATAAATGAAGTGAATATTGTGGAGGGGTATCTCTAGTTTAGTCAAGCCTTTTGACCTTTGGGTCATGTAAAGAGACTGGTGCCTCTAGGCCTACGAGTCATCTAAGGGTTCCCTCTAAACCCAGTTAAAAAGGAGATTATCCAAAAATAAATAAAAATATAATGCATTCAGGACATTCTAGCCAAGTTTAGGGACTATAGATTCTCAAAGTATAACTTCAAAAGGTGAATTTATAGAAACAATGGTTCTAGAAGGAGTTGATCTGAAAAGTTAGTTATAGAGTTTGAAACTGCTAAAAAATAGGCATTTAAGAGTGTTGGTATTTATCAGTGCTAGAAAAAAAAACGCTGATAAACAGAATCTTTATCTGCACTAAAGAAAGCGTTGATAAATTTAACCCTTTATCAGTGTTTTATTTTTAGCACTAATAAATGGTACCCTTTATCAGCACTTTAATTTTATCACTAATAAAGGATACCCTTTATCAACGCTATATTTTTAGCACTGATAAAGGATACGTTTTCTTAGCGTTATATTTTTAGCACTCATAAAGGAGTCCTTTGTTAGTGATATTTAGGACTGATAAAGGTCTGAATAAATAAAATGAAATAATTAAACAAATAAAAACAAAAAATGAGTTTATTAAAAAAAATATTGCAAACTTTATTAATTAAATAATTATTGATAAAAATGAATAAATTTATTATACAATATATAAATTATAAATACTAATAAATAATATGTATTGAATATATATATATATGAAAAATGTGAATTATAAAAATAAAATTAAAAATAGTAAATTGAGAAAAATATTAAACATTTTATTAATTAGATGATTATTGATAATGTTAATAAATAATATATATTAAATATATAGATATATATTAATGTATATAAATATGATTTATATATTACAAAATATTTATGTTTTTTATATTAAATAGTCATATATTTAGTGAATAATGGTTTATAATTAAAAATTA
This sequence comes from Viscum album, assembly GCA_963277665.1. Classification (NCBI taxonomy): domain Eukaryota; kingdom Viridiplantae; phylum Streptophyta; class Magnoliopsida; order Santalales; family Viscaceae; genus Viscum; species Viscum album. The sequence continues at coordinate 393,933,440 of OY728160.1, forward strand.
TTATGAATTAAAAATATTGACTAATTGCATAGAGTAATTGACATATAATTGAATGTCATTTGATTTTCCAATTTAGCATAGATGAAATGTCTATTACATTGATTTCACATATACATAATTAATGCATTTTTCTATACATTGAAAACACACAAAACTTATCCATTTTTTCAATATTATTAAAGTGTACTTATTTTTAATTTATTCAATTTCATTCATTTTTAACACCCATGCACTTAAAATTATATATTCATTAATATTGTTAAACACATATTTGTAATTTTTTTGTAAATAAATATTTATAAATAAATATATTTAAAAATGTACATACTATATTTATAAAATTATATATTCATAATTATAAATAAATAAATATTTTTAAAGTATTTATATAATTATAAAAAAATAATTATATATATTTAAATAATTATTAAATTTATAATAAATTTACTTAAATAATGAATTTATTTTCAATATTTATATTTATATATATTTATTATATATATATATATATATTTATATAAATATATACAATGATATAAATATTATTTTTTAAAAATATTTATATAATTGTAAATGAATAATTAAAAAATTATAATAAATGTATTTAAATAAGGAATATATTTACTATATTTATATTTATATATATTTATTATGTATATATATATATATATTTACAATTTTTTTATTTATAATTATAATTATAAATCCTTTATCAGTACTTAAGTAATAAGTACTAATAAAAGGAATCTTTATCAGTGCTAAAAAAAGCATTGACAAAGACCTACCTTTATCATTGCTAAAAAAGTGCTGATAAATATGTCTTTTATCAGTGCATAAATAATAAGTGTTGAAAAAATTGTCTGAATCTAATTACAAAAACCTAACCTCTTGCGAACCCATTGTGATATTAGAAGCTTTTCACAGAAGCCACTCATTGCCAGTGCTCCTCCTCAGTGAATCAAAGCTCAAATCACACAAACACACTCTAATCACACAAACCCACTACTTCCAGTTGCTCGAACATTTTCTGACAATCAGTGTTCACTTGTATTTAGGGTTTCCAAAGAAAACATTGAGATCTGGATATGAGGGTCTCATATTTTTTTCAACTTAGAAAGGTAGGCCTATGTTTTCCTTTATAGGTTCTGATTTTCTTTCTGTATTTTTTTTTGTTTTGATATCTAGATCCTAGGGTTTCTAATTTTCCTTTAAAGGTTCTGATTTTCTTTTTGTATTTGTACTTCGGTTGTTGTATACTATTTTTCTTTCGATTATGATCTGTTTTTTTCTTGACTACTATTTTGAATATCCTATTTTGGTTTTTTAAAATTGTTTTTTGGAATCAATTACTTTGTTGTCTACATCTATACCCCATGTTTCTCCACAAGATTAATTTTGTCATTATTTTGAAATCTTAAAGAATCACCTTTGGTCCGCAAAAAAACCAATTAAGTAAATATTTATGCCACTGTATAAAAAGTGGAAGTTTTGGATATAAAAACCATAAACGAATGAGAAAATTGATTTATCAAACAAATTCTCAGTTTGATGATGGCGTGAAGAGGAAAAAAATATGATTTTATGCAATTCATGTAAGGGAATTTATTTGTTTAAATTCTGTATTAATATTCTGGTGTAAGGGTTTTTTCTTAAAAATTTATTTTCTCAAAATTGTGTTTTTTTATTTTAAGGTAAATCTTAGCAAGGGTGATACCATATTTATTTATTTTCAATGGCTCTCTATTTTTAAAATTAGTTTGTGGTTTTATTTATTTTAATATTCTGTGATATTATTGTATAAGGGTTAAATATTTTTTTTTCAATTTAAGTTTATTTTATAAAGATATACATACATATATATATATATATATAAATATAAACATATATCTTTTAATCTATTTATATGAATTTCCATAAATTATAATGTAATAGTAATTTTATAGTTATTTATTCACTAATTATGGTTTTGGATTTCCAAATAATGAAGGGATTATATTTATTTTCATTAAAAACTATGTTTAAATGTGCGTTTTTTCAATTATGTGTATTATAAATTCCATGTTATATATATATATATGTTTAAAAATGAGATTTATCTTATAAATATAAAATTCATAGTGGCCCTAAAGATTCATTTATCATAACATGTCCCCACTGAGACCCCTTAAATCACATACAAGAATTTTTATGCCTCCCAAATCTCACCTTCAATAGGACACGGGTTAATAACTATTTCCAATGATATAATTCTCACAAATGGGAGGCATTTTCTCTTTTAGAGAACACAATGATGTATAATTGTCATCCTCATAAACTTCCTCTTCCAAATAGTTATCATTTCATTTTATTTCCTTGAGACTCATCCCCCATCTCTTTTATGTTTCTTGTACTACACTGAGCATTAGTCATCCCATGGATGACTACTTCTTTGAGTATTTCAATCAATATAGGTACATTTCCACAAGAGATGGAAAATGTTTTTCAAACAACAAAGTGAAATTATAAATGTCTTAGAGATGAGTTGATGAGGATGATAGTTGTTTATAACTTTCACCTTTTAATGAATTCAGAGGATAACACTAACCATAGTGGATAAATTCTTTTCTTAAATTCAATTGCCCTTTTTCTTCAAAGCATAGTGAAATTATTTGAAACAATCAAATGTTGGGTTTCACTTATTATAATTATCTATAACTTTCACTTTTTATAATAAATATCTCATTTGTATTTATTTATTTATTTTAAAAAAATAATATTTTACGAACCCAATAGGATGGATAAGAATAAAAAATGGATGGATGTTAATCATTTAAAAAAAAGAGTATGATGATGGAGTTAAATAGTTTATCAAGTTTGCAATAGAGCATACATGCATACCTTCTCAAATCCTTTTTTTAATGTTTATGTTTTTGTTATTCAAGAAAAATTAGTCTAAAAGATTTGTAAGAACATTTTATTTGTCACAGAATAGATCAGAGCTATAAATGTTAGACTACACATGAGTAAAAACTAAAATAAATAAATATTTATTAAAATGTATTATCAATACTTTTTTTATATCTTCTAGTTGATTGAATGAGAGTTTATTATTATTTTTTATCATATTTGGGTTTTTTTATTACTCCTTATTTTCCTATATTATATTTTCATTTGTTTAAGGGATTTAAGAAAGACTTTATGTGTGTTAAAAAAAGTTATTATTGAAATTTGTTGCTTGATACTCATCCCCTATCTCTTTTATAGAAAACTGTCATCTCCATCACCTTCATCTCCTAAACATCCATTACTAAATTATTTTTCTTGAAACTCATGCCCTATATCTTTTATGTTGTTTGTAATACTCTTATAATTAGTCATCCCATGGATGACTACTTATTAGAGTATTTCAAGCAACATAGGTGCATGTCCACAAGAGATAAAGGATGTGTCAAACAACAAAATACAATGATAAATGTCTGGGAGATGAGGTGATGAGGATGCGTTTTCTATAACTTTCACCTTTGAATGAATTTATAGGATAAAATATACCTTATTGGATTAATTATTTTCTTAAATTCAATTACCCATTTTCTTTAACATACTGAATTTCTTTGAAATAATAAAACATTGAGTTTCCCTTGTTAGAATTGTCTATAACTTTCACCTTTGATAAGGAATATCTTATGTGTTTGTTTATTTATTATGAAAAATTAATATTTTATGAATCCAATAGGATGGATATGAATCAAAAATGGATACACACAAATCATTTGACAAAATAGTATGAATATGGAGTTAAGGAGTTCCTCAAGTTTGCAAAATATCATGCATATGACCCTTCTCAAATCCTATGTCCATGTTTACATTTTTTTTATTCCATAAAAAATAGTCTAGAAGAGTTGGAAGAACATTTTATTTATTATGGAATAGATCATACTTATATATTTCAGACTAAACATGGGAAAAAATTAATATAGACACCGATTGGGATGATACTGTGGTTTATGGAACATTTGATATGAATACTAGTGTAAATGATGATGGAGATCGCAAGGAGGAAATGATAATGGAAATTAAAGATGAGCTTAATGATTGTCCAAATTTGTTTAAGGAGTTAAATAACTGTTCTAAGAAACCATTTTATACTGGTTGTACAAAATGCACAACATTTTCAACTGTATTGAAGTTAAATAATTTGAAAGTTGGAAGTGTATGAAGCAACACCAGATTTACAGAACTACTTGGTCTCCTGAATGATATGAAACCAGAAGAAAATGAACTACCATGCTGAAAATATGACGCTAAAATAATGTTATGATCAATGGGAATGATCTCTAAAAAAATCATGATTTTCCAAATGACTGTATATTGTTTCATAAATACCATGAATCAATCATAAAATTATCTAAGTGTGGCGTAGATCGATATAAGAAAAATGAATCAATTCCTTTAAAATATGTATGGTACTTTCCTATCATTCCATAGTTTAGAAGACTATATGGATGTCAATAAACCACGAGATAATTTATTTGGCATTCAAATGAAATAATTAAATATAGTAACCTATGTCATCGAGTAGATTATTCTCAGTGGAATAAAATTGATTATGAGTATCCTAAATTCGGAAATGAGCAGAGAAAGTTTCATCTTGCATTATCTATAGACGGAATAAATCCTTTTGGTGTACAAAGTAGTACTGATAGTACATAGCCCGTCATGTTTGTAAATTACAACTTTCCTCCATGGTTATGCATGAAGTGAAAATAAATTATGTTGTCTCTGCTTATATCTAGACTAAATAAACCTAGTAATTATTTGATTTCTATTTGGATCCATTGATAGAAGATCTGAAATTGTTGTGGGATACATGTGTTATAATTTATTATTATTATATAAGTTAATAATTCACATTGAGTTCCATATTATAAGGAATGATAAATGAATTTCCCTCTAATGGAAATTTATTAGGATATAACATTAAAGGAATGTTGGGGTGTCCCATTTGTGAAAAATTCACAGACTCAGTTCGGCTGAAACTATACTCAAAGATTGTGTTTTTTGGACAACAAAATGTTTTACCCGAGTGACATAAATATTGATCATGGATGACATCTTTCTATGGGAATATTAAACAAGGTACAACACCATATTCAGTAATGAGTGATCAATTGTACAATAAAGTAAAAGATATTAACACTGTTTTTGGTAAACCATTTTCAAAAAACTTTACAAAATCATATTGTAAGAAGAGATAAATTTTCTTTGAATTATCATATTAGAATTTTTTGTATGTCAGACATTTTCTTGTTGTAATTCATATAGAAAAAATGTATTTGAAAGTGTTATTGTCAGGTTACTAAATGTTCTTGAAAAAAATAAAGATGGAATCAAGGCTAAGTTGGACTTGATTGAAATAGGGATAAGGGACGAGTTGGAACCAGTGGAAGGTAAAAGGTGAATTTTTTTCCTCTAGTAGCTTACACTCTATCCAGAAAAGAAAAATTATAATTTTTCCTTTTCCTTAATAGTGTAAAAGTCCCACAGGCGTATTCATCAAATACCAAGAATGTCGTTTCAATGACTAATTTGAAGTTATAAGAACTAAAATCACACAATTGTTGTGTTGTAATGCAAAATCTAATGCATGTTTATTTCGATTGGATTTTTCCTCAAAATGTACGACATACATTAACAAGACTCTTATTATTTTTCAAATCCATATGCCGTAAATTTATAGACCCAATGAAGTTTCCCATCACGAACAAGAAGGTTGAATTCATATTATGTGAATTAGAGATTTTCTTCCCACCAACATTCATTGATATAATGGTCCACCTGATGGTTTATTTGGTTAGAGAGGTTCAACTATGTGGTTCTATCCATTTGAGATAGATGTATCCCATTGAATTCTATATGGATATTTTGAAAGAGTATGTAAAAAACCTAAGTTGACCAAAAGGTTGTATTGTAGAATGATATATTGTTAAAGAGGATATTAAATTCGGTACCGATTATCAATCAAATGTTGACAACATTTGTCTCCCAAATTCTCATCATAGTGAATTCCTTATGGGTGAAGGTATTTCGGGAAGAGATGTTGTTACAATTACCTTGAAAAATTAGGAGAAAGGGCACCTTTACATTTTACATAATAGTGAGGATGTTGATCCATACATTGAATCCCACAAAGAAATTATTAGATATTTGAATCCATAAAGGGATGGAGGATGGATATCAAATACACATAATCAATAGTTTATAAGATTTTTCTGATATAAAATTTATAAAGAGTTATTTAAAAGTTTGAATTGAATTACTGAACGAATTCAATGTCTAGTCAGAGGACTGAATGTAAATGTCATATCTTGCACTAGTTTTGTAATAAATGGTTTTACGTTATATACAAAAGAACATGATGATTGCAGTATGATGCCAAATAGTAGTGTTATTATTGTTGTTGAAGAGATGACAATATTTGGTTCCAAGTATAGAAATATAATTTATGAAAATATGTCATCTTTTGGCATTATCTAATAGATATACGAGTTGGATTATACAATATTTCAAGTGCTGATTTTATGTTGCAAATGGGCTAACAATATCACTGCATTGAAAGTTGAAGAAATGGGATTCATGAAGGTTAATTTCAACATGGAAGGGGAAAAATATGATCCATTCATAATGGAATCAAAAGTAGTGTAAGTATTTTAGGCCTCCAATCCAACAAAAAAGAATTGGTCGATTGTCTTACTAGACTCTAAAAAAATGTTGAGTCACATGAAAATTAAATCGAGGATGAACCTTTTATTGGGATATCATAATCACTTAATGTTGGTCCCAATGTAAACAATGTATTGTACATTAGAGGGGACCATAAAGAGGGGATTTGGATTCTCGATATAGGAACCAAATCTCTAAATCCTTTAAAAAATAGAGAGTTCAATGAGAAGGTAAACATGTTTTTTGATATAATATGTTTTTCCTCACAATATTATATATTATTTACTACATTAAAATAATCTAAATTAAAAGTTTGACTACTCATGTAGACAATGTCTTCTACAAAAGATGATGTTACCAATCCCTCTTAAGAACAAACTATAATGAAGGAAACCCTTGGGAAATATATAAAGGTAATGTTAGGATATAATTTATCTATTTTACCAAAAATATATAATGAAATGTTTATTTAATTTTAATTATTACTTATAGAGTTTGTTTATTTAAGAAAATTCCTGTCCATCTATCATGCCTTTACAGGAAGATAAACAATGCTATCTCTGCTCAATCATAGAGGTAATCTTGATTTTTTTATAGTAAAATCATTATCCATGGAATTAATTTATTGTTTCATATTTATGTTTAATTTATTTCTTTTTAATATCACTCAAATAATATTTTTTTTCTTATATAGGTGGATTATTATTTTTAGTTGGGGTGGTCTATCCATATTTCATGCATTTCTGTACCAAAAATTACATAAAATTCTTCTCCCTCAAAACATTTTCACCCCTACACTGTTTGATTTATCAATTTCTTTCAAGTTCTCTCCACTTCCTTTATAAGAATAGAAATGGTGTTGTCTCTACTCAATCAAAGAATAAATCTTGATGTTTTCATAGTCAAATCATTGTCTATAGAATTAATGTACTATTTCATATTTATGTTTAATTTATTTCTTTTTAGTATCACTCACATAATAATTGTTTTCTTATATAAGTGGATTCTTTTGTTTGAGTTGGGGTGGTATGTCCATATTTCATGCCTTTATACACCTAAACTTTGATAGAATTCTTCTCCCTAAATTTTTTTTCACCTAAGCAGTGTTATATTTATCACTTTATTTAAAGTTCTCTCCACTACCTTTGCAGGAAGAGGAATGAAACTGCCTCTACTCAATCAGAGAGGTAATCTTGATATTTTCATAGTAAAATATTTCTCCATACAATTAATGTATTTTTTAATATTTTTTTTAATTTATTTATTTTTAGTATCACTCACATAATAGTTTTTCTATTATACAGGTGGATTTTTTTTGTTCGAGTTGGGGTGGTCGGTCCATCTTTAATTCCTTTCTACATTATAACTTCAACAAAATTCTTCTCCCTAAAAGAATTTCAACCCTATAATGTTGACATTTATCAATTTCCTTCAAGTTTCCTCTACTTCTCATTCACATAGGTAATATTGATGTTTCCAAATTAAAATAATTTTCCATAGAAATACTGTATTATTTCATATTTATGTTTAATTTAGTTCTTTTTCATATTACTCATATAATAATTGTTTTCTTATATAGGTGAATTGTTTTTTTGAGTAGGGTTGGTTTGTTCAAAGATTCTCATGAAGTGTTGATAGTTTGAAAAATAAAGTCAATGTATATCATGGAAACATTGATAGTTATATTTTTTTTGAGACTTTGGAATGTGTAGGAATCAGCCACACCTCAATCTGATACACAATGTGACCGGTATGAATCCAAGTACTTCTTTTTATTTAAAATTTACATTAATTTTAGTAAAATAGAAAACTAACATACTCAAAACCGAAAATAAATATTAGTATTGTTTTAATACTTTAATAAAACAATCTATCAGTCGTTTTTGACATGTAAGAATCAGCCACACCACAATCCGATACATGATTTTTTTGGTAGGAATCAATGTGTCTGTTATCAGTTTAAAATCAACATTTTAGTTCAAATTTTTTTAGTCATTTAAAATAAATCAAACATGATCAGTTTTTATTTATAACTTAGGAAAATGATTTATAAGTCATTTTTGATTTGTAGGAATTAATTTCACATCAAAATGATACACTATGTGATCATAATGATTCAAAAATGCGTGTTTCTTGTTTTAAAATGACATTTTAGTAAAAAAGACAATTAACATACTCAAAAATGAGAAAATGAATTCATATTATTATTATAATTTAGAAAAATGATCTATAAATAATTTGATATGTTTAATAATCATCATCACCTCAATCTGACCCACGGTGTGATCGGTATGACTCAATGTATGTATTTTTATTTATAATTGACATCAATTTTAGTAAAATGGACAAACTACCTACTGAAAATTGAGAAAACACATTCAGATTATTTTGATACTTTACAAAAATGATCCATAAGTAATTTTTAATGTTTATGAGTCATTATAACCTCAATTCGATACATGATGTGCCCGATATTATTTAAAGTGTCCGTTATCAGTTTAAAATTGACATTTTAGTTCCAAAAACGTCACTCACTAAAAAAATGATCAAACACACTCAGATTTTCTTGATAATTTAGTGAAAAAATTTGTATGTCATTTGTGGAATATAGTAATTCGTTTCACATCAAACTGATACACAATGTGATCAGAATGAGTCAAAAGTTCATGTATCCAGTTTAATATGACATATTAGTAGAAAAGATAATTGGTGTACTCAAAACTGAGGAAACACATTCAAATTGATTTGATACTTCAGGAAAATGAACCAAAATTATTTTGAGACCTATTGGAATCATAAAAAACTCAATCCAACTCATGGTGTAACTGGTATGACTCCAAGTGCATCTTTTTATTTAAAATTAACATCAATTTTAGTAAAATGGAAAACTGACCTACTCAAAATTGAGAAAATGCATTCAGATTGTTTTGATACATTAAAAAAATTATCCATAAGTCATTTTTGATGTGTATAAATCATCCACACCTCAATATGATACATTATGTTTTCGGTGTGGCATAAATTTTCTATTATCAGTTTAAAATTGATATTTTAGTTTAAAAACGTATCTCTAACTGAAAACTGATAAAACACACTTATATTTTCTTAATAATTTAGGACAACAATTCATAAGTCATATGTGATGTGTAAGAATCAATTTCACATCAAAATGATACAATATGTGATCAAAATGAGTCAAAAGTACGTGTTTTTCATTTAAAATGACATTTTAGTAAAAAAGACAAATTTCATACTCAAAACTAAGAAAACACATTCAGATTGTTTTGATACATCAGGGAAATGATGTACAAGTCATTTTAGACCCTTTTGAATCAGATTCACCTCAATATGACACACCTTGTAACTGGTATGACTCCAAGTGCATCTTTTATTTAAAATTGACATCAATTTTAGTAAAATTAACATCAATTTTAGTAAAATTAACATCAATTTTAATAAAATTAACACTTTATGTTAATTTATATCTTTATATTATTACTAACATAAGAATTGTTTTCTTATATTGGTGAGTTATTTTTCTCTAATAGAGGTGGTCTGTTCAATAATAGTATGTGTAAGTGTTAGGATTAAAAGACAAAATAACATTGATGTTTTTGAGTTTATGTAATAATTTTTATTTATGTAATTGTATAAAACAATGTTTGAAATGTATATAATATAGTGTTTTTATTGTATTTTTGTTGTAAATTTCATTTTATTTAAACTCTATTTTGGGACTTGTTTTTGTTGATATATGGTGTGTTTCTGGTGTTGCGGTGTGCTGTTACAACACATTATAGTGGGGTTGTAATGTGCTGTTGTAGCACACTACAATATGGCCTTTATTAGTTCTTTTAAATTCGTTGATAAAAGAATCTTTTATCAGTGCTTTTAAAAGTGTTCATAAAGGTACACTTTATCAGCACTTATAGAAGTGATGATAAAAGATCCTTTATCAACACTGATAAAATTATAAGTATTTTAATCTTGCTCTGGTAGTCAAAACTTTTCTAGCACTAATAAAGGCCATTATATCACTATTAAAGGCTTATTTTGTAGTAGTGTCTATCGGGATTCAACACCAAGTGTAGATATATATAAAATACTTGCACTATTTTCTTCTTAAATAACCCAAATAATTTTTATTAGTGTCTTGTATTTGTTTTTAACCATGAGTAAAGATAATTATTAGTCTTTGATAATATTTTTGAGATGTTTTATAGTGAATGAAATACCTTGATAATTATATAAAAGGTTTTGAGCTTATTTGATGAAGTTATGGAATTTTGAGTTGAAGGTGAAATTTTAAAAAGCATTCCATATATAAAGGTACTCATGATGATTTGTGATAATACTTATTAAGCTACACTAAATACATTAAGTCACTCAAGATGATACATAATATTACTTCTTAAGCTCAACTAAATACATAGAGGTACTCAATATGACACACAAGAGTACTTTTGAAATTACATTGAGTACATAATGTTACTAAAGATGATATGTAAGAGTACTTATCAAGTTGTATTAAATACGTAAAATTACTAAGTATAATACATAGATGTAATTATAAAGTTACACTGAATACATAAAGGCACTCAATATGATAAATAAGAGTACTTCTAAAGTTATATTAGAATACTTAAGGGTTGATCATAAGAAATATGTAAAGGTTACCCGTACCGTGTAGACTATAAATTTAAAAATTCTAGATCCCCAATGTGACATTTAAGGGACACTTTTCATGGTAATTAAAGGTCAATATATATGAGTTACTTTTCATGATACATTAAGGTCAATATATATGGGTTTATAGATAAAATGTAAATGTTAATATGTAAGGGTTTCTCACCATAAATTTGAAAAATTCTTAGATCCTCACTATGATATGTAAGGGTTAACATGATGATATATAAGGGTTAATAAGAGGAGGAATAAAGGTTACCAATTAAGAAACTAATAACTGAAGGATATGATATATCTGTCTCATATTAAATGATATTCCTATAAAAGGATATTATCTCCTAGATTTCAAAATCAAGTGATGCTTTGTTAGAATTGATATACTAAAATATTACAATGATAATGGTTGTGCCATGATTTTAGTCAAGTAAAAAGGATAAATTATTGAGAGGTTAACTTCTATATTATTTTATTATTTTCACATATGACAACTTTAAAGTCATTAATGATGATTTAAGCTTTTTTATTTACTGTAAGATTCACTTAAACAAGCTAAATTCAAAAAAGAGGGAGATTAAAATAAAGAGGATCCCTTATTGAGTTAGTTAATTTTTTATGTACATGACTACCTCTAAATACAATAATACTGAGTTGAAGAGTTATTTCTGAAATATTGAGAATATAACATAATAAACCAACTTAAATATTCCATTAATTCATATTTTTTAAGAAATAAAAATAGATTCTGAAAGTTTAAATAGTTTAAGTTGAGAATTTGAACATTATGGTTTCAAAAAGAAGCGAGTAAGGGATACTATTATGTAACTATTGTAAATTTAATAAGTTGAAGATCTTAAGGAAATGATCATATTTTGATTCTGATTATTATGAAGGATCAGAGTATGATCAACAATCTATTTGGGAGAAGTCTAGAGATAAATTGATCTTACTCATAATATTATGTAATATTATTACAAATCAGTGGGAGTTAATATAAAAAACCAATGGGATGATTTAACTAATGGGAAATAATTTTGGTTTAAATATTATACATTCCCATACCAATTTTAATCTTTATTGATATTAGTGTAAAATTTGTGACTTGGACTCAACCCAAACACAACAAGGATGTAGTCACCCAAATTAGGGGCAGACTTTGTAAAAATATTGTGCAGTCCATGTTACTTTTATTTCTACTGTATATATGTGAAATGTAGATATAAATCTTGAGAGTATCCTAATCCAATGAAATCATAGAGTTTAATTTTATATAGTAAATTGTAAAAATGAAATTAACAAAAATTAACCCCATTATTAGTGTTATATCAGTTTCTTGGTTTCTTCAATTGGTATCAGAGTAAATCTAAGTTTCCTTTGAGTTATACTTTTTTGGTTGTATTTGAAAATAGAGAATTTAAATATTATCAACAATAGAGGTATCCCCACATTAAATGAAAATAATTATCCTGGATGAAAGAATATGATGATTTCTTATCTTATTTTTCTTATCTTAGAAGTCATTGATGCTACTTCAGTGGATTTTACATAATTTGAGAGATATTATTCCATGAAATTTATTGATGAAATAAATTTAAAGGTTGATGGAAAAATAAGGAATATAATTTTTATATCCTTATTTGATAAAGTTTTTATACAATTTATGAAACTCAAAACAACCAAAGACATGGGTGATAATCTAGAAAATATATTTGAAGTGAATTTAAAAGTGAAATAATCTAAGATTTAGATTTAAAAATTTAAGTTTTATGACATAAGAATGGTTAATGATGAGACTATTAATGATTATTTCACAAAACTAAATATTTTTTTTCTTCAGTAATATCAAATTATTTGGAGAAAAATTGAAATAATTAACCATTTTCAAGTATCTGATGAGAAATTTCCATGATATTTTTTATGTAAAGGTTTCTACTTTGGGAGATAGAGATTATTTTTTACTTGATGATAAAAATATTTTATTATTTCATATGAAATAAGAATGGATCCTATTTCTAAGAAAAATATGAAATATTAAAAGGAATTTTTTTAAATACTATAAAAAATATCAAGCATAAATAAAGAGAAAATGATATATCCTAAGAATTTGAAAGGGATGGAGAGTATTCAAGAATAGTGTCTCTTATATCAAATAATTTTAGAAGTGGAAATGGAAATTACAAAGGAAATTTTCTACTAAAATGTGGTAAATATAGTTAAAGTTGTCAATTTTCGATTGGTTTTATAAATAGGTCATATGGTGAGTAATAAAATTAAGATAAATAAGAGAAACTAAAAATAATTAATGAGTTAAGATCTCAAAATAAGTCAAAATGCCTTTTGAGAGAAAGAATTCATTAAAAAAAGAAGAGAAGGAGGATGTTATGAAAGTTAGAGGAGGAATAATCCACCAAAATTATTCAATCTATAGAAGACATTATTTAAATGTTTATAAAACTCATTGATCATGTTGAAAAACATAAATAAATCTCAAGAATTTATTAAGAATCTGAAGAGACTTACATTGAATATGTGTTGAAAACTCACATTGAAGCATGAATTGATCAAAACACTAAAATAAAGAGAGAAAATTGATTTATAAGGAATGATAATGAGAAGATAAAGGTAATTAAAGATGAATTTAACAATAATATGAAGGACATTATTTATGAAATTAAACCACCCAAAGTAAAAATTATTGGACAAAACAAAATGTTGAAATATTTTGAAGAGAAATCAACCGTTAATAATGAGGAATTAAACATAAAAGAATCAAGGTTTATTAAATATAAAAAGATCCAAAATAATATGAGATATGAATATAAAAAATCTATGAATGTAAATTCCAATCTATTATAAAATCTCATGTTTTCTTTCTCAAAAACCCAAGAAAAAGTTTCATATGTGAATCACAAGAATGTTAAATATTTTTTAGATGATAGTACAAGTACTACAAGAATATATTTTAGTTTTTTATTGAAAAAATTCATAAGAAAACCAATTATATATTAAGTTAAGTTAGAAATAACTAAATAATTAAAACTTCCCCAAGGAAAAAGAAAATTAAAACTTGGAATGTACCTTGACAAAAAAAAAATTTAGAGATAGGTTTATTAACCTCATGTAAAATGAATATTTAAAGGCTCTTGTTGGTGTTATAGATTTTATGGTCATAAATAATATGTTTTATGGTATAATATATTATCTAATTAGAGTTAAAGGAATATTGGAGTGAGGGATAAAAGATCTAATAAAATTAGAAACAATTATGGGATGATGCAAACTGTGAATAAAAATATATCAAAATTTACTAATCAGGATAGACTTGAATGTCTAGAAGAAATATATGGAAGATATGACCAACAATTTCATTTTGATAAATAATTAATTATAACACTTCCAAGAAAATTTTTTTATGCAACTAGAGATGAGAAGGTTCAATGAAGATAAAAATATAATAAATCACTTCTTTTTTAATATGGGTCTTAAATCAAACAAGATAAGAAAGCCAAGAATACTCAATACTGTATATTCATATCATTTCAATTAAGACCCAAAAATATTAAATAATATTGAATAAAATAATGGAGGTACAATTAATTTTGGTAATTAAATAAATTTAAATATTATTGGAATTATTATGACTGAGATTGAATTTAGAAAAATAAAGTGCTAAGATGTTCTATTTCTTGATGCACTCAGACACAATTTCTTGTGTTTCATTTAGTTTTGTGATGATGGGAATAAATTAATTTTCTAAATAAATTCTTGAATTATTAAGTGATTAAATTATGGAATATTTATAAAGAAGGTATAAATAACTAGTGGTAACTAGTTATAAATTAAAAATTCAGGTGATACTTGTTATTTGAGCTCATACGAAGAGAATAAGTTGTGACATAAAAAAATTAGACATCTTGGTCAATAGAGATTAAAAAAATTTAAAATAGAGATGTTTTAAGATAATTAAACTAACTAAAAAGGAAAACATAATATATTTTTGAAACCCACACAAAATGGAAAATGACATAAGGAAGTCATAATATATTGATGGTTTAGTCCACAAGGCTACTTGAATTGATTCATTAATATTTATTTAGGTTGGTGTGACATAAATCATTTAAAGGTGATCTCTATTTCACAAAATTCATTAATTATTCTACAAGAATAAAAAAAATTATGTCTATGAAGAATAGATATAAATATTTATAAATGTTTATGATCTTAAGAAGATATGTGGAGAAAGAGATGAGGGTTCATATCAAGAAGCTGATAATTGATAATAAAATATATTTTAATAGCAATTTGTTTAAATCACATATTTTTAAGAATGAGATCAAACGTCATTATAGTTGTCCATATACACCCTAGAAAAATGAATATATAGAGTGGAACAAAAGAAGTTTTTGAAATAGGATGAATCATGTTAGAAAAAAATCAGCTCTCAATGTTATTCTAGAGATAAGTTGTGATTAAAACTATGCACATTTAAAATAGGTTCTTATTAAGGCTTGATTACAACTTGTATTCATATGAAATGTGGTATAAAAAAATCCTAAATTTAATTAATTCAAATTATTTAAAAATCCATGTTTTATGTGTAAAAAAATTTAGATCTTGGAAAATATGATGAAAAGGATGAGGAAAGAGTTTCATGGGATATTTATATAATGCAATATACTAAAAGAGCTGAAACAAAAGGCTACCCATATTGGTGGACTGTTATGGTGTGAATATTATTGAAAATAAACCCATTTTTTTTTGTAGAAATTGTAGTATGTTTTGGAAATATAGAATAGTAAAATATACTTATTTTTAGAAAAGTGAGTGAAAAAGTACTTGTAAATGTACTAGATAGTATTGATATTGACTTGGATCAAACTAGTGTTGATGAAACTACTATTGAGACTGATAAAATAAATCATTTAAGGCTAAATAAAGCATGTATAACTAGAAAAATATAATTGAAAATTAGAATTTACCAATTCAAACTTTAAGAAGTTTGAGTCTTGATAGCCAATAAAACCTTATTTTTCAAATTAAGCCACAATTAATTACTAAGGTTGTTGATAATAAAGAATAGATAGATATGAGGAACAAAGATTTGGATTATATTGAATATAATTCCAATTGGGATATTATTATTATAAAAAAGGGAATAATATCATTGGAACCAAGTGGGTGTTCATAAATAAGCTCAATGGAATAGGTGAAGTTTCAAGAAACAAAGCTAGATCATTGTGAAAATGATACTTTTAGGTTTAACGCAATGATTTTGAAGACTATTTCAAGACTTGAATCCATGAAAAGTTTCCTAGATATTATAGCTCATACATATTACAAAATCTATTAGATGGATGTGAATTCTACTTTCTTGAATATAGATATTTAATAAGAAGTATATATCGAACAATATGATGGTTTTGTTCTTGAAAGTGATGAAATTATGGTGTGCAGTCTGAAGAAAGATTTATATTGGATAAAACAACCTCCTAGATCATTGTATTAAAAAATATACAATTTCTTAAGAGCCACGAAAATCACTAAATATAAATTTGAAAAAACTTTATATATAGTAGATGACCATAAGTACTCTTATTGTCATTATTTATATTGATTCAATCATTTTTTTCTAGAGACAAGAAGTATGATTGTGAAGATTTTGTAAGAAAATTAAAATGCATTTTGAAATGTCTATTATTGGATAGATGGGTTTATTCCTTATATTATAATTTATGTAAAAATAATAGTTTATCTTTCTTCCCCAAGAAAAAAATGATAAGTAATAGATGAAGAAGTTTTTAATGGAAGATTCAAAAGTATTTCCCACACCCATACAATTTGGGTGAAGTTGATGAAAGGTGATAAATGGAAAATTATGAATCAAATAGAATTCCAGAAGTTGATAATAGGTTTTCTCTATCTCATTACATTTAGGTTTGACATTGTTTTTGTAGTAATAATGTGTGTTGAGTATCAAAGTGATCCAAAAGAATCAAATGGTATATTCTTTTTGGGAGGATGTTATGCGAGTTGACTTCTCATGAAGAAAAACTAAGTGAATTTGAGCACTAATGAGTCTGAGTATGTGTTCGTTACATATGGTTGTACACAAATGATATAGACGAGATATAAATTAAAATAATTTAATTTAAGAATTGAGTGTATATTGATAATTTCATATGATGATCAAAAAGTAATTGATCTGTCCAAGAATCAAGTACAACACTCTAGATCTAAACACATTGATATCAGATATAATTTTATCAAAGAAAAGGCGATAAATAGAGATTTTAGGCTATAATTTGTCTCCATTAGGGATAAAATTATTGATATTTTCACTATGGACATTCCCAAGGTGTTACACCCTAAATTTTTTAAAAAGAAAACTATGTTCGATAGCATATTCGGTGTGCAACACCTAACTTAAACGGCCCATGAAATATTTACCCATTAAAACCTATCTATAGAATTGGTGGGTATGAATAGTATTAAATACTTTATTATGTATGTATATATATAATGTTTATACTCAATATAAATTATTGATAAATTAATAGTAATTAATCAATCAATTTTTAGTAAAGTATTTTTATTCTTCAAAAATATGTTTTCTTTAAAAATGATTTTTATTGATTTTCATGAAAAAATATTATAATTATTTTTTGGAACATTTATTTAAGGAATTTAGTTTTTAAAATCTGAATATAAAAATTTACTCTGTGTGAAATTTTGATATTTTTCAGAAAATATTGATTTTTCAGTGAATAGTGAAAAATATTGATTTTTCTTAAAATATCATTTATTTTCAATAAATTATGTAAATTAAAAGTCCCATTATGTTTTGATTATGATTTAAATTAACATAAGTATTATTTTTTTTTTATTTAATTAATTTAATTACATTTTAATAAAATTACTATTGGATTTAGTATAAAGTTTTCTTTGGGTTTGGAAATGGGGTTTTCTGAAAAATGTTTTAAAATACGTATTGTTTTTTCTTTTTAATTAATTAAGAAAAACATAAAAAGTAATTATATTTATGAAATTTATGGATTATATATCAATAAATATTAATTTATATTCAAATAATGACTATTTTTAGTCATATAGTTAATATAAAATCTTCTTTTTCTTACAAAATACACTTCTTGAAAACCCATTTTTTCATTGTGTTTTCATGTTTAATATTTAAATTAAAATTTTACAATTATGTGTATTGAATTTTAAAAAATGTATTAAATATTTTTAATTAGAATAATTTTTATTATCTAATAAGTTCAACTTAATTTTTGACCATAATGAATAGTAAAAATAGTAAAAATTAACTACTGCGATTAAGGTAAAACATATTTACTAAGGGGGTTAAACTAAAATGATAAGGGTAACAATGACCTAAAAAATAATCTAAAAACTATTTTTATGGAAATATTTATAACTTATAATGTCTAATTATTTTTAATACTCAATTTCTAGCCTTTTTTCATGTAAGAAATATGGAAACACATTTTTCTTTTCAAAAATTATAGGTGTGACAGTCAGGTCACTTATAAAAGGCCACCCACTATATTCTCTTATTCATACATTAAAAAACTTTTTCTTTGGTAAATACCAACCCAAATAACTTCAAAAATTACATACCTTAATTCTAAAATCCTTTTTTTGTCATACAGTCATTCTAGTAATACTTTAGATATAATCCTAAAGAGGTTGTCTAAAAAGAGGTAAGATTCCTATGCATTTTTGCTTTATTTCTTCATCCAAGTCATTAAAATATTCATCTAATATGATCATATGGTAAAAAAATATAATATATTATGAGACATTTTTATATTAATGTAATAGTATAAATTCATCTCCTCTTCCATAAAATGGGATATGAAATCATCATTCATGTGTATGCCAGACTACTACCTTGCAAATTGATGTCATTCGTTTTCCATCATCACCTATCGTAGATTGTTGTAATGATGTATTTAAAGTATATATATATGTATTATATTTGTGACATATTTATATTTATAGTGTTATTATATCACATATACCTTTTTTAATTTCTATTTTTTGGGAGATATGATAACATCGTTCGTGTGTACAACAGACTACCACCTCACGAAGCGATGTGATTATTTTTTCACTAAAGATTTACATAGAAGGTAATAAGGATAATTTTAATGAATATATGTGATAAAAATAACATAATAATTATTTTTATGAAATATTTATCATTATCGAAATATTATATATCATTTTATCTCCTACATTCCACTCATTGAAAAATGATAACGTCGTTTGTGTACGTGTGGACTACCACCTTCATGAAGTGATGTGGCTCTCTTTTCATCACCACACCACATTGATGATATATATAAGTATATTTAAAGAAATAATATGGTATATATGATATTATTATCATTTTTTTAAGTTAAAATATTACTTAACTTATTTCTATAATGATCATTGAAAAATAGAAACATTAATCACGAGTACGTACGACCTACCGTCTCCATGATCGTAACACATTTCATTTATCAAAACCATATTTCATGATTGGTTTTAAAAGAATAATTTATGAATAAATATGATAATTATTTCATTATTATTATTCTGGATATGTTGAAATAATGATCTCTTTGACCACGGTCAACACACCAAATCCATTTAGAAACAATGAACCGAACGTCCTCAAAACACCCAATGTGGACTTAACTCATTAATTATTTTAATATGTCATTAAAAAAATAAAATAAATGATTTAATTATATGGAATTAAAACTATAAAATTGTATTAATAAATCAAATAATTGATATAATATTATTATATAGGAGTTAAGGGACACACATGGAAAGTCTGGACTCAAGGTAAGGGTATTTCTCATCCCACTTTTACTTCTGTGATACAAATGATATATTCACCACTTGTTTTTATTATGTGGTGAATATAAAGTCCATTTTTCATATAATATCACGAATAATTCATAATCATGTTATTTTAAGTTTTAATTTGAATAAATTTTTCTAAGGGGGGTTTACTTGAAAGTTACCAAGTGGTAAAGAGTTTCTTAAATCAATTTCCTTTCATTGGGATATAAAACTTCTTCATTGAATTTGTTATGATATTATTATGTGTTAATTCATCTATAAATTTTTTAATTCTATATTTCCACTTTTTTGGTATGAATTTAAAATTTTTACACATAATATCTCTATTTATTAACTCTCGATTCAGTGATATGATCTTTATAAGGGTTAATCATCCCAAATTACCTTCTTTGGGAAATATGTTTATGATGTGAACCTACCTTCTTTATGAGGTGTATATACTGAAAATTTGTAATTTTATATCATTTATATCATTATTTTCATGATATTTAAAATTTCATTTGAAGTTATTCTTTCACGTGGTTTATAATTAAAGAGTTATCAAAGTGGAAAAGGCTTTATGATATAATCTATTTTTTATATATTGTTTATGTTAAAGGTTATTTTGGAGAAAATAATGTGATATAATTTTCTTTAAACAAATATATTTATTATCCACTGGTTATGAATGTGGTTAATGTGATTAATTTATATTTACTCCATTATTTATTGAAGAAATATCAAGAAAGTTGTTTGTAAGTGATACCAATATTGTATTTTATTTTTGATTGGGTATCTTTCTCCTATATATCCATGTTTTCTAAAGTGTTTAAAAAAATTTATTTTCCAAAATTATAAAATTTCCTAAATCCATTTACACGATCTTTTTCCTTTTTTTAAAATTTTTTAAAATGAAATTTCCTAACTTTTTCCAAATGGGTCGCTTTTGACTACCTTTATTAAAATGTTTGAAAAATAATATTTAGTTTTAACATTTAAAACATGAATGGATTTTCCTACCAACATTTCCATTATTTTCCTTGAATTTTCCATTATATATTTCTAATTTTTTTCAAAGGAAATTATTTTCACGATATTTTACAATTTTTTTAACAATGTTTTTTAAAATGAAAAGGTTATTTTCATCAATTTTATTTCTCAATTAACTTTTAATGGTATTTATATTAATCAATGTCAACATACGTTGTTTTTAATTATTCTACAATTAAAATATTTTGTAATAATAACATCCTCATTCCTTCAGTAGATGAATTGTGTTTTTTTCAAAAATATTGTTATGGAACCCGTTTATTTTCCATGGGTTTATCATGTTTCAAAGAGATTTTAATGGGACCCATTTCTTTTCTACAAGTTAATCATGTTTTATAGATATTGTTATAGAATCTGTTTCTTTTCCATAGGTTAATCATGTTTTAAATATATTGTTATGGAGCCTGTTTATTTTCCATGGGTTAATCATGTTTCAAAAAGATTATTAGGGAACTAATTTATTTTCCACATGTTAATAAAGATATGAAAGGAATAATAACCATTTTTATGAGTTTTATCATGAAATTCAAGCTCTATGTAATGTTTTCAATTTTTGGTTCTTGGACATTGCTTATACAATGGGTGAACCATGATAGCATTGGGTGAACCCATTATAGATTATATGATTGGTGTATCTAAATAGAACTCTAATGAATTGGGTAATGATTTTGTTCTTTGGAGAATTATATTATAATATATATGTATGGTTACTATAATTTTTAGGGATCTATAAGGGTTCTATCAAGATAATGTCTCAAGATTTTAACATATTTTTTATGTTTCTATGGGTTATAAATGTTTTCTTATGAATAATATTGATATCACATAGCTCATGATTATTGATGAATCTTTCCTTTATTAAATCCTTATACCATGTTTTCATTTTCATTGATAAAAGTATTGATGGGTATGAATACTCTTATGTTATAATCATGCACTTTTATTATTTCATCATACCATTATACTCTTATTATTATCCCTGATGACATTAAATTGTTAATACATATGTTCAACCTTACTGAGAATTTGAGATCACCCTTCTTATATTTCATTTTACTCAGGTTATAAAGATTTAGGTTGAATGAATTATGTATAAAATGGTTTCATATGGATGGTAATGATGGATTAATGTGAAATAATAAGAGCTTGGTTAGGTGAAAAAAATAACCATTTAAAGACATGGGTATAATTTATGTAAGAATTTTTCTTAATTTTATAAAACTATTAAACTAAACGTTCCTTGAAAATGTAAGCGAATACAAATTTTCCTCTTTATTTTTTAATTTTTTGGATGAAAAAAATTGGGTCACCTTCATTGGTATCAAATCCAGAAATGTAAAGTTCATGTTTTCATCACCAGATTCAGGAGTGCGGGTTCAAGTCTGTTATAGTTGGTATTAAAGAAATTTTTTTGACAAATTTGTTGATTATGATGTTTTAATGTGAGTTTATATTAATATTTATAGATACCATCATAGGTATATAAGATTAAAGTTTATAATCAATTAAAAGTCTTAAAAACCCATTTGAGGTTTTAAACGACGAGATAAAGTGATTAATGCCATTTTAGGAGATGTTTTATTATGTTGAAGTATATGTAAATATTTAGTTTAGTGTGAATTATTCATTTAAAATTTTCATAAATAAGTTTTATATTATTGATAAACTTAAGGGTCTATATGATCTTGGATATTGAGGTAATCATGGGAACACATGTTTTATCATATAGATAACCATGAGATTGAAAAGTGATTTGGTGACTAAGTGATTAATTTCCTTTCAAAAAGAGGTCACCATGTTTCTTTATTATAAATTTAAAGTTATGAGATAAGCTTTTAGTTTAAAACGCTCTTTTATAATGAGTTTATTTTGGAATTATTTAGTTTTAACTTTGGGTATTATTATTGAATTCTGGAGATTAATGTATTATTTCATCATAGGAAGGTTTTCTCATTTTGGGAATTATCTTACTATATTATTACCATTTTGGTTTTTTTAATGTCTAAATATAGGTGGAATATATTTTTATTCCTTTTATGGTAATATGATCCTTTAAAATTTCATTTTTAGTGATTTAGACATGAAAAACTCATCTTGAATATTCATTGTTTGGAGAAAAAGATGATAATGTGGTGGAAATTGGATAAAGGATGGAACTATAATTGTTAAGTAAGTATATTTCATTATGTTTTCAGTCTAGATATTAAAATAAATATCAAATCAAGGAAAAGGTTCTCGAAAAAAAAATTATCCTAGAACCTTCATTTCAGATGAATCTATGGTCTTTTCACTCATCACATATTTATGGTTTTGAGGTCCTTAACTTTCTATGGATCATTAAATTTTATATGATAAATGATATCTATAACTCTCCAAAATTATTTATTCTTCTCTTCATTATCCTAATATTATATTCCCCCCTATGTTATTCTATTTGGAAACCTATATGTGTTATTCCATATGACCTTCAAATTCCATTTTCTCTCTTATCAAGATGTTGTTTTATTAACACTTTTTATGATGTGGGTTTCCAAAAAAATGTATTTTCAAATGTAAAAACTTTTATTATGAAGATAAATTTTGAATTATGAGGATTAAATTTATTAAATGGGTAAGTATGTAACACCCTAATATTTTGAAAAAAAAACTATGTTTGATAGGATGTTCAACACGCAACATCGGGCTTAAATGAC
This sequence comes from Viscum album, assembly GCA_963277665.1. Classification (NCBI taxonomy): domain Eukaryota; kingdom Viridiplantae; phylum Streptophyta; class Magnoliopsida; order Santalales; family Viscaceae; genus Viscum; species Viscum album. The sequence goes on from OY728160.1 coordinate 393,957,424, forward strand.
CTATGAAATATATAACCGTTAAAACCTAACTGTTAAATTGGTGGGTATGAATAATATTAAATACTTTATGATATATATATATAAATATTTTATAATAAATATAAATTATTGATAAATTATTAATAAGAAATCAAATTAATTTTTAGTAAAGTAACTTTATTCTTCAAAAATATATTTTCTTCAAAAATGATTTTTATTTCCTTTCATGAAAACATATTGTAATTAATTTTCGGTAATTTGAGAAAATGTATTTGATAAAATGAAATTATTATTTTTGAATAGTATTATCAAAATAATCTTTGTGTGAAATTTTGGTATTTTTTGGAGAAATATTGATTTTTCAGTGAATATAGAAAAATACCGATTTTTCAAAAAAAATATTTTATTATCATTAAATTAATAAATTTAAATGTTTAATTATGTTTTTAATGTGATTTTAATTAACATAAGTACTATTTTTATATATGTATTCCATTTAATTTATTTTAAATCAAATTTACATTGGATTTTAGCGTAAGGTAGTCTTTATGATTAGAAATGGGTTTTTTTGAAAACTATTTTAAATTGCATAATGTTTTTTATTTTTAATTAATTAAAAAAACCATAATAAAGAATTATTTTAATGAAATTAATATATTATTAATCAATAAATTTTAATTTATATTCATACAATTGTTAGTCATAGAGTTAATATAAAATCATCATTTTCTATAAAAACACACCACTTGAAAACTCGCTTTTTCATCACGTCTATGTGTTTAAATTTTAAATTAAAATTTTAAAATTATATAAATTTAATTTGGAAGAAAATGGAATAAATATTTTGAGTAATAATATTGAATATTATATAATAATTATAACTTAATTTTTGACCACAATGAATAGTGAAAATAGTAAAAATTAATTATTGTGGTTAAGGTAAAAACAGATTTACCGGGGGGTTAAACTAAAAATATAAGGGTAAAAATGATAGAAAAACTAGTATAAAAACTATTTTTGGAAATATTTAGACCTTATAATGTATAAATATCTATAATAATTAATTTTTGTGCCTTTTGGTTTATAATAAATGTTGTTACACCTTTTTCTTTTCAAAACCTACAAGTGGTCCACTCACCTCAATTATAAAAGGCCACCCCTCTCCTATTTTATCCACTCCATAAAACCATTTTAATTTAGAGAATAACTACCCAAATCACTTTATAAACTTTAATAACATCATCCTAGAATAATGTTTTTGTTATAAATCCATTCTAGGGATACTTTAGGTATAATCCTAAAGAGGTGGTCCATGAAGAGGTGAAATTCCTAAATATGCATTTTTGTTTTATTTATTCTTACACCTCATTAAAATATTATTAAAATATAATAATATGGTAAAAAATTATCTAATATATACTTATATGTTATTATATTAATTTAATAACCTAAACCTATCTTCTCTTCCAGCAAATGGGATACAAAATCATCACTCGTGTGTACAACGAACTATCGCCTCACAAACTGATGTCATTCATTTTCCATAATCACCTTTCATAGATTATTGTAATGATAGATTTAAAGTATATATATATATATATGATATTTTTAACATATTTATACTTATGGATTTATTATATCACATATAACTTTTTTACCTTCTATTCCTTGTGAGATACAATAACATCATTCTTGTGTACGGAAGACTACCGCCTCATGAAGTGACGTGATTTGTTTTTCACTAACGCTTTACATGGAAGGTAATAAAAATAATGATAATTAATATATTTGATATACATGACACAATAATTATATTCATGAAATATTTATCATTCTTAAAATATAATATTTCATTTTATTTCTTATATTTTAACTCAATAGAAAATGATAACGTCATTCATGTACGTGTAGACTACCGCCTTCACGAAGTGATGTGACTCTATTTTCATAACCAAAACAAATTAATGATATATATAAGTATATTTAAATAAATAATATGGTATATATAATATTATGATCATTACATAAATTTAAAATATTACTTACTCCCTTTCCATAATGATCGTTTAAAAATGTAAATGTTACTTATGTGTACGTATGACCTACCGTATCCATGATCGTAACATAATTCATTTATCAAAAAAATAATTCATGATTGGTTTTAAAAGTATAATTTATAAATAAATATGATAATTATTTCATTATTATTATTCTGAATACATTTAAATAATAAAATATTTGACCATGGTTAACACACCGATGCCGTTTTGAAATAATGAACCGATTGTCCTCAAAAAACCTATCGTGGACTTAAATCATTAAGTATTTTAATATGTCATTAAAAATAAATAAAATAAATGATTTAATTATAAGGTATTAAAACTGGTAATTTTTCTTAATAAATAAAATAATTTATATAATATTATTATACAAGAGTTAAAGGACACACATGCAAAGTATGGACTCAAGGTTAGAGTTTTTATCATCTCGCTTTTACTTATATGATATATATTCCATATTAATCTCTTGTTTTTATTGTGTGGTGTGTATACTTTAAATTTTACCTATAATATCATGAATCATTAATACATCATGGTATTTTAAGTTTCAATTTTAATTAATTTATCCAAGGGGGTTGACTTGAAAGTTACTAAGTGGTAAAGATTTTCTTAACCCAATTTCCTTTTTTTGGGTTATAAAACATATTCATTGACTCTGTAATAATAAAATTATATGTAAATTTATATATAATTTTTTTATTATATATTTAAACTTTTTTGGTATGTATTTACATTTTTTTCACATAATCTATGAATCAATTAACTCTCAATTTAGTGATATGATCTTCATAAGGGTCAACCATCCAAACTTCATTTTTCTTGGGGACATATGTTTATGATATGAACCAACCTTTTTTATGAGGTGTATATAATGAAATTTTGGCATGTTATACCATATATATAATTATGTTCAAGATATGTAAAGTTTTATATTAATTTATTTTTTTATGGGGCTTACAATTAATGATTTACCAAAGTGGAAAAGGATCATGTTGCACTATAATTTCTTTCAAGATTATTTATGTTCAAGGTTATTTTTGGAGAAAATAATGCCATATTATTTTTATGAACCACATATATTTCTTCTACAATGGTTATGAATGTGTTTAAAATTCTTTATTTATAATTCCTCCTTTATTTATTAAACCAATATCAATAAATTTGTTTGTAAGTGATACTAATCTTGTATTTTCTTTTTGATCGGGTATCTTTCTCTTCCATATAAAGTTTTCTAAAATGTTTTCAAAAATTTTATTTTCTAAAAATATATGATTTTGAAAATATATTTTAAACTATATTTTCCCTTATTTTAAAAGTTTCTAAAAATGAAATTTCTAAATATTTTCAAAATGGGTCACTTTTTACTCCCTTTTTACAGATAATTTAAAATTAATGTTTATTTTTAACATTGATAACATGAATGAATTTTACCTCCGATATGTCCATTATTTTCCTTGAAGTTTCCTTTAAATATTTCCAAAGTTTTTTTCATATCATAATAGTTTGTTATTTTTATGTTTTTTAAAAGTGATTTTGAAAATGAAAAGGTTATTTTCCTCAAAAATATTTTTAATGAACTTTTAATGGTATTTAAATTCATAAAAATAAAAAACCCTTGATGTTACTTGTTATACAATGGGGATATTTTGTAATGATACCATCCAAATTCCCTCTCTAGATGGATTTTGATTGTTTCAAAGATATTGTTATTTAACTTATTTCTTTTCCATGGGTTAATCATTTTTAAATAGATTTTTATGGAACCTATTTCCTTTCCATGGGTTTATCAGGTTTCAAAGAGATTGTTATAGAACCTGTTTATTTTTCATGGGTTAATTATATTTCAATGATATTGTAATGGAACCCATTTATTTTCCAAGAGTTAATCATGTTTCAAATATACTATTATGGAACCTATTTCTTTCCCCCAGGTTAATAAAGTTATGAATTGAATAATGATTATTTTTTTGAGTTTTATGATGAAATACCTGATCTATGTACTTTATTTAGGTTTTTGTTCTTATAAAGTGATTATACAATGGGTGTTCCTAGATAGATCTAGGAGATCCTATTATATATTATATGATGGTTTGACCTTGATAGAACTATAATGCATTAGGTAATGAATATATTAAATGGATAATTATATTGTAAGTCAGCTGTATGGTTATTTCAATTGTAAGAGTTCTTAAGGGTTATATAAAGATAATGTACCAATATTGAAACATGTTTTTTATACTGCTATGGGTTATAAATATTTCCTTATGATCAAGATTTATATCACATGGCTTATGATTATTTATGAAACTTTCCTTTGTTAAATCCTTATTCCATGTTTTCATGTTTGAATATCTTGGTATTGATGGGTACGAATATTATTATATTATACTAATACACTTTTATTATGTCATCATACCCTTATGATCTTATTATTGTCCCTGATGACATTCAATTGTTAATTCTTACGTTTATACTTACTGAACATTTGATATCAACCTTCTTATGTTTCATTTTCCCCAGTTTATAATGATTTAGGTGAATGAATTATTTCTAGAAATGTTTTATATAGAAGATGATGATGACTTAATGTGAAATAAGAAAATCTATGTTAAGTGGGAAAATGATCATTTAAAGACACAAGGATTGTTTATGTAAGAGTTTATCTTAATTATCTAAAACTATAAAACTAAAAGGTCCCTGAGAATTTAATTGAATAATTTTTTTTTAATTTTGATGTTATAGGTTTTGGATGACAAAATTTGGATCACCTTCATCAGTATCAAAACCAGAAATATAAAGTTCATGTTTTTATCATCAAATCTGGCAGTACGGGTTTAGGGCTATTATAGTTGGTATCAAAGGAAAAATTTAGATAAATTTGGAGATTATGATATTTTAATATGAGTTTATCTTAATATTTATTGATACTATGATAGGTCTATAAGATTAAGGACGATCACCAGTTCAAAGTCTTAGACACCCCATTACGGTTCTAAGTGATGAGATCTTAAAGTGATTAATGACATTTTAGGAGATCTTTTATTAGGTTGAAGTATATGAAAACCTTATGTTTAATGTGAATTATTCATTTTCACTTTATAGAAATAAGTTTAAAGTTATTATAACCTTTAGAGTTTATATGATATTTTATTTTGAGGTAATTATGGGAACACAAGTTTTATCATATAGATAACCATGAGACTAAAATGTTATTTGGTGACTAAGTGATTAATCTTATTTCACAAGGATATTTACATATTTTTTGTGCTTATAAGATGAAATTTATGAGAGAAACATTTAGTTAAAAAAATTAATTTTGAGGTTATTTATGAATGATTTAGTTTAATCTTTGGGTATTATTGTTTAATTTTTTGGATTAATGTATTATTTCATCATATAAAGGTTTACTCATTTTGAGAATTATCTTAGCATGTGATAACCATTTTTTGGTTAATGTATAAATATATATGGAATATATTTTTATCCCTTTTATGGATAAATGATCCTTTAAAAGTTTATTTTTCATGGTTCATACTTGGAAAATTCATCTTGGATACTCATCATTTGGGAAAAAAGATGAGATTGTGGTAGAAATTGGATAAAGAATGAAATACTACTTATAAAGTAATTATATTTCCCTATTTTTTTAGTCTATATGGTAAATTAATCCCTTAAATCTATGAAAAAGTATATTGAAATATCAATGTTATCATAGTAAATTCATTTATGATGAACCTATTCTCTTTTCACTCATTGTAGATTTAATATTTTGAGGTCCTTAAATTTCTATTGATCATTCACTTTCATATGATTAATGATCTCAATCACTCCCCATAATTATTAATGATTTTATTACTTTTCCAAATCATAAATTCCCATATATTTATCCTATTTGAAGACCTAGTATGTGTTATTCCTCATGAAATTCATACATCCTTTTCTCTCTTATTAAGAGGATGTTTTATTAACCATTTTTACGACATAGGTTTCCAAAAAAATAGTATTTTAAAATGTCCAACCTTTTATTACTGAGATGAATTTTAAATTTAAGGGAATTTTTTTAAAGGGGTAAGGCTGTAACACCCTGAGATTTTTGAAAAGAAAACTATGTTTGATAGCATATTCAACATAAAATACCATGCATAAATGACCCCTGAAATATATGACCATTAAAACCTATCCCTTAAATTAGAGGATGAATAATATTCAATAATTTATGGAATATATATATATATATAATTTTTATAATCAATATAAATTAATGATAAATTATTAGTAATTAATCAATGATTTTTTAGTAATGTAATTTTATTCTTCAAAAATATGTTTTGTTCAAAAATGATTTTTATTTATTTTTAGGAAAAAATATTATAATTTTTTTTAAAATTTTAGAAAATTTATTTGACACATTTTTGAAATTATAATATCAAAATTTATTTTTTGTTAAATTTTTGGATCTTTTTGGAAAATATGGATTTTTTAGTGAATAGTAAAAATACTGTTTTTTTTAAAATGTCATTTATTTTCAATAAATTAATAAATTTAAAAGTAAAATTATGTTTTGAATATGATTTAAAGTAATATAAGTATTATTTAGTTATATTTAATCCACTTAATTTATTTTAAATTAACTTCACATTAAATTTTAGCATAAGGTTGTCTTTGGATTTAGAAATGAGTTTTTCTGATTTTTTTAAAGTGAAAAATATTTTTTATTTTTAATTAATTAAAAAACCCTAGTTATAAATTATTTTATTTAAATTTATATATTATATATAAATAAATATTAATTTGTATTCATAAAATGATTTTTTATTCATAGTGTTAATATAAAATCATCTTTTCCTTACAAAAAACACTTCTTGAGAACCATCTTTTTCATCGTGTTTGTGTGTTTAATTTTTAAACTAAAATTTTACAATTATATAAATTTTATTTAGAAATATGGATTCCATATTTTGTATCACAATATTTTATATTATATAATAATTTCAACTTAATTTTTGACCGTAATGAATAGTGATAACAATATAAATTAATTACCATGGTGAAGGTAAAAACAGATTTACATGATGTTAAACTAAAATTATAAGGGTCAAAATGACATAAAATCTTGTCTAAAAAAATTTTATGGACCTTTTTTACCTTATAAAATATAAGTCTTGATAATAATCTATTTTTGATCCTTTTGTAATGTAAAAAATATGGATACACCATTTTCTTTTCAAAAATTACAACCGTGCCACTCAATTCACTTATAAAAAGACACCCCTGTTCTCCCTTATTAACACCTTAAAACCCTTTTGTTTCAAAAATTACCTAATAAAATCACTTCCCCACATCTACCCCCAAATATAAGTGTAATGTCTTGGTTCCGGAAGCCACTCAGAGGTGCCTCGTACCCGATCGATCACATGGCCTCAAGCACATTTCCCCAAATGCTAGAGGTTGCCGACTAGCAGGGAGGGCCTTGGTTATGATAGTGGGGAAACTATACCCTCATTGTAAAAGTACACAATGGAAGAGAAAAAATATATTGTAGCGGAAGCAGTAAATATCCAACAACTGTAAACAACAGAAGACTAATAAAAAAACAATTGGAGCATAAATATATATAAATGATGCATGACACATATATGTATAAGAAAGCAGCCAAACAAGTCAAAGTGATAAATAAAGTACTAAACCAAAGTACAAAAGGAAAAAAGATGAGCAAATCCTCAGCATCACAAGACTCATCTTGGTCTCATGCTCTCCAGCTCCAATACAATCAAGTACCTTAAGTCGAAGGGCGCTTTCCCTTGTCTATATCTGCAGCAATATAATCTGTTTGGGCCCAAAAGCATGACCAAAACATGGTGTGAGACTAAATCCCAGTAGGCAACCACCCAAAGATCTATTCCTAACAATCAGTGAGTATATGGAAGGTAAAAGTACATAAATAAATAAATAAAGGAAGCACTAAGTAGTAAACAATCCACAGTTTAAACATTCAAAACACCACACAACATGTAACAACAAAACAGATAATACAACATGTAACCCTCTTGGAAGTACCCACAGCCTATCCCCTCTGGTCCTACCTATCAAGTACAAGCAACCCTATGGGCAGCACACATAGCCTCACCCCTCTGGTTTAGCTAAAGTATAGACTCTCTGAGGAAGCACTCACTGTCAATTCCCCCTATAGTCTCATATCATACTAAAGGTGCTCTAGGGAACCAATCATCGCCAATTCCCTCTATGGACTATGTTGAGGAACTAAAAACACTCTGGAGAAGCACTCAACGTCAATTCCCCCTATGGTGTCTCATCGTATAATTATAAAGACACCCTGGAGAAGCCCTCAACGTGAATTCTCCCTATGTTCTATACACTGGGTTCTCACATCCCTGTGTAAGTCAATCAAGTGTAGTAGTGCATAACGGCCCAAGTAAACCTCAAGAAATACTTGGCTATCATTCTACAGAACAATAACATAATAGAAGAATTGGCACACCATCCTATAATACTAGGCATGGATATTAAAGAGTAGCCTACAGGCAAACAAGACCCAAAGGTCAAAATAGGAAAAACATTCATGGGAAATACATCCAAAGCACAACAATTCACCCTATTTATAATCAATTATCATCTACTCAGAAATACCAGCATAGAAGAGAAACAAAAGGGCTAAAACGGTAAATGCGCAATACCCCGTTCATGGGTATTGGGTGAATTTGCACATAAAACTCAAATACCTCCTACAGAATGGCACAAAACACCTACCTCGGGGTTAAGAGATCAATATACTTGAACTTTGAAGCTTGGATCTCCTTAGAATGTTGTAGATCTAAGAAAATGTCTAAAATGTTCAACCCATGATAACTCAAAAAAGAAGATAAATTAGGAAACGAAACTCTCAGAGAAGGAAGAGATTATTGTGGCAGTTCCAACACAATTGAAGGAGGTAAATTTGGAGAACAGATGCATGATATGGGGTTCAGGGAAGTCTTGGTGCCGTATGGGTGCTCCGAGATGTTTCAGCCGAAGAAGAAGACACCCCAGTCCATTTGACACGACCCCAGTCCATTTAATGAAAAAAAACAAAATACACAGTGTGTACTTTTTAAGTACACAACGTGTACTTGACCTTTCCATACTCCGCTTTAGGAGGACTCCACATCGCCCCACACGACCGTGTGTGTGTCCATGACATGGCCATCACATGGCCTCCTACAGCAACGAAGTACACAGCGTGTACCCAAAAAGTACACGACATGTACTTCAAAAATTTCTAGAAACTCCTCTTTTCTCAAAAAATCTAGAAAAAAGAAAAACATACATGAAAATAAGATCTGAGTTCTTACAAACTTCTCCCCTTATAGAAATTCATCCCCAAATCTCCCTAGCGCGGTGTAGAAGAAGAAACCCCGAACAAATCTGGCCACTGTGATCATACATCGGCCTCCCTCTCCTAAGTCTCATCCTATACCCGCCCGTGCTGCCATAGTACTCATACCAGAGGAACAGACCAGCCACAGAGAACCTTCCTACTGCGATCAAAAATCCGGATAGGATGCTCCTCGAAAGATGCATCCACCACCAACTCGACTTCCTTGGGTTGGAAGGCATGAGACGGGTCAAAAAGTAATGTTGAAGCTGAGAAATGTGAAAGATGTCGTGCATAGCTTGGTACCTCTGAGATAACTTCAATCGATAGGAAACCATCTAAACTCTCTCCAACACCTCAAACGACCCGACGTACCTCGATGAAATCTTACCCTATCTCCTAATCCTCTGGTGTCCCAACCTCGGTGTGACATGCAGGAAAACCTGATCCCCAACCTCAAACTCTATAGGTCATCTTCGCTGATCAGCATAAGACTTCTGACAAGATTGCGCATTAGCCATCTTCTTCTGAATCAAATCTATCTGCTCTATGGTCTCCTGAACAAGACGAAGTCCCAGAAAAGCTGCCTCTCCTACCTCTAGCCAACATAAGGGTGATCGACATGACCTACCGTACAAAGCCTCATAAGGTGCCATCTGAATAGTCGCTTGAAAACTATTATTGTAGGAAAAATCCACAAGAGGTATATGCTTCTCCCAAGAACCTCCAAAATCCAGAATGCATTCTCGGAGCATGTCCTCAAGCACCTGAATCGTACGCTTGGACTGGCTATCTGTCTGGGGGTGGTAAGTTGTACTCAAAAGTACCTGTGTACCCAGAGCTTTCTGAATCCCCTGCCAGACCCAAGAAGTAAAATGTTCATCCAAGTCTGAAACAATGGAGTGTGGAACCCCATGGAGATGTATAATATCTCGGATGTACAACCACCCATATCATCAAAACTGAAGGTATCCTTGATCGGCAAGAAATGAGAAACCTTCATGGGCCTATCAATGACAACCCATACTGCATCATTCCCTCGAGGAGACCTCGACAACCCTGTCATGAAATCCATCGCGACGTCATTCCACTTCCACTTGAGAATGGGTAACTTATGCAGAAGCCCTACTGGTCGCTAATGCTCCGCCTTCACCTGCTGACATGTGGAACACCTCATGATGAACCCAACAACATCCATCTTCATACCTGGACACCAATACTGACAGTGTAGATCATGATACATCTTGGTGACACCAGGATGAACTGCCCAAACCGAGGAATGGAAATCCTGAATCATCTCCTCACGTATATCTGATGGAACCCATACGCATTCCTGGAATCACAAGATCTCATCCTCTCCTATGGTTCACCTAGGAATAAGGTCCTCTCTTGACACACTTTCCCGCAGTACTAGGCCTTCAGAATCTGATAGCTGCCTCATTCATACTCGATAAAGAAGTGTAGAGGTAAAAACTACAAAAGATTGAAAAGTATGGCCCTATTTTTCATGCACCTCCAAATGCATCTAATAGAATAGAGACATAAGCTGCCACTCATTGCTGGCCTCCTGAACTGCCTGTATCTGAGTCCTCCTTCTCAACGCATCAGCCACTGCATTTCCCTTCCCAGGCGTATAAGCAAGCTCAAAGTCAAATGACTGTAGGTACTCAACCCACCTGCGCTATCTCAAATTCAGATCACGCTGAGTAAAGATGTACTTGAGAATCTTGTGGTCAGTGAAAACCACAAAGTGATCTCCCAGAAGATAATGTCTCCAACAATGTAAGGCATGAACAACAGCTTCCAACTCCAGATCGTGTGTCAGGTAGTTCCTATCATGTGGCTCCAACTACTAAGACCCATACATAAGGACTCTATCTTCCTGCATAAGCACAACTCCTTGACCGATACCTGATGCATCGCAGTAAACTGTATAAATCTTGACTGGCTCTGGAAAGACTAGTATCGGGGCTGAAGTTAACCTCACTTTTATCTCCTAAAAGGTTGACTCATAAGAATCTGACCATAAGAACTTCTCCCCCTTCTTATTTAGACCTATCAGCGGTGCTTCTAAGCATGAAAAGTCTTGTATGGAACGTCTGTAGTATCTAGACAGCCCTAGAAAACTTCTCAACTCAAAGACGTTCTTTGTCTACTCCCAGAAAACCACACCTCTCACTTTCTCTAGGTCAACTGATACTCATACCTCTGAGATAACATGACCTAAGAAGTGAATCTGATCCATCCAAAAGTGGCACTTTGAGATATTAGCATATAATTGATGCTCCCTTAGTGTACTCAAAACAATCTCATTATGGGTAGCATGGTCATGTCAAGTGTGATAGGACACCAAGATATCATCCACGAAAACAACCATGAAGGAATCCAAGTATGGATGGAACACTCGTTTCATCAGTGCCATGAGCAGGCACGTTCGTGAGACCAAATGGCATAACCATATACTCGTATAGACCATACCTGCTCTGGAAGGTTGTGGGAGGTATATCATATGGTCTAACGTGCAACTGATGATAACCGGACCACAAGTAAATCTTTAAGAATACTCGAGCTCTTCAAATACAATAAAAGAGATAATAAATCCTAGTGAAGGGATATCGGTTCTTGACCATCAACTGGTTCAGCTTCTGATAATCCACAAAAAGCCTAAGGGTACCGTCTTCCTTCTTCACAAACAGGACAGGTGAACCCCAAGGAGAAGTACTGGGTCAGATGAAACCCATGGCTTGCAACTCCTCCAATTGTTTCTTAAGATCCTACAACTCTGGTGTAGCCATCCTATAAAGAGGAATGGACACTGGTGCCACCCCTAGCACAAGATCAATAGAAAAGTCTACCTCACTCTCCCGAGGAAAACCTAAAAAGTGATCTGGAAAGACATCTCTGAAATGATCCACCACTAGAGGAAAGTCTAACTGTGAAGTCCCCTGGTTATCCAGATAAAGACTAACAATCTGGTCTGTAACTGCTCCCAACCCATGATGCTCTGGACCCGCTCTGCTCGCCTGGACATCCCACTCGCCCTTATGAAGAAAAGATCCACCCTCTGGTGATACGAAACTCACCCTGTAGTGATAACCGTCAATGACTGCCTAGAAGGGAAATATAAAATCATTTCTGAGAATGACATCATAGCATGTCATCTCAAAAAATAAGATCCCATAAGAAGTGACACCCACCAACCTCAAGAGGGCACTCCTTGAACTGACGTACACTAGATGTTCTTATCCCCAACAGAGTGTCTAGTGTCAAAACATTGGCATAAGAAAAGATACAGAGCCCAAGGATCTCCACAACAGCGACATATATAAAGCTATTTGTAGCACGAGTATCAAAAAGAGATGAAGATAAAACCGAGGAAACTAGGATCGTACCTCGAACTGTAGAGGAGCCAGGATCCTACTCCTCATGGGTCTGCTCCACTGCAAAACTCTGGCCAGCTTTGAAGCCCTATGACCTTGCCTGAATACTCTGAGTAGATCCACCCTACTGTCGCTGGTAGCCTGGTGACTGACCACCACATCCACGACCTCCACCTCAGCATGAACGACTAGAAGAACTCCAGTTCCCAGACTGGTGAGAAACCGGTGGAGATGCTCCTATACAAGGGGTCATAGATGAACCTCGGTCTCTAGCTACTGGTGAGAAGACCAGATAGAAACGCTGAAGGTGTCCCAACTTGCCGCAAGATCGGCACTCCCCTGGGTCTCTCTGGAACGGCGGCCTCTTATGCCCACTTCTTCCACACTGGTATCACACCACCTGGATACCAGAAGATGCTTCTTGCCTACTCGGATATCCTCATGTAGTCTCTCTACGGTGCTTCCAGCTATCATCTCGCAGAGCACTAACTCTAGATGTTGAGCCGCCCTGGCTCACAACTCTAGATTCCCTCAGATTCTGCTCCATGATCAATGCCTGGTTGAGAATGGAAGCGATGGAAGTCAACCTAAAGATGTTCATCTGAGAGCGGATGTCCTATATGAGGCCATCCTCAAAATTCCTTGCCAGAAACAACCCATATCCTCCTAGGAAGGGTGTGAAATTATGAATCTCGGTGAAACAAGAGGAGTACTCCATAACCGATAGGGTACCCTGCTCAAGGCTCATAAACTCTTAGGCTCGGTCAGCCCTCAGGGTCTCCGGATAGAAGTAGTCATAGAAGATGCACTGGAACTCCCCCCAAGATATAACCTGCTGATGACCCACCTGAGAGATCACATCCCACCATCTCTTGGTGGAATCCCATAGCATATAAATAGTGAGATTGACTCTCCTCTCTGGAGGCATATTCAGATGCTCAAAGATTGTCATCATGGCTTCGAGCCATGAATTAGTAGCCTGAGATCCTCCTTCCCCTGAGAAGGTGGGATGATTCTGCTGCTGGAAGACCCATATCAAATCCACCATATACGGGGCATGAGGCAATTCTCCCTGAAAAGTCTGCATCATCCTCATGAAGCCTTCCCTGAACTATGCATCAACACCAATAACGGGTATAACTACTGGTGCCAAGACTGGCACAATAGGAGGATCTGCAGGAAGTCGCTGATCAGCCATGTATGGTGTATGATCATCACCTAGAAACTGGAATACAACTAGAGGACGTCTCAATGATATGACTCTACAAGGTCAAGCACACATATTAGATCAAAATTATTAAGGACTGAAAACAAGGAGTGTAATAAGATAACAAGAGGAATAAAACATTCAAGTTTTACAAAACATGACTACATGACGTGTACATTCCCTACACGGCCTGTTCCCTAAATCCATTAACATGGGTGTGTACTTTTTCCTAAGCTGGTCATGCAACACCCCAAACACATGGCATGTTCCTAAGACACACAACGTGTACTTGAATCCTCTTCCCCTGCCTGGGTCCTTCTACACGGTTAAGCCACATGGCTCTCCTAAGACAAGACTACACGGCATGTTCAAGGTAGACACGACGTGTGCATGACAAGATTCACCTGGTCCGTGTTGTTAGTTACACGACTTAACACATGGCTCAAACTACACGGCGTGTTCCAGACAGACATGATGTGTATGAAAAGGGATAACACCGACTCGTGTTTTTCAAGACATGGCCGGGTACCTAGTCCGACTACAAGGTGTGTTCAAGGGGAACACAACGTGTATAAGAAGAGACTCCACCAACCCGTGTTGTTAGCTACACATCCAGGTTCCTAGTATTACACTACACTGCATGTTCAACGCGGACACAACGTGTTTCCACCAAACTTTTCCCATCCCGCGACTCTACGCACACAGCCAACGACACGGTCACAGACTACACGACGTGTACATAAAGTACACATCGTGTACTTAAGAAAAACTATTTATTCCTGAATAGAAGAACACATGGCATGTACTTAACACTACACGACTTGTATTCTGGGTGTTTCCAGATAGTAAGCCTTAGAAACTACTCCGGAACCCATAAAACACTTAAACAAGCATTGAAAGTGCCAAATTATGATCCATGAGGGCCCATACTCCCTGAAAATCAGAGTCTGGCATCTTATACATGTTATAAAAAAGAATAATAGTGCAATGATCCACCAAATTCCGGTCTATGAGGGCCCATAACACCTCAAGAACCAAAGTTTAGTGTTCATCCAAACAATAACTTACACACAATACCCTATCAAACATCAGGTATCTCTATCAAGTCATCTATCACAACAACATGCATATTCTACACAACATCTCTCACAACAACATGCAATCACTAATTCATCCTAGATGACATGGCAAGAATACATGCAATGTGATTTCTAACAAGTTCCTATATGATAAAGGAGATGGAATACCCTCAACTCATTGGATTGCTACAGAAATAGAACCTTAATAACATCAATGGTAACCAAAAAAAACCTGTGAATCACCCAACAGTGAAATCAAATCAACTGTAAAATTACAAACCAGAAAAATTGCAATAACGAGGTAGATTGGATTTCCCCTGTACACGGTTTAGATACTCCCGAGAACAGCGTATTACCAAGTACCTATTGCTTCCTATCCCTGGCTAAAGTCTCTAAACAATAAGTCAAGAGAAAAGAAACCCTCTGATACCACTTTGTAACATCCCGGTTCCGGAAGCCACCCATAGGCGCCCCATACCCAGTTGGTCACATGGCCTCAAGAACATTTTCCCGAAAGCCAAAGGCTACCTACTAGTAGTGAGGGCCTTGGTTGTGATAGTGGGGAGATTATGCCATCATTGGAAAATACACTGTGGAAGAGAAACAATATACAGTAGCAGAAGTAGTAAATATCCAACAACAGTAAACAACAGAAGACTGATAAAGAAACAACTGGAGCATAAATATATATAAAAGATGCATGATACATATATGTCTAGGAAAGAAGCCAAAAAAGTCACATTGCTGAATACAGTACTAAACCAAATTACAAAAGGAAAAAAGATGAGAAACTCCTCAACATCGCAAGCCTCAGATTGGTCCCATGCTCTCTAGATCCAATGAAATCAAGTACCTGAAGTCGAAGGGTGCTTACCCTTGTATATACCTGTAGCAATATAATCTGTTTGGGCCCAAAAGCATGACCCAAATAGGGTGTGAGACTAAATCCTAGAAGGAAACCACCCGAAGATCTGTGCCTAACAATCAGTGAGTATATGGAAGGTTAAAGTACCGAAAGAAATAAATAAGGAAGCACTTAGCAGTAAACAATCCACAATTTAAGCATTCAAAACACCACACATCATGCAAAAACAAAACAGATAATACAATAGGTAATCCTATGGGAAGTACCCTTAGTCTATCCCCTCTAGTCTTACCTATCAAGTATAAGAAACCCTCTGGGAATAACACATTGTCTCACCCCTTTGGTTCAGCTAAAGTTTATAATCTCTGAGGAAGCACTCACCATAAATTCCCCCTATAGTCCCGTATCATACTAAAGGCGCTCTTGGGAAGCACTCATCGTAAATTACCCTTGTTTCCCGCATCGAGGAACTATAGACACTCTGGGGAAGAACTCAACGTCAATTCCCCATGTGGTCTTGCATCGTATAATTATAAAGACACTATGGAGAATCCCTCATTGTCAATTCTCCCTATGGTCTATACACCAGGTTCTCACGGACCTGTGTAAGTCAAGCAAGTGTAGCAGTGCTTAACAGCCCAAGTAAACCTCAATAACTACTTGGATAGTATTCTACAGCACAACAACATAATATAAGAACATGCAAACCATCCTATAATACTAGGCATGGATAGTAAACAATAGCCTACAGGAAAACAGGACCCAAAGTTCAAAATAGGAAAAAACATGCATGGTAAATACATACAAAGCACAAAAATTAACCCTATTCCCAATCAATTATCATCTACTCAGGCATACCAGCATAGTAGAGAAACAAAAGGGCTAAAACGGTAAACACGAAATACCCCGTTTATGGGTATTGGGAGAATTTTCACATAAAACTCAAAGACTTCTTACAGAAAGGAACAAACCACCTACCTTGGGGTTAGGAGATCAATATAATTGAACCTAGAAGATTTAATGTCCTTATAATGATGTAGATCTAAGAAAACGTCTAAAACTTTCAACCCATGATAACTCGAAAAAGAAGAGAAATTAGGAAACAAAACTCTAGGAGAAGGAAGATATTACCGCTGCAGTTCCAATGCAATTGATGGTAGTAAATTCAAAGAATGGATGCACGATCAGGGTCTTAGGGAAGTCTCAGCACTATATGGGTGCTCTGGGACATTTCAAACGAAGAAGAAGACACCCCTGTCCATTAGACGCGACCCCGGTCCATTTAATGGAAAAAAACAAAATACATGGCGTGTACTTTTGAAGTACACGACGTGTACTTTCCCTTTCCATACTCCGCTTTAGGCATCCTCCACATCACCCCACATGACCATATGTGTGGCCATGACATGATCAGTACACGACCTCCTGTGTCAATGAAGTACACGACTTGTACTCATAAAGTACATGACGTGTACTTCAAAAATTTCAAAAAACTCCTCTTTTCTAAAAAACTCCAGAAAAAGGAAATACATACCTTAAAAGAAGATCAGGGTTCTTACAATAATCCTTTTTTTATAAATCCATTCTAGGAATACTTTAGGTATAATCTTAATGATATTGTCCAAGAAGAGGTAAAATTCCTAACTATGCGTTTTTTTTATTTCTTCTTCAAAATACTTCAAATCTCTATTAAATATGATCATATGGTAAAAAAATGTATCTAATATATACTTATATGTTATTAAATTAATTTATTAACCTAAATCCATCTTCTATTCCATCAAATGGGATATGAAATCATCAATCATGTGTATGGTAGACTACTTCCTCATGAACCAATGTCATTCATTTTCCATCACCGCCTCTCAAAGATTTAAATAATGATGTATTTAAAATATATATATGATATTTGTAACATATTTATAATTTATTTATTTATTATATCACATATAACTTTTTAATTTCCATTCTATGGGGGATACGATAATGTTGTTCATGTGTATGACAGACTACTACCTCACAAATCGACATGATTCATTTTCCACTAACGCTTTACATAGAAGGTAATAAGGATAAATTTAATGAATATATGTGATATAAATGACATAATAATTATATTAACAACATATTAATCATTATTAAAATATAATATATCATTTTATTTCATACCTTTTCACTCACTGTAAAATGATAACGTCATTCGTGTACATGTGGACTGTCGTCTTCACGAAGTGATGTGACTCTTTTTTCATAACCACACCCCATGGATTATATATATAAGTATATTTAAAGAATAAATATGGTATAAATTATATTATTATAATTCTATAATGTTAAAATATTACTTACCTCCTTTCCATAATTATCGTTGAACAAATGGAAACGTTACTCATTTGTATATACGCCCTACCGTCTCCATGATCGTAACATACTTCACTTCTCAAAAACCTATTTAATTATTGGGTTTAGAAGTATAATTTATGAATAAATATATTAATTATTTCATTATTATTATTCTGGATATGTTGAAATAATTTCCTCATTGACCATGGTCAACACACCAAATCCATTAAGAAATAATGAATTGAACATTCTCAAAACCCCCGATGTGGAATTAACTGATTAAGTATTTTAATATGTCATTAAAAAAATAAAAAAATGATTAAGTATAAGGTATTAAACCTTTAAAAATTTATTAATAAATCAAATAATTTATATAATCTTATTATACATGAGTTAAAGGACATACATGGAAAGTCTGGATTCGAGGTAAGGGTTTTCCCATATCACTTTTACTTATTTGAGACATATTCCATATTCCCCACTTATTTTTATTATGTGGTGTATATAATGTAAATTTTAAATTTAATATCATAAATACTTAACACATCATGGTTTTTTATGTTACAATTCAAATTAATTTATCCAAGGGGGATTGACTTGAAAGTTACCAAGTGGTAAAGAGTTTCTTAACACAATTTCCTTTCATTGGCTTATAAAACTTATTCATTGACTCTGTTATGATATGATTATGTGTGAATTGATCTATAAATTTTTTTATCCTATATTTATAATTTTTTAGTATGGATTTATATTTTTTATTAAAAATATCTCCAATCATTAACTCTCAATTTAGTTATATGATCTTTGAAAGGGTTAATCATCCCAAATTCATTTCTTTGGGACATATATTTATGATATGAACCAACATTATTTATGAAAAATATATACTGAAATTTTTGAATGTTATATCATGTATATAATTATGTTCACAATATTTAAATTTTTATTTGAAGTCATTTTTTCATGGGTCTTATAATTAAATATTTACTAAAGTGGAAAAGGCTTTATATTATAATATCCTTTCTTTAGATATTGTTTATGTTCAAAGTTATTTTGGAGGAAATAATGTGATATTATTTTTATGAACCACATATTTTTCTTCTACACTATTTAGGAATTTAGTTAACATTATTGATTTCTATTTATTCCCTTATTGATTGAATAAATATCAAGAAAGTAATTTATAAGTGATATAGATCTTGTATTTTATTTTTGATTAGAAGCCTTTATCTTCCATATCCATACTTTCTAAAATGATTTCAAAAATTTTATTTTCTAAAAAAAATTCACAATAAAATTAATTTTACATAATCTTCTAACTTCTTTTAAAAAAATTTAGAAAGGAAATTTCCTAACATTTTTCAAATGGGTCACTTTTGTCTCTATTTTTAAAAATATATTTAAAAGAATGTTTATTTTTAACATTTATATCATGAATATATTTTCCCACCAACATGTCCATTATTTTTCTTGAAGTTTACTTTATATTTTTACAATGTTTTTTTTCAAATAAAAGTTGTTTCAAAATATTTTGTTAATTTAAAGTTTTTTAAAAGTGTTTTTTAAAATGAAAAGTTTATTTCCCATAAAAATGTTTTCAATGAAAATTTTATTTTATTTCTATTTGTCAACATGAAAAATATTTTTTTAATTATGATCTAATGGGTATATTTTTTAATGATACCATAATCATTACTTATCTGGATAGATTATGATTGTTTCAAAGAGATTGTTATGGAACCCATTTATTTTTCATGATTTAATCATGTTTTAAAGAGATTGTTATAAAACTAATTTATTTTATAGAATTTAATAACTTTTCAAAAATATTTTTATGAAAACCGTTTCTATTCCATGGGTTAATCATGTTTTAAATAGATTGTTATAGAACATATTTATTTTTCACAATTTAATCATGTTTCAAAGAAATTGTTATGGAACCCATTTTTTTCCATGGGTTAATCAAGTTATGAAAGGAATAATGATTGTTTTTCTGAGTTTTATGATGAAATGAAATATCTATATAAATTATTCATATTTTAGATCTTGGACATTTATTCTATAATGGGTGTGCCTAAATAGTACTGAGTGAGCTTGTTATAAGTTATATAATGGGTGTTCCCAGATAGTTCTCTAATGCATTGGTTAATGATTATGTTCTCTAGATAGTTATATTGGAATTTTTCCATATGTTTATTCCAATTATAAGGGTTCTATAAGGGTTCCATGAATATAATGTTCCAAGATCCCAACATGTTTTTTTGCTACTCTGGGTTATAAATGTTTTCTTATGATCAACATTAATATCACATGGGTCATGATTATTTATGAATCTTTCCTTTATTAAATCCTTATGATATGTTTTCATAACTGATCATCCAGGTATTGATATGTATTAATATTCTTATATTATGATCATGCACTTTTATTATTTCATCATACCCTTACTATCTTCTTATTCTCCCTAATGACATTTAATTTTTGATGCTTACGTTTACCCTTAATAAAATTTTTAGCTAATATTATTATTTTTCATTTCCCCTAGGTTATAAATATTTAGATTGAATGAATTATGTCCATAAGGATTTCATATGGATGATGATAATGACTTAATATTAAATAATAAAAGTTATGTGGGAAAAAATCTCATTTAAAGACATGGGTATTGTTTATGTAAGAGAATTTTTTAATTATATAAAAATGTAAACCTAAAAGGTCATTGATAATGTCAATAAATCCAATTTTGTTTTTGATATTTTATGTTTTGGATGGAAAAAATTGGTTAACCTTCATTGGTATCAGATCTATAAATGTTAATTTCATGTTTTCAGCACCTGATCTAGGAGTGCGGGTTTTGGGTTGTTATATAAGGAAAGATTCAAAGTATTTAGAATGAATATGTATATTCACCCCATACCTATCACTTGAATCATTTTAGGTTTCCCCAAATTTTTTTAATTCTATTTTTAAATTAGGATAATGGTATGGAACTTCTATGTATTTCTGTTTTTAATCCAAAGATGGGATTCTTACAAAAAAAGAGGAGAAGCAAGTGTATGGATTGAGTATGAGAGCATCAAAATCATGGTTACACATTTTTTTTAATAAATGTATGGAAATATCTCAAAAAAAATTCTTGATATAGTTGTGTAGTGTTATAAAATTTTTATTTGAGAAAGGATGTGATTTGATCTTATTTGGTGTGAGTTGTCAGGGGTTGATAACAAATCCAAAGGGGGAGATTGAAGAACCTAAAAAATTATTGCAAGTGTGGTGTATTTATTTTTTAACCATGAGTAAAGATAATTATAAGTATTTGAGCATGTTTTTGAGATTTTTTGAAGTGAATGGATATTCCCTAATAATACTTAAAAATGTTTTGATCTAATTTTAAGAAATAATGGAATTATGAGTTCAAGATAAAATTTAATAAATTTATCCATATGTAAAGGTAACTTAGGACGACACGTAAGATCACATATGAAGTTAAAATGAATATTTAAAGGTAATTAGGATGATATGTAAGACTAATTATTAAGATTAAATGAATATGTAAATATATTCATGATAATATGTATGAGTGCTTCTAAAGTTACACTGAATATATAAAGGTACTGAAGATGATATGTAAGAGTACTTATGAAGGTAAATTGAATACATAAATGTACTCATGATGACATGTAATTGTGTATCTATTGTTACAATGAATACATAAAGGTACTTATGATGATACATAATATTACTTATGAATTTACCTTAGAATATGTAAGGTCAGTCTGGAATTAATACATAAATATTTCCCAGACCATGAAGACTAAATATTTGAAAAGTCAAGATACACACTATGATATGTAAGGGATACTTTGAATTATATGTAAATTTCAGTACATAACAATTACTATTCATGATAATTAAAGGTTAATGGTTAATGTTTTTCATAGAAAATGTAATGGTCAATACATAAGGGTTTCTCACTGGAAATTTGAAAAAGCTACAGATCCTCACTATGATACGTAAGGGTTAAAATGATGATATATAAGGGTTAACATAAGGACACATAAGGGTTGCTGATTGGGAAAATATAAATCATAGAATATAATATTTTCATATCATACAAAATGATATTCCCATAATAGGATATCATATTTTGGAGATCAAAATTAGGTAATTTTGTGTTGTAATTTAAATATTAAAATATCATGATGATAGTGGTTGTGCCATGATTCCAGACAATTCTGAAAGATAAATGGTCAAGTGGTCAATTTTTCAATTATTTTTGGTATTTTCTAATATAAATATTTGAAATTCATTAATATTGATTGAATATATAGAAATTTATGATATAATCTCATAAAAAATTAAATTGACAAAGGTAGGTGATTAAAACGGAAGTGGTTGCCTTGTTGAGTTTATTAGAGGTTTTCAATGTGTATCACGACCTTTAAATACATGAGCATCAAATAAAATAGTGATTACTAAAATATTAAGAATAAAAATTCCTAAATTTCCTTTATAATTCTACAAGTTAATATTTTATAAGAAGAAAATATGGATCCCTAATGTTCAGAGATTCAAAGTTAAGAATCTGAGTATTGAGGTTTTTAAAGAAGTTCAAAACTCCAACTGTTCTAGAATAA
The DNA here is from genome assembly GCA_963277665.1 of Viscum album. NCBI lineage: Eukaryota > Viridiplantae > Streptophyta > Magnoliopsida > Santalales > Viscaceae > Viscum > Viscum album. The sequence goes on from OY728160.1 coordinate 393,980,346, forward strand.
GTGTAAATTCCATAAGTTGAAGTTATAAAATAAGTGAAAAAATTTAGATTACAATTATTATGAAGGATCAAAAGAAGGATATTTGTCTATTATATAATAATATTAGAGTCAAATTGATCACACTCATACCATTCTAAAAATGTTTTTTATAAACCAACGGTAATCAATATAAAGAAAAATCCAGATGATTTAACTATTGGTAAATAGTTTTTGGTTAAGAATGATACCATTAAATATCACTTGTAATATTTTTTGATATTAGTAAAGAATATGTGTCTCAAAATTTACATGAACACAACTTGGATGTTGTCATTCACAATGAGGGTAGAAGTTGTAAAAATATTGTGTGCTCTGTGATAATTTTATTTCTACTCTACATGAGTGATTAAGTGATATAATTCTTAATAGGATCTCGATTCTAAAAAATAATAGATGTTAATTTTAGGGTGGAAATTTTTAAAAAGAAAATATACCTAATTTATCCTCTCCTTCTCTATATTATATATGTTTCCTTGGAACTTTGTTTATCATGGATGATAGAGAATCTAAAAGTTTAGAAAAGGTTTTAAGTATGAATGACTCAAGATAGTGAGAGTTAGAAATGGGGGATGAGGTTGATTCTGTATATGTTTTTGGGAAATGAGAGATAAAAAAAAGACCTAATCAGAGGATAGTACTTTATAATTAATGGGTTTATTGGATAAAGGAGGAAACAATTAGTAGATAGATATACAAGGAAAGGCTTATCATGAATGGTTTTAAAAAAATTTAAGGGGTTGATTTTTCCAAGATATTTTCTCCAGTTGTTAAACTCATGAATATTCAGATGGTGTTTGGTATGATTTACATAGAAGGGATGCATCTACAATAGTTAAATGTTAATACCACATTTCTTCATGGACAATTATATGAATAGATTTACAAAGATTATCTAAAAGGTTTCGTGGAGAAATAGACTAGGATATTGTGTACAAGATGAATTAAATCCTTTTTAAGGTGAATTAAGAACCAAAGAAGTGGAACTAGAAGTTCAATGCATTTATATTGGAATAAAATATCATTAAAATAAATGAATATCATTTATATTAACCAAATATATTCAATGATATGAGTTTCAACATATTAATTATGTATGTTGATGACTTTCTTATTAATAATCCAATAAAGGAAAGTATTAATGAGATAAAAGACGAATTGTTTGAAAATCTTTAGATATAGGATCTCAGCCCAAAAAAATGAGGATATAGATTATAAGGGACTTAAACTTAGGAACATTATTCTTGAATCCATTTTAATACTTCTGGATGGTGATGTAATATTTCAAAATGAGTGATGTGAAACTGGTAACCCCTCCCCAGGATAGACATTTCAAGTTGAGAAAGGATAATACATCTTGAATGGAAGTGGAGGATGAGTACATGAATAAGGTTTCTTATGCATCATTAGTTTAAATATTAATATATTACATGGTTTTTACATGTATGGACATTATGTATGTGGTGGATGTTTTTAGCATATTCATGGATAATTTTGAAAGAGAGAACTATGAAGTGGTAAAGTGGATCCACTAGTATTTCAATGGTTTCAAAATCATGTCTATTTAGTTCAAAATAGATGGATAATTTTATAGGTTATAATATTCAGATTTTGGAGGGTGATAATGACACTCAAAGTAGAATCACTGGCTACATGTTTACTTATGAAGGCACAACTATGAGTTAGATATCTATGCTCCAATTGGTTGTTTTACTTTCAACCATGGAGGTGGAGTATATTGAAATAATAGAAATTGATAAGGAGTTGTTATCAATTAAGTGGTATTTAGATTATCTCAGAATAAGGTAGGAGGTTGGGATGCTATTCTATGATTAAAAAATGCGATCCACTTAGACAATATTATGATGTTTCACTCTAAGATGAAGCATATTCAACTAAAGTATCACTTCATCAAGAAGTTGTTGGATGAAAAAGTGATGGATATATATATGGTGGATGAATTATGTAATACAAAATATATACTGGCCTAGGTTATATTCCAAGATATACTAAGGTGGTGTTACATCTCATTTGGATTGGGATGAACAGAATCTTGTTGGGGGAATCGTGCAGTTTTAAAGGAAGACTAAAATTAGTAGGGTTTTGCATATATTAACATAGGACTTGGTGGTGAAGCTTGAAAATGAATCTAAAGTGGTGTATTGTTCGGTTTACTAGTGTAGAATTTTTTTTGGATATATTATTGGAACTTATGGAAGGAACGATTACAGATGTAATTTTTTTTGAAACTAGAAGGGTGATGGTTGAGTGACAATGAAAAGGTTCAAAAGTTTGGAAGTATGTAGACCAAAATATGTAATTACCTAGTCTAGAACTACTCATTAGTGTCTTATCTAGTGAATCAATGGAACTCAGGAATGCCTCCTCGTACACCAAATTTTTCCATGGATTAAAACAAAAATTAGGGAGACTATTCCCTCAATATCATAATCACAAATAATAATAAATAACTAGACAACATCTATAACACAACATCATAGTATTCAGAATCAACGAAACACATCCATGTTATAAAAAATAAAATGAAATCCTACAAGAATACATTATATATAATCGCCCACTAGGATGATCACATAAACAAGGTAAAAAATAAAGTAGATAGGCTCTACTGCTATACCTAATCTCCATATCTGATCCCAATCAAGCTTCTCTAGCATGATCCACTACAGAAGTTTTTCTTAGAACTGTATAATAGAAATAAGGTCTACATGTTCAATAGAGTTCCAATGAAGGGTGTGATAAACACATATCTATAGGGTCTCACTAAGTGGACATAATAAATTCCATTATATTCATGTGTATGCATGAGGAAAATGGATAATAAAAATAAAACGCACAAGCATGTGTGTCAGGTTTTCATATTATAACTAGGTCACCACAACAATGAACCATACATAATTTTTTCTATGATAAAAATTATTCACCTTATTCCGTAAACATTGATCCATATTGTAAGTATAAGGACCCGACCTTAAAAATTACATAATATTGAATTATATAAATAATTCACATTGAGGATCTCTTCAGGTTTAGAGTTTTAGGGAATTAGGACATAACTATTACATCTCAAAATATTACAAAGTAGGCACTTCTACCCAGAATCCACTTTTTTCATAAAATAAAAACTCTTGAAAAAAAAGTCATGTATAATTCCATGTTAAAGAAAGCATGACTTTTCCTTGATCCCATCCTTGACCCTATTCATCTTTAAGTCCTATGAAAAACATTTCAAAACTTGGGATGAGCATAAAAGGCTCAGTAAGGGTTATAAAACAGTGAATTAAAACATTTGTTCATAAAAACATACAAAACATGAACTCTTTTACTTACCTCATGAAATCATAAGATTTATGAAAGAAACATAAAAATCATAAATCATAAAGGTAACTTACAACATCCATACCATACTTACATTGTATCTATCACAGCTACATAGGGAGTAACATTGGAATACCCATCATAGTATATTCCCTAAATCTATTAAGAGAAATATTAACGTTTACCTCCATCACATTACCCAATGCATTGGAGAGCTATCTCGGGCTCACCCGCCCTAGGTTTATCACGGAACCACCCGTATACGTAAATAATGCTCAAGAACCATAACATAATCATAACAAATAACAAAATCATAAAGGAAAGGTAACATTCCACATTGAAATAATAAAATATCATTTCAGGATATTGAAATAATAAATCCATTCTCAAAATCATTTTCAATACCAAAATATGTAAAAAGAGTATTTGGTATTTATTTTTCCTTTTATAAACATTCCGGCTTGTTAAGGAAGCCAAAGATCAAATAATACTCGCGGCGGCGGAAAGGTCATTGTCACCGCTTAAAAAAACATTCCTTTTTTTCGTTTAGTAAAACACTTCATATAAAAAGATTCCCTTTGAATAAAATGAAAAGTCAAAGGGGTTTATACACCGTATAAAATAAAGTCGTGTATAAGAAATGCCTCAATGAAAGGAGATTGAGACGAAGTCCCTTACCTCATGTCCGACTTGACCCGTTCGTTCTTTAATCTCCTGAATAATAAACTAAAGTTAATTTCTACTTGATTAAGAACCTTTTTCAAGTTTATTATTCCTTTTATATCACTTATTACCATGTTATAATCATTATGTAATCATTTAAGTTAATAACGTTCATTTTTTCGATATTTGGTACTTGAGTCAAAAATGGAATTCTTATAATTACATGTTGTTCACGTGGTAAAAGGTTCATTATATCCAGAATTATATTCATGATTTGGGTATCATATATATCATATATATCAAGCATGTACATTTATTTATAATAGTACATAACATTTGGAGGTACGAAATGAAATGCACCGTTCATGGAGACGGTAAGCCGTACGTACGCATGAACACTAATTTCATTTATATTTCTTATTTTAATGGAATTAAAACATAATGATAAATAGGTATATTATAATTCGAGTATAATATCATATACAATATCATTAACTCTATCCTTTATTCATACCACATAGGGAATTAACAAGTCACATCACTTTGAGGGGGCGGTAGTCCGCACTTCCTCAAATGAGATTATCTTATTTACCCGCCATGGAAACCATAAAGGTTTGATATAATTGGGAAGTACAGAAGCATAAAGAAATTATAAACATAATATATATCATATATAAATACAGTACCATCATAATGGCCACCATGAGAGGTGGTAAGATGTAATTGAACAATCATCGTTTCGTGAGGCGTTAGTTTTCCATCCACAGAAACATTACGTTCTTCATCCATTAGATAGAGGTGTGTGTAAGTGTAGTTCGAATCCTTATAATAACAACATCCTAGTATATTGAGTATACTGGTGTTGTTACAAAATAAAAGAAATAAAAATAGTTTAGGGGTTGGAGAAACAAAATAAAAGAAAACAATTTAAGAGAAACTGTTACCTTCAATTTAGGCAACATCCTTTGGTTTAAACCAAAAGGACTTCTTAAGTGCATTCTGTCTAAAGTAAGGCTTCTAGAAGGAGGAGAGGGATGTAGGGAGCTTAATTGGTCAGATTTTGGACGAGACAAATGGCTTGAGAGGTGTGAGGAATTGCATAGAAGTGGTCTCTTTTTATAAGGGAGAGGAGGGGCTCTTTAGGAAAGAGTGAAAATATTATTTTATAATATAATGATATTCGGTTTCTAATGGTCCAAAAATCATTATGGTCGAAGATAAGATGACTCATAACCGAAATAAAATCATCCAATCAGAATTGTACATGTTTTGGATAATATTTTAATCAATATAATCTTATTTATTTTAATCATTTATTAATGAGGTAAATACTGTATCATTATTGTGTCATAAATAATTTAATTTATTTGATGTCTAAAAATTATAAAAAAAATACCATGATTTAGGAAATCTTTTTATATTTCCAATTAATATTTATAGTTGAACATATAATTTATATAACCCCTTTTAAAAATTAATTTACTAAAAGATATTTTCTTTTGTCATTTTTTTCTTTTCCTTAAGTAAATTATTCTAAATTGTCATTATCACACCCAAGTGGCTTAAAGGGGTCCCAAAATCGACCCAAAGATGTTAATGGTCATAAATGACTCAACCAATAATATTTGGACAAGTGTTAAGGTAATTTTGAATGATTATAATATTCTTTTAACCTTGAATTACCCTATTTACCTTTAACCGCGGTAAATAAAAGTCAAAAGTTACTATTCACCAAAAAGTATTTTCATCTTATTGAACCACATTTTACTTCTTGATAACAAACATTTATGTCGTATTTTTGAAATTCAATTCACAGAAGTGGTAAAATTCCATTTAAATGAAAAAGTCAGTTTTTTTAACTACCACTAAGTGGTGTCACTATTCATCAAAAATTGAAGTTTTTCAGAAAAATACCAAAAATTCAGCCTAAGCTATATTTGATATTATGAATTCAGAAATGATTTCTATTTTTTCAAATTCAAAACATAGAAGTGGAATTAATTAATTTAAAAATTAATTCCTGCTGTTAAAACAAATAGCGTGTTTGTAAGAAACAATAACTATCAAAAGATTGATACTTGTTTATGTCTAATTTCAAAGTGGAATTAAATACAATGACCAAAATTGGATTAAATAGAAAAAATATATTTTAATTCCACTTTAAAAACAATTAAAAAGATAATCTAACCATATAAATAAATTAGATTAAAAATCACTTTTGAATTAAAATACAATATTTTTCACTATTCATTAAAAAATGAACTTTATCAGAAAAATACCAAAAATTTACCCAAAGTAAAATTTGATGTCCCCATTCTAAATAAGGATTTTATTTGGTCAATCAGAAAGTATTAAAGTAACCAAAACTATATTTAAATAGGGTTCACCATTAAAAGGCGATAAATCGGCCTTTTAATGTAAATTACCCTTAAAATTAGATTCATTCACTTTTTATGCCTCTAAATTTTATTGGATTAATATAAATACATGTATAATCATATTATAGTTAGTTTTCTTCATTCCCACCAATACAACGGCTTGGAGTTAACTACCATTTAAAATAATAATATTATATTATTAGTGTGCAACGTAAGATTCCAAAGAAACCCGTTGTTGCGTATCGGGTACGCTATCGAACATAGAAACCCCTTTAAGATAAAATTAATATTTAATTCACAAATATTAATAAATATGAAAATCTATTATTCTTCATTTTCCTGGGATGTTACATCCTTCCCCCCTTTTGGAAATTGCATCCTCGCAATTTTTATCCACTTATCAAAATAAGTGGGGGTATTTATCCCTCATAGCATTTTCAGATTCCCACGTTGCCTCTTCAACCATATGGTTTTCCCACAAAACCTTTACCTGATGAATTACCTTATTCCGCAACACCTGCTCTCTACGGTCCAGAATCTGGACTGGTAGTTCTTCATAAGAGAGATTCTCTTCCAACTGAACTACCTCTAGACTCAAAACATGAGATAGATCTGGCATATACTTTATCAACATCAAAACATTAAAAACATTGTGTACCTGGGATAAACTTGGAGGTAAATCTACTCTATACGCAACTGATCCAACTTCATCCAAAATTTCATAAGGTCCAATGAACCTCGGACACAACTTCCCCTTCCTACCAAAATGCATCACACTTTTCCAAGGAGAAACTTTGAGAAAGACATGGTCACCTACCTCAAAAAAAAGATCCTTCCTCCGGTTATCTACATAACTTTTCTGTCTGCTCTGAGCTGTTCTCATGTGCTTTTGAATCAACTGAACTTTCTCTGCCATCTCTTCTACCAATTCTGGTCCCATCCGCATTCTTTCACCAACTTCATCCCAAAAAGCTGGAGTTCGACAACACTTTCCATACAATGCCTCAAATGGAGCCATCTGTATACTGGAATGAAAACTGTTATTATAAGAAAATTCAACAAAAGAAAGATGTTGGTCCCAACTTCCCTGGTAGTCCATCGAGCAAGCACGTAACATATCCTCCAAGGTCTGAATTGTTCGTTCTGACTACCCATCTGATTGGGGATGAAAAGCTGTACTAAAGTTTACTTCAGTACCCAATGACTTCTGAAGGCCTTTCCAAAAGTTAGAAGTGAACCTGAGATCACGATCAGATACAATGGAGAGGGGAACTCCATGAAACCTGACTATCTCTTTAACATACAACCGAGCAAGTTGATCTAGAGACAAAGTATCTCTAATAGGAAAGAAATGAGTAGATTTAGTCAATAGATCAAATCTAACCCAGATTTCATTATTACCTCGAGATGTCTTTGGTAATCCCACAACAAAGTCCATGGATATATTTTCCCATTTCCACTCTGGCACCGATAAAGGCTGAAGGATTCCTTTCGGTAACTATCGCTCTGCTTTAACCTGCTGACAAGTCAAACACTTCACAATAAAATCAGCAATATCTCTTTTCATTCCATCCCACTAGTAATTCTCCCAATGATCTTTGTACATCTTAGTACTTCTAGGATGAACTGAAAATGGAGAACTATGAGCTTCACATAACAACTCATTCTTCAACTATGAATCACAAGGCACACATAATCTCTTTCTAAACCTCAAAACACAATCATTATCGATGTTAAATTCATGCAACTTACCCTTCTGAACCAACTCTACCTTTTTCTGCAACTCACTGTCTTCCTTTAGTGCTTTCTTTATTCTGTCTGATAGAGATGATCTCATTGACACCTGTAACAAAACAGAAGAATTTCCTGCACCAACAACTTCTATGCCAAATTTCATCAAATCAAAAACCAAAGGATCTTTTTCCAAATTTAGCATGGCTAATGAGACATTACTTTTCCGACTCAAAGCATCAGCCACTTTATTTTCTTTTCCTGGATGGTAATGGATCGTACAATCATAATCCTTAATTAATTCCAACCATCTCCTTTGTCTCATGTTCAATTCTTTCTGAGTGAATATATACTTCAAACTTTTGTGATTAGTATATATTTCACATTTTACTCCATAAAAATGATGTCTCCAAAATTTTAAAGCAAAAAAAACAGCATCTAATTCCAAATCATGTGTAGGGTAATTTAACTCATGTGGTTTCAATTGACATGAAGCATAAGAAATTACCTGATCATTTTGCATTAGGACGCAAACTAGTCCTTTCAACGAAGCATCACTGTAGATAACAAACTCACCATTTCTGGAAGGTAGTGCCAAAACTGAAGCATTAACCAATCTCCTTTTCAATTCCTGAAAACAATCATCACATTCTTTTGTCCAGATGAACTTAACACCTTTTCGAGTTAACTTAGTCATTGGACTAGATAACTATGCAAAGTTTTCAACAAACCTCCGGTAATAACCTGCGAAACTAAGAAAACTACGAATCTCGGTTATATTTGTGGGTCTTGGACATTCTTCAACAACTTTTGTTTTTACAGGATCAACAGTTATGCCATTTTTTGAAACAATGTGACCAAGGAAAGAAATTTTTTGTAACTAAAACTCACACTTGCTGAATTTTCCATAAAGTTTCTTTTCTTTTAAGGTTTTCAAGAAAACCCTTAAATGACTTTCATGTTCCTCTTTACTTTTTGAATAAACCAAAATATCATCAATTAACACAACCACAAACTTATCCAAGAACTCATGGAAAATTCTATTCATAAGATCCATGAATACAGCAGGTGCATTGGTTAAACCAAAAGGCATAACTAAAAATTCATAATGGCCATATCTAGTATGAAAAGAGGTCTTCGGAACGTCGACTTATTTTACTTTCAACTGATGGTACCCCGACCTCAAGTCAATCTTTGAAAAAATACTGAGCTCCCTGGAGCTGATCAAACAAATCATCGATATGAGGAAAAGGATACTTATTCTTAACAGTGATGTTATTCAATGCTCTATAATCAATGCAAAGTCTCATTGAACCATCTTTATTTTTAACAAACAAGACAGGAGCACCCCAAGGTGATGTGCTAGGTCGAATGAAGCCTTTATCTAATAACTCCTACAATTGCTTCTTTAACTCTAATAGTTCAATTTGAGTCATTCGATAAGGGGGTTTTGAAATTGGCTTAGCATCAGGAACTAAGTCAACAATAAATTCAACTTCCCAATCATGTATAATACTAGGAAACTCATCAGGAAAAACATCAAGGTACTCATTTACCACTGGCACATCATTAATATGAATAGTTCCTTTGTTTTCAACAATATGTGCAAGGTAACATTCATTTCCATATTTTACCAGTTGTTCGACTTCCTGATATGTTATCAAAAGCAAAGGTTCATTCTTGTACACAAACTAAAAATCATTCTTAAAAGAAACCTCTTTAGCTCTGCAGTCAATCTTAGCATGATAAACAAAAAGCCAATCCATTCCCAATATAACATCAAACTCTACTAAAGGCAAAACAATAAGGTTTGCAGGTAGATTCTTTCCACACACAAGGACAGGAATGTTCTTATGTTTTCTTTTTGTCTCAACATTTCCTCCAGGTGTTTTTACCGTAAGTTCAGTATTCATATCATGAGATGGAATTCCCAATTTACTAGAAAACTTTTCAGAAATGAAAGAGTGTGTAGACCCTGAATCAAACAACACATTGGAATAATCTGAACAAAAAAAACAATATACCTGATACAACTTCATTTGATGGACCAACATATCCTGAAGTAGTTGTAAAGGATTTCTCCGCCCCTTTCTGCTTGTAGTCTTGATGATTTCCTTCGGTTGAGTTCCTTGTTGGACACTCATTTGCATAATGACCCATTTCATTACACTCAAATCATTTTACTGACTGTAAATCAGATTTTGTCTTACCATTACCCTGATCTTTTTCAGTGCAATTACGAGCCTTATGTCCCATTTTACCACATCGGTAACACTTACCAGAATTCAAAATACATTCCCCAGCATGATTTTTACCACAATTTTTACAAACTATAAACTTAAGCTTCTTACCATCAGAATTTTTTGAAGAGTTCTTTCCTTTCGCCTGCCACCTCGACCTCTTATTTTGTTGTTTGTCAAAGAATACATGATCATCGACAAACTACATTTCCACATTCTCCGCACAACGAACAAGTTTTTCATAACTTTTGAACTCACGAGAAGCTAAAGCCCTTCGATAATTTGGCTTTAATCCTGAGTAAAAACGGTTGATTTTACTATCAAGATCTCGTATGAAGTGTAGAGCATACCTTGCCAGTCGAGTGAATTTTTCTTCATAAGCAGCCACTGAGTCATCATCCTGCCTCAATTCCAGGAATTGTTTTTCCATCCTAAGACGAACCACCTTAGGAAAATATTTCTCCAGAAACATACCATTGAATTCATCCTAATCAAGAGCATCAATCTCCTCACTATCCCTGATATTTTTCACCATCGACCACCACTGATCAGCTTCACCTTCAAAACGGTAAACAGCGAGACTAACCTTTTGATGTTTTGAACAACCCATGACATCAAAAATCTTTTCCAGTGCTTTAATCCACCCTTCATCTAGCACCAGATCAGATGATCCTCTGAATGATAGGGGATGTTGCCTCATGAAATGCTCCACTACTGAAATGTTCCTCTGTGGTTGATCTGGCGGATCTCGTACATGGATAGCACCACCATTTATTGCCTGAGTCAAATGTCCATCACTGCAAAAAATTGTTCAGTTCCGATTCCGACCATCTCAGGTTGTTGATTTGGAAGGTTTTCTTCCTCCGGATGTCGTCCCAACATAGCTGCCCTGTTTCCTCTGCGGAAAACCATTCTAAACAAAGAAATATCTTAGGCGAAGCAACATGGTAATCTGGGAATGCTATATGATTTCAATATTAACATAAATTACTTTATAGATATTAATTTAACAATATCCTAACTCCTAAAGTTATCTAAACCAACCTCTGATACCAACTAGGAGGACCCGACCTTAAACATTACATAATATTGAATTATATAAATAATTCACATTGAGGATATTTTCAGATTTAGAGTTTTAGGGAATTAGGACATAAATATTACATTTCAAAATATAGGCACTTCTACCCAGAATCCACTTTTTTTCATAAAATAAAAACTCTTGAAAAAAAAGTCATGTCTAATTCCATGTTAAAGAGAGCATGACTTTTCCTTGATCCCATCCTTGACCCTATTCATCTTTAAGTCCTGTGAAAAACATTTCAAAACCTGGGATGAGCATAAAAGGCTCAGTAAGGGTTATAAAACAGTGAATGAAAACATTTATTCATAAAAACATACAAAACATGAACTCTTTTACTTACCTCATGAAATCATAAGATTTATGAAAGACACATATAAATCATAAATCATAAAGGTAACTTGTGGCATCCATACCATACTTACATTGTAGCTATCACGGATACATTGGGAGTAACATTGGAATACCCATCACAGTATATTCCCTAAATCTCTTAGGAGAAACATTCATGTTTACCTCTGTCACGTTACCCAATGCATTAGAGAGCTATATCGGGCTCACCTTCCATAGGTTTATCACGGAACCACCCATATACATAAATAATGCCCAAGAACCATAACATAATCATAACACATAACAAAATCCTAAAGGAAAGATAACATTCTACATTGCAATAATAAAATATCATTTCAAGATATTGAAATAATAAATCCATTCTGAAAATCATTTTCAATACCAAAATACGTAAAAATAGTATTTGGTATTTATTTTTCCTTTTATAAACATTCCGACTTGTTAAGGAAGCCAAAGATCAAATAATACTCGCGGCGGTGGAAAGGTCGTTGTCACTTCTTAAAAAAACATTACTTTTTGTCATTTAGTAAAACACTTCATATAAAAAGATTCCCTTTGAATAAAATGAAAAGTCAAAGGGGTTTATACACCGTATAAAATAAAGTCGTGTATAAGAAATGCCTCAATGAAAGGAGATTGAGACGAAGTCCCTTACCTCGTGTCTGACGTGACCCATTCGTTCTTTAATCTCACGAATAATAAACTAAATTTAATTTCTAATTTCTTAAGAACATTTTTCAAGTTTATTATTCCTTTTATATCACTCATTACCATGTTATAATCATTATGTAATCATTTGAGTTAATAATATTCATTTTGTCGATATTTGGTACTTGAGTCAAAAATGGACTTCTTATAATTAAATTTTGTTCACGTGGTAAAAGGTTAATTATATCCAGAATGATATTCATTATTTGGGTATCATATATATCATATATATCCAGCATGTACATGTATTTATAATAGTATATAACATTTGGAGGTACGAAATGAAATGCACCGTTCATGGAGACGGTAAGACGTACGTACGCATGAACGCTACTTTCATTTCTATTTCTTATTTTAATGGAATTAAAACATAATGATAAATAGGTATATTATAATTCCAGTATAATATCATATACAATATCATTAACTATATCCTCTATTCATACCACATAGGGCATTAACGAGTCACATCACTTTGAGGGGGCGGTAGTCCGCACTTCCTCAAATGAGATTATCGTATTTACCCGCCATGGAAACCATAAAGGTTTGATATAATTGGGAAGTACAGAAGCATAAAGAAATCATAAACATAATATATATCATATATAAATATAGTTCCATCATAATGGCCACCATGAGAGGCGGTAAGATGTAATTGAACAATCATCGTTTCGTGAGGCGTTAGTTTGCCATCCACATAAACATTATGTTCTTCATCCATTAGATGAAGGTGTGTGTAAGTGTAGTTCGAATACTTATAATAAAAACATCCTAGTATATTGAGGATACTGGTGTTGTTACAAAATAAAAGAAATAAAAAGAGTTTAGGGGTTGTAGAAACAAAATAAAAGAAAACAATTTAAGAGAAACTGTTACCTTTAATTTAGGAAACTTCCTTTGGTTTAAACCAAAAGGACTTCTTAAGTGCCTTATGCCTAAGGTAAGGCTTCTAGGAGGAGGAGAGGGATGTAGGGAGATTAATTGGGCAGAGTTTGGATGAGCCAAATGGCTTGAGAGGTGTCATGAATTGCATAGAAGTGGTCTCTTTTTATAAGGGAGAGGCGGGGCTCTTTAGGAAAGAGTGAAAATATTATTTTATAATATAATGATATTCGGTTTATAATGGTCCAAAAATCACTATGGTCGAAGATAAGATGACTCATAACCGAAATAAAATCATCCAATCATAATTGGACATGTTTTGGATAATATTTTAATCATTATAATCTTATTTATTTTAATCATTTATTAATGAGGTAAATACTGCATCATTATTGTGTCATAAATAATTTAATTTATTTGATGTCTAAAAATAATAAAAAAATACCATGATGTAGGAAATAGTCTTATCTTTCTAATGAATATTTATAGTCGAACAAATAATTTATATAACCCCTTATAAAAATTAATTTACTAAAAGATATTTGCTTTTGTCATTTTTGTCTTTTCTTTAAGTTAATTATTCTAAATTGTCATTATCACACCCAAGTGGCTTAAAGGGGTCCCAAAATCGACCCAAAGATGTTAATGGTCGTAAATGACTCAACCAATAATATTTGGACAAGTGTTAAGGTAATTTTGAATGATTATAATATTCTTTTAACCTTGAATTACCCTATTTACCTTTAACCGCGGTAAATAAAAGTCAAAAGTTACTATTCACCAAAAATTATTTTCATCTTATTGAACCACATTTTACTTCTTGATAACAACCATGTATGTCGGATTTTTGAAATTCAATTCACAGAAGTGGTAAAATTCCATTTAAATGAAAAAGTCAGTTTTTTTAACTACCACTAAGTGGTGTCACTATTCATCAAAAATTGAAGTTTTTCAGAAAAATACCAAAAATTAAGCCTAATCTATATTTGATATTATGAATTCAGAAATGATGTCTATTTTTTCAAATTCAAAACATAGAACTGGAATTAATTAATTTAAAAATTAATTTCCGCTGTTAAAACAAATAGCGTGTTTGTACGAAACAATAACTATCAAAAGATTGATACTTGTTTATGTCTAATTTCAAAGTGAAATTAAATCAAATGGCCAACATTGGATTAAATAGTAAAAATATATTTTAATTCCACTTTAAAACCAATTAAAAATATAATCTAACCATATAAATAAATTAGATTAAAAAGCACTTTTGAATTAAAATACAATATTTTTCACTATTCATTAAAAAATGAACTTTATCAGAAAAATACCAAAAATTTACCCAAAGTAAAATTTGATGTCCCCATTATAAATAAGGATTTTATTTGTTCAATTAGAAATTATTCAAGTAACCAAAACTATATTTAAAGAGGGTTCGCCATTAAAAGGAGATAAATCGTCCTTTTAATGTAAATTACGCTTAAAATTAGATTCATTCACTTTTTATGCCTCTAACTTTTATTGGATAAATATAAATAAATGTATAATCATATTATAGTTAGTTTTGTTCATTCCCACCAATAAAACGTCTTGGATTTAACTACCATTTAAAATAATAATATTATATTATTAGTGTGCAACGTAAGATTCCAAAGAAACCCGTTGTTGCGTATCGGGTACGCAATCGAACATAACAACCCATTTAAGCTAAAATTAATATTTAATTCACAAATATTAATAAATATGAAAATCTATTATTCTTCATTTACCTGGGATGTTATAGTAAGACTCTCGGTTGGTTGTCCTACTATGTCGCAACCCATAACTAAAGATACAGGGTAGGGTGCCTTAACAAGTCTCGACCACTACCATCTCTTAGGGTAGAGTCATGAATTATTACCAAACCTCTAACATCACACACAAGGTTAGTCCCTTACAATACTTTCTCACTCAAGGTAATTCTATATATCTATATCCTGGACTATTCCTTATCACTCAGGGTGGTCTATTCTAACACCTTCTCACATAATGTGAGGCCATACATATACATCACGAACACTACCTTATCACTCAACGTAGGGATTTATATCATATTCTTACCACCACCTTATCATTCAAGGTAGGTCCCTATATCATATTATGACCACTACCCTCTCACGCAAGGGAGGGCCTTGTATCACATTCTTACAACCACCATATCACTCAAGTTAGTGTATTATATCACATCATTACCACTACTTTATCACTCATGGTTGGGTCCAATTACATCCAAACCATTTTCTTATCACTCAAGGTAGGGTATGATATCACATATCGACCACTAAATTATCACTAAATGTAGTATCCATGCTAATAACTTCTCACTAAAGGTGATTACATCCATCCAATCTCATCATCCTATATACACATTCAACTATCACACACCTTTAAAAATAAATAGGGCATGTGGCCCATCCCACAAGCTCACTAGCTCATCACTACTGTTATAGTCACTTAAAAACTATCCCTACATCTCAAAGTATATCTCATCACCCCCTATAATTTTAGGATAATCAGATCAAGATCATCTCATTCATATAAACACAACAAGATAAGCCTACTTTAATCCTTGTCCCACCCATAAAGATATCCACTAGGGTCATAAAACATATCTTAATATTTTCTTATATACTTCAACTCACACTCATCACCCCATAGTGACTTCACAGCCTGAAGTACCTTCCTGAACCTAACCTAAAGGGACTAGTCCAATCCTATTCTAATTATTGGATCACAAACTAATCCTACTAACTTGGTACCATCTGGATCTAACCCACACTGAGTCCCTTAGAAACCCATTTCCAATTCATCAAGACAATTCCCATGAATCATTATTGAGTCATATCTTATATATTCTTAGAAGATCTCACAATCCATCATATATAGGAAAACCTCCACATCACACCACATCTAACCTTGGGAGACTTATCCCACTCATGGTACATTTTAATACTTAAATCTACCCTCAAGAGGGTGTTTTATATCATGTGTTTGATGTATAACCGTCTCACCCATCACTACTAGGCTTAAACCCCTAATTAATTCCCTACAAACCTTGGAAAAATAACCTAGGCTATATATGTCTTATCTGAAGACCATGTATCAATCCTAATACCCTCATAACCTCAATATAAATATTCTCCCCCTTAGCTATGTAGTCACCATATGGTCCCAAATTTCCCAAGGTACATGGCTGTACATTTATCACATATAGAAGACTCAAATACAACCTATATATTTACCTAGGGTGCTCTCGATCCCCATCCAATTTACATAAACACCAATATTATTGTAGGAATGCACAATATTTCATAAATAGGCATGTAGTTTAGTATTATAGGGTTCTCTTACCTCTAACATAGAGTTAACATCATCACAATGCTTTTCTAATTCTTGGAAGAGATCTTCCATGCCTCTCCCAACATTATATCATCACCCAAGACCCTGTCTCAATATTTTCATTTAAATAATTAATTATAAAAATTTATAAATAATTATTCAATTTAATACAATGAGGAATAATCTCTTAAAAACTCATCTGGTGACACTGCATCACTGAAACCATTCAAAACCATAAAGTCTCATCCTCCTGGGATGTACTCTATCTAAGAAAATAAAAATGCCCATAGTTTGGGATGATTCCACTATGATGTAGTAAAATTATCTCTGAAACCTGATCTGAATACATTAAATTCATCAACTAATTAAGGGTATGAACAATGAAGAAAACAAAGGTAATAACTCACCTTGATTTATTGTAAAAAATACCCAAGAATCACCCAAAAAAAGGGGGATCAAAGGGAGGATGGGGAGGGGGAAGAGTTAGCTAAAATGGCCCTACTTGATGCCTTATTTTCCCTAAAAATCAAGAGGGTATGACCAAGAAATGATGTTTTTACCCATTATTTTTCAAAAACTAGAGAAAGGTCATTTCGCAACATGACCCTAGGCATCACAATGTGATTCATCATCCTAGGGTTTGGTTACGATGTGACCTTAGGGGTTATAGCATGGAACCATCCCATGATCACTCCCAAATGATGAGACTCTCCCCATTTAGGGACTCATCATGGAATGATTCCATAACTCTAGGAAAAAATAAAAATCCTATAGTCAAGACTTCACGGGGTGTCCCTCCCTTTTATTGGATATAGATTTCACACTTCACATCACAACACTTCCCTATATAAAGCTATCAAAACATGATCCTCCTAGACATAATGCGACCAACCATTATTTGCACAAAATTGTAAAGGAAAATGTAAGGATTTATAATATATTACTCATTGGTACTCATAATTATTTGGAACCCACATCCAAAATGTAAATCCCATATGTAATATATTTTATTTTTCCAAAAAACATATGAGATCACCCCATTTCATGACACCCTTTAGTCAAAACATGACTTTCTAATATCATTCCTCCACCACAACATGACACCCATCAGTCATAGTGTGACCTCCAACCTTCACACCATGGAACCTTTCTAGCTATGGTGTGACCCCTTAAAAAACTGTTATCATGGATTTACCTTAATCTATCATGTCTTGATGAGTCATCTGTAGTAGAAAATTATCCAAAGTTCACCCCATCCCTACTTCAAACCAAAAAATTAGATTTCCTCTAAAATAAATGACCCATAAATCCAAAATTCATTAAAAAATAAATATAGTCATAAGTAATAAATTTTAAGAAATTTAAGAGTCTAGAAGGAGGTATTTTGAAGAAATTAAGGGATTTAATTTAGTCCACTTGTGAAGTTACGTAAGGTTTTTTCTCATCTTTTGTAGGGAATACATAAGAATTATTCAATAGGATATGTATATTTTTTCTCATTGATTTTACAGATGTGTACATTATTCATCAGAATAAGAAATTAAGGTGGTGGATTTATTTTACCAAGTAAATATATAGTCATAAATATCAAATCCACATGGGAATAATCTTTATGAAAATCATATGGTGGTGGAATCAGTTCCACTGATTGGAATCTAATTTAAGCAGTAGGGTGGGGAAATTTTTTCTAGGATTTTTTTATCTAACTTTGAGTTCAATATTGAAATACTATTAAAATACTTAATATAATTGTTTTCATTGTTACCTAAAGGGAGTTTTACTTCTCTTAAATCATGTAAAATAATTGTATTACTATTTTTCTTATGTTTCTTTCAATAATTGTCTTTCAGAAGTTATTGTCTAGTAATTTTATGTGTATTACTATGTAGTTACTTATTTTTATCTTATCTTCTATGTTCCAATAAATAACATATGTGTGGTTCATTTTTATTTGTAGGTTAATAGAATTTGTTTATGCCTATGTATGTTCTAGTGGGTAATTTTTTATTAGGAGGTTTTATAAACCCCAATAACAATGAATTCTACTATATTTTTATATATGTAACTACCACAAACTATAGTGAGGTACCACATAAGTATTAAATAGGGGGGGGGGGTTAATTAATTAATAAATATCATTTATGACTCTTAACTAATAAACCTTCATCATCTATTAAGATGAATATAGACAATTTGTATTCAAATATTCTTATTCAATACTAAAATTTATAAAATTAATCTATTTACTTAAATGATTTAATTTTAACATCCACACAACCAAAGAGAAAACAAAAATGTAAAAGGTTCACTATTCAAAATGAATGACTATATCATTTACATGACATTATATTATCTATTTCCACATAATACATTAAAATCACCAAATGAATTACAACAAGTTGGATTTATCTTTGAACTTGTGTGTGTAAAAATGTATCTTGAAAAGTATGATGTGACCGAATAAGACAATTCTTCAATGATACAATAATAAGGATCTTTTATCACCAATAAAAATCTATAAATCCATTGTTAATAGAGTATCACCTCTTATTCCTTACTTCAATCATCAAAACTATAGTATTAAATTACCAAACACTTTTTTTAGATAACCCAAAATCTTCCTTTTCCTTATACTAATCGATCTTGAAGTATTGATGAATCCTTGAACATTAAAAAAAATAGAAAACTTAAAAACACACTATGTAAAACTAAAGCAGTCCATTTTCTTCAATATAAGACTTTAATATTTATTATCTAGGGATTCATCCTTCAAGAATATATGATGATGAATAATATAATTCTTATTCACTTCTTATAGGTGAATATCTATCTTTTATAAAATATTTTAGTCATTACACCCATCTTGTACCGACCCAAAGTTTCATTAATGGAAATCCCTCTTGATATAATTAAATGTCTCTTTATGTTTATATAAAATTTCAACTTCCTTGGTTTTATGTTAATAATTTTGACCGTTGATAATATAGTCGTTGAACAGTGATCACATGATTAGTATAAATATAGGACTTTAACAAATCCAATTTACTCAGACAAAGGAAGCGGTGACCTCATCCAGTAGAATTTCCCCATACGAGGCCCATTTGTCGGAGCTCGGAAAAGAGGTGGCATCTTTGGGCTTCGCTCTTGACCAAGCCCAAGTTGAGCTTCATCAAGTCAAGCTTGAACATGACCATCTACGGGAAAAGTGGAAGTTGATTGAAATTACCACTCGAGCGATGTTATCCGAGCCACCCCAAAAGTCTGTCACCATCGCACACCTTACCCTTAGGTATTATGCGGCTGTTTTAAGGGGTTATGTAACAAATAAGTAGTACTCTATTCATGTACATTTTTTTATATAATAATGAATATAACTTCTAGTCATTTTTGATACATTGTAAATAGTTTTTAAAGTACAAATGGTGTTTTTAGTTATTATTTAATTAAGAAATCTATTTTATTAAATTAAGTGATTTTTGAATTAAATAATATTTTAATAAAATAATAATAATATTATTAAATTAATTTTTATTAAATATAAATGATCTTATAATTTTATGAATGCAGTTATAATTTTTATAAAGGTTTGAAAGCCATTTCTGTCAAAACCCCTGAATTTTCGATAAATGTCATTTTTTATTTTAAAAGTAAAAATTAACATATTTAGAAAATTATTTAGATAAAATAAATGTTATTTCTGGAATCATGACGTCAAAATTATCCAATGGTAAATTTTTCATAATTTTCTGAGACAATCAAATTTTTGGGTAAAAATTAAATACCGTTTAAATATATAATGTGTTTTATGAAATCATAATGACCCAATAGTGATGTAATAAAATACTATAATCTTTATTTTCGGCCAATATATGTTTTAAAATTAAAATAATGTGATTTTGGGTTTGTTTGACTTACTTTTCAAAGCATTAATGGACCCCTCAAGACTTATTCAACACCTTGCCTTTTTAAATTAATTTCCATGGGAGTGTGTCTCACCTCCACATAAGCAACCCTAATATTTTTAGAAGTTCTGACTTTGGCCTTATAAAATATTTTTTTCCTCTTCCCTTTTACAAAAAAATGGGCAAAAACCATGGTATGGTTTGTGTTTTGGATTAATTTAATGCAAGGGGTCCCAAACCTAAATAATAAAGAATTTCTTCACCTTTCCTATATAAACCCACCCAAGATCCCACTTCCTCCTCACTCAAATCCTTTGGAGTTCGTCAAACCTCTGCCCGACTCTCTCTAGAATCCTCCCAAGGTTCCCCAAGATCCCAAGAAGCCTCTCACACGCCTCTCTCTAGCCTTTGGAAGCACACTTCAAAGTAAGGGTTTTTCTTCCTTTCTCATTTTTGTCCAATTTTCTTTAAGTTGTTTTGCCCTTTTAATTTACATTATGAATGTTGGGATATGGTTTAACACCTCTTACATACTTTCCTCTTATTTTTTTAATGATGGTATTCCCCTTTCTCTCTCATTCAATTCCTCCCATGTACACCCGTTACTATGCCGAAATTCTGAAAGGAACTTCTCTCTCTTCTTTTACATTCAAGCAATAATTTTGTATCATGAATCTAAATTCCATTAGAATTGTTGGGACATGTATCTATATAACCTAATTACTGAAAATTATATGTAAATATGATTAGGAACCCCTTTCTCTCTCATCAACCATTTTTATTAATTCTTATGTCACGCCGTCACGCTGCCGAAATCGCACCGATTTTCTGAGCCAATACCATTGTGTAGTGGATACCATGCCCATTTCTCTATCAAGGGTATTCACCTTTATGCATATTTATTTATTGATTACAAAGTTTCATGTATTAATTCCACATTACTTTATCATGGAATAAATTATTATGTTTTATGAATCCATGTTTTATGATCCTTGTGGCACACTTATGCATGAAATGAAATGTTTAAGAAGGGTGCGCCCTTATAGCGCTCCAATGCATTGGGTAAAGTATAGTATCATGATACATCATGTGCAATGAGTGTTGACTCATTCTAATTCAAGTGAAACTAGGGTTTACTCGTGCTTTATGTGCAATGAGGATTTACTCATGCTCCATGTGCAATGAGCCTTGGCTCATGCTAATTCCATGACAAGTGTTGTTGCCACATTTCCATGTTATGATTATCATGCTTTATCATTCCTTTATGTTCATTTTTCTCTTATGATATATTGACATGCCTATTGTCTAACATGTATTTTACTCCTCATTTTATTCAATTTGTACTCCCTTACTGGGCTTTATAGCTCACCCTTTTCTTATGCATGTTCTCAGGTTATCCCATGCAATGATAAGTACGAGGGAATGTAGTGGTCATGTAAAGGAATTTTTCAATAAAGATGTTGTATTTCATGTATTGAGTTTTTATGTAATTATCCTAACCCCCAAAGACACTAAACCTCTCGATCTTCTTTGTTGTATCAAGTGAAGTTTTATGTAATAAATCATGTTTAAGTTATGATAAAAATCAGGGTTGTCATAGTTGGTATCAGAGGATAGGTTTAGTTATTTTTGGGATTAGGAAACCCTATTAAAGACTTAGATACAAGAATAAGTATAATAAAAACATCCCTAAAGTTTTGATAAGTAATGAGTAAGTGGTTTATCAAACAAATACGTCCCTGTCTGGATACGAGCAGGTAGAGGTGGATTTGGCACAGATGTATCCTAGGGGTAAAACCTGAAAACAACGCTTTGAGATAGACTCAAACGGGAACTAGTGAATGACAACAGGACTTGCTGCACTCTTGGTTACGACACTCCCGGGGGATATGTTTTTCTAAATTCAAAAGCTAAGTATGAACCCTTACTAAGGGAATTAAAAAATGCCTCTACGAATATATGTTAGAAAGTAGATCATGAAAAGCCTAGATTGAAGCCTATAGACTCATGAGTTAAGGAAATAAAAGTTTATTTATAAGTCATCAACTTTTGTCTTTGAATTACCCTTTATGTGTTACCCATAACATTCCTTTTATTCCAGCCAATGGCCGGTAATAGGAGGACTCAGGCTAACAAACGTTGTGAAGATCAGTGTGATGACTATACTAATGAGATGCCAAATCCAATGGGAGCGGGAATCGCAAAATTTGTCACACTTCTCTCTCAGCTAACTCATGTTTTGAATAGAAACACGGGTCAAGAGGAATGTTCAAACCCCCCCAAGAAATAACAAGTCGCTATCGGGAGCATCATGAGGCAAAGGCCTCCTACTTTTAGCGGATCATCCGATCCCATGATCGCTGAACAATGGATCAACTCCATTGAAAAGATCTTCTCCATCCTTCAATGTTCTGAACAAGAGAAGGTTCTCCTGGCTGCTTATCATATGGAGGGTGAAGCTGATCAATGGTGGATGTTGATCAAAAATACGAAGCTTGAGGAGGAGATCGAGGCATTGGAATGGAAGGATTTTCAGAAGATGTTTTTCGATAAATATTTTCCATGCACCCTCCATCTTAATATGGGAAAAGACTTCCTTTCCCTCAAGCAAAAAGATGAAGAATTTGTTGGAGCGTACAAGGAAAAATTCACAAGGCTTGCATGATACGCTTCCGGCTTTGTCGTTACCCCCAAATGAAAAGTTGACCGCTTCTTTGGTGGGCTGAAGCCTAGCTTGCGGAAAGCATTAGCAATCCGTGACTTCGACAGCTATGAGGAAATTGTCCGATGTGCCCTCAAGGTAGAAATGGAGATCGGGGAATTACAGAGGTATCATGGGGGAAAAGAAGCGTTAGGTGGAATTCAATGCTGGGGGTCCGATGGATAAATCCAATGGTGCTAAGAAGATCCAGCACCCCACTTTCCAAAAGTGTGGAATGAAGAACCCTGGAAATTTCTTTAAGGGGATGATAAAATGCGTTAGGTGTGGAAGATAAGGGAACCTAGCTATTAACTATTGGCAAGAAAGACCCATAGCTGCGACAGAGGATAGGAACGCTCTGTTCGAACATCAACGCATTGTTCAATGCTAAAAATGCAAAGAACTGGGTCATTTTGAAAATCAGTGCCCTAATCCAATGGTTTTCAGAGACA
This sequence comes from Viscum album, assembly GCA_963277665.1. Taxonomy (NCBI): domain Eukaryota; kingdom Viridiplantae; phylum Streptophyta; class Magnoliopsida; order Santalales; family Viscaceae; genus Viscum; species Viscum album. Next base: position 394,004,188 of record OY728160.1, read on the forward strand.
ACCAACAACCTCCAAGGTATCAAGGAAGAGATTTTTCCATCACTTTTGCCGAAGTGAACCCCAACAACGAAGTGGTGACGCGAACGCTAGTTATTCATTCAAGAATTGCGAACGTACTTTTTGATTCAGGTTCTACGAATTCTTTTATATCTCGAAAGTTTAGTAGAACAATCCCAACACCACTAAAAATCATGGAAGTAAAGATGTCGGTGAGTATGGTAAATGGGGAAATCATTTCATCCCATGAATATAAGTCCTCTCCTGTTATAGTTTGTGGATTGAATTTCCCGGCGAACCTCGTCATACTCCCTCTGGTGGAATTTGATGCAATTATTGGCATGGATTGGCTTTCCTTATATAGAGCCAACATAAATTTTTGGGAGAGGGAAATCACAATCCATATGGAGAATCGACCCCCAATTCTTTACAAGTGTCAGGAGGAAGATGAATCTCCTTTTGCTTCATCATCTCAAGCATGGATATTATTGCCTTATGAGCACGCGTATCTGGATCAGATGATTGAGTCCAAGGAAGAAACCACCCTTGAAGAAATGCCTATTGTGAGGGAATTCGCTGAAGTGTTTCCCGAGGAACTCCCTGGTCTTCCTCTAAGAAGAGATGTTGAGTTATCAATTGAAATTATACCTGGGGCGCTACCAATATTCAAGAATCCATATAGAATGGTTGTTGTTGAGCTTGAAGAGCTGAAGAAACAACTACAGGAGAATCTGGATAAAGGGTTTATATGCCCAAGTGCTTCACCATGGGGTGCACCAGTCCTCTTCATCAAGAAGAAGGATGGGTCAATGCAGATTTGCATCGATTATCATGAACTTAACAAAATCACGATAAAGAACAATTATCCTTTCCCAAGAATCGATGACTTGTTTGATCAGCTGCGTGGAGCACAATACTTCTCCAAGGTGGATTTGTGGTCGGGATATTATCAAGTAAGGGTGAAGAAGGAAGATGTCCCCTAGACTACTTTTTGTACAAGGTACAAGAACTATGAATTCATAGTAATGCCTTTAGGAATCACCAATGCTCCAGCAATATTCATGGAATTGATGAATAGAGTCTTTAGAGATTACCTTGACAAATTTTTGGTAGTCTTTATAGATGATATTATAATATACTCCAAAACCAAGGAGGATCATGAGGAGCATTTAAAAACTGTACTAGAGACTTTGCGCAAGGAGAAGCTCTATGCAAAGTACAACAAGTGTGAGTTCTGGTTGAAGGAGGTCTCATTCTTGGGCCATATCATCACAAGCAATGGGATATCTGTGGACCCCTCCAAAACAGATGCAATTGAGGGATGGCCGATGCCAACATATGTAACGGATATCCGTAGCTTCTTGGGGTTAGGTGGATATTATCGATGATTTGTGAAGAATTTGTCACCATTGTCCAACCCTCTTACCAAGATAACTCGAAAGGGAGTAAAGTTTTCTTGGAGTGATGAATGCGAAGAAAGTTTCAAGGAGTTGAAAAGGAGGCTTATCATTGTGCCCGTGCTCACTTTACCCACAAGTGGGGAACTTTTTGTGGTATTCAGTAATGCTTCGAAGAAGGGCTTAGGCTGTATGCTGATGCAGAATGATAAAGTGATATCCTATGCCTCAAGGCAGTTGAAAATCCATGAGCGAAACTATCCAACGCATGATCTGGAGTTGGTGGCTGTGATCTTTGCCTTGAAAATCTGGCAGCATTATCTCTATGAAGAGAAATGTGAGATATATACTGACCACAAGAGTCTTAAATATATATTCACACAGAAAGAGCTTAATATGCGCCATAGAAGATGGATAGAGCTCATCAAGGATTATGACTATTCAATACATTACCACCCTGGGAAAGTGAACAAGGTGGCAGATGCCCTAAGTAGAAAGGACCCAACGATTCTGTCGATGATGAGAATTGAGAAGGATCCAATCTTCTTAGACTTGATGAAGATGGACATGGGAATCATAGAGAAGGGAAAATCATCAATCCTTTCATAAATTATTGCTCAACCGTCTCTTTTGGAAAGGTTAGAGGATGCTCAAAAGGATGACGTGGGAATTAAAGAAAAAGTGGAAGCTATCAAAAAGGGGAAATCCTTGGAGTTTAATGTTAATGAAGAAGGAATTGTGCGGTTTGGGAAAGAATATGTGTTCCATAAAATCTGGAGCTGAAGAAGGAACTTTTGGATGATGCACATAGTTCAAATTTATCTATTAACCCAGGGAGCACAAAGATGTATCGAGATCTCCGAGAAAACTTTTGGTGGGATAATATGAAGAAAGAGATCACTGAATATAAATCAAAGTGCCTGGTGTGTCAGCAAGTGAAGGCAGAGAGGCAGAAGTCTAAGGGGATGATGCAACCATTGCCCATACCAGAATGGAAATGGGAGAAAATCACCATGGACTTTGTCACCGGACTTCCTAGGACATCCAAAGGAAACAATGAAATCTGGGTTGTTGTGGATCATCTTACAAAGACTGCACACTTCATTGCTATTCGGGAGGATTTATCTTTGGATCAACTGGCATGTATATATATCAGGGAAGTGGTAAGGTTTCATGGAGTACCACTATCTATTGTGTCTGACCGAGATCCAAGATTCACCTCTACGTTTTGGAAGAGTCTTCAACATGCTCTAAATACTAAACTGAACTTCATTATGGCCTATCATCCTCAAACTAATGTCCAATCCAATCGGACTATCCAAACACTTGAGGATATGTTGAGAGCGTGCTCAATGGACTTTAAAGGAGGATGAGATCAACATCTTCCTCTGGCTGAGTTCTCTTATAACAATAGTTTCCACTCAAGCATCCAAATGGCACCATATAAAGCCCTGTATGGGAAAAGGTGCAGAACACCGGCATGTTGGGATGAGGTCGGTGAACGTAAGCTGCTTGGACCAGAAATGGTCAAGGAAATGGTGGAGAAGGTAAAAACCATTCAGCAGCATATCAAGGTAGATCAGAGTTGACATAAGAGTTATGAAGATAATCGTCGACGAGACCTTGAGTTTAAAGTTGGTGACATGGTATTTATACGCATATCTCTATGGAAGAAGGTCATGAGGTTTGGAAAGAAAGGGAATTTAAGTCCAAGGTACATCGCCCCCTTCGAGATTCTTGATCGTGTCGGGGTTGTGGCCTATCGACTAGCACTTCCACCTACTATATCCAAAGTACATGATGTATTTCATGTATCCCTCTTAAGAAAGTACATACCAGACCCTTCACATGTACTCTCTTCTGAGGTGGTACAATTTGAAGATGATCTTTCTTATGAGGAGAAACCAGTGAAGATCTTAGATTGTAGAGAAAAAGTTCTATGAAATAAGACAATGCCCCTCGTCAAGGTGTTGTGGAGAAACCATAAGTTTGAAGAAGCAACTTGGGAATTGGAGGAAATGATGAAGCTGAGTTACCCACATCTGTTTTAGTGTGGGAAAAGAAAAATTTCGAAGGTGAAATTTCTTAAGGGGGGAATATTGTAACGACCCAAAGTTTCATTAATGGAAATACCTCTTGATCTAATTAAATGTCTCTTTATGTTTATATAAAATGTCAACTTCCTTGGTTTTATGTTAATAATTTTTACCGTTGATAATATAGTCGTTGAACAGTGATCACATGATTAGTATAAATATAGAACTTTAACAAATCCAATTTACTCAGACAAAGGAAGTGATTGCCTCATCCAGTAGAATTTCCCCATACGAGGCCCATTTGTCGGAGCTCGAAAAAGATGTGGCATATTTGGGCTTCTCTCTTGACCAAGCCCAAGATGAGCTTCATCATGTCAAGCTCTAACGTGACCTTCTACGGGAAAAGTGGAAGTTGATTGAAATTACCACTCGAGCGATGTTATCTGAGCCACCCCAAGAGTCTGCCACCATCGCACACCTTAACCTTAGGTCTTATGCGACTGTTTTAAGGGGTTATGTAACAAATAAGTAGTACTATGTTCATGTACATTATTTTTTTATATAATAATGAATATAACTTCTAGTCATTTTTTATACATTGTAAATAGTTTTTAAAGTACAACTGGTGTTTTTTGTTATTATTTAATTAAGAAATCTATTTTATTAAATTAAGAGATTTTTGAATTAAATAACATTTTAATAAAATAATAATAATATTATTAAATTAATTTTTATTAAATATAAATGATCTTATAATTTTATGAATACAGTTATAATTTTTATTAAGGTTTGAAAGCCATTTCTGTCAAAACCCGAGAATTTTCGATAAATGTCAGTTTGTATTTTAAAAGTAAAAATTAACATATTTAGAAAATTATTTAGATAAAATAAATGTTATTTCTGGAATCAGGGCGTCAAAATTATCCAATGGTGAATTTTTCATAATTTTCTGAGACAGTCAAATTTTTGGGTAAAAATTAAATACTGTTTAAATATATAATGTGTTTTATGACATAATAATGACCCAATAGTGATGTAAAAAATTCTATAATATTTATGTTAGGACAATATATGTATTAAAATTAAAATAATGTGATTTTGGGTTTGTTTGACTTACTTTTCAAAACATTAATGGACCCCTCAAGACTTATTCAACACCTTGCCTTTTTAAACTAATTTCCATGGGAGTGTGACTCACCTCCACATAATCAACCCTAATATTTTAAGAAGTTCGGACTTTGGCCTTATAAAATATTGTTTTCCTATTCCCTTTTCCAAAAACCATGGGAAAAATCCATGGGATGGTTTGTGTTTTGGATTAATTTATTGTAAGGGGTCCCAAACCTAAATAATAAAGAATTCCCTCACCTTTCCTATATAAAACCACCCAAGATACCACTTCCTCCTCACTAAAATCCTTTGGAGTTCGTCCAACCTCTTCCCAACTCTCTCTAGAATCCTCCCAAGGTGACCCAAGCTCCCAAGAAGCCTCTCACAAGCCTCTCTCTAGCCTTTGGAAGCACACTTCCAAGTAAGGGTTTTTCTTCCTTTCTCATTTTTGTCCAATTTTCTTTAAGTTTTTTTGCCCTTTTAATTTCAATTATGAATGTTGGGATATGGTTTTTCACCTCTTCCATACTTCCATTATATTGTTTTAATTATGGGAGACCCCTTTCTCTCTCATTAAATGCCTCTCATGTACACCCGTTACTATGCCGAAATTCCGAAAGGAACTTCTCTCTCTTCTTTTACATTCAAGCAATAATTTTGTATCATGAATCTAAATTCCATTACATGTAAATATGATTAGGAACCCTTTTCTCTCTCATCAACCATTTTTATGAATTCTTATGTCACGCCGTTACGCTGCCGAAATCGCACCGATTTTCTAAGCCAATACCATTGTGTAGTGGATACCATGCCCATTTCTCCATCAAGGGTATTCACCTTTATGCACATTTAATTATTGATTAAAAAGTTTCATGTATTAATTCCACATTCCTTTATCGTGGAATAAATTATTATGTTTTATGAATCTATGTTTTATGATCCATGTGGCACACTTATGCATGAAATGAAATGTTTAAGAAGGGTGCACCCTTATAGCGCTCCGATGCATTGGGTAAAGTATAATATCATGATACTTCATGTGAAATGAGTGTTGACTCATTATAATCCAAGTGCAATGAGTGTTTACTCGTGCTTTATGTGCAATGAGGATTTACTCATGCTCCATGTGCAATGAGCCTTGGCTCATGCTAATTCCATGATAAGTGTTGTTGCCACATTTCCATGTTATGATTATCATGCTTTATCATGCCTTTATGTTCGTTTTTCTCTTATTCTCTATTGATATGCCTATTGTCTAACATGTATTTTACTCCTAATTTTATTCAATGTGTACTCCCATACTGGGCTTTATAGCTCAACCTTTTCTTATGCATGTCCTTAGGTTATCCCATGCAATGCTAAGTACGAGGGAATGTAGTGGTCATATAAAGGAAGTTTTCAATAAAGATGTTGTATTTCATGTTTCGAGTTTTTATGCAATGATCCTAAGCCCCAAAGACACTAAACCTCTCGACCTTCTTTGTTGTATCAAGTGAAGTTTTATGTAATAAATTATGTTTAATTTGTGATAAAAAGCAGGGTTGTCATACATCTTCATTTTATATAGTGGTACCCTTTCTTCTAAAATTTCTGAATTTTGAAATTCACTTCCAAAAAATCATATAGCCATCAAAACATCCATATTATACTACTTATTTCTTAGTCATTAGATCAATATTGACATCCAAATAACATTGAATACTTAAAAGGGGTGTAGAGAATCAATAAAGAATGAATAAATGTGGCACAAACCAAGAAAAAACATAGGAAAACCTAAAAACTATAAGTTTACATAAATTACGGTGTAATCATATGTATTATAGTGTAATGAATGTAGTTTCAAAATGATTACTTCAAAATACTCTTAAATATGACATTATCTTTAGAAGTATTATGGAATAACATAACACCATTGAAACATAATTTACTTAGATCTAAAATTGTTCCTTTTAATCATGGCACAACACACCACCCATAATGAATAATACCTCATACATTTTATTAAAACCTAGTTTTGTATTGTAATTTAGATCACCATGACCCAACACCTTCTTGAGCGATGTAATAGTCTTCCCACCACACCCAAAAATAAAACATGTTAAACATGAAATGTAAATTATGGCATGAAAAATAATTTGTGAAGACCTGTACAAGCATCATCCACTTCAGAATGAAATCACAATGTAATATTTGGTCATTATAGAGTGATTTCCTTTTATTCAAAATAACTTCTCCAAAACCTTTAAAAATATTAAAAACAATCCCAAACATCCATATGATCATTTTAAACATATTATTTAAGTAATACAAACACCTAAATTGATCTAAATAACTTGATTTATTATTTTATGGGTTGATAAAAAAATACAACACAAATAATCCACAAAATGATAAATTTCTTATTTTCCATCCAAAAATATCTACCATATATCAAATATCTCATAGGGAACATTAAACAACTCAAGAATATTCTTGGTCACAATAATATCACCTTTATATTTTTTTGTTAACTAAACAAACATAAATCAGACTAAATCTTAGAAATAGGTCATCATTCAACCATTCTGAGCCTACATTAGTTAACTTGGTGTAAGAAACAGTAATAATGAATAATAATTTCAAATATGTTCACAACAGAAACTCACATTCACTTCCAAACACCTTAAAAAACTTTTCTCTACAACTTCATCTTAAAAAAACTATCCTTGTACACAGGTAAAACTTTTCCCTACACACATACTCAAAAAAAATGTTATAATAGTTCACACACAAACAAATTCATAATCACCATTCACCATAAAAACAGGCAAAAAACTAAATTTTCTTAACACATGGATAATTTTTTTCTGAGTTGAGTTTTGTTAAAAACATGGATAACTTAACTCTATTTTAAAACAAGACTAATTTACATTAAATTTTATTTTTTATCCATGTTTTAAAATTGTGGAATCTTTTTATTTTAATAACTTTTTAAAATGTAGTTAAACTAAATGTGAAATTAAAAGTTATTTTTTATACTTGTTGTTTTTTAAATATATATATATAATATTATTATATTATATTTAAAATAATATAAATGAAATATATATATAATAAATACATAATAATATATAACATTAAAAAAAATTATTTATATAAAATTAACACACACACACACATGGATACATACATATATAATTATATACATACATACACAAAAATATACACACACTAAAGTTAAAGTATAATTATTTTTAATTAATAATAACTAAATAATTGACCATTAATAATAAGTATAAATATATAAATTCATATATATATATATATTTAATGATATATCTTCATAATATTATTTATATATTTATATATAAATTAATATATTAATTTACATGTATTTATATATTATAATATATAAAATTATAAAAAATATTTCTTACACACATAAACACACCTCTATATAGATATTAATATTTAATTTATATATAATTATATGTATATTAGTATATTATATATTTATATAAATATATAGGAAAATATAACACACACATATATATATATAAACAAACAAACAAATAAAAAAACAAATATATATATATATATAAATATAAATTTGAAACTTATATATAAATATAGTGTAATATTATTATAAGGAAAAAAACACCCAGACTGAGTGGTTTAGGAATTCTCATAGGTCCCCCAAATCATGTATTCAAGCACAAAAACATGCATAATTTTTGAAGAGAATGTGGTAGGCCACATGGGTTTTAGTGGGTATCTGGTTTATAAGGGACAAAAAATGCATACAAGGTACATAAAATATTGGTGGTTCATGAGTGGTTGGCATACAATGGAATGGGCAAGCATGGGAGGGCCTTATGGGGGTGTTTTAAAAACAATTATTGGTTAATTAAAAAAAATTACTCACGTTTCTTAGAAATGAGGGTAATTTAGAAACATTTATAAATGAAGATAACATCAAATAGAAATGCAGCTAAATGTGTTTTTTATAGTGATTTCTTAAATCATATCTTGACACACACACACAAATCACATGTTTATACTAAACTCCCATTTTAAAAATTCCCCTAAATTTATACCCCCTTAACAACAGATTTCTTCCCCATTATTAATATATATATATATATATATTTGAATCTATGTTGTTATCTTTATCTCCCTTTAACAATAATATCCAATGAAAAAGTGAGATATGGGAATAACACCTTACTTTAGACTTTAAAGTGTTGAGGTTAAATCCCCATCACTAACCTAAATTTATAAAATAAATCCTTAGGTAGTGGTTTGGTAAAAAAATAGCCACCTATTCCTTTGTATATAATACATCTTGAAAAACACTTCTCCCACCTTATCCTTGATAAATTGGCACCTGATATCAATGTTCTTTGATCAATAAAGTTGAATTGTATTTCTCAAAATATTGACAGTACTTTGATTATAGAAACTCATCAATGAGGGTACCTTCACATATACTTTGAAATATTCAAGTTATATTTTCATACATATTGTTTGAGTTGTTTCTTGAGTGGAAACAACATATTCCAATTCTACTTTACTCAAGTTAACGTAATTTTACTTCTTAGTGTGCCATGTAACACACCTTTATTCTAAGAAAAACACTCTACCATATGTGTAATTCTAATCATTAACATATCCAGTCCAATCTGCATTAGCATAATAAAAAACATCAGTATTTACATTACTGTAATATAAAAAACCATGTTCTATAGTTCCTTTTATGTATATTAGAATCATTTTTGATGATATAAAATGAGATTCCTTAAGCATAATTTGATACCCTCCATACAATATAACAACACAGAAAATATCTAGTCTCAAAGAATTCAATTTGAGAAAAGTACCAATAATTTTTATAAAATAAATTTGATCAATATAATTTCCATATTCATCTTTTTAAATATTGGTTCCCACTAGAATTGGGATAAAAATCATCTTAAAAATTTTCATTCCAAACATATTTAACAATACTCAGGTATACTTATCTTGATAAATAAAAATGAAATCCTTCATTTGATAAATTTTAAATCCCAAAAATTAATTCATCTTTCCCAATATTGAAATCTCAGAAATATCCTTCATTTAAGTGGGAAATTATTTTTAAACATCATTTTAATTTCTAACAAAGATAATATCAATAATATAAATGATAAAAATGAGAGATACCTATTTTCTTTATTATATATATTGGTTGCTTCCCAATATTATTTTCTTGAATTTTAGTAACTTTAATAATGAATACATATTCAAATACCATGATCTCAGATCTTTTATCAACCCATATAATTCCTTCTTCAAGTTGTAAGTCTATTTTTATCACAAAAAAAATACCGTACAAAACTTTCTATAAAAAAATGATTTAATTCACTCTTAGATGATATAAAGATTAGGTAAATAACTTTATGAAGAAGAAAAAATAGGGTCTACAAGTGTTTTATATTTCTCATTCATTTAGGGATGAATATTGTTAAAAAGGTTTTCTCAATTTGATTATGTGGTGATGAGAACCTCCTATCTGGAGTAGACCATGGATCCTACCCATTGTTGAAAAAAATGTTTCTAGAAAACATTTTGTTCATTTTTAAGGGTCTTATGGATATATTTTGGCCATAAAAAGCATAAGGTATGGATATAATTGATATTCAGGGGAAGATCATTATATTATATTTCATTTAACAACTTTTGAAGCTAAAATAAAAATCCAAATCAAAAGTTTTGACCATTTTACATTGGTATTTTAATAAAGGAGTTCTACTAAATTCCACGTAAATTCCAAATAATTATATGAAATCACACAATCTATTATGAATGGAACTTGAAAAAATGAGGAATACTTCATCACTGATGTTGAGAAGAATATTGGGTGAAAACTAGGAAAAAATATACATTTTGGTTTAAGTGGATATATGCATCTACATAAACATTACGTGACTAAGAAATAATTTTGTAGTTTGACTCCCTTACGAGGTAGAAGAACAAAGATACTTCATGGAAACCCAGATCTTATGTGGCCCAAATACCTTATGTATTTGAATAATTTAGATATTTCATGGCCTCCTAGAAATTATGTGGCTCGACTCACTTATGTGGTCGATGAATAATGATCATTAATGGACATGAGGATCTTATGTGGCTTGAATTACTTATGCAATTGTATAATAAGATTACTTAATTGTTACAATCCTCTAACATGGTACAATATCTAATGTCTCATGGTCTATGAGGTTTTTTATATAAATATACCATCCAACAATAATTTTAGGAAGACATGGATTTTTAGAGGTGCAAACTTTGAGGAATTGCTTACTTTGTGAGAAAGACTTTGTGAAACATGATTGGAAGATGGAATCTTACTAGTAAACTCCTGATATAAGCCTAAAAGGAGGAATAAACCATTCAAATAAATGTTTTGTGTTCCATCCCTCTTCAAATATGATCCAAATTAATAACTTTCATGAAGGACTATAAAGGGATCCCCACCATGCACAAATTTCATGGTATATTGACCTATGTAATTACTTGGTGATATAATATACTTTATATAAGAAAAAAACCTTCAAAACTCTCCCCCCTTTTCATAAAATTTATTTTTTATGAAGCAATGACATATTGTAATAGGTGATACCCTATTTTTTGGTCATATCAGAATTTAAGTTATGGAATGTGGTAGATATATCATCCCGCCTTTTTATCACATAAACTTTCATTACATTATACAAAACTGAGGATCTTTAAGGTTTAGTGTCTTGGAAACCAGGAACTTAAAACATGAAAACATAAAAAATTCTTCTTAAACACTTGAAAGGCTTCTCCTCATGTTCATCCTAGGTTCATTACTTCATCTCATAACCTGGGGACATACATCAAATGAAAGGGTGAGCAGAAGGCCCAGTAAGGTAAACAAGGGAAACATTTAACATGTGAACTTGAGATACATCAACTATGTCATGAACAAGAACTTTAAGGCATGATAAAAAAAATCATGTGGCATATCATAATAAAAATAACATTTTTCATAACTTTAAGATGTGGATACATCATTTAACATAGACAATCATGAACATATCACCAAGGTCCATCCCCAAGGTTTCATTTGAAAATTACCAAGGTTATTCACCAAGGTATCGTGAAAATTGTAATCTCTAGTGGTTACATCATTACCCAATGCATTGGAGCGCTATCAGGGAGAACCCTTAAATTTGAATTTATTATCATGTGAGACACATATATCATCATCAAAAATTTCATAAATAACCCATATAGCATAAAATAAATGGGTTTCATTTCATAATCACAACGTTTTAAAAACTGCTTTAAAGACATGATCTTTACGTCACTTTAAAACCCACAGAAAAGGAAGGTGGGTCTCATGAATGTAAATCCCAGAATTTAAAATAGAACATTTTGGTATATATGTGAATACCCATTTAGAAGAAAGAGCTTTGAGTATTCACTTAATAATATAAAAGAACTTTAGAAAAAGAGAGACATTTTGAGATGGAAATTCTGCAGCATAACGGCTATGTTACGAGGTTTTAGAAGACATTAAAAAGAGAGGGAAAATGGGTCAAACATTCATAAATGACCCATAAAACAGTATATGGACAGAATAAGAAGGATAAATGATCATGGTAATGAAATTTCAAGTACATACCATTTGAAATGAAAAACATGGAAGGAAGACAAAAATTAGATTTCTCTTATGAAAGTTCGGCAGCCTAACGGCGTTACTTAAACTTGAACAAAAATGATTTCAAAAGATCAAATAGGGTCTCTCATCATGTGAACATAAAAGTTAAGTATGATAGATATAGAGATAATTCCCCAACATAATTAAAAAGTAACTTGAAATACTTGACATGAAAGTAGAACTTTGAAAAGAATGAGAAGGGTGAAAGAATCCCCTAAAAAATTCGGCAGCCTAACGACGCCACTTAAAACTTCAAAATACTGAATTGAAGAGATAAAATGGGGTATCTAATCAAATGAAAATAAGAGTCCAGTATGATAGATATAGAGATCATACCCCAACATAACAAAAAGTAACTTGAAAGAATTGACATGAAAGTAGAACTTCAAAACGAGAAGGGTGAAGAACCACTTAAAAATTCGGTAGCCTAACAGCGCCACTTAAAACTTAAAAATACTGAATTGAAGAGATAAAATGGGGTCTATAATAATATGATCATAAAATATCAGTATTATAAATTTAGATATCATACCCCAACATAATAAAAAAGAACTTGAAATACTTTACATGAAAATAGATCTTGAAAAATGAGAAGGGAGAAAGAATCTGTTACAAAAATTTCTGCAGCCTAACGACGCCACTTAAAACTTCATAAAACGAAATAATGAGAGTAAGAGGGGATATCTCATTATATGAACATGAAAAGTGAATTAAGAGGAGTATAAAATAACATCTTCCAACATAAGAACGTGGAGCATAAAAGGAATGCCATAAAAGAGATTACTTGAAATGAAAGAGAGAGGTCAGATCCCTTACCTTAAAACGTAACTCTTAAAACTCAAAGGTTGGGACCTTGAGGGATTGGGGGAACCTTGGGAGGACTCCTTGGGAGGTAATGAGACCAGAACTTCTTTGGGGGAGAGTGGGGAGTCGAAAGGATGAGAGTATTTCTTGGTATTTATAGGGAAAGTGAGGGGACAAGGCATTAATGGCCAAGGGACACCTCAAAAGTGGTTTTCTCAAAAGCATGGGCCCTCCCATGGTACTTCCCATGTAGTTAGGCCACATGGGGCCCCCAATACAATAATTCATCACCTTTTTCCGGTCATCCCTTAAAATATCTCATTACATCATCATGAAACAGTTATGAGATCATTAAACATAACGAAACCCTAAAACTGTATTTTTACTATTCACTGAAAATTCAACTTTCTCAGAAAAATCCCAATATTTCACCTTAACCAAATATCAATGCTATGATTTCAAAAATGAACTCCATTTTATAAAAATAAGTTTTTAAATATTTTTAATTTAATTTTTAAATAAATACACTATTCACCGAAAATTCATTTTTTCAGAAAAATCCCCAAAAATTACCATAACATAATATCGAGGCTCTGAGTTCAAAAATGAAAACCATTTTATAAAAATAATTTTCTAAATATTTTTAATTAAATTTTTAATTAAAAAACACTATTCACCTGAAAAAACTAATACTTGAATAATAATTTATGAAACCTTTATTTAACCATTTTATTGAGTCACATTACTTAATCAAGGTGCCTAGATTATATTAATACTTTCTTTAAGTGAGATTACTAATCCATTTGGACACATTACTAATCCTAATCATAAAAACACTATTCATAATTTACTATTCATCAAAAATCAAGTTGATCTTATTAGACTCTAAATTTCGTACTGAACATAATTGTAGAAGATCATTTTTTGAAAATCATTATACATTTTTAATTATTTAAGGTTTACATAAACATTTTTAAAATATCCTTTTTCTAAAATTTATCAAAAATATGCATACTATATTTATCCGGTCATTTAAAAATTCATAAACTTCATCATAAGAAGGAATCCCAATTTTTATTTAAAACAAAGGATTCCACAAGGCAGTTACGGTCTCCTTATATAACCCCTTATCACACCAGCATAGGACCTAAGTGTAAGGTGTTCTAAGGTGAGATAATCTGAGGGAGGCTCGGCTAACATCGCACGAGTAGTAATTTCTATCAGTTTGAACTTCTCGCAGAGGCGATTCCGTTCTAGCTTCACACGATGAAGTTTGGCTTGAGTTTGGTCCAGAGCAAAGCCCAGTGGTGCTACCTCCTTCCCAAGTTTTGTTAGATGGGATTCGATCGGTCCAAGACTACTGGGTGAGGCCATCAAATCTTCTTTCTATAATAATTAACCAAGATTACTTGTATTTAGATACAATAATCAAAACGTTTAGTTTCCAGCGGTCATATTGACCAATGGTCATATAACCGTCTAAACCCAACGGTCTCATTTTAATTATAATCATGTTATCAAATGAAACATTTTTGTTGAGTATAAAAATAAATAAAATAACACATAAAATTAGGAAACAAGATTTATTCAAAATTTCGGGTCGTTATAGTAGAGACTTTTGTGAAAGTATTCTTTTCTGTGAAAATCATGTTTAAGACCCTCACAATCCTTCTCTTAGTCCCTCTTTCCATTAGACATGGATCTATGTAGTATCTGGGATTCTAAAGAATAATTACCATACCAAACCATTACTAGGTACCTTTCACCTAGTAGTCCACTCTTTATAATTTTAAATAGCATGGAATTGGTTCTGGTTACATACAATTAAAAGGCATATCATTAGTAATGGTTGCATGATAATAAAGGGAACCAAAATGGTCATTGTCACTTGACTATAAAAGTTATGAAATGCCTCATTATATTACACCAAACTATGTGAACCTTGATTAGTCTCATGAGTATATGTTGTAATAATTTTTCATGGGACTAATACCATCTCCACAACACCTTCCACTATTCTGGAGGGAAATAAATTTCTAATTTCACAACTATAATGCTCAAAACTATAGCATAATCATCCAACAAATGGATAATAAAGAAGTTCTCATACATAAAATGATCTTACAAATACATGGTTTCAATCAATATCTTTTAATTTTTTTAACCAATATTGTTACTAGGCATTATTTTATGAAGATGACTTAAATATAGAAATTATTGTTAGAATATATAGTAATAATCTTTATAGAATGAGTTGACCTTCTATCCTCTTGATTCTAATACACATTATAAAGACCCTAAAATTGATGTACATGGACTTTGCATTACTTTTTCTGAATACTTAATACATGACACAAATAGATACCTAAAGACCGTATTAGTTTAGTACCTTTGGAAACTGAGAAACATAAACAAATGGTTTATAAAACATCTACATTGTCTCCTCCATTTTCCTTCACAACAAGAACCACCCTTTTGACACATCTTACTTAGTACCCATCTTTATATCATGGGGAAAAGAAATATAAAAAAGGGTGAGCTCAAATACTCAGTAAGGGTAAACATGGAAAATATCAAACAAGACATAAACATAAGAATTTAAAAACATGATCATAACTTTTGAAAACCTTACCACATTCAACATATATCAAAATATTGATTAATGAAATAAACCTTGGCAGTTCATAAGGCATAAATAATAAAGTAATCATGTAACATGAGAAAATAACATTGGTATAAAACATGAAATTGTGGAAAAAAATAATCATAGAAAATCATTTCCATATTATCAAAGAATCGTTACCAAGACCATAATAGTGGACAAAGTCCATTACTGAACTGAGTTCACTCGTTCTAGCCCTATATTACTGAACAAGATTTACTTACTGTTACAACCCTATATTACTGAACCAAATTTACTTGTCATTACAATCTTATATATCTCATGAGATATAAATCTTTACCCAATTCATTGGAGGGAGATATAGGTCCCACTCATCTCATAATTAAATCATTCTTACATGTTCCACAAAATCCTAAATCATTCACCATATCATAACCTAAGGAATAAAATGGGTTTCTTGAACATCATTCCATCATAATCCATATAAAAAATGGATTTCATAAATATCATTTCATAATAAATAAAATAAAACCATATTAATAATAGAGATAGAAACATAACATTATTTAAATAATGTCATCTTATATGGAAAATAATTTTGATAAAACACTTGAAATTAATTGTTGGGAAAATATCCTTTCTTCTTCAAAAATGTTTTCTTTTCTCAAAATGACACACAATGTTAAAAGAAATGAATTTATTTAAAAATAATATTGAAATATTTTAAATGAAGCTTCATGGAAATAAGGTGTTATCTAAGCGTAAAAATCTATTCATGTCGTCCAAGTTAAAAAACATTCTTCTCATACTTTTTTTTGGAAAAGTCAAAAAGTACCTCATATGGAAAATAAAATAAATATTCCTTCCAAACCATGTATTAAAATTAAAAAAGGGTAAAAATGACTTTAAAAATCTATATAAGAATAGTAAAAATTTTATGAAAACATTCCCAAAAAACATGGACATGGATAATAAATATACCCCAGTATATAATTACGTATAATCAATCTCATATAATAATGAGATTGCAAAACTATCCCTTACCAATTTATAATCCATTGAATAGTACACATCATAAAATAAAGAAATTTATATCCATATATAAATATCATAAAATTATAATAATAATCATAAAATCATTCATGAGAATCATAAATACCATACAAAAGAAATAGGTGGTGTATAAGGAATATGTCCCATATGAATAATAGTGAGACAAAATAATCCCTTACCTTAGGTCCGATATCCTTTAATGTATCCAAAAACCCTTTATAATGATTTAAATAATGTAATCGACTTATTATAGAATCTTATTAATTTTTATTATATCATTTATGATAATATTGTAATCCATTTGTTAATAACACTTCATTATTACTCGTTATTTGGGTATTAAATGCTTCATTTTATTATGCATATATTCTTAAATAAGTTATAGTTTTCCTACTTAGGTCATATTTATATCATTAAAAAATGATATTAACATAATATATATCATAATTATTCATTCTATACATTTATATAATCATGTTTTAATGTAGCTCATGTAGAATGAATTACATCACATCATGCAGACGGTAGGTCGTATGTATGCCCGAGCGACGATATCATTCCCATAAATGTGAAATGGTATGTAATTTAATGGTATATAATTTGTTCCATAATCAATATCATTTTATAATAATCACATATATTTATTATTTTCATCATTATACCCATCCAAGTAATGTGGTGGTGAAAACAGATTGCACCACGGTGTAGAGACGGTAAGTCATACATACGCTTGTGTGGTGATTTTGTTTTTTCATAGGATGGACAGAAGGTGGAATAAGGTTTTTTACATAAAAATAATGACATATAAGTATATATATTATACTAGGGTTATTAATGAATAATTTAAACAACAAATTAAGAGGAAGTAGAATAAGAAATGATCTTGAGAGAGTTAGTAAAAGAGATTACCTCTTCTTCAGCGAGCTCCCTCTTGATCTCTTCTTAAAGGCACTGAGTTTGGTCTTTTGAAAATACCAACACCTCTATAATGTGACTAAGGAAGTTGAGAAGAAAAATCTTCATGGGAAGGACCAACATTAAGGCTCAAATTAAAGTGAAGAAGTGAGGGAGTAGGTTCCCTTTTATAATTGTGGTGAGGGGCACTTTTGGAATCTCCCAAAATATTAAACTATAATAAAATATATTTCAATCCAAATACCACAAAAATTTCATTTATTCGAATCGAGAAAGGTATAATGTTGTAATATCATTAAGATATAAATTTTAGACAATTTTTTCTATCAATTTAAACCTTATCATTTCAATTAACCTTTAGTTATTCTATTTTAATTTTAACTAAGGTAATAAATTATTCAATATTAAAAAAGTGTAATTTTTACTTAGTTGATGTAAATTAGATAATAAATGAATAATTTATAACATTTTAGAATATATAATAATTATTATAATTTTTTTAAAAATATTTTTTTTAAAATAATTTAATAATACGTAATTTTGATAAACAATCAATAGTTTCAATTTTGATACTATTCAATTTATTGATTTTAAAAAATATCAAGATAAGATGTTTTCCTCAAAAAAATATTTTATTATATCCATAATGGGTCAAGGTAATCTATAAAATTCTTTGGATATATTAATTATCCCAAATTATATTTATTTTAATATTTTAAATAATATTAATTTGGTATTTCCATTAATAAAATAATTATTACATCTGTATTGTATAAGTATTTAATATAAATATTTGTGGAATAAAAATTAAATAAATTACCATAATGAATATAATTATTCTAAATTTTAGATGAATATTTGTAGTCGAATATATCTTCTAGAAAAATTCTATATTAAAAATGTTAAATTTAATAAAACATGAATATGAAAACTTTAACATCACTTTAAATAAAATATTAAAAGTCTTATAATCCTTCTCATATGGCTCCAAATGGCCAATAAATCGACCCTTGTATAATTATTGTTTAGATATACTCGACCAAAAATATTTGGTCAAGTGTTTTTGTCTTTTAATGATGATTATTATTTTAATAAAAGTTATTTTATTGATTTCTCATCAATTAAATAATTCTACATCATTAATGTATACGATATTAAGGAAAATATTTATTTAATAAAAATTAAAAAAAATTCCATGATAAAGAAAAAAATTTTAGCTTAAAAATGAGTATTTATATTATAATTTATCTTCTATATAACCTTATATTAAAAAATAATATAGTTATAAAAATTTGAGTAAGACATATTTATCTTTTCTTTAAATAAAACATATTAAATGTCCCAATATCATCCATGTGGCTTTAAAAGTGTATAATTTAGACCTAAGGATGTATTATGTCGAAAGTAACTCATCCAATCACATTAGGACAAGTTTTATGTTAATTTTAAAATATTATATTTACCTTTAATTACCAGATTTACCTTTTTACCGTATTAATAAGAATTACTGAAGTTACTATTCATAATGCCTAAAAATAAAAGAATTATATTTACATAATTTGGACTTACTGATTCCAAAAATAGAATCCATTTTTAAAAATTCAAAACACAGAATTTTTTGTAATTAATTTAAAATTAATCCCGTTGTTGGAATGAAAAATAGCTTTTAAAAGTTTAAACATTGCAAAAGATTGAAACGTTTTTATATCAAAATACAATTTAAAATAATTTCCAATGACATAAATTATATTTACTGATAAAAATATATTCTATTTATATCCTAAAACCATTAAATAATATAATATAACCATATAAATTATTTTGATGAAAAAATTTGTTTTCAATTAAAATTTAATGTATTTCACTATTCATCAAAACCTGAAAGTTATCAAAAAAATATCATGAATTCATACAAAGTAAATTTATATATCTAAATTCCAAATAAAATATTTATTTTGTTAAATAGAATATACAAAGGTGACAAAAATAGATTTAAAATGGGTGCACCATCAAAAGCGACAAAAATGTATTTTTTTAAAAAATTATCTTTTATCCAAAAAATTGAATTTGTTCTTATATAATGTCTATAAAAGAATATAAGATGAATTTTAAACATAATATTGAATATATTAAACATTTATTTCATTAATATAATCCATTAATAGTGATTTTATTATTTTATAAACTCACTTATTTTCATTTAAATAGTTTTTTAGAAGAAAGTTAATATTGTTCATACTCGCCATTATAATGACTAGGTTATAAGGTATTATAATAATATTTAATTGTTCACTTATACTTGGTATTTCATGAAATTAATTATATCAAAATAACCTGAAATTATGTGTAACATAATCCAAGCATAGTGTTGCATATACCTCAAGCTAAGAAGGTGTTGCGTATTGCGCAAGTTTATATTGGTGCAACGTACCACACAAGACATCAAAGAAAATTTAAAAAATATATCTCATAAAAATATTAGGGTGTTACACACCCCACCTAAAGGGATTATAAAATTGGGTCTGTGAGGATGAAACATCTAAAACACATATCTTTTATCACTTCTAAGAGAAAATCCTTTGAGTTTCTCAATGTAACACCCCGTCCCTGAACATCCATCTAAACTAGAGGGCTATGTGACCTCATGCGTGCCTCCCTATATTCTATAGGATTTATATTAGTAGTGAGGGACTAATCCATATAATGGGAAGACTTTTCCCTCAAATCAGAGTTATGAAACACAATGAAAATAACCAAAAGATACACAACACATAATCATAATACACATAGTTAAATAAACGCAACGCTATAATAAATGAAATATTGCATATAAACACATGGTCATAAAAACATGAACCGATAAACCACTGGTATGATCCCATATACAAGTAGATAAAACAAAACAAAATACATTAGAGCCCTACTACTATCCCTAGGCCTTAACAACCCAATCTCCAATACTTATTAAGATAATCTAGCCAGATCCACTTCATATATCATACTGATGTTGAAAGCAGACATATGATCTACACATACACTAGGGTTCCCATGAAAGGTGTGAGAAATAAATCTCATTAGGTTATCACCAAGTTTCCCTATTATATGAAATCATATATATATATTCATTAAGTAATATAAATAAATAAAAATGTTATATAAGAGTGTTGGTCACCATGTGCCAACCAGGACACCACAACCCCATGCGTGTCTATTCACCATGTTCTAACTAGGACAACATGAAATTCAATTATACCATCTTTAGTGACATTCCATAATACCATCGCTACCTCATTCCCTCATTCTCAATAACTAGCCTGTACCTTAGTACATAGGATAAAAATCGTCTAAGTCCAAAACCTTTACCTAACGACTCTAGGTAGGCATCGTAAAAAACCTCAACCTGCCACCTAAAGAAATAGGTTACAATCATACATATGGATCCAAACATGAAACCTTATCACTCAATGTAGGATCCCTCATCCATGTATCACATCATACCATGAATTTTCCCTCTCACTTGATGTGGTCCACTATCACAACCCTTGTCTACTCAAGGAGAGGTCCACTATCCCAATCTAGGCCTACTTAAGGCAACATCAAGTACCATGACCCAATAGTCCCAAGGAAAGTTACATTATTAACATGAGAACTTAATCACTCCCATGATAGTACAACCAGTGCTATCCAACTCATGGTGGGTCCAGGCTTCAGTATCCCTCTTCATTACCTTGTCTGTTGTATATCACAAGCACACAATCAACCACCACATACAACAAGAAACATAGTACATATCTGATCATATATATCACCATATGATGCTTGGGTGGTATTTTCTTGAGACCTATCCCATAATCTCAAAGTACAACTCATATTACCTTCCAGAGTGCCATTGGCTCCCAAAACTCCCCACAATATTTATTAGTCAATACTATCTCACACCTGTCACCCATCAGTGAAAACACTAGCCATAGTCTCCTCCATCCTAGGCTTTAAGGACTGGTACAACCCCATTACTTTTGGTCCTACTTTCGAGAGACCATCCTAAGCTATCCCACTCCAAGTTCCTTTAAAACCTAATTCCAAGTCCAGAAAAAATCCCATGACAATCCCCTCGATACTATTTCACATTACCTAAGAGAGATATCTTATCCTGTCACACCCATTCTCATCCTGAAGGAATTAACCCACTCAAAACACTCATTAAGCTCCAATACACCCTCAAAAGGTTATCACTCAATAGGAATGAGGCATACAACCATCCCACCCGTCATCATTAGGTTAAAGCCTCTCTCTCTCTCTCTCATCTAACTATCCCTAGAAATATATATATTCTACTTGTATCTCATATAACACCTCAAAACCCACCTAAGGTATCCATCTAACTCAAATGTAATACTTTAACCTTTTTAATTTTTTCCCGGTGATCCCAAACCATATAAGTGCCAATGATCACTTATTTCAATCATAGGAGTCCAAAACCCATCCTATATATTTCTCTAGGGTGCTCTCAGTCCCTATCTGATATGCTTGGTCCCATGAAACATGAATATAGTAGAAAAACTTGTATAAACAGGAATATGGAATTTTATTAAAGGTACCACCTACCTTTAACAAGGAGTTAACCATTCTTTAAGCTTCTCTGAGCCTCATATGAAACCATACATGCCTCATACAATATTGTATCGCTAATTGGGATCTATAAAAACCCTACTCTTTATTACACACTTAAACATGATTTATGACATAAAATTTAACTGAAGACAACTCTTAGGATGCAAAGGTCTACTGTCTTTGGAAATTAGGAACATTAAATGACAACTTAATACATAAAATATAACAACTTTATTGAAAACTTATTTTACACAGCCACAACATTTATTTGTACTTAGCATTGCATGGGATAACCTGAGGACATACATAAGCAAAGGGTGATCTATAAATCCCAGTAAGGGATTAAAAAAGGCACCACATGAAGAATAAAATACATGTTAAGCAATAGGAATATAAATGGATCATAAGATAAACATGAACATAAAGGCATGATATAGCATGATTATCATAACATGGAAATGTGGAAACAACATACAACATGATATTAGCATGATCCAAGGATCACTACACATGGATTAGCATGGGTAAACCCTAATTGCACTTGAATTATCATGATTAAACCATAATTTGAATTGAATTAGCATGAGTAAAACCTCATTTCACATGGCCTATCATGATACTAAAAATTACCCAATGCATTGGAGCGCTATCAGGGAAAACCCTTTATAAACATTTCATTTCCCGCATAAGTGTGCCACATGGATCATATAACATGGACTCATTAAACATCATAAGTTATTCCAAGATTAAGGAATGTTGAATAAATACATGAAAGTACTAATAAATTTTTATAAATTCATAAATGTGAATACCCTTGATAGAGAAATGGGCATGGTATTTACTACACGATGAATTTGGAATGGAAAATTAAGGTGCAATTTCGAAAGCCTAACGACGTGACATAAAAATTCATAAAAATGGTTGATGATATTGAAAGGGGTATGTCATAAAATTTACATTAAATAGATAGTAATGAGGTGATATAGATAAATTTCCCAACACATATAAATTTAAAATAGAAGGTGTAACATAATAAAGAACCTTGAAGAAAGAGGAGAAATGGAATAACTCTTATGAAATTTTGGCATGGTTACATGTGTACATGTGAGAGATTAATGAGAGATATATAGGTATATAATCATTAAAAAATAAGGAGGGAGGTATGGCGGAGGTGATAAATCATACCCAAACATTTTTAATTTAAAATAAAAGGTTATAACAACATTAATAAACTTGTGTAAAAATGAAAAAGGAAGGAATTCCTTACGAAAAATTTCCATAGTAACGAGTTTACATAAGGGTTTATAAGAGGAATGAGAGCGCAAGGGGATATCATCATTTATAAATAAAATGGAAATTAAGTAGGATATATAATAATATATCCCAAAATAAGAATAAAAATAAATTCAAATACATAACATGAAAATAATGCTTGATAAAAGAGAAGGGTGGACCATCCCTTGTGGAATTTTGGCATAGTAATGGGTGTGCTTAAAGGATCACGGGGGGGGGGGGGCTTGATGAGAGTGAAAGGAAAATATCATCATATATAAATAAAATGGACAGTAAGGGGTTGTGTAACATCATAAACTAACATATAAATATGGAACTTAAGAAGAATAATGTAAAAGAGTAGCTTGAATAGAAATGAGATGAGTGAAATCCCTTATGAAAATTTAGCATGGTAATGGCTTAGGTAAGAGTAAAAATGAGGGAGGATAAATAATATCTAATTAAATTAAAATATAATGTACATTAAGGGAATTATTAAAAAATAATGACATTATAAACATTCTAAATTATAATAAACACCTTTAAACAAGATGCTTGAATTTTAAAGGAGGAGAGGAAAGTGAGGATCCCTTACTTGAGTGTGTGACTTAAAGATCTTGAGGATGGGCTTATTGAGAGATTGGGGAACCTTGGGAGGATTATATAGAGAGGAGGATAGAGTAGGGATGTGATCCAATAATTTTTATTGAAGAGAAGTGGGATTTGGGTGCGTTTATATGGGAAAAGAGAGGGAAATTATTTAATATTTCACAAACTTAAGTTTTGGAATCTATATAATTAAATATTCAAAACCATAAACCACCCCATGGTTTTTCCCATAGTTTTTTCCAAAGTGGATTGGAAAAAAATATTTTATAAGGACAATATCCAAACATTTTAAAATATTAGGCTTTCTTATGTGGAGGTGAGTCACACTCTCAAGGAAATCATTTTAAAATGTTAAAATATTTTATAAGTCTTGGAGGGTCCACTAAGGCATTGTAAAATTAATAAAACAAATATAAAATCACATTACATTAAAGTTAAAACATATATTGACTGAATATACAACTTATTGTATTTTATTATATCACTATCGAGTCATTATGATGTCATAAAACACATTATATATTTAAATGTTATTTAATTTTTACCCAAAAACTCAACTGTCTCAGAAAATCAGGAAACATTAACCGTTAGATAATTTCTACATCATGAATCCAAAAAAAATATTAATTTTATCTAAATAATTTTCTAAATATTTGAATTTTTACTTTTAAAATAAAAATCGTTATTTATTGAAAATTTGACGAGTTTTGACAAAAAAAAGTTTCCAATCCTTAATAAAAGTTATGTTTGACTTCATAAAAATTATATGATCATTTATATTTAATAAAAAATATATAATAATAATATTTTATTAAAATATTATTTTTTCCAAAAATACATTAATTCATCAAAATAAATTCTCTAATTAAAAATAAAATTTCTGTTTTATCGTATAAAATTATAATTCTTATCAAACAGAATACTTAATCATTTATTGAGTAAAATAAATAAATAATATAATCACCACTTATAATTAAAAGGAGTGTTCTTAAAACACTATTATAATAACATTATTAATAAAAACTTAGTTTAATATAATAATTTATATCTTTTTGAAAAGTACAATTTTACCCAAAAATTTACTTTATCTAACTCATCATATTTTTTAGAAAAAATATTCTCATAAAGTAATTTATAGATTAAGAATTTTATTTATAAAAAATGGATTACACACAAATTGACTAATTCCTTGTTAAATAGCCCCTTGTAACACCTACATAAGACCTAAGGGTAAGGTGTGCGATGGTGTCAGACTCTTCGGGCGGCTCAGATAATATCGCTCGGGTGGTAATATCTATTAACTTACACTTCTCCAATATGTTATTCCATTAAAGATTAACGTTTTGAAGCTCAAATTGGGCTTGGTCAAGAGAAAATCCCTAGGACACTACCTCCTTTCTGAGCTCTGAAAAATGAGCTTCGTATGACTCGAGTCTACTGGATGAGGCCATCCTCTCCTTTTTTTGTGTTGAAAAGATTATTTTTAAAAACCTTAAATTTATACCAGTTGTGTGATCAATTTTTAATAGATATATTATAAATGGTAATGATACATAATGATCATTTAAACACAATAATAAATAAAAAAAGTGCATGTGTTTTTTATATCCATAAGACATTTAATTAAATAAAATAAAGGTAATTTTTTCATGAATGTTCAGGTCATTACAACCTCCCCCCCTTAAGAAATTTCACCCTCAAAATTTCATTTTCCCACACTAAAAAAGGTAAGGGATTCTCCGCCTCATCACTTCCTCCAGTTGCCACATTGCTTCTTAAAACTTGTGGTTTCTCCACAACACTTTTGATGAGGGGAATTGTCTTATTTCATAGAAATTATCCTTACGATCCAAGATCTTCACCAAATTTTCTTCATATGAGAGGTCATTCTCCATTGGTACCAACTCTGCGATAGGTCAAGTATGTACTTCCTCAAGAGCGATACATGGAATACATCATGTACTTGAGATAGGGTTGGTGGGAGTGCTAGTCTATAGGCCACTGCTCCAATGAGATCAGGTATCTTAAAAGGGATAATATACCTTGGGATAAGATTCCCCTTCTTCCCAAATCTCATAACTCTCTTCCACGGTGATATGTAGAGGAATACCACGTCTCCAACATCAAACTCTTGGTCTCATCATCGATTCTCATCATAGATCTTTTATCGACTTTGAGAAACATTAATGTTCTACTTGATGGTCTTAACCTTCTCCACCATTTCTTAGACCATTTATAGACCTAGGAGTTTTCACTCTCCAACTTCATCCCAATATGCCAGTGTTCTGCACCTCTTCCCATAAAGGGCTTTATAAGGAGCCATTTGGATGCTTGAGTGGAAACTGTTATTGTAAGAAAACTCAACCAGAGGAAGATGTTGATCCCATCCTCCTTTGAAGTCCATTGACCATGCTCTCAACATGTCCTCAAGTGTTTTTATAGTATACTTAGATTGGTCATCAGTTTGAGGATGATAATCCATACTAAAGATCAGCTCAGTATTCAGATCATGTTGGAGACACTTCCATAACTTAGAGGTGAATCTTGGATCTCGATAGGATACAATTGATAGTGGTACTCGATGCAGCCTTACTACTTTTCTGATGTATATCCATTCCAGTTGATCCAATAAGAAATCCTCCTAAATTACAACGAAGTGTGAAACCTTTTTAAGACGATCCACAATAACCCATATATCATTGTTTTCTTTTGGATTTCTTCAAAAGTCTAGTGAAAAAGCCCATGGTGATGTTTTCCCATTTCCATGTTGGTAAGGGTAATGGTTGCATCATACCTTTAGACTTATACCTCTCAACCTTCACATGCTGGCATACCATGAACTTTGATGTATACTAAGTGATCTCCTTATTCATGTTATCCCACCAATAATGCTCTCATAGATCTCGGTATATCTTTGTGTTTTTTTGGGTGAATAGAGAAATTCAAACTATGTGAATTATGTAAAAGTTATTTCATTAAATCTGGATTTGATAGAACACATAGTATTAACCCAAATCTCACAATTCCCTCTTCATTAAAATTGAACTTTGAGTATTTTACTTTTTTGATAGTTTCCACTTTCTTTTGAATTCCCACATCATCCTTTTGAGCATCCTTTAACCTTTCCAAAAGAGATGGTTGAGTAATAATTTGTGAAAGGGTTTATGATGTTCCACTATTTATGATTCCCATTTCCATATTCATCAAATATAAGAAGATTGGATCCTTTTCAATTCTCATCAATAATATAATCACTGGGTCGTTTCTACTTAGAGCATCTGGCACCTTGTTCACTTTCCCAGGGTGGTAATGTATTGAACAGTCATAGTCTTTGATAATCTCTAACAATCTTGTTTGGTGCATTTTCAACTCTTTCCATGTTAATATATACTTGAGGCTTTTTTTATCCATATATATTTTAAACTTCTCCCCAAAAAGGTAATGTCACAAAATTTTTAAAGTGAAGATTACTACATCCAACTCTAGATCATGTGTTGGATAGTTCATCTCATGAACTTTCAATTACCTAGAAGCATATAAAACGACTTTGTCATTTTGTATCAACAAAAAATTCCCTTCTTCAAAGCATCGCTGAATACCATAAAATGTTCTCCACTTGTGGGTAGTGTGAGCATGGGAATAGTGATAAGCCTCCTTTTCAACTCCTTGAAGCTATATTCACATTCATCACTCCAAGAAAACTTGACTCCCTTCCGAGTTATCTTGATAAGAGGGTATGAAAATCGTGAGAAAATTTTCACAAATCAGTGATAATATCCAGCTAACCCAAGAAATCTATGGATATCTATCACAGATCTTGGCCTCGACCATCTCTCAATTTCATTTATCTTGGAGGGGTCTATAGATATCCCATTTCTTGTGATGATATGACCCCATAATGTGACTTCCTTTGTAACATCCTTGACTCGGAAGCCACTAAACCGGTGCTCCAAGCCAGGTGGTTGCATGAACTTAAGTGCACCTCCCCACATGCCAATGGTTTTTGACTACCAGTGGGGGTCCAAATAGTCAATTGGGGAGACTATACCCCCTTTTTATCAGAGTAAGAAACAACAGAAGATAACAAAATAGTGGAATAATAACCAATAATACAAGAGCATGTATAAACAAACATTCCCAAATGGGGTACAACCATATCCAATAGTAAATATGCCATGCCATGCTACAAGTGCAAAAGTGAACAAATCCCATAATGAAGAAAAACTAAAAAATCCCCAAAATGGTCCCGACAATAAGTCTAGGTCCTCCTCCATGCACACCAATGCCAAAAAAACTTCCTATCAAGAGACCTTTCCCTTGTCCTAACCTAAAAACATGAAGTCTTCTTGGGTACCCAATGGAATCCCAAGCAAGGTGTGAGTAAAACTCAGTAGGCCACCACCAACGATATCAACAAAATATCTGGTATAAGAAACTGTGCATGAAAAGGGAAATGAATAATAAATTACAAGGAAACAATTAAGTGCTCTTAGCTAGTTTAGGTCCATTACCAACATTTATTACTATTTCCATATCTTATAATTTCATCCCATTTCCCATTACATACCATTTCCAACACATTTATCATTGTTTCATCAACACAAAAAGTCACATGGCTCAAAGTACACAATTACATACATGAAGAAAAAACATAGTTGTCATACCTCACTAGAACCTACTTCCCCATGCCAACCATATCCACACCTCAAAGCATCAGTTTGGGTGGATGTCAATTATATCCTCACCTCAAAGCATGAATCCATGTGGATGCAACTGATAGGGAAACATAGCATCAGTACTATCTCTACCCCATGCATTAGGGGTGGAGTTTAGAGCCTCAGTCAAACTTGACTCATGGGTGTAGAACCTCAGTCAATACCCCACAATACCAAGATATACGCACATGATATACATATATGTATCCATTAACCATTCAAAAAACTTCACAACCATTTTCTAAGGAAAACATAAGCCACAACAATAACATGAGAGTTAACACAATGCCTTAACCCATTAAAACATTTACCACGATTCACATCATTTAGCCATTTATCCCAATTCCCTTTTATTATGATTATCTCACTAAGAATTATTTCATTGTGCCTATCTCTCTAGGATTGGTTGATTATGCCTAACTCATTAATGTTGAGATGGTATGTGAATATGATATACTCTATAATACCAAATGTAGGATCAAAATAAAAGAGATACTATATAGAGTATCTAATGATGCTAAATATACAAGAGGGGGGGGGGGTGAATTGTATACTTTAAAAAATTCCTTAGGAAATTTTAAATATGATAATGTTTAACAGGGTTAAATAAGGTAATTCACAAAACCTCTAGTTATACACACTTTCTTGATTACAGAATTATGATTCTGAGAAAGTAATTCTGGAAAAGATGGTTCCAGAAATGAAACATAATGAAAGTTTACAATGATGAAGATTCTACCTTAAAGCGTATAGAATCTAACTAAATTAAAGTACAAGTATAAGTAAGTATAATATAGTTATAATTTCCTCAACAATACAAATTCAGCGGAAAGCTTGAAACAAACTAGTAACAAGTATAAAATCTTTTAACCCAAAGAGAAGGGTATCCAACAACCTTGGATAAAGGTCCCTTGATTTATACTTTCAATAAAGTTTGTCTTACACACACCAGGTTAAGCCCTCGATATGAAGATTAGAGTCTGTCTTACTATCCCCGCAAGTATTCAACTTCAAGGTAGTCAGCACCTCTATCTTCCTATCCCCAGAATTCCCTTGATTGTACACAGCAACAATCGGAGTCGCACAAATCAAATCTGAACAAGAAGTTTTATTCGCACAAGGCAATGAGAGTCTCTCTCAAGAAATCACTTCAACATCATGTAATCTCTAGAGTCATAGAACATTGTTGAGCTCTTTTAAAATGAGATCTTATTTAAAGGCACAACTTCAACGGTCGACTCCCTCCTCTAATGGTCATATTTTTCCTTGAATTTCAGAGGGACATGTACACGTGTCACTCAAACTATGGTTAGTTAGTAACTGAAAGAATGACATAGTTTTATAACAAAACAAGTGTAAGAAAAAATATGGTTACAAAACTAAAATCCAATATTCAAAATATAAGGAAATATGAAATTTCGGAGTCTATACCAAAATTGAATTCAGAGTCTATAATACAAGGATATTCGGATTTTATTTTCTAGGAATTCAGAACCTGAAATCTATAGAATTCCAAAGTCTGAATTTCAAGAAAATTCGAAATCTGGATTCAGAAGAATTCAGAACCAGAACATACAAAGTTTGGAGTTAGAGTTAATGAGAATTTAGAGTCAGAACTCATAAGAGTTTGGAGTCTGTATTCAGAGAAATCAGAGTCAGAACTAAGTGGAGTTCATAACCAGAATTCAGAGTAAGAGCTCAGAAGAGTTCGTAAACAAAATTCGTAATCATAATTTGGTGTTAGAACTCAGAATAGTTCATAACTGGAATTTGTAATTAGAATTCGGAGTCAAATCTCATAAGAGTTTGTAACCAGAATTTGTAATCAGAATTCTGAGAATTCAGATCCTAAAACAGAATGCTTCATATCTAGGTAATTATAGGATTCCGAGGTTTTAGTTTCAAACTGAATTTTACACTTAGAAAAATTATGATATGAACAATGAAAACATGGTAAGGATAAATTTACTTGGGGAAGGAAATTTTTCCTTATATAAGTAAAACACAGGGTAAAATGAAATTTTCCTTGAGATAAGGTGTTTGTGATTTTCAAAACAAGAAGGAATGGTAAAGTCATAAGGAAACCTTATTGACTTAACAATATCCCCCAAGTTTGAAGGAATTAAAAAGTCATAAAGAAAACCTTATTGACTCAACAATCTCCCCCTTTTTGGAAATCACAAACATCCTTACGAAAAAGAATATAAAGACTTAGAAAAATTTCCTAGACTTTGAAATAAAACTTATCTCCCTTTTCACATTGGCAAAGATGAATATGACTAACTCCCCCTTAGGCTTTGGAACACTAAGGATCATATTCTAGATTTACAGAATGATATTTTTCATTATCTTGAGTACATAAATATCGGTATGAAAACTACCCCTTAGATAAACTCCCACTTACTTAGGGATATTTCTTCTTTACATAGAATTATTTTTTCCTTTCTCCCCCTTTGTGATTTTCAAAAAGAATTTGAGGGAATGGAAAAAAATATGGTACCTGAAATATTAGTATAAAGAATGAAAACAGAAACGAGCAACCCAAAATTTCAATAATATTGGATGAATTTGTACAAGGAAAAAAATACAATAAAAGATCAGATTTATTTTCCTTACTTTTACTTGGGTATGAATTTCTTCACAATGGTTTTCAGCTTCTTTAGCTCCTTGTGATCTTCCTCTGCTTGCTTCTCTTAGGCTTTGATCCTATCATCCTAATCCTTCAGAGCCTCTGTCCGAGTCTTCAATAAGTCATCTTATTTCACTAGCTTTTCTTCAATCATGATCCGGAGATCCCTTTCCCTCTTAGAGCTTTGGGAAACAGAGTTCAACTTTCCATTCAGATCCTTGGCCTCCCGAATCCGAGTATTTTGCGCAAGATTTAGCTTTTCCTAAAATCTATTTGTGAGATCATTGATTTTACTATCTTGAGTATCAAAAGTTTCCTTAACATTGTCTTGAAACTCATCAATATCTCTCAAATCTTCAACTATATTTTTTGACCAGCTGACCACTTTCTTACAAGATTTTATGTGGGCATCGTAGTTGATAATGAAGATCTTGTGATCAGCCTCAATCCTTACACACCTATCCATTACCATGGACACAGAATCCGATTTATGATTCATTCTATATTGTAGCATATGAAATCTGGAGTCAATAGTTGGAATGATCAGAATGGTGTCAACAAGCTTTTTCAAAGATTGAATGACAAAATCATGTCCTAGAGCTGATGATTCCAAATCTGACACTTTTCTATGTAATGGTTCTTCCTCTAGCTCAACCAGCTTCCTCTTAGAAGATGCACCAGCTTCTTTATTCCTTACAATTTCTTTCGTTGGGGTATCAATAACCATTTGTTTTCTCTTATTGGTTATCAGAATAACTTCTTCATCTGGAGACTCATGCTCACTTCCATACAACTGAACAATCTTATCTTCATCAATTTTTTCTTTCTCGGCTCCTACCTCAATATCCTCAGGGTGAATAAAGTGATTATTATACCTTTCTTCCTTAGACAATTTATTAAATTCTTCTTCACCCTTACTATATTCATCTTCCTCATCCTTCCTAGGAGTTGGGAGCTTTGAGGACTCTGATTCACAAGTTCATATTTATAGTTTCTCAGAAGGGGTTTCTTTTTCCTGATAATATTCAAATTTCTTAATAAGATCTTCATTGCGACAACTAATTTCTTTTTTTTCCACTTCTTCGACAACTTCCTTTTCTTGGACTTTTTCCAGAGTCATAAACTTCTTCACCAGAGTCTCAAGTAAGGGTTCAACCAAGAAATATTTCGGTACAAGAATTTTTTTGGATTCTATTTCAGTGTCCCTCAAAATAGATTGGACAATTTCGGCCTCAGACATTTTCTTCTTAAGCTTCTTTTATTTGGCTTGCTTTTCAAGCTCATCGGTTTCCTTCTATTTAAAAGATTTGGCCTATGTAGGATCCAAGACAAATTGTGGCTATCCTTCCTTCCAGTTTTCTTTTCCTCCCTCCATTTGGAAAAAACCTCATCTGGATAGACTTTCTACTTCTTGGGTTTTGGAGGTACGGATTGGGTTCCTTTAGCCTTCGGGATTTTTTCTGATTCTTCCACTTCCTTCAGCTTCCTCTTCTTTCCAGCCTTCTTCGATGGTTCATCCTCTTCTGCATTCTTTGGAACAACTTCTTCTTCTTCTAATGGTAGATCATAAAACTATCTGGAATCTTTAGAAAATCCAACGTTCATTCTTTTCAAAGTATCATCACTTACTAACGTGACTTTGTAATTCCTCGGCTTCAAACTGCAATGAATTTTGAAGAAATCAAGACATCAAACAATCAACTTGGAGAGTATGGAAGGATACATGATTATCTGTTCTCTCATTTTACCATTCTTGATATTCTCTATCGTAATGAGAATATGCTTCATCAGATTGATCTTCCTTAGATTTACCAAAAAATCCAAGATATACATATCACTTTTCTTGAGCGTGTCCTTGTCACCCTTTCTCAGTACGATAAAACCCTGAACCCATAACTCAAGGATCTGATTATTTTTAGACAAATGAGAAATCTTTACAGTCTTGACATATGTAAGTCTTAGGAACTCCATTGCCTTTAACTTTACAAAAATTCCTTGTACATCGGGAAGCTTGTGGGAACAGAACTTGGCTTCCCCTTCCTAAGACAGCCCCACCAAGCTAGCAGCCTTGGTGTATGAAAGGGAATAGGTTTTTCCATAACTCTTGAATGAAAACACATCTCTCACTTCTTCCTTAAAAAAACTTATTGACTCATAGAACTCTATAAGAAGATCCGGATGCACCAAGTCTTGACCTCCAGGCTTTGATATGAAAAACCTTTCCCATCAATTGAGTTTGATGTTCTTCGAGATTATAAAATCATACTTGTTTAAGAAATTGGGATGCACCAGACTTTCTGTGTATAATTTCCACTCCAAAATCAGCTTGACAGTAGACATATCTTTTTGAGAGGATTCTTCTGCAGACATTCTGACTTGAGAAAACTCTGATAAGTTCGGAACGGGATTTTGTAGGAGGGGCATATATTCGACACGCAAAGCCTTGAAATCGATGTTGGAAAACCCTTCAGTGGTCCTTTATATAGGCGTTTGAGGTGACTATTCGACATCTAAACTCAATCCAATGGCTAATAATTCTTCTGATCAGATCTAACAATTGAAATAATAGTTGTAAGGAAAAATTTGGCAGGATCCGATCTTTTGAGTTTTTTAAAGGAAAACATTTGTATTTAAGAAAACTAGAATATGAGAAATTTTTAAAAAACAAAAGAAAATACCAGAAAGTAAAAGGTGATTACGAAAACTCAATAAAGAATCATACCTTTCAGATTTCTAGGAAAATTATTCATATTGAGGAAGATTCTTCTTGAAGGACTTTAGTTTCTTAAAAAAAAACTTGTGTACGAAAAAAATGAGTACATAGATCTTCATTTCGAAAATCTTCATTATGAAAATATTCATTACGAAAATCTTCATTACAAAAATGTTCATTACGAAAATCTTTATTACGAAAATATAAAACACTTCATTACGGAAAATATGAAAAACTTCATTACAAAAAATATGAAAATCTTCATTACGAAAAATATGAAACACTTCATTACAAAAAATATGAAAAACATCATTATGAAAAATATGAAACACTTCATTATGAAAAATATTAAACACTTCATTACAAAAAATATGAAACACTTCATTACGAAAAACATGAAAAACTTAATTATGAAAAATATGAAACACTTCATTACGAAAAACATGAAAAACTTCATTACGAAATATATAAAACACTTCATTACGAAAAATATGAAACACTTCATTACAAAAAACATGAAAAACTTCATTATGAAAATTTTCAAAAACTTACAAACAAATGTACTCTCCCTATGAATATGAGTTTATTACTGTAAGGATATTGGTTTAAAAAAAGTTAACAAGGATTATTACCTTATAGTTATCATTCCTAACTTCTGTTTAATGTATTTAAATCTATTGGAGGGTAAAGATTTTGTGAAAATATCAGCAAGTTGATCTTTCGTTTTGATAAATTAAAGAATGATATCTCGTTTTTGTGTGTGATCCCTAAGAAAGTGATGCCTAATGTCTATGTGATTTTCACGAGAGTGATGTGCATGATTTTTACTAAGGGTAATGACACTTGTATTATCACACAAAATTTGTGTTTTGGTAAAGCTCATACCATAGTCTGTGAGTGTGTGTTGCTTTTACAACACTTGATCACAACAAATTCCAGTTGCAACATATTCAGCTTCAGTAGTGGAAGTGCTACAGAGTGTTTCTTCTTACATGACCAAGAAAATAATGAATCTTCTAAGAAATTACAAGTTTCATATGTACTCTTTCTATCCATTCTACATCCACCAAAGTCAGGATCTAAAAATATTTTCAAATCAAAATCATTTCCAGAAGTATAAAAGAGTCCTAAATTCATGGTTCCCTTTAAGCAGTGAAAAATTATTTTCACTGCCTTTAAATGAGATACCTTAGGATTGGATTGATATCTCGCACATAAGCATACTGAAAACATTAATTCTGGATGACTAGCTATCAAGTAAAGTAGACTTCCTATCATACCTCTAAAAGATGTTTGATCTACTGGTTTCCCAAATTCATCAAGATCAAGTGTATTTGAGGTACTAATGGGAGTACTTATATATTTAGTGTTGTCATATCCATAATTTTTATGAAGATATTTAATATATTTATGTTGAGATATATAGATTCCTTTTGGTTTTTGAGAGATTTGAAACCAAGGGAAAATGTTAACTCACCCATCATACCCATTTCAAACTCAGATTTCATTAGATCCACAAAGTAATCAGTTAAAGATTTCTGATTTGAACTAAATACAATGTCATCAACATAAATTTGAACAATCAAAACTTTTTTCTTATCTTTATTTATAAAAGGGTTGGATTTTCATTTCCCTTAACATAATTATTTTGAAGCAAAAATCATGTAAGTCTATCATACCAGGCTCGGGGGGCTTGTTTAAGTTCATACAAAGCTTTGGTAAGTCTAAAAACATGATCAGGATGTTTTCTATCTTCAAAAACTGGATGTTGTTGAACAAAAACTTCCTCTTGTACATAATCGTTAAGGAAATCACATTTCATATCCATTTGAAAAAGTTTGAAATTGAATAATGCTGCAAAGGAAAGTAGAATACGAATAGATTCAATTCTATCTATTAGAGCATATGTTTCTTCATAGTTTATTCCCTCTGGTTGATTATATCCTTTAGCAACTAATCTAGCTTTATTTCTTACAATGATTCTATTTTCATCACACTTATTTTTGAAGACACATTTTCCTCCAATAACAGAAGTTTCCTTAGGTCTTTCAACCAAGGTCCAAACTTTATTCCTTTCGAATTCATTTAGTTCATCTTGCATGGCTTTAATCCAATCATCATCACCTAAAAATTCATCAGTGATTTTTGGTTCTAATTGGGAAAGGAATGCTAGATGTTCTAATTCATTCTTTAAGGAACTTCTAGTCCTTACAGGTTGATTCACATCTCCAATGATACTATCACTAGGATTATTCGTATGAAACAACTGATTTGTGTTTTTTAAAACCTTTTCATCAATAAATGGTAGAAAATATTCTGGGGTAAATGCTTCAGAAGTATCTTATTGGACATGTTCCTTATTAGAAGGATCTTCTAACATAGGTTGATAATAAGTTTTTGAAAACACATCCGAAGATGTAGGTTGGGTTAATTTAAAAATAAAGGGATCTATTTCATCAAATTTCACATGTACTATCTCTTCAACAGTACAAGTGTTTTTATTGAGAACTCTATAAGCCTTAGAAGTTGTGGAGTAGCCTAAGAAAATTCCTTCATCAGATTTTGGTGTGAATTTGGGTAGATTATCTTTAGTATTCAAAATAAATACCTTGCAACCAAAAACCTTGAAGTAGATAAGTCTAGTTTTTCTACCATTCCATAACTCATAAATAGTTTTATTAAGAAAAGGTCTAATCAAAACTCGATTTATATTATAGAAATCCTTACTTACAGCTTCAGCCCAAAAATGTTTGGCTAAAGAATACTCACTCAACATAGTTCTTGTTATCTCTTGAAGAATTATATTTCTTTTTTCAACAACACCATTTTGTTGAGGTGTTCTGGGTGATGAGAAGTTATGAGTAATGCCTTTTCTACTAAAAAAATCATCAAAATCTGAATTTTGAAATTATCTACCATGATCACTATGAATATTTTTCAATGGAAGTTTTTTCTCATTTTTAACTTGGGCTCAAAAACTTTTAAAATACGAGAAGTCTTTAAACTTCTTTTCTAGAAAATAGACCCATGTAAATCTAGTGTAATCATCAACCAAGAAAAATACACAATACTTTCCTCTAATGCTTCTAGTTTGTGTAGGAACAAAGAGATCTATATGCACTAGCTATAATGCATCAGTAGTTGTGACTTCACTGACTGATTTAAAACTTGATTTATGTTGCTTTCCATATTGACAAGGGTCAAAAACTTTTTAAGAATCAAATCTAAGCTCTGGTAGATCCTTAACTAATATTTTCTTAGAAAGTTTGGATAAGTTCCTAAGGCTACAATGTCCTAAAATTCTACGCCACAACCAAGAATGATCCTCCATTACACTAAGGAAAGGTAGATCTTGGATTCTAAGGTCTTCTATGTTTAGTGTGTAAACATTCTCTTACCTATGGGTAGAAAGAATAAACTCTTCCTTGGAATTGTGTACTAAGCACTTATCATTCCTAAAATTCACAAGGTAACATTCATCACATAACTGACTTATGCTAATGAGGTTGTGCTTAAGACCATTAACAAATAAAACATTTGAAATCAATGTTTTTACAAGAAGAACAATGTTATGTATATCAATAATTTCTCCCTGAGCATTATCTCTGAAAGATACTTTTCCTCATTTCGTCTTGATAATCTTTTCAAAATAGTTTTTGTTACCAATCATATGCCGGGAACAAGCACTATCCATATACCAAGTATTGTTGTTGGTACCTTCTATATTTTCCTGAAAATAACAAAAAGTTAGGTTTTCGGAATGCAAACTTGCTTGGATCCGGAATTCTCAGAAAGAAAAATTTTAGGCACCCACATCTTTTTAGAAAAATAGGATTTATGAAATCCTAAAGACTGTGTTTTGTTTAAGGAACAATTTTTTACCTAGTGTCCACCACACTGACACTTAGTGCAGAATGGAGCACTTTGAGGAACAAAATAATTGTTACTTAAAATCGGTTTAGAACCAGTATAACCAAAATGTGAACTATTCCTTAGAGGTCGGATTTGAGAATACATTTTATCAAAATTTTCCACACCTAAGGTAAAGTTTGAAAAAAACTTCCTCAATGAAGATATTTCGGATTTCAGTTTGATAAACAAGTTATTGTCTTCTAAAAAATTTTATTCTGAACTAGAGTTAGGCTCGAAAACATTTTTCTTAGAAATTACGTTTTATAGATATTTAGAAAGTTTATTCTTCTCAGAATTTACTTCCTCAATATTTTTTGAAATATTTTTAAAATCAACATTTTTCTTATCAAGATATTTAGAAAGATCTAATATTTCCTTAGTATGAATAGTATTCCTAGATTTTTCCTTATTATGCTTTTTCATGAGTTTTGAATTCTCAATATCAAGAAGTTTGTCAAACCTATAAACTTCTTCATAGTAAAGTAATGTATTATCTTCATCAGAAAAGGATTCATCATCAAAAGAGTTATAATATTTATTATCATTATAATTCAAAGATATATTGGTCATAGATTCAGAATTTTGTTCCTTATCCATAAAGCAATGATTGGGAATAGGTAGTCTGGATATTAGAAAAATATTCATCTATCCAGAAGATTCATAATCTGAAGATTTATCTGAAGAGTCACCACCACTGGCACTCCAGGTGTCATTAGTTTTCAATAATTTCTTATATTTATCCTTGTAATACTTCTTTCTGTTTCTTTCAAAATTCTTTTCCTTTCTTTCCTTTCTTTTGCGCATGGGGAAATCATGCCTTATATGTTCAGCTCTATTGAATTCATAACATGTAACTTATGAATCTTTCTTATCTTTCCTTTATTTCTTCTTGTATATGGATTGAAAGTTCCCTTGTCTAGCTATCTTGTTCATCCTTCGAGAAAGATTTTCTAACTCATTCTCTGAGGATTCACTTCCACTAGATTCGGATTGGATAACAACCTTCTTAGATTTGGATCTAGTAACTCTCTCAAGAGTTTTAGATTTTATATGATTTGAAGTGGTAGTAAAAGCAACACTGCCATTCCCATTCTTCTTCTTTACATTATCAGCATCTCTCTTCATTCTAGTCTCATGCTAAAGAAGAGTTCCAAACAGCTCATCTAAGGGAATCTGAGAAACCTTTATGTTCTCATTTATAGCAGTCCTTTTGGATTCCCATTCATTGGGAATGATGTCTATGATCTTATCAATAAAAGATTCATCATCTAATCCTTTCTCACCCATGGATTGTAAACTATTCACAATATTCATGAATATTTTTTGCACCTTACATATGGGTTCTCTATAAGGAAAGTTAAACCCATGAAATTTAGCTCTGAGCATGGCTCTTCTTCTCCCACTAACTTTGGAAGTTCCAAAGTGAGTAACTTCAAGTTTCTTCCAAATACAATTTTCTGCTTCACAAGATGAAATTTGGATATATATATTTCAAGTCATGGAGCAAAGCAAAGTATTGCGTACCTTATAATTCAGTTGATATTCATGCTTCTCTTGATTTGTGAAGGTACTAACTTCTTTATTAGGGATTTTATATCCTCCAGTAAGCATAAAAAAATTATCAACACCAGTATTGATAATGAATGTCTTCATGTGATATCTCCAATATCCATAATCATTTCCATCAAAAATAGGTGGTCTAGTTGGATTGATATTGTCTATGGAACCAACATTGATTCCTTCCATCTTATAGAAAAATCTTTCCACAAAAACTTCTTAATAGAAAAAGTTCGGATTCAAGGAAAATATTCCTAAGGAAAATATAGAGCAATGAAAACTTGAGCAAGAAAAACTTATATGTGAATATAAGTATTTCAGAGACCTGCTCTGATACCAATTATTGAGATGGTATGTGAGTATGATATACACTATAATACCAAATGTAGGATCGAAATAAAAGAGATATTGTATGGAGTATCTAATGATGCTCAATACACAAGAGGGGGGTGAATTGTATACTTTAAAAAATTCCTTTATAACTTTTAAAGATGATTATGTTTAACAGGGTTAAACAAGGTAATTCACAAAACCTCTAGTTCTACACACTTGCTTGATTCTGGAAATATGATTCTGAGAAAGTAATTCTAGAAAATATGGTTCTGGAAATGAAACTTAATTAAAGTTTACGATGATGAAGATTCTACCTTAAATCATATAGAATCTAACTAAATCAAAGTAAAAGTATAAGGAAGTATAAGGTAGTTATACTTTCCTCAACAATAAAAATGCAGCAGAAAACTTGAAACAAACAAGTAATAAGTAGTAAATATTTTAACCCAAAGTGAAGGGTATCCAACAACCTTGGATAACAGTCCCTTGATTTATACTTTTAATAAAGTTTGTCTTACCCACACTAGGGTAAGCCCTCGATATAAAGATCAGAGTCTGTCTTGATATCCCTGCAAGCCCTCAACTTCAAGGTAGTCAACACCTATATCTTCCTATCTCTGGAAGCCCTCAATTGTACACATCAACAATCGAAGTCACATAAAGAAAATTAGAACAAGAAGTTCAGTACACATAAGGTAATGAGATTATCTCTCTAGAAATCACTTTAACAACATGTAATATCTAGATTCATAGAACAGAGTTGATCTATTTTCAAATGAGCTCCTATTTATAGGCATGACTTCAACAGTCGGATACCTCCTCCAATGGTCATATTTTTCCTTGAATTTTGGAGGGACCTGTACACGTGTCACTCAAACAATGGTTAGTTAGTAACTGAAAACACAACATCGTTTTATAACAAAATAAGTGTAAACAAAAATATGGTTACATAACTAAAATACAATATTCAGAATGTAAGGAAATATGAAAGTTTAGAGTCTAACCAAAATTGAATTCAGAGTCTATAATACAAGGATATTTGGAATCCATTTTCTAGGAATTTGGAATCTGAACTCTATTGAATTCCTAAGTCTGAATTTCAAGGAAATCTGGAATCTGGATTCACAAGAATTCAGAACCAGAACTTACAAAGTTCGGAGTCAGAGTTCATGAGAATTAAGAGTTAGAACACATAAGAGTTTGGAGTCTGTATTCAAAGAATTCGGAGTCAGAAATCAGTGGAGTTCTTAACCAGAATTCAGAGTCAAAGCTCAGAAGGGTTCATAACCTGAATTCGTAATTAGAATTTGGAGTCAAAACATAGTAGAGTTCGTAACCAGAATTAGTAATCAGAATTCGGAGACAGATCTCAGAAGAGTTCGTAACCAGAATTTGTAATCAGAATTATGAGAATTCGGATCCTTAAACAGAATGCGTCATATCTAGGTAATTATAGGATTCCGAGGTTTTGGTTTCAAACCGAATTTTACACTTATAAAAATTATTATATGAACAATGAAAACATGGTAAGGATAAATTTCCTTGGGGAAGGAAATTTTTCCTTATATAAGTAAAACACAGGGTAAAATAAAAATTTCCTTGAGATAAGTTGTTTGTGATTTTCAAAACAAGAAGGAATGGTAAATTCATAAAGAAACCTTCTTGACTTAACAATCTCCCCCAAATATGAAGGAATGGAAAAGTCATAAGGAAAACCTTATTGACTCAAAAATTAAGCTTCATTACCATGCTCATAACCCATTCCATTATGGTCTTTAATCATTTATACACATTAACCCAATATCTGTTAGGTTATTATCAAGCCTAGGTGCTACACCTAGATTATAACCCCTAGGTTATTATCAACATGTTTATCAAGGGATCTACATGATTACACAACAATCTCACTTGTTTTTCAAAAATACCTCGGCCCGGGAGAGTCAAAACACCCCATGGGTGGCCCTATATTAGTCTCATCACCCTCAATGCATCCCATGGGGATCGTGATGGTTTCCATTTACCTTCTTAATAACCATTTCATCCTAACATGACAAGGGTGATAAAAAGACACCAAGAGACACCCAAGAACAAACCACACATGCAAAAATCTACAAATAAACCATGGGATATAACTTATAGACCACCTACCTCGATTCCGTGGGTGAACACACTCTTAATAGAGCCCTTATATTCTTCTTCAACCAACCCTTGAAGCTTAAAACTAGATCTCACCCAAAGAGTAGGGTTTTAGAGCTTTAGAAGGATAGGAGAACAAGATACAAACCCTAAACTCAAAAGAGAAACAAGAATGATATTAGCCTTACCCAGAGCATCGATCTGCAACCAACGACACCAAAAACACCTTATAAATGAGGTAGATTTATCTCTTTGAGGTCTTGGGAGATTTGGTTCATCCCTAGGGCGAAGAGGGGTGAATGGGGAGAAAATCCAGAGTTGGGTATTAAAATCCTGGAGGGGAAAAATTGTAAAATTTTAAAAGTTTTTGGGACACATGGTTTACCCACACAGTTTTCCAAACTATGTGAAAACCATGTGGAGGCCACTGTCCAAATTCCTACCTCCTGCCCTGTTTCCTGGGTTATCCGCACTGTTAGCACTAACCATGTTAGATCGTGCGACCTACCTAGAAAACCCCATTTTCTTCATTTTTCGTGTCCCAAACCCTTGGAACACCCTAAGCCTCCTCAAAGACTTGGGTAAGCACCTAATTGACCAAAAAAATGGATTCAAACCAAAACTTAATTGAGAACATACCTTTCCACGATCTGGGGTATTACAACCTCCCCACCTTATAATGGCTCATCCACGATCCAAGATCCCAAGCTTCATTACTGTTATGAGGAAAAGAGATTGGGCCACTGAACCCACATATATGATTCCTGCTCCCAAGTTTCTTTTTGAACCTTTACATGATTCCATAATACTCGCACTAATGGCACAAACCTTCCCCGCAAGACTTTATCACCATGATCTACAACACAAATACGATGATACTCAAAGGACACATCGACCTCAAGCTCAACATCGTCAACATCCACCATGTGAATTGGGTCAGGGTGATACCGCTGAATCTAGGACACATGAAAAACGTCATACATCCCACTATACTACCGTGGAAGAGGCAATCAGTATGCCCCCAGCCTGATCCTCTCCACAATCTCAAATAGCCCCACATACCTGGTCACTAACTTGCCCTGCTTCTTAATCTATCGGTGACCCAACTTTGGAAACACCTGAAGAAACACACTATCACCCACCCTGAACGCAAGGGGTATATTCCTTCGATCTGTATACGACTTCTGCCTACTATGATCCGTTTCCATCCATTTCATAATCAACTCAACTTTCTCTAAAGTCTCCTACATGAGACTCTGTCCCAACAACTTGAATTCACTGGCCTCCAACTAACACAACAAAGATCTACATAGCCTCCCATAGAGAGCCTCAAACAGTTCCATGTAAATCGTATCTTGAAAACTATTTTTGTAAGAAAATTAAACAAGATACAAGTGATTCTCCTAGGAACTATCAAAATCTAACACACAAGACCTCAATATGTCTTCCAACACTTGGATTGCATGCTCCAACTACCCATCCGTATGCTGGTGGAAAGCTGTACTCAAAATAACCTGAGTACCAAGAGCCTTCCGCAACCCTTTCCAAAAGTGAAATTTGAAATGAGGATCATGATCCAAAACTAAAGTTCACGGCACACCATGCAACCGTACTATTTCCCAAACATACAACTCAACCAACTAGTCAACTGTGTAAGTCTCCTGAATCGGTAAGAAATGAGACAATTTTGTTAGACGATCCACAAATACCTAGACTACATCATTTTTTTGAGGCGTCCTCAGAAGAACCACCACAAAATATCCCACTTCCATTCCAAAATGGGAAATGGATGTAACAAACCACCTGGGCATTGATGCTCGTCCTTCACCTGCTGACAGGTAAGGCACCATGCCACAAAGCCTGCAACATCCTTTT
Organism: Viscum album; assembly: GCA_963277665.1. Classification (NCBI taxonomy): domain Eukaryota; kingdom Viridiplantae; phylum Streptophyta; class Magnoliopsida; order Santalales; family Viscaceae; genus Viscum; species Viscum album. Next base: position 394,048,190 of record OY728160.1, read on the forward strand.
TCATTCTAGACCACCAAAACTATCTACAGAGATCATGATACATCTTGGTCAAACCGAGATTCACTTCCCATTTTGATGCATATAATTCACACATCAACTCTACCTGTATGCACACCGGCACAACCACACGACCATGAACACAAACAATCTCGTCTACATTGACGGTCCAACCAGAAGGTGGATCCCCACCTTTAAGTCTTTCCTTCATGGACAAACATTCAGGATCATTGATATGAATTTCCCTAACTTGACCCAAAATCATTGACTCAACCATAATGGAAGCAAGAGTCACTTGACCATTTTTCTTCTACACCTCCATGTGCTTTCCGCAAACAAGCCATCACCTTCCACTCAGTGTTGGATTCCTAAACCAGCTGGTTCTAAGCCTTCCTGGTCAAAGAATCAGCAACACTGTTGCATTTCCCTAGGGGATATACCATCTCAAAGTCGAAATACTAGAGATACTCAACCCAACTATACTTCCAAAGATTCAAATCCCATTGTGAAAAGATATACTTTTTACTCTTGTGATCAGTATACATCGTGAACCATTCTTCCAACAAGTAGTGCCTCCAGTACTTTAAGGCATACACTACTGCAGCTGACTCGAGATCATGAGTGGGATAATTCCTCTCATTGGGTCTCAATTTCCTCAACCCATTAGCCACCACCCACTCATCTTGCATCAACACAACCCCAATACCTATACTAGATGCATAAAAAAATAGGATATACTTCCTACCTATCTTGGGTAAGATCAAGATTGGTGTAGTCATAAATCATTTTTTCAACTCTTGAAAGGCATTCTCACAAGCCTTAGAACACTCAAACTAGATTCCCTTCTTGGTCAAGCCTGACTGTGGTGCTGCCAAATGAGAGAAATCCTGGATGAACCTCCTGTAATATCCGACCAAACCCAAAAAACTATGAATGTCTAAAACACTCTTGGTTTGCTACCAAGACACAACAGCCTTCACTTTATATAGATCCACTGAGACACCATACTCATAGATGATGTGACCCAGAAAATGCACTTCTCCAATCCAGAACTGACACTTTGACAGCTTGGCGTAAAGCTAATGTTCTCTTAGTGTAATCAGAACGATTTTGAGATTTTGGGCATGATCGTTATGAGTTTTTGAGTACACCAAGATGTCATCAAAAAATACATGAACACTGCTGATTCATTGGTCAAGCCAAAAGAAATCACCACAAACTCAAATATCCCGTACCAACTCTTGAAAGATATTAAGAGTCCATCAGAAGGCCTCACCCTCAACTGGAAATAACCCGATCTCAGATCAATCTTAGAAAACACCGATGCACCCATCAAATTTTCAAATAGGTCATCAATTCTAGGAAGACGGTACTGATTTTTCACCATCATCTGATTTAACTTCCGGTAATAAACAGAAATCCTTAACGACCCATCATCCTTCTTTGGAAAAATCACAGGAGATCCCCAAGGAGACGTACTAGGGAGTATTAACCCCTTATTCTCCAACTCCTCAAGCTGAAAATTTAACTCTTGGAGTTTTGTCGGGGCCATTCAGTATGGAAGAATAGAAACTGGCTCCGCTCCCAGTAGCAACTCAAATGTGAACTCAACATCCCTCTTAGGTGGAAACCCAGAGAAATACTCAGGAAACACATCATGAAACTGATCCACTAATGGAGGGAAGATAGACTGTTCCCCTCTTTCATCATCAAGCACAAGGAAACATACTTGACCTATGAGCCTACACAACTGCGGACAAAACGGTCCCACACGACCTGGTCGAACATCCCATTCTCCATGATGGATGTAAGTGTCACCCCCAAATGACCTGAATGATACCCTTCAATGATAATAGTCTATATGTTCCTGATACTAAACTAATTGGTCCATACCCAAGACCAGGTCAAATCCCAACATCTCGATAATGAACAAGTCTCATAGGAAACGATATCCGCTGACTTCCAGAGAACATCCATTACACTGCCTGATGTATTCATTTCACAACCCCCAATAGAGTGTCAATCGACATCACCCCACCCACAATATCCACAAGAAAACCCAACGCTACCAGAAATAAAAGAGTGTGTGGTACCAGTGTCAAACAAAGCGCTAGAAAGCATAGAAGCTACAAGGATCGTACCTTAGATAGTTGATGGCCCAGCTTCGCCATCACCACATGCAGACTTAACTACATGGAACTGACATACCCCTCTACTCTTGGATCCAACCTGTGTGCCCTACACTACACTACCCTACTGACATGGGTGATCCTGCCCCATAATTATGCATCCACCGTGCCTACCAGTATGACCCGTTGAGCTCCAAATTCCTTCTTAATATGGTGAAAATGACCCCTTTCCTCCTCTTGGCATTTGTGTGTCACCAAAATTCATACTCTTTTGTTGCGGGTTCCTACATAACCTCTGCACATGTCCCAATCTACCACATGACCGACACTCAAATAGAGGTCGAGGACACTGGCCACGCATGTTCCCCAGCCCACCACACTGATAACATACACCCAATCACTACCATGAGAGGTTGACCGTCTCTTATGAACACCTTGAAAACTTCCTCCCTGCTAAAAACTTCCAAAACGATGCTTCCGACCCTCGAAATATGTGCCACTTGTCTACCCAGCTGGCACGACAAGACCACTACCTGAATCTACTTTATGGTTCCATTCTGATATCATCGCTTGGTCCACTACCTCTGTAAACCTATTAAAGAAAAATATATTCACCTGAGACCTAATCTCATGTCTTAGACCATCCTAGAAAGGCTTCATAATTGCTGCCTCATCCCCTACCAATGCTGGAAGAAAGCGTCGCAGGCCAGTGAAGCGGCCAACATATTCCATCACTGACATCAATCCCTGAGTCAGACTCATGAACTCTATAACCTGCTCTTGCCTCAAAGTATCTGGGTAAAAATGATCCAGAAACCTTTCCTAGAAATCTTTCAACAACATCCCCTCAACCTACTCAATCTAATCCAGGATGTCCCACCAACACTTTGCCTATCCCCACAACATATAATCTACCAACTTGACTCACTTCCCAACAAGAGTCTCCAAATGATCAAGTATCATCTAGACATACTCTTTCTAGAACTCTACTGCCTCTAACCCACCCTCTATGGTAAAGGTCAGAGGGTGCTGTAGCTGAAACTCTCTAGTCAGCTCAAACATACTCGGTGCAACCCGCCCTGATTCCCGATCCATCATCTGCATAAAACAAACCAAGTTCTCTCAGAACATCTCTTCCACACTTTCCTGGACCACCATGTTCTCTTTATCCTCTATTGGAGGAGTGTTCTCAGAAATATCCTTTTGTTTCCCAACCAGTGCTTGACGTCGTGGTGGAATTTCTACATATTTACAAACACAAGGCTTAGAACACCTACCATAAACTTTCACAACTTCATAACAAGAAGGATATTTACCAGCCACAACAACCCTTAACATTCCGAAAAACACCACCCTGACCATCCCTACCGCGGGCCATGGTCCACAAGGTTAAACAACCATACACCACCACAAGGCTTACACAACATATTATAAACACTTTTAATTCATTACAATCCCTTAATTACACATATTTCATTAATCATCACTTATCATTATTGTATATTCACCACCTTCCATTGTTTCATTTATGAATTTTTTTTTCAATTATCAAAATGCAAGGTGCATTATATCTTTCATGCCTCACACACCCAACCCATGTGTTCCTACCATGATGCATGCCACCTATCTCTCTAGGTTCCTATAATGATGAATGAATGCACGACCTCGTTCAATTGAGGTCACGAGCCAAATATCATAAAACAATCACATCACGCAACATGTGCATCACCCAATGGTGAAATATCATCAACTGTAACATCACACAATCAAGAACAATAGTTCCCACCCTGGGTGACTTGGGGTTTCACTCATACATGGGTCAGCTACTCCCAAGCACAAGTTCATCATCAAGGACCGACATAAACTTACTCTCGTCTACCATACCGAATAACAAGATTCCAGAGAAGGAGAAGAAATAACTTCTCTAATACAACTTTGTAACACCCCTTACCCAGAATCCACTAAACTGATGCTCCGAGATGGGTGGTTACATGACCTTAAGCATGCCTCCCTGCATGCCAAAGGTTTCCGACTAGTAGCGGGGGTCTAAATAATCAATTGGGGAGACTATACCCCCTTTTTATCAGAGTAATCCACAATAGAAGATAAAAAAATAGTGGCATAATAACCAATAATACAAGAGCATGCATAAAAAACCATTCCCAAATGGGGTACAACCATATCCAATAGTAAATATTCCCTACCATGCTAAAAGTACAAAAGTGAAAAAAAATCCTATAATGAAGATAAACTACAAAATCCCCAAAATGGCCCGAACCAAGTCTGAGTACTCCTCCACATACACTCATGCCAACCCAACTACCTAGAAATATCCCTTACCCTTGTCCTGACCTGAAAACATGAAGTCTGCTTTGGTACCCAATGACGACCCTAGTAGGGTGTGAGTACAACTCAGTAGGCCACCAACAAAGATGTATACAAAATATCAGGTATAATCAAATGTTCATGAAAAGGGAAATGAATAATAAATGACAAGGAAAAGAATAAGTGCTCTTAGCCAGTTTAGGTCCTTTAACAACATTTATTCCCATTTCCATATCTTAACATTTCATTCCATTTCCCATTACTTACCATTTACAACACATTTATCATTGATTCATCAACACAACAAGTTACGTGGCTTAAAATACACAATTACATACATGAGGAAAACATACAGTTGTCCACCTCACTAGGACCAACTTCCCCATGAAAACCATATCCACACCTCAAAACATCAGTTCGAGTGGATGTCAACCATATACTCACCTAGAAGCATTACTCTGGGTGGATGTAACCTATAGGGAAATATAGCATCGGTCCAATCCCTACCTCATGCATTAGGGATGGAATTTTGAGCCTCAGTCAAACTCAAACCGTGGGCATAGAACCTCAGTCAATACCCCAAACTACCAAGATTTGTGCACATGTTATACATATATGTATCCATTAACCATTCACACGACATCACAATCATTGCCCAAGGAAAACATAAGCCAGAACAATAACATGAGAGTTAACACCATGCAGTAACCCATTAACACATTTACCACAATTCACATCATTTATCCATTTATCCCAATTCCCTTTTATTAGGCTTATCTCACTAAGCATTCATTCAAAGTTCCAATCTCACTAGGCTTGGTTCATTATACCTAACTCATTAGGCTTCATTACCATGATCATAACCCATTTCATTGCGGTCTTTATTCATTTACACATATTAAACCAATATCCCTTAGGTTATTATCAATCCTATGTGCCACACCTAGCTTCTAACCCAATGCAAATAGTCACATCAACATGTTTATCAAGAGATCTACATGATTACACAATAATATCACTTATTCTTCACAAATACCTAGGCCTGGGAGAGTTGGCACACCCCATGGGTGGCCGTAGATTAGTCTCATCACCCTCTACAAATTCCATGGGGATTGTGAGGGTTTCCATTTACCTTCTTAATAACCATTTTATCCTAACATGCCAAGGGTGATCAAAGCATACCAAGAGACACCCAAGAACAAAACCACACATGCACAAATCCACAAATAAACCATGGTATATAACTTGTAGACCACCTATATCGATTTCGTGTGTGAAATCACTCTTAATCAAGCCCTTAGAATCTGCTTCAACCAACCCTTTAATCTTCAACATAGATCTAACCCAAAGAGCAGGGTTTTAGAGCTTTAGAAGGAGAGGAGAAGAAGATACAAACCCCAAACTCAAGAGAGAAGTAAGGATGGGATTAGCCTTACCCAAAGCTTCAATCTGCAACCAATGGCAACAAAAATGCCTTATAAATGAGTGATATTGATCTCTTGGAGCTCTTGGGAGATTTGGTTCATCTCTAGGGTGAAGAGGGGTGAATGGGAAGGAAATCCCAAGTTGGGTATTAAAATCCCAAAGTGGCAAAATTTTAATTTTTTAATGATTATGGGCTGCACGATTTACCTGCACATTTTTTCAAAATGTGCGCAAACCGTGCGGAGACCATTCTCAAAAGTCCCACCTCCTACACAGTTTCCTGGGTTGTCTTAATGGTTATAAATAACCATGCACAGACTGTGCGACCTACCTAGAAAACCCCTTTTCTCTATTTTTCATGTCTCGAACCCTCAAAACACCCCTGAGCCTCCTCAAGGACTTGGGTAAGCACCAAATTGACCAAAATAAGGGATTCAAATAAAAACTTATATGATAAAATACCTTTCCAAGATCCAGGGTCTAACATCCTTCAACCAGAACTCACACTTTCTATACTTTGCATAGAGCTTCTCCTTTCGCAAGGTCTTTAGTACGGTGTTTAGATGATCCTCCTTGGTTTCAGAGTATATTAGAATATCATATATAAAGACTAAATTTTTTTAGGTAATGTCTAAAGACTCTATTCATAAAGTCCATGAAGATTGATAGAGCATTAGTGAGTCTGAAAGACATTACTATGAATTCATAGTGCCCGTAACATGTACAAAAAACAGTCTTGGGGATATCCTCATTCTTCAACCTTACTTGGTAATATCGCAACCGTAGATCCACCTTGGAGAAGTATTGTTAAACATGTAGGTGATTAAACAATTCATCAATTTTTGTTAGAGAATACTTATTATTTATCGTGATTTTTTTGAGCTCACAATAATCAATGCAAAGGCGCATTGACTCATCCTTATTCTGGACGAAGGGGAATAATGCACCCCATAGTGAAGCACTTGGGCGTATAAACCCTTTATCCAGATTATTATGTAGTTATTTCTTTAGCTCCTCAATCTCCACAAAAACCATTATATACAAATTCTTGGATTTTGGAAATGTCCTAGGTATAAGATCAATTGAGAATTAAACATCTCTTCTAGGAGGAATGCTAGACAATTCCTTGAGAAACACTTCAGCGAATTCGCTCACAATAGGAATGTCTTCAAGGATGGTTTCTTTTTTAGACTCAATCATCTGAGAAAGATACATGTGCTCATAGTACATTTATATCCACACTTGAGATGATGGTACTAAAGAAGATTCATCCTCATCCTTCAACTTGTATAGAATCGGGGGTCAATTCACTATATGGAGAGTGATTTTCCTCTCACAGTAATTTATGTTGGCTCTATATAGGGAAAAGACAATCCATCCCAAGAATTATATCAGATTCCACCAGAGGGAGTATGAAGAGGTTATCCGGGATGTTAAATATACAAATTGTGACAAGTCAGGAGTAATATTCCTGGGATGCAGTAATTTCCCTATTTTCTGTTCTCACTGACATCTCTACTTCCATGATTTGTGGTGGTATTGGGACTATTCTACTAAAATTTTGGGATATAAATAAATGTGTCAAAATAGAATAAAAAATTATGTTTTCTATTCTTGAATGAATAACTATCACACCTATCACCACTTCTTTGTCAGGATTTTCTTCAGCGGTAGTGATAGAAAAATCTCACCCTTGCTTCCTTGAAGGTTGTTGGTTCCCTCCGAAAACCCTCGGCTGAGGGAACTGGTTTGCAAAGTGACCAGATTCCTTACAACTAAATCAATGAAAAATGTGTTTAGGGTAAAATAGAGTGTTCCTCTCCTTTGTCACAACATCAGGGTTTTCTTGTCAGAAATTAATGGCCAGGTTCTCTTCTCTGACACACCTAAAGCATTTCCTCATCCCCTTTAGGCAATTTCCGGGGTGCTTATTTATGCACATTTGGAAAGTGGGGGGATTAAATTTCTTAGAACTGTTGGATTTATCCATTGGACTAACAGAATTAAATTCCACTTTCCACTTCTTATCCCCATGATACCTATGAGATTCACCAATCTCCATTTGGACTTTGATACCACATCATAAAATTTCCTCATAGCTTTCGAAGTCATGGATCATTAGGGCTTTTCGTAGGCTAGGTTTTAGCCCACCAAAGAAGAGGTAAACCTTGCATTCAGGGGTAACAATAAAATCTAGAGTCGTATCATTAAAACCTTGTGAATTTTTCCTCATACGCTCTGATGAATTCATCATCTTTTTTCTTGAGGGAAAGGAAGTCCCTTTCCATCTTAAGTAGAAGGGTACAAGAAAAATATTTATTGAAAAACATTTTCTAAAAATCCTTCCATTCCAATACCTCTATATCTTCCTTAGGCTTTTTATTTTTGATCAATTTCCACCATTGATTAGCTTCACCCTCTATAAGATAAGCATCCAAAAGAACCTTCTCTTCATTGGAACATTAAAGGATGGAGAAGATCTCCCCAATGGAGTTGATCCATTATTATGAGATTGAGGGATCAGATGATCCATTAATATTAGGAGGCCTTTATCTCATGAAGCTATAGATTGCAGTTTGTTATTTATTAAGGGGGTTTGGATGTTCCTATTGACCCATGGTTCTATTGAAAACATTTTTTAACTGATAGAGTATCATTACAAAGTTTGTCATTCCTACTCCCATTAGATTGGGAATCTTATTAGAATAGTCATCACCTTGATCTTTGCATCAGTTGTTAGCTTGAGTTCTCCTATTACCGGCCATTGGTTGGAATAAAAGGAATGTTAGGTGTAACACATAAAGGGGAATCCAATGAAAAAAGGTACAACTTATAAATTACATTTATTTACTTAACTTATGAATTTATAGGCTTCAATCTAAGTTATCCACGATCTACTTCCCAACAAATATTATTAGGGGCATTTTTGTATTCCCTTAATAATGCTTTATACTAAGCTTATAAATTTACCAAAGCATATCTCTTGGTAGTGTCAATCCAAGAGTGCAGCAAGGTCCGTCGTTGTTCACCATTTCCCATCCGATTCTAGCTCAAAGCGGTGTTTTGTGGTCTTAACCCTAGATACATCTGTTTCAGAACCACCTCTAATTGTTCGTATCTTGATAGGGATGTATTTTCTTGATAAACCACTTACTCTATACTCACAAAAATTTAGGGATGTTTTTATTATACTTAGTCTTATCCATAATCCTTTCACTAGGGTTTTATAATCCTAATCCCAAAAATAACTAAACCTATCCTTTGATACCATCTATAACAACCATACTCTTTGTTACACACATCAACATGATTTATTACATAAAATTTCATTTAAGAAAACTCTAAGGATCGAGAGGTCTAGTGTCTTGAAAAATTAGGTATATTACACGATAACTTAAGACATAAAATAAAACAAATTTGTTGAAAACATCTTTTACATGACCACACCATTCCTTCATACTTAACATTGCATGGGATAACCTGAGGACATACATAAGAAAATAGTGAGCTATAAAGCCCAATAAGGGAGTAAACAAGGCATAACATGAATAATACAATACATGTTAGGAAATAGGAATATCAATGGAGAATAAGAGAAATATGAACATAAAGGCATGATATAGCATGATTATCATAACATGGAAATGTGGAAACAATATACAACATGATATTAGCATGACCAAAGGATCATTGCACATGGATTAGCATGAGTAAAACCTCATTTAACTTTAATTAACATGAGTAAACCCTAATTTCACTTGAATTAGCACTAGTAAAACCTCATTGCACATGGAATATCATGATACTAAACATTACCCAATGCATTGGAGCGCTATCAGGGTGCACCATTTATAAACATTTCATTTCATGCATAAGTGTGCCACATGGATCATATAACATGGAATCATTAAACATAATTAGTTATTACAAGATTAATAAATGTGTAATAAATACATGTAAGTACCATTAAATACACATATTTGAATAAAGATTAATACCCTTGATATAGATATGAGCATGGCATTCACTACACGATGAATTTGGCATGGAAAATTGCGGTGCAATTTTGGAAGCCTAACAGTGTGACATAAAAATTCATAAAAATGGTTGATAAGATAGAAAGGGGAATCTCATCATATTTACATGAAATGGATTGTAATTGGGTCATATAGATACATTTAAAAACACACAGAATTTGGAAATAGAAGGTGTAACATAATAAATAAACTTGAAGAAAGAGGAGAAATCGAGTAACTATTATGAAATTTCGGCATGGTAACAGGTGTACATGGAAGAGATTAATAAGAGAGAAAGAGGTCTCTAATAATTAAAAAATAATGAGGGAAGTATGGGGGAGGTTTTAAATCATACCCCAAAATTTTTAATTTAAAATAAAAGGTTATAACAACATTAATAAACTTGGGTAAAAATGTAAAAGGAAGGAATTCCTTACGAAAACTCGGTATGGTAACAAGTTTACATAAGGGTTCATAAGACGGAGAAATTAGAGTGGAAGGGGATATCATCATTTATAAATAAAATGGGAAGTAAGGAGGATATATAATAACATATCCCAACATTGGAATAAATATAAATTCAAATACATAACATGAAAATAATTCTTGATAAAAGAGGAGGGTGGAAGACCCCTTATGGAATTTTGGCATAGTAATGGGTGTGATTAAAGGATCATAGGGGGGTATTTATGATAATTAAAGGAATATATCATAATATATACATAAAATGGATAGTATTGGGGTCTTGTAACATCATAAATGAACATATAAATATGGAACTTAAGAAGTATAATGTAAAAGAGTAGCTTGAATGGAAATGAGAAGTGTGAAATCCCTTATGGAAATTCGGCATGGTAACGACTTAGGTAATGCTCAAAATGAGAGAGGATAAATAATCACTAATTAAATTAAAATAAAATATAAAGTAATATAATGATTATATAATAATTAAATTATAAATATTCTAAATTACAAGAACTACTTTCAAATAAGATGCTAGAATTTGAAAGGAGGAGAGGAAAGTGAGGATCCCTTACTTGAGTGTGGGACTTCAAGAGCTTGAGGAGGGTCTTATTGAGAGATTGGGGAAACTTGGGTGGATTATAGAGAGATGAGGGAAGATTATGGACGTGCTCCATGGATTTTTAGTGAAGATAAGTGGGAGATTGGGTGTGTTTATATAGGAAACGATAGGGGAAATCTTTAATATTTCACAAAATCAGGTTTTGTAATATATATAATTAAATATTCAAAACCAAAAAACATCCCATGGTTTTGAACATAGTTTTTTAAAAAGGGTAGTGGAAAAAATTATTTTATAATTCTAATGGCCGAACATATTAAAATATTAGGCTTGCTTATGTAGAGGCGAGTCACACTCTCAAGGAAATAATTTTAAAATGTTAAAATGTTTCATAACTTTTGGAGGGTCCACTAAGGCATTGTAAAATTAATAAAAAAAAATAAAATAAAAGCGAATTATTTTGAAGGTATAATATATATTGGACAAATATAACTTTTATAGTATTTTATTACATCACTATTGGGTCATTATGATGTCATAAAACACATTATATATCTAAATAGTATTTAATTTTTACCCAAAAATTTGACTGTCTCAGAAAATTATGAAAAATTTACCATTAGATAATTTCAACATCCTAAATCAAAAAATAATATTAATTTTATCTAAATATGTGAATTTTTACTTTTAAAATAAAAACCGTCATTTATTGAAAATTGCCAGGTTTTGATAAAAAAAGTTTCCAAACCTTAGCAAAAGTTACGTTTGAATTCATAAAAATTATACGATCATTTATATTTAATAAAAATTATATAATAATAATATTTTATTAAAATATTATTTATTCCAAAAATTTATTAATTCGTCAAAATAAATTCTTTAATTAAAAATACAATTTCTGTTTTATCGTATAAAAATATATTTCTTATCAAACTGAATACTTAATCATTTATAGAGTAAAAACAATAAGGAATATAACCACCACTTATAATTAAAAGGAGTGTTCTTATAACACTATTCTAATAACATTATTAATAAAAACTTATTTTAATATAATAATTTATATATTTTTGAAAAGTACCATTTTACCTGAAAAATCACTATATCTAACTCATTATATTTTTAAGAAAAACTATTTCCATAAATGAATTGATGGAATACGACTTTTATTTATAAAAAAGGTATTAAAAAAAGTGACTAATTACTTGGTAAATAACCCCTTATAACACCCTCATAAGACCTAATGGTAATGTGTGTGATGATGACCGACTCTTGGGGTGGCTCGGATATCATCGCTCAGGTTGTAATCTTTATTAACTTCCACTTCTCCCATAGGTGATTCCGTTCAAGCTTAACATGTTGAAGCTTGGATTTAAATTGGTCAAGAGAGAAGCCTAGTTATTCTACCTCCTTTCTGAGTTTCGACAAATGATATTCTTACAACTCGAGTCTACTGGATGCGACCATCCTCTCCTTTGTCTATGTTGAAAGAATTCTTTTTAAAAACCTTAAATTTATACTAGTCGTGTGATCACTATTCAACGACAATATTATCAATGTTAATGAAAATTAATGGTAATTTAAACCCAATAATAAATAAAAAATAGTTCATGTGTTTTCTATATCCAAAATACATTTAATTAAATAAAATAAAGGGAATTTTATTCATGAATGTTTTGGTATTTACAAGATCTATGCATCTTTTTCCCCCAAAAACCACTTTAGATGATGCATGTTCAACCTTATAGGACCAAATCTATCCAATACACTTGAAAGTACCATTATACTCTCCTAATTCCCCCATGTTCTGGTGAAATTAGTACTGAAATCTTATAAAAAATCATCCAAAATTAGAGGGGCGATGGAGGAGGAATAAAAAATGGGTGGAAGAGGAGAAAAATGCTAAAAACTATCATTGGATCACACATAAACCATCCACCTATATAGGGGGATCAAGGGTGAAGATATGGGGATAGGTAATATTGAATGGAATCCCCCTCCCACCACACCCTAAAATAAAGTGAGGATGACTAGTAAATTACCAGTTCACCCCCACTTAAAAAACTAGGCGGGGGTAGTTATATGGCGTGGAACCTAGGGCCACAATGAAATAACCCAAATATAGCATGGAGAAGGTCTCCATGATAGATAAATTCTTGGGGTATTCCCCTAAGGGACCCATCCTAAGGTTCAATCCTCCAGGGTTGTAGTGTAGGCCTATCTACTAGGCTGGGTTGTGGCGTGGTCTTTAGGATACAACACAACCGACCCTAAGAAGTCATGGAAAACCCTAGAGCTACCTTAACTCCTTAGTGGTAAAGATACCTAGGTATGTTACATATCCTTAATTTACAAGGCTAGGGCCATGCTATGGCATAGCCTCTCGTTTACGACACAACCAACCATGAGAGGCCAGGGTACACAAAACTGAGGGCCTTCCCCTCTCTGCGACATGGCCTCTAATGTGACGTTGTAGGGAAAACAACATGGAATATTTCCATGGTGGAGAATCCAAGATATAGTATGGTGATCTAAACACATAACCACTATGAAAAAAGCCTAATTATTGCACCATGGTCTCCTCAGCCATAGGCAACCACGCTGCAACCCCCTTGGCTATGCTGTGGTGGCTATCTGCTACTGAAATCTATGATGCAGATCCACTCCAACATTCTCCAATGCTTCCTAGAGAATTTGAACACCCATTAAGGCCTCATTAATCATCCAAAAACATAACCCAGGGACATTACAATTCTTAAATTCATAATCCAAATCACGATTTATGAAACGAGCCCTGCTCCAGATAAAAAGTTCAATCTTTCTTCAAAACATAATGAATTTGAAATCCACAGTGTGTTTCAAACTCTCCATAATAATTGTTTTCCCTAAGAAGATGCAGCGATCCTACAATTTTTAAAACTATCTATTAATAATGCCAACATTTATATAACTCTCACCATACCCATCTATCCAAAGACACCATGGTTCCTTCAATCAATTATTCTTAACGATTATGGTTCTCCATACTATAAGAATCTACTCACAGTGAATAATTCCAATATATGGTTCTCCCCACCATTTGAATCACCTATCCAAAAACCTTACAGCTATCCAACAACACAATCAGTGTAGTTTCCATTTTATCACATCTGATTTCATTCCAAAACACTATTCAAACATCCTCTAGCCTAATTTTCCAAAAAATACTCTGTCGCACCCGATGAAATGTCATATCACCACTTGAACATGTTACCTTAACATCTGAAGACAACATGAGATAATCCAAATTTCAACACTAAACTCTAATCTTATATTATGGTATAATTCCATGACCAGATAACCAAATACCTAGTCCATCTTCCATGTTATCACCCTGAGCTTCGGTGCTCCACCTATCCAACTCATTTTTAAATCACACAAAATCCACTCCAAGCCTGATGTTAATGAACCAAATTTACCCAAAACATTATCCAAAACATGAATCTTTTATTTACTAAGGAACCAAATAAAATTTTTTTACCCCACACTGGCATCTCAATGTCACCACGACCGTACACCAATTGGTCTCACCATACCCATAACCCTTACCTGCATGAGGGTCATTCTACTGTGACAGAGATGATAATCCCCACTATAAAAGTATTTTTATTTCGACCCAAAGAACCCAAATTGTCATTCTTCATGACTTACACTCCATCCATTACAAAAAAAATGATTGTACATGGCTGTCCCTCTCACTCATGCATGCCAACACAAAACTCCAACCTTAGTTTTTCCTGACCTATGAAGAATACCATCCTATCCATTCATCAATCCACTCATAGCATGGATCACATCCTCTAATAACCAATGGTGTGATCCAAAACATATGGATCCCCTTATACTACTCATAGAGCACCAAACCAAATGGGTCCCAACAAAATTCCTACCTAAAAATCCATGTCAAGGTGCACACACGAGTAAACAATTCCATAAAAATCCAATAAATTTTTATGTCACATCTTACTGATGAGGTATGTATCTCATAGAACCAAACCCCTTCTCCATTCCAATTTTTTTTTCATTATCACACCACTACTACAAAATCACTCATTTTTATTGAGAACATGACAAATTATCAACGGACCTGTACATGAATTGTTCATTGATCCGTAACATAATTGGGCACCACATGTACCTAGTGTAAAATTTACCTCATTCTATATAACTTTCCACCAAAAATACCAACCAATTCTAACTATCCCCCTTAATCAGAGTGATCCAATAAAAACCCCCTCATAGGTTCCTACCTATGATTCTACCTCTGTCTCACCCAAACCCAATGGAAGAAACCTCCCATACAACAAAATCACACAACCTGAGTCACCCTCTCATGATTCATACCTCAATAAACTAAGGCTCACATACCAATCCCAATGACCATGTTTCACTACATATCATCTTACATAACAAAAAATCCTCGATGCTTCCCATACGATGGGACTAGGTAATATCACTCATGATATGGCCTACCACACAATCACTCATCACCCAAGCATCATTCCATAACCACAAGCATCTACAAACACTCCCACTTTACTTTCAAAAGTGCATCGAAAATCATTAGGGTGAGGCATCTGACTGATATTTCCACCTCAAAACCCAACCTAAATATCATTCACAAGGAATTCACACACCTTCCCTCAATTTCTCAATTTAATTAATTGGAATGTCACATAGAATATATATGGTAAAACACCATATTGGTTATTTTTGACACTATAAGTAGCCTAAATTTTTACTCAAGGAAACTCGTACCCACCCTCAGATAATATCTCAAGAATTTAGTGCCTACACCAAACCATTATGGGTTTCATCATTGAGGAATCAAATGCCTATACTGAACCACTAAGGGTATTTACACGTCCCATTTATAAGGGACCATGTAGCCACCATCAAAGAACCTCCTACAACAAGATCCACATGACCTTCAATCCAATAAAATACTATGTTTTGGAAAAGTATAATTCCACCAACAAGTTATATAGGAAACCATGATATAAATTATTATTAAAAAATTATATATATGAACCTCTCATCAATAAAAACCGTTGTCCTATAGATGTTGTTAGACACTATCTCTAATTATAATGGTTTTAATTATCAAAAATCATGTCATATATTAACATATATCTTACCTTATGTTAAAGGTTAAAAGTTATGTCACAATATTAGCTTTAATACCATATCAGTTCATTTATATAACTATTTGTGTGTGTTCACATCTTTTCAGGATTATAACTGATTATCTATCTGTTTATGAGTTTTAACACTCTCTGAATTTTCTAAAATGTAAGACAGACATAACATCTAAAATTATCTAAGTATGAGTCACTAACATTGATAGAAAAGTGACTCACCGACAGGAATATAACTCACTAATAGACAAATCAAACATGTATATTTTCTAAGTATGTGAAGATGACACCATTGTAAAGGCTCACCATAGGACATGACACTGAAAGACAGATGACTCACCATTTCATATTAATCACTAACACAGATTACATACCGTTATTCCAAGTGACCAACCATTTCATGATGCTACTGACACAAGGAATCACCGTCAGTTGAAATGAGTCACCGTTGGTTCAACTATCTCACCAATAGTTCAAATGTCGCACTGATAGTTCAACCATCCACCGATAGTTCAACTATCTCACTAATAGAAGGAATGACTCACTATTGAAATAAGACACCGATAGTACGAGAAACCAATAGAATGAGTCACTGATAGAAGGATACACCGATAGACGAGTCACCGATACACTATTTAAATATACATTTATTAATATTATTTATAACAGTAATATTTTTGTTATTTAATGAATCTTACATAATTAATTCCTACTTGCAGATATGAAAGTAGACAGTATGATGTACGAGGTATCTCCACATGCACATTGTCAGGCTAAAAAGTTTAAAGAGTCAAACAAACATGGGAGAAAGGTGGTGGAATAGTAGCAGTGCATGCTGTGTGTGAGAGAGGAATAAATGAAGATCATCAACTCTTATGTAACTAGTGTGAACCAAAGAAATCAAAAGGAAGAACATAGAGGGAGATAACGAAATCAAGATAAACCTGCTAAGCTGACTTTGAACATCTTTCGAACAAGAATTTGAACATATCATACTCCTGGAAGCCAGAACATAGGGGCAACGACACCCTGTTTTGGATTAAACTTCTAGAAGAGGACTTTAAAATCAAATCCACTTCATAAAATGAGTCCAGAGCTTCACTGAATAACACACAAAGCCTTCTAAACCTAACTCTATATCATTCATCTCTATTGTGTTCATTTATTTACATTTATGAGAAGTGTGTGTATCTGTCTGTTACACACATAATGAATCCTATCCATAACTGGAGGATACTTGATATCTTAAATCTCACACTCTTCTTATCCAATTTTATCCCACGTAGAACTGTGTAAGAGTTCGTGTGTGATCTATTTGTTGTTTTCCCACAAAGAATTGTGGTAGAGGTCAAGTGTGACCTGGAAAACCTTATGTGCTGTTGTGAACCCCGATCTAGGGTTTTGATCAATCTGATTTATTAATTTAAACTTCTTTGTGGTAGGTGATCATCAAGTGGAGAGGACTAAGTCTTAGGTTGAGAGTGAACCTCTTGTTTATATCTTCTGCGTTTTTACCTTTTATTTTTTCTCTGTTTTTATCACATATTTCATAAAACTAAATTGAACTTTGATAGTTAATTTAGAAATTGTTTATAACTATTTTTAAATAGTAGGTTAGTTTCAAAAGTTTTATTTATCTTTAGATTAATATATCTAATAACTAATCAATCTTTTGAGAAATTAACTAAACATTAAGGACTTATAAATTCACTAAAAACTGACTTATACTATATTTTTAATTGGGGGAAATTTTCCAAGAACCAATTTTTTAAATAGAAATTTTTATAGATACTCAAATCACCCCTATTGAGTATTCTACTCCCAACAACATTTGGTATCAAGGGAATTTAGAAATTTTCAATTTTCAAAATCTTTCTCAATCTTTTTCAACTTTGATTTTAGTTATATTTTAAAGATCTTAAAATTTCGGTCAATATTAAATTTTTATCTCTTTAAAATATTATTCTAAAATTTTTATTATAGATAATAGACTAGAAGGTGATTCTACCAATAGACCTCCATTATTTAATGGAAAAAATTATGCATAATGGAAAAGTAAAATGAAAATACACTTGGAATGTATGGGTTTTAAAATTAGGTCTTCAATTGTAGATGATTATAAGATTACTACTACTACTAGAACTACTTGGGATGAACCAACTAAAAATTCTTATAAAAATAATTGTAAATCCATGAATACCTTATACTTATATTTAGGTGATGAAGAATTTAAGAGAATTTCTACATGTAAAACAACTGAGGAAATTTGGGATACTTTTTCTATTTCACAAGAAGGAACTTATTTTGTTAAGGAAATGAGACTTAACACATATACTATTAAATATGATAACTTTAAGATGAAGCCTGATGAACATATTTTGACATGTATCTCCGGTTCAATGGAATAGTGAACATTATGATCTCTCTAGGAAGAGTTGTTACTACCAAAGAACAAATCATTAGGATTATCAGATGCTTACCTGATAGATAGAGAAGAACTTTTTTCTCTATTAGGGAATCACATGACATCATCAAATTACCTATCAAAGAACTCATTTGAAACCTGATGATGTATGAAAAAGAGTTGAAATTCAATAAGGAATAAGATGATGAACCTAAGAGAAAATCTATATCCTTCAAGACTACTACCTATAAGAATAATGAAAAATGGAAGGATCTAGCCTCTATTGAAATCTCTAGTAATGATGAATCAACATCTAATAGTGATGAAGAGATGGCCCAGCTGGCTAGAAGATTCGAGAAATTTTATAGAAAGAAGAAGTTTTTAGGAATCCTAATGATAAAGGAAAATATGATAATAAGAGAAAATGGAAAATGGACTAGAAAAGAAATGAAAAATCAGAGGAGATTTCTTGCTATGAATGTAAGAGGATATGACATGTCAAAGTTGACTTTACAAATTTAAAATACAAAAATAAGTATGAAAACAAAGACAAGAATTATAAGAAAGAAATGAACTCCACTTGTAGTGCATTTGAGGACAAATCCAGTGAATCTGCTTCTTCTTAGAAATATAAATAAGATATAGCAAACATGTGTTTTATGACAAACACATATGAGGTAATCTTAGATTCACTTATACAAAATTCTTATTATTCTGAAAATGAATGTGAGTATGAGAATATAACAAGTGATGAACTATTTGAATATTGTAACATGTTGGAAGAGACTTTTAATGAACTAAAAGATAAATACAAATATTTAAAGAAACAACATGCTCTTACTAAAAATATTATGTATGAACTTACTACTAAAAATGAATTGAATGCTCAACTTCTCAAAGAAAATAATGAATTAAAAATTTCTAATGAGAAATTGAAGAAGTATTTAGAAAAGTTTCCCAATAGAAAAGATACTCTTACTCAAATGATTGGTAAACATGTAGATCCTAAGTACACTTATGGTATTGGATATTATCCTGGACAAAGAAACTTATCTAAAACAGATTGTGTAACTAAATATATAAAATCTATTCTTTTACCTAAAAAAAACTTTGCTTCTAGTACCAGTTTTGAAAATCATTTACTACCTCTAGTTTTTTTGGACCAAATAGATCATATTTTCAAACAAGTTTCATAATGCTTATAAGAAGCCCATAAGGAAAATGTGGGTACCAAAAGCATTTATTACTAATTTCATCGGGCTGAAACAAGTCTGGGTACCAAAAATTGTTTTTGTTTGATTATTCTATAGGAAATCTTTTTGAAGATCTCCTACAAGAGTCAATGGTACATGGACAATGGATTTTCAAGACACATGATAGGATATTATTCAAGATTCAAGAACCTAATCAATATTGATGGTGGATATTTCACCTTTGGTGACAATTCTAAAGAAAAAATAATTGGCGTAGGCCAGATTGGTAACTCTAACTCAATTTTAATTTTTAACGTACTTTTTGTTGATGGATTGAAGTATAAATTTCTTAGTATTTCACAATTATGTGATGAAAAATTTCATTTTAAATTTAAAAATGATTCTTTCAATGTATTTAACTCTAAAAATGAATTAGTATTTTCTACTTTTATAAATGATTTTTTATATTCTGTTAACATAGATTCTTTAGCTTCTTAAAATGTTTCTTTTTTAATTGCCTTTCATAAAGAGTCTTGGATTTGGCATAGGATATTAGGCCACTATAATATACACTCTCTTAGAAAGATTACTAAAAAATGACTTGTCAAGTATCTTCCCAAACTTGAGTTTCCAAATGAAAAAGTATGTAATTCTTGTCAAAAGGGTAAACATCACAAGATATCGTTCAAATAAAAGAAAGTAGTTTAAACTTCTCAACTTTAGAGTTGGTTCACATGGATTTGTTTGGTCCATCTCGAGTTTCTACTTTAAAAGGGAAGCACTATGTCTATGTTATTATAGATGACTATTCTAGATATACTTGTACTTATTTCTTAGCTCACAAGAATGAAGCATGTACTTACTTTACCAAGTATGCTAAAATAGTATAAAATCTTAGTGGAATTAGAATTAAATCCTTAAGAAGTGACCATGGAAAAGAGACCGGAAATAAAGATTTTGGATCATTTTGATCACACAATGGCTATATTCATAAATTTTCTTCTCCTAGGACACCTCAACCAAATGGAGTTGTAGAGAGAAGAAATAGAACTTTACATAAGATAGCTTGAAAAATGATTAATGAGTATGATCTACATATTTACTTTTGGGCTGAGTCTGTGAATATTGCTCTCTATATAATTAACAGAGTCTTACTCAGACCTATCCTTAAAAATACTCTTAATGAGGTGTGTAACAATAGAAATCCCAAAGTTAGTTATTTCATTTTTTTGGTTAAAAAGTCTATATCCTTAATACAAAGGAAAATCTTGATAAATTCTCATCCAAAAGTATTGAAGGAATATTACTAGGTTACTCAACCTCTAGTAAATCCTAGAGATCCTTTAATAAAATAACCAAGTGTGTTGAAGAATCTGTGCATATTAAATTTGATGAAACCGATCCACATGAACCTAATATCTATCTAAACGACCTTGAAGACGATATGTCAAACCTGGACATAAATAAAAAATCATCTAATCTTCTTGTCAAGAAATATATTAAATCAAAAAGTTCCAGAAATTATTCAAAATCTGAACATGATGAACCCAAACCTATAGATGAACCTAAAGTTCCTTGCCCCCCCTTTCTAAATCAACTAGAACACTTAAGAACCATGTTTTAGATACTGTTGTTGGAGACTTAGAAAAAGGAACAAAAACTAGAGATTCTATTAGAAATAAGGTTGAACATCAAACCTTATTGTCACAACTTAAACCTAAAAACATCAATGATGGAATTAAGGATGAATTTCGGGAGATGGATATACAAGAATAACTTGATCAATTTGAAAAAAAAAATTCTAGAAACTAGTGGTTAGACCCAAGGATACCTTGACCATAGGAACTAAATGGGTGTTTAGGCAAAAAGTATATGGATATGGTAATATTGTTAGAAGTAAAGATAGATTAGTTGCACAAGGTTATAGTCAAGAAGAAGGCATTGGCAATGAAGAAACTTCTGCACCGATTTCTAGACTTGATGCCATTAGAATCTTGCTTGCTTATGCTACCCATATTAATTTAAAACTATATCAAATGGATGTTAAGATTTTATTCCTAAATGGATATATAGTTAAGGATGTTTTTGTTTAATAACCCATACTTTTACAAACCCCCATTTTCAAAATCGTGTTTTCAAATTAACAAAATCTTATATGATTTAAAAAAAGATCTGAGAGCTTAGTATGATAGATTAAGTAGTTTTCTCATTTAAAAAGGCTTTGCAAAAGCTATTTCTGATTCTAATAATTTTATAAAATGAATTTATAAATATTTTTTAGTAGTTAAAGTCTATGTTGATGATATTATTTTTGGATCTTCAAGAAATTCATTATGTATTGAGTTTTCGAAGATGATGCAAAATGAATTTGAAATGAGTTTAATGGGTGAAATCAAATTCTTTCTTGGATTTTAGATTTTTGAAAATAAAGAAAGTTTCATTTTAAATCAAAGTAAATATACAAAATATATTTTAAAAATATTTGGGTTTGATATCATTAAAATTAGTGACACCCCAATGAGTACTAATTTTAAGTTGGATCTTGATGAAGATGGTAAATCTATTGATCAAACCAATTATAGAGGAATGATTGGAAGCTTGCTCTACATAACTACAAGTAGGCCAGATATAATGTTTAATGTGTGCATCTATGTCCGTTTTCAAGCCAATCCCAAATAATCTCACTTCAATTTTGTCAACATAATATTCAAATAACTCAAACATACTATCAATTTAGGTTTGTTTTACCCCAAAGGACAATCATTTGATATAGTGAGTTATTCTAATCCTGATTTTGGTGGATGCAAGTTAGATAGAAAAATCACCTCTGGGACATTTCACTTTTTGGGAAAGTCTTTGGTTTCATGGTGTTTTAAGAAAAAAAATTCTATTGCGTTATCTACTACCGAAGATGAATACATAGCTGCTGGTAGCTATTGTTCACAAATTTTAGGGATGAAACAAACTCTTCTAGAAAATGGATATCAATTTAGAAATGTACCTATAAAATTGGACAACAAAAGTGCTATTAAAATTTCTAAGAACCCAGTTTCTCACTCTAGAACAAAACATATTGATGTAAGACATAACTTTTTGAGAGATCATTATCAAAAGGGTGATATCATATTAGAATTTATTAGAACTGGATATCATCTTGCTAACATATTCACTGATACATTGAACTTGGAAAGAATAACTTATATCATAAATGAGTTAGGAATGATCAATCAGTAAGACCGTGTTTTCCTTTCCTTTAATCTTTTTCAATGAGGTTCTCATGCTGACACTGTTATCATGATGACACTATTGTTATGCCGACACCGTTGGTATTTTATGAAGTCTATCATGCCAATATCAATGAATCATTGTGTTTCTATGATTTATGTTTTTATCAAAATGACAATGTTTCATTAATTCCAGTAAACCCGGTTCACGATTTCACAATTTTTTAATTTCAAAAGCCCTAAATTATATAAATTTTAATCGATCCACTATACTTATTTACTGCTAATTTCTTTCTCTTACTTGCCTCTCTCTTTATTTACCCCCAACCTTTCACCATCAAAAATCCATACTGAAATGATCACAATGGCATGAGTGAAGTGAGCTCTGGAGGAGGGTGAGTCTCGTGCGTCCAATAAATAGAAAGGGGAATCGAGAAAACCCTCAGGTCCTATAAATCCTAGTCTGTTAAACCATGATGTAACCTTAGAGAAAGATGTTTTGGTGGAATTACTCTTGGAAAGAAAGTCTGGTTAGAAAGTGATACAAGATCATGGATTTTATGAATGGTTTGAAAACAATGACAGATTCTTTTATAAAAAGTTGGTATATGAATTCTATATGAATTTGGAACTTTTTCTAGAATGAAGTGATGATTCATGGGTGAAGTTGATTGTAGAAGGGAAGAGAATCTCTTTCTCTCAAAGGAATTGGGATGAGTATCTTAAGGTACCTCATGAAGGAAGGTTTGATGATTACCAAGGTACTTCTCCTCCAAAAAGTGAATTATTTTTCTATGAGATAACTTTGAAAGAGATAACTGGAAATGAGGAACACATGAGATCCATTGCCTCAGAATTGAAAAGTGAATGTAGATTTTTATTCATGTTTATTTAGCACCAGATTTGTCCCAAGAAATGGGACTTTTCTTCACTCAAGTATCAAGATGTATACTTAGTGTATTTGTTGCAGAAAGGAGTTAAATGAAATCTATGTAGATATCTGATGGTGGACATTAATGATATGATAAAACTTGGTTGTATATAAAATTATCTTTTCTATTACATAATGATTTCAGATATGCTAAAGGAAAAAATAAGTGTAAGTGAAGTTGCTGCTGTTGTAGTTAGTGAATTTAGTGGAATCAAATTAAGATCTAACATCTGTAAGAGAATGAAAATTAATTAGAACCCATGGAGGAAGGAATGTGTTAGTGTTAAAGATTGATTGTATGAGAAGTTTAATCCTATAGATCATCCAATTAGACCAAGGGATCTAGTGGATCCTGTCCTTGATATAGATGAACAAGTAACTTATTCTTCAGATGAGGAAGAGGAGCCTGCAACTCTTATTAGAGATGTGGGATCACAAGTTGACGATAGAAGTGACTCGGACACTACAAGACCAACAAAAAGAGTCCCTATTGGACATAAAAGTCCACCTATGGACTTAAATTCTTATGAACCTATTCTCAAATCTATTGGAAGTGAAGAAACAAAAGTTGAGGGAAGTGTAGTATATGTTAATGAATCCAATGAAGAAGAAGTTTAAGAAGAAGAAGAAGAAGCTGACAGTGGTGAAAGAGGTTCAGAATCAAAATGCAAATAAGAATATGAGAAGTTTTATGATGATGTAGGGGATTAAAAAGATGATTTCAGTGATAATGAATAAAATGATGAAAGTGGCAGTGACAATGAATCTGATCATCTTGATGAGAATCCAGATGCTAATCCAGATGTTGTGAGGATGGAAGTTATTGAAACTAATACTTGTGTATCTGTTGAGGGTGTTGTTCAAGATAATAATGTTTCTCTAGATGAACCAACTTCTCAAGTTGTATATACTAGGAAAATAACTCTTCATAAGGAAAAGAAACCTAGGTAGGAAGCCTTGACTGAGGGGGAGAAATCTCCCTAGAAAGCTAACACTGAGGGGGAGCCTCAAGGATCAGTTCCTCAAGATGATGAAGAACATCAAGATAGAAGAGTAAGTATTGATACTCTTACTCATCTATATTCTAATATTCTTTCTAAATGGGTAAGTAATCATGGTTATGTATCCTTAAGATTGTATTATGAAGATTCTGATGATGAAGTTTTTTCACTTGTTGCAAGGGAACCAGTGGATGAGTGTAGAGACCCGTATCTTGACGTACATGGACATTACATTACATTTGCGGAATACTTAGTACATAACAAAAACACACACTAAAGGATCGTAATAGTTTAGTGTCTTTGGAAACTCGGAATGTAATCTTCTAATCGTGGTGAAAGTTCTTCAATATCTCCCATAAAGGTCATCCCTTTTTTCTACCTAAAACCTTTCTTTATATCCTGGGGAAAAGAAAACATAAAAGGGTGAGCTCAAATGCTCAGTAAGGGTAAACAAAGGAAATATCAATCACATAATTTTCATAAGAACATAACATTTTTGGAAATCTTAACCTGCAAAAGAGAGCATAATTTCATAACATGGGATAAATCATAGTAGTGAAATGAAATCATAACTTAAAACATTACTCATTGTGGCATACATACATAATCATAGAGAATCATTTCTTGTTAGTCAAGACTCATTGCCAAGACTATCTTAGTGGACAAAGTCCCTTTCTGAATCGAGTAATCCTCGTTTCAGTCCTGTTTCACTGAACCGGTATAACCTACCATTCCAGCCATGTCTATCTCATGAGATATAAAATCTTTACCCAATGCATTGGAGGGAGATATAGGTCCCACCCATCTCTTAATGAATCCTTTCTTATGTGTGCCACAAAATCATAAATCATACATCATTTCATAACCCATGTAATAAAAATGGGATTCTTAAACAACATGACATCATAAAACCATTCATATAAGATAAAGGAATTCATAAACATAATTCCATCACAACATAGTCAAATCAATGTAAAAGTATGGATAGAAACAGAACTCTTTATTATCTTAGATGGAAAATAATTTTGATAAAACACTTGAATTGAATTCTTGAGGAAAATATCCTTTCTTCTTCAAAATCAATTTCTTTTCACAAAACATCATGCAACTTTAAAAGAAAGAGATTTTATTGAAAATAGTCATGAAATCTTTTAGAGGAAGCTTCATGAAAATAAGGCTTTATAAAACAGTAGAAATCCGTTCGTGCCGTATAAGTTAAAAAAAAACATTCTTCGTACTTTTGTCGGAAAAGTCAAAAAGTACCTCGTACGACAAAAGATTCCTTTCATACATATTACTAAAAACTCACCGAAGGGTAAAAATGGATTTAAACAATTGTAGGTGGATGGAAATAATATTACATTTTGATGAAACATGGATGTGGATGATAAAATACACCCCAGTAAATACTTACGAATAAACAATCTCAGATAAAAATGAGATTGTGATATTTCCCTTACCTTAGGTCCAATTTGCTTCGTATGTGTCTGAACCTCCTGTATAATGATTTAAATAATGTCATTGACTTATTACAGAATCATATTCATTGTTATGATATCATATATGGTTCACTTATGACATTATATTACCCGTTCTTTTGTAAATTCCATGTTAAAGAAGCGTTTTGGGTAAAATCGTTTCATTTATCGTAGGTGTTTTGACTTGTTGTTCTTGACATCATTATTACTTATATCATGATTTACTTACTTCCAGAATATAAAATATGATTTATATATCATATATATTCAGTATATATATATATATATAATATATAGATAAATAAAATGAAAAACACCGTTCATGGAGACGGTAGTCCGTACGTACGCATGAACGCTGTTTTTCTTTCCTTATTGTCTTGAAATGGAAGTAAGTAGATGAAATACATATGTATATATATATACATAAATCCAGTAGCTTTATAATGTCATGTATTTCATTATTATTTCTTATATATACATTATAATCATTCTTAAATGGTTAACATGGAGAATGAATCTCATCGCGTCGTGGAGACGGTATTCCGTACGTACGCACGAGCGATGATATCATTTCTATAAATATTGAATGGATTATAAAATATATCAGAATCATTATGATGTTGTAATAACTATGTATAGTTATTCTTTACACCATTATACCCATCCATGTAAGGTGGTGGTGGAAAATAGATTACACCACGGCGTGGAGACGGTATTCCGTACGTACGCACGCGCGGTGATTTCTTTTTCCGTAGGATGGATAGATGGTGAAATAGGGTTGTTTCATACTTATAATAACATATCAGTATATGAGTGATACTGATGTTATTACTTCATAATGAAACAACCTAAGAAGAAGAAGTGGAAGAAGAAATAAAGATGAAAGAATTGGTAACGGTAATTACCTCTTCTTTGAAGTGCCTCTTTGAGACCTCCTCTTAGGGCACTAGAATTGGTCTTTGAGGAAGACCAGAACCTCTAGGATGTTGCTAGGGAAGTGTAGAAGGGATTTTGTCAGGGGTTGGCCGAGCTTGAGTGCTCAAATTGGTGTGAGGAGGAGGGGGAGGAGGTGTCCTTTTATAAGGGAGGAGAGGGGCACCTTAGGAATTCTTAAAAATATTAATTTATAATAAATATAACCCCACTTAAAAACCTCCAAAAATGACTCATATTCGAAGCTTAGATGAGATAGGGTTGTAATCTCATCAACCAATCAAATTTATACATGTTTGGATCTTATTTTAAACCTTATCAATTAGATTTAACTCTAAGTTAAATAATTTAACTTTTACCGTGTCTTTTTGTTTTCTTTCACTATATGGTTAATACACTTACTATAACATGCCAAACGAACCCCAAATTGTATATTATTAATACATATATCCTTATCTAAGTCATTTGGCCGAACCTTAGATTTTTAGGAATAAAATAACAATTAATAATATAATATTTGATTTAAAAACTATTTTGTGTCAATTTTGACACTATTTGATATATGATTTTTTTGAAAGTCATAACAGAATTATATATTAGAACCAAGTTGATTAAATCAACAATAATATATCATAGTAACCTAGAAAATTAGTGGAATTCATAAAAAGTCTTAAATTACATTTATTTTGGTATTTATATTATCAATTATGTCAATATTTCATTAATAAGATAATTACTGCATCATCTTTGTGTCATAAATAAATTATATTATATGCTGTCTAAAAATTACAAATAAAATACCATAATGTAGGAAATCGTTTTAGCTTTCTAATGAATATTTATAGTCGAATTTAGCTTATGTATAACCCCATATTAAAAATGATTTACTTATTAAACTTTGATTTTAACTATTTTAACCCTTCTTTAAATAAATTAATAATAAATGTCCTAATCTAATCCACGTGGGCCTAAATGGTCATATTTTATTCCTAAGTTTGTTTTTGGTCGAATTACACTTGTCCAATAGAATTAGGACATGTGTTAGGGTAATATTAATATCATATTTACCCTTAGTTACCCTATTTACTATTAACCGTGTTAAAAAAAGTAAAAAGTTACTATTCACCAAAAAATTATTTTCATCTCATTGAACCACATTTTAGTCCTTGATATTAACCGTGTCTCTCGGATTTTCGAAATTCCATTCACAGAAGCTGTAAAATTAAGTTTTATGCAAAATTCCGTTTTTAACCTACCACTTAGTGGTTTCACTATTCATCAAAAATTGAAAGTTTTCAGAAAAATGCCAAAATTTCATCCTAAGCTATATTTCATATTCCGAATTCAAAAATGAAGTCTATTTTACCAAATTCATAACATAGAAGTTGCATTAATTAATTTTATAATTAAATTCCGCTGTTAAAACAAATAGCGTGTTTTTTAAGAAACAAAATCTATCAAAAGATTGACACTTGATTATGTCTGGTTTAAATGTGAAATTACAAACAATGACCAACATTGTATTAAATTGTAAAAATATATTCTAAATATACTTTAAAACCACTCAAATTAATAATTTATCACTATTAATTATTTCGATTAAAAAAGTTGTTTTTAATTATAATTTAGTAATTTTCACTATTCATTAGAATATGAAAGTTATCCGAAAAGTACCAAAATTTCACCTTAGGCTAAATTCGATACTCCGAATCCAAAAATGAATTCCATTTTGAAAAATAAAATTTACAAAATTTCCAAAAAGTGGTTATTACTATTCATAACGGCTAGTTTTAATACACTACTAGATTAAGCACCAATAGCGACCGCCAAAAGCGGTCGCTAAAGGTTTTTAGCGACCGCCTTGCGACCGCTTTTGGCGGTCGCAATTGCTCCGTCGGTAAAAACCAATAGCGACCGCCAATGGCGGCCGCTAAAGGTCCTTTTAAAAAAATCATGTTTCATGTCCGCAGGATAGTGTGGGTGCGACACGGACGCGCGGGGGCACGAGGCGGAACCGGAGACCTTCAGTGGTCGGCCATGGCGGATCTACGGCGGCGGAGGGAGGGGCGGGTGTGACGGCATGTGAAGGAGGGGTGGCCGGAGGGGTAGGGCGATGGCATGTGAGGGAGGGGTGACTGGATGGCGGTGACCGAGGGAGGTAGCGCGACGGCGGGGCGCGATGGCGGGCCGCGACGGCGGGGCGCGACGGCGGGGCGCGACAGCGGGGCACCAGCGCGGCAATGAGGAAGAGAGAAACGATAGGGCGGGAAAAATCCCGCCCATTTATTTCCGTATTAGCGACCGCCAATGGCGGTCGCCCGTACCCAGAGGCGCAGAAGCCAGTTTTTGTAGTAGTGATAATATTTTAATAGCATATCGTTGTTTCGTGAAACTCAGTATTGCGTACTACACACGCTATCGAGGAAGGTCGCGATTGCGTGTAACGGAAGGAAAGTCAAGGATGCGTATTGTGAAAGCTTCTTTTGTTGTAGCGTACAACACAAGACATTAATGAAATTAAAAAGAATATTTTTCATAAAATCTTGGGGCGTTACATTCTACCCCCCTTAAAATGAATTTCGCCCTCGAAATTCGTCGGGGTTATAAATGGTTTACTATTCAAAATTTTCTTTGATAGAAACCCACATCGTAAAAAGGAATACCAAAACATGGATTTAAAAACTAAAGTATGAAATGTAACGATTACCCAAATATACTAATCACTGGGTTTCCACATAGGTGAAAATATGGATATGGAAGAAAAATCTAACCATCATGTTCTGATGGAGAGTGGTAGAGAACATGGCTATGGAAAAGCCAGTAATCAAAAATCCATAGATTTGTGATGATATAAGGTACCATCTGATTCATCAGGTATAAGATCACTAGGACAACATTTTTGGTTTTCAAGATCATTTCCCTAAAGTTGAAAATTTGCTTAGAATAAATACTTACTTTATTTTGGTAAAATCTCACTTTTGTTCGTGCCTTGAACAATTTCTACTTCATCTCTTAAATAAATGAAGTTGAATTTGTTATTCGTGATGTGTTAGCAGATCATGTGATAGAATGACAGGTCATTCCATCTGTCTCAAACAAAAGGTTAGCAAAACTTATATACATAAGTCGATCTATAGTGAGATTAATCATATATGGTTCCTAAAATGGACTTATACTTCATATATCATACTGCTTAATATAATAAAACTAGTTTCTACTAAATAGGGACTTCCTGTAGGTCAGTGGTAGGCGATAAAGGCCAGTCGCACTTCGGTTGTGGGTTCGATTCCCACAGCCTTGTCCGAAGCGATGGGCTGTCGCCCGTCCTGCAGGTTGTCCTTTTTCCAAAACTACTATAACATCCCATCAATAATATCGTCCAACACAATCCATTCCAATCTTTAGGCTTATCCATAATACTGCAGTCCACTCTCATAACATCAATTACCAGAGATTTAATATCATCGTTGATCCCCATATATCATAAGATATGTTTTTTTTTGGTCACATTCCAAACATTCAAAGTCCTTAATCATGTATACTCTTGAATACCCATTGAACCTTAGTGAAAACTTGAATGCAGTTAAAAGTTAACACTTTACACATACCAAAATCCTCAAAATTATTTATACTCAAACCATGATATCACTTAGTCCTTATATCAATCATGAGCTCATGAATACTATTAAACATTTCATTTTCTCGTCTTCATTATGCGCATATCATCTTATTTCCAAAAAAATATCTCAATCACTTTGAATACCACATCAATAAATATTGCAATACTCAATGATACAACATTATTTTGGAATCCCATTACATAAACACTTAATCATTCCACCACATCGTTGTCATATTCAACATTGCCAATAGTGATCGCATGTGATTTCCCTTTGTCCTTTGCCTTCAGTGGTTGCTCATGTTGATCATCACTAACCCTTGGATTAGGGCAATTATTAGCATAATGCCCCATTTCCTTGCACTTGAAGCATTGAAGTGTTGGCGGTGCGTTCTCTACAGTGTTTGCTTTATCATTAGAAACCCTTTTTCCATTACTTCGACACTCAGCTGCTCGATGACCTTCTTTTCCACACTTAAAACATTTTCTAGTCCCTTTTAGACAATCTCCACCATGCTTCTTTCCACACTTTGTGCATAAGGAAACATTCATCTTCTTTTCACCATTATTCTGAGATTTCTCCTTGAACTCCATCTTTCGTTTCTTGTTAAAACCATGAGATGGATATGTAACACCAACTTCCATTTCTACCTTGGTAGCACAACGCACAATTTCTTCATAGCTACTGAAGTCTCTTATAGCTAATGCCCTTCGAAGACTTGGTTTTAAGCCACTGAAAAATCGATCAACTTTACTTTCAGGTTGGATGATAATTCCAGAAGCATACCTTGCAAGTCTTGTAAAATTTGCTTCATAGGTACCAACAGATTCATCGTCCCTTTGCTTCAGTTCAAGAAACTCTTTCTCCATCTTTGTTCGAAGAATACGAGGGAAGTACTTATTGAAAAATAAGTTCTTGAACTCGTCCCATTCCATAGACTCAATTTCATCCCTTTGCCTTGTATTCTTAATAAGATTCCACCATTGATCAGCATCTCCTTCCAAACGATACACTGCTAGGATGACTTTATCATGTTCAGAACATTGAAGAACTGAAAATATCTTTTCAGTAGTACTAATCCATTGTTCAGCAACTAATGGATCAGTAGACCCACTGAAAGAAGGTGGATGCTGCCTCATGAAGGATTCAACAGAATGTTGCTCCTTCCTTTGCTCGTTTGGAAGTCCTGCATGATTCATAGCTTGAGAAAGTTGTGTGAGCATGGCTACAAGATTTTGCATTCCAGCTCCTATATCGTTTGGTTGCTCAGGGGTACAATCATTGCATTGCCCATCACATTCCGCATTAACACGGTTCCTTCGGGTTCCAGCCATCGTCTAAAACCCCAAAAGAATTGTGTGAGAGGCAAAAATCATGATAGGGAAAACAACATAATAAAGGGTTAGTACCCTCAATATCTAACATCTTAGGTTAAATTATAAGATCGTTAGAGTAATTCTAGGACTATAACCTATACGTATACTTAACCTTAGAGACATCCCTAGACATACCTTAGAAATATCTCTAGGGATCTCACTAACGTTTTCGCATCCTAGTTTCCAAAGGTTGACTAAACCTTTCCTCTGATACCAACTGTAGCGGTCTAGAATTACTTCCAGTGGACTACAATTGATACCTATCAGGGCACTCCATGGGCGGCTACACCCCCTGGGCGGGACACACCACCATCCCCAGTGGCAGCCATTTCCTCATGAAGCCCTTGGGCGGAGAGCCATGCTTCGTCCAACGCTCACATGTGAGAGTTCCCAAGGATCGGATACATTCCTACCTCCTTTGCCTCTGATACCAACTGTAGAGACCCGTATCTTGACGTACATGGACATTACATTACATTTGCGGAATACTTAGTACATAACAAAAACACACACTAAAGGATCGTAATAGTTTAGTGTCTTTGGAAACTCGGAATGTAATCTTCTAATCGTGGTGAAAGTTCTTCAATATCTCCCATAAAGGTCATCCCTTTTTTCTACCTAAAACCTTTCTTTATATCCTGGGGAAAAGAAAACATAAAAGGGTGAGCTCAAATGCTCAGTAAGGGTAAACAAAGGAAATATCAATCACATAATTTTCATAAGAACATAACATTTTTGGAAATCTTAACCTGCAAAAGAGAGCATAATTTCATAACATGGGATAAATCATAGTAGTGAAATGAAATCATAACTTAAAACATTACTCATTGTGGCATACATACATAATCATAGAGAATCATTTCTTGTTAGTCAAGACTCATTGCCAAGACTATCTTAGTGGACAAAGTCCCTTTCTGAATCGAGTAATCCTCGTTTCAGTCCTGTTTCACTGAACCGGTATAACCTACCATTCCAGCCATGTCTATCTCATGAGATATAAAATCTTTACCCAATGCATTGGAGGGAGATATAGGTCCCACCCATCTCTTAATGAATCCTTTCTTATGTGTGCCACAAAATCATAAATCATACATCATTTCATAACCCATGTAATAAAAATGGGATTCTTAAACAACATGACATCATAAAACCATTCATATAAGATAAAGGAATTCATAAACATAATTCCATCACAACATAGTCAAATCAATGTAAAAATATGGATAGAAACAGAACTCTTTATTATCTTAGATGGAAAATAATTTTGATAAAACACTTGAATTGAATTCTTGAGGAAAATATCCTTTCTTCTTCAAAATCAATTTCTTTTCACAAAACATCATGAAACTTTAAAAGAAAGAGATTTTATTGAAAATAGTCATGAAATCTTTTAGAGGAAGCTTCATGAAAATAAGGCTTTATAAAACAGTAGAAATCCGTTCGTGCCGTATAAGTTAAAAAAAAAACATTCTTCGTACTTTTGTCGGAAAAGTCAAAAAGTACCTCGTACGACAAAAGATTCCTTTCATACATATTACTAAAAACTCACCGAAGGGTAAAAATGGATTTAAACAATTGTAGGTGGATGGAAATAATATTACATTTTGATGAAACATGGATGTGGATGATAAAATACACCCCAGTAAATACTTACGAATAAACAATCTCAGATAAAAATGAGATTGTGATATTTCCCTTACCTTAGGTCCAATTTGCTTCGTATGTGTCCGAACCTCCTGTATAATGATTTAAATAATGTCATTGACTTATTACAGAATCATATTCATTGTTATGATATCATATATGGTTCACTTATGACATTATATTACCCGTTCTTTTGTAAATTCCATGTTAAAGAAGCGTTTTGGGTAAAATCGTTTCATTTATCGTAGGTGTTTTGACTTGTTGTTCTTGACATCATTATTACTTATATCATGATTTACTTACTTCCAGAATATAAAATATGATTTATATATCATATATATTCAGTATATATATATATATATATAATATATAGATAAATAAAATGAAAAACACCGTTCATGGAGACGGTAGTCCGTACGTACGCATGAACGCTGTTTTTCTTTCCTTATTGTCTTGAAATGGAAGTAAGTAGATGACATACATATGTATATATATATACATAAATCCAGTAGCTTTATAATGTCATGTATTTCATTATTATTTCTTATATATACATTATAATCATTCTTAAATGGTTAACATGGAGAATGAATCTCATCGCGTCGTGGAGACGGTATTCCGTACGTACGCACGAGCGATGATATCATTTCTATAAATATTGAATGGATTATAAAATATATCAGAATCATTATGATGTTGTAATAACTATGTATAGTTATTCTTTACACCATTATACCCATCCATGTAAGGTGGTGGTGGAAAATAGATTACACCACGGCGTGGAGACGGTATTCCGTACGTACGCACGCGCGGTGATTTCTTTTTCCGTAGGATGGATAGATGGTGAAATAGGGTTGTTTCATACTTATAATAACATATCAGTATATGAGTGATACTGATGTTATTACTTCATAATGAAACAACCTAAGAAGAAGAAGTGGAAGAAGAAATAAAGATGAAAGAATTGGTAACGGTAATTACCTCTTCTTTGAAGTGCCTCTTTGAGACCTCCTCTTAGGGCACTAGAATTGGTCTTTGAGGAAGACCAGAACCTCTAGGATGTTTCTAGGGAAGTGTAGAAGGGATTTTGGCAGGGGTTGGCCGAGCTTGAGTGCTCAAATTGGTGTGAGGAGGAGGGGGAGGAGGTGTCCTTTTATAAGGGAGGAGAGGGGCACCTTAGGAATTCTTAAAAATATTAATTTATAATAAATATAACCCCACTTAAAAACCTCCAAAAATGACTCATATTCGAAGCTTAGATGAGATAGGGTTGTAATCTCATCAACCAATCAAATTTATACATGTTTGGATCTTATTTTAAACCTTATCAATTAGATTTAACTCTAAGTTAAATAATTTAACTTTTACCGTGTCTTTTTGTTTTCTTTCACTATATGGTTAATACACTTACTATAACATGCCAAACGAACCCCAAATTGTATATTATTAATACATATATCCTTATCTAAGTCATTTGGCCGAACCTTAGATTTTTAGGAATAAAATAACAATTAATAATATAATATTTGATTTAAAAACTATTTTGTGTCAATTTTGACACTATTTGATATATGATTTTTTTGAAAGTCATAACAGAATTATATATTCGAACCAAGTTGATTAAATCAATACTAATATATCATAGTAACCTAGAAAATTAGTGGAATTCATAAAAAGTCTTAAATTACATTTAGTTTGGTATTTATATTATCAATTATGTCAATATTTCATTAATAAGATAATTACTGCATCATCTTTGTGTCATAAATAAATTATATTATATGCTGTCTAAAAATTACAAATAAAATACCATCATCTAGGAAATCTTTTTAGCTTTCTAATGAATATTTATAGTCGAATTTAGCTTATTTATAACCCCATATTAAAAATGATTTACTTATTAAACTTTGATTTTAACTATTTTAACCCTTCTTTAAATAAATTAATAATAAATGTCCTAATCTAATCCACGTGGGCCTAAATGGTCATATTTTATTCCTAAGTTTGTTTTTGGTCGAATTACACTTGTCCAATAGAATTAGGACATGTGTTAGGGTAATATTAATATCATATTTACCCTTAGTTACCCTATTTACTATTAACCGTGTTAAAAAAAGTAAAAAGTTACTATTCACCAAAAAATTATTTTCATCTCATTGAACCACATTTTAGTCCTTGATATTAACCGTGTCTCTCGGATTTTCGAAATTCCATTCACAGAAGCGGTAAAATTAAGTTTTATGCAAAATTCCGTTTTTAACCTACCACTTAGTGGTTTCACTATTCATCAAAAATTGAAAGTTTTCAGAAAAATGCCAAAATTTCATCCTAAGCTATATTTCATATTCCGAATTCAAAAATGAAGTCTATTTTACCAAATTCATAACATAGAAGTTGCATTAATTAATTTTATAATTAAATTCCGATGTTAAAACAAATAGCGTGTTTTTTAAGAAACAAAATCTATCAAAAGATTGACACTTGATTATGTCTGGTTTAAATGTGAAATTACAAACAATGACCAACATTGTATTAAATTGTAAAAATATATTCTAAATATACTTTAAAACCACTCAAATTAATAATTTATCACTATTAATTATTTCGATTAAAAAAGTTGTTTTTAATTATAATTTAGTAATTTTCACTATTCATTAGAATATGAAAGTTATCCGAAAAGTACCAAAATTTCACCTTAGGCTAAATTCGATACTCCGAATCCAAAAATGAATTCCATTTTGAAAAATAAAATTTACAAAATTTCCAAAAAGTGGTTATTACTATTCATAACGGCTAGTTTTAATAATATTTTAATAGCATATCGTTGTTTCGTGAAACTCAGTATTGCGTACTACACACGCTATCGAGGAAGGTCGCGATTGCGTGTAACGGAAGGAAAGTCAAGGATGCGTATTGTGAAAGCTTCTTTTGTTGTAGCGTACAACACAAGACATTAATGAAATTAAAAAGAATATTTTTCATAAAATCTTGGGGCGTTACAATGAGACCACTACTAGTGACTATGCCACTAAGGCCGATTTTAAACAATTCAAGAAAGAGATATGTGCCTATATAAGACACTCAATGAAAACTAAAATGAGTTATGATATGGATTAAGCTAAGAGATAAAATAATACGATGACTATAAATTTGAAAGCAATCTAATCTATGGTTGATGGTGGAAAGAAAGATGGTGCCTCTAGCTCTTCTCCTGCGTCAACTAGTCCGTCTCAAGATGATGATGCTTTGATTTCCAAGATGTAAATTAATGAAATTCATCCAAATATAATCAAAACTATAGAAAAATTATGACAAGAAACCCAAAGCTCAGGAATGACATGAAGAAGTTAACAATTATGATCAATGCCTTGACCACTGAGTATAGGAATACAATGGAATATGTCATGAAAGGACTTGAGAATATTTTTTCTCATTTTAAATCTCTTGAGTTTTCCAGGCTAATAAATGAAGTTCAAGAACTTACCTCATCTTCTCTTGCTTCAACCTCATCTCCACCTACTCAATCATCCTAATCTACAGATCTTGCTATTGATAGTTCAATTTTGAAAGAGGAGATGCCAGATTTAATTGCAAGTATAGCTAAAGTTTAGGACACTTTAAATTAGGTGCATGATCATGTGAAGTATTATAAAAGGATTTCTTCACACACTAAAGAATAGACAACCAAAAATATTAATGTTTTTTTCTCCAAACTCATTAAAAAACATCAAATGAATAGTTAGTTTATGTTTCTGGCCACCAATATTACTCTTCCTCTAGAGACAATGGTGTTTAATAATCAGATTTAGAATATGGGAGAATTTATTCCATTATTGGACAATTTTATTGAAAAAAAAGATGATTTTGAAATGGCTATGAAATATAGTGTAGAGATAATTGAAGAATCCATCAAGATGTTAAAACTATATCTCCACGTCCAAAATTAATCCATTGTGGTACCTCCTGCTACACCACTTGGATCTACTGGTTATGTGCCTTCTCAACTGAAAATGTTAGTTTCTCAAGCTTTATCTCAGATCAGACCAATAATTACAGAAACTATTCAGCCTTGGATTATTTCTCAACACAAACCTTCCCTCACTTCTATAGTTCCCGAAGAAGTGCCTCTACCTCCTATAAAAATTCATTCAGACCCACATGCCTCTCATACTAATCCTCCTGATGAACCATCCACTGATCCTTATCACAAGGGGAAGGAACCCCTTGATCATACCCTATAGTGTGGAGTGATTTTCTGATAGGGCTACATCATTGTACTTTTTCTTTTTTGGTGTACTCTATTTATGAATGATATTTCATTGTTTCTATATTTCTGTTTTTAGTGTTCTTTTCACCTTCCACTTTTTTCTAATCCTAAAATGGGGATAATTTTGTTAAGCATTGAGAGAACTTTATAAACCATTATTATTATTTTAAACATTATTACGTGTTTATGCATTATTATCTCTGATACATTATTTTAATCATCTCTCTGATATATTATTATTCTTCAATGGTACAAAATAATTCCATGATTTTTGATTATCAAAAAGGGGGATATTATTGGACCATAGATGTTGTTGGACACTATATCTAACTATAATGGTTTTAATTATAAAAAATCATGTCATATATTAACATATATGTTACCTTATGTTAAATATTCTAAGTTATGTCACAACATTATCTTGAATACCAGACCAGTTAATTTATATAA
This sequence comes from Viscum album, assembly GCA_963277665.1. Taxonomy (NCBI): domain Eukaryota; kingdom Viridiplantae; phylum Streptophyta; class Magnoliopsida; order Santalales; family Viscaceae; genus Viscum; species Viscum album. Next base: position 394,086,804 of record OY728160.1, read on the forward strand.
CTATTTGTGTGTGTTTAAGTCTTTTCATGCTTATAACCGACTATCTATGTGTTTATGAGTTTTAACACTCTCTGAATTTGTTGAAATGTAAGACAAATAAAACATATAAAATTATGTAAGTATGAGTCACTAACACAAACAGACAGGTGACTCAACGACATGCATAGGAATCACTAACAGAAAAATCAAACAAGAATATGTTCTAAGTATATGAAGATGACACTATTGGAAAGACTCATCATTGGACATGATACTGACAGACAAACGACTCACTATTGCACATGACTCACCGACATAGACGACCTACCATTATTCCAAGTGATCTACCATTGCATGATGATATCGACGCAAAGACTCACCGTCAGTTGAAATGAGTCACCGTTGGTTCAATTATCTCACCAATAGTTCAACTGTCTCACTGATAGTTTAATTGTCTCACTGACAATTCAACTATCTCACTGATAGAAGGAGGGACTCACCATTGAATCAAGACACCGATATAATGATACAACAATAGAACGAGTCACTGATAGAAGGGATCATCGATAGACGAGTCATTGATAGACAATCTATATCTAAATTTATTAATTTTATTTCAAACAATCATATTTTCATTATTTAATGACTTTGACATAATAAATTCCTACTTGCAGACTTGACATCAGATAGTACGATGTGGGTGGTATCTCCACATGCACATTGTTGGGATAAAATGTATGAAGAGGCAGACAAGAATGGGAGAAAATGTGATATACTAGAATCAGTGCATGCTATGTGCGATAGAGGAATAACTGAAGAACATCAACTCTCATGCAACTAGTGTGAACCCAAGAACTCAAAAAGAAGAATAGATAGGGTGATCAAGAAATGAAGTTATACTTTCTAATATGACCTTGAACATCTTTCTAATAAGAAGTTGAACATCTCATTCTCTTGGAAGCCAGAACACAGGAGCCACAACACTCTATTTTGGAGTAAACTTCTAGAATAGGACTTGAAAATCAAATCCACTTCATAAAATGAGTCCATAGATACATTGTATAACACAAAAATCCTTCTAAACCTAACTCTATATTGTTAAGCTCTATTGTGTTCATTTATTTACATTTCTGAGTAATGTTTGTATCTATTTGTTACACACACTATATCCTATGCATAACTGGAGGATACGTGATATCCTCAATATCACACTCTTTTTATCCATTTTTATCCCACATAGAACTATATAAGACGTCATGTGTGACCTATTTGTTGTTTTCCCACAAAGAACTGTGGTAAAGGTCAAGTGTGACCTGGACTACCTTGTGTGTTGTTGTGAACCCCGATCCAGGTTGTAGATCAATATTTTTTTATTAATTTAATCTGCTTGGTGGCAGGTGATCACCAAGTGGAGAGGACTAAGTCTCAGTTTTATAAAAAACCTCTGGTTTATATCTGTTGTGTTTTTACCTTTCAGTTTTTACTCTATTTTTATCATATATTTCATAAAACTAAATTGAACTTTTATGGTTTTTTAGCAAGTGTTTATAAATTTTTTGAACCAGTAGGTTAGTTTCAAATTTTTTATTAATCTTTATATTAGTATAGATGAGAAACAATCAATATTTTGAGAAATTAATTGAACTTTAAGGAATCTTATAAATTCACTACAAACTGGATTAGACTATATTTTTAGTTGGGAAAAATTTTCAAAGAAAAAATTTTTTAAATAGAAAAATTTATAGATACTCAATTAAACCCATCTTGAGTATTCTACTCCGACCAACAAAAAAATCACACAAAATCAAGAAAAATTCATATGGGCCCTACGTGTCAATCATGACACATGTGTACAAGCTGCTAGCCAATGGTCCAAGAGTTAAAAATATAAATAACAACCTCCATTAAACACCTCATATTCAATAAATATCTAAATTATAGCAGTACAGACCAAGAAAAATAATCCTATATCCTCTCATAACAAGGAATTTACACCATAAATATTTTCATGAATCACCAGTATGAGGTCCATCATATGATCCAAAACATTCCAAGACCACATGTCTACCATTTCCCTAAATAATAAATCAACAAAAGATCTGATACCATTTTGTAACTCCCTGACCTAAAAAACTTGTCTGAGCCAAAGGGTTACGTGACCTCAAGCATGCCTCTCTATATACCAAAGGTTTTCAAATAGTGGAGAGGTCCTAATCTATACAGTATAGAGACTATGCCCCCAAATTAGAGTCATGTAACACTATAAAAATAAAAAAACATCTATAATAATCAAATAAAACATAATCAAATAAACACAATGCTATAGTAAATGGAATGTATCATACATAAACACTATCATATAAACATGTACTGATCACCCACTCAGTCAATCCCATATAAAAACATAAAACATAAAAAATATATATGAGAGACCTACTATTATCCCTATAAAGTAAAAACCCTATCTCTAATACCCATTGAGATGCTCTAGCTCTATCAACTGTACATTCAATGCAAATATGGAAGCATACATAAGGTCTGAACGCACATTGTGGTGCCTCTATAGGGTGTGAGAAATATATCTCTGTAGGTTCTCACTAAGTAATCCTATTATACACCAATATATATTTGTATGAATGAGGGAAAATAAATAAAAAAACACGCATTGTAAACACATTGGTTATCATGTTCTAACCAGGTCACCATATATTAATGTGTATTGGGACACCATGTTCTAATCAGGACACCACGACACCTGATTATACCTACTTTAGTGCCATACTATAATCTCATCACTGTTGTGTTTTATTGTGCCTAATACCAAGCCCGTACCCAAGGAATCATGGTAGGTGTTGTCCAAGTCCATAATACATACCCAAAGACCTAGGATGAAAATTTTATAAAACCTCAAACCACTACCTAAAAAAATAGTTTATATTTATACATCTCGATTCCAACCTATTACCTTATCACCCAAGTTAGGATCCCTCATCCATGTATCATGTCATACCATGAACCAAGCCTCTCAATCATACAATATATTATCATAACATAATCCAACTCAAGGAAAGTTACACTCTCCCTATAATACCCCTATATCTTCAAAAAGAAAAATTATATTCGATAGGATACACAAAATATAAAGTCAATCCTAAACAAACCATGATTATTTACATATGACTATTATAACCTAGCCATTAAAATTGGTAGGTATGAATAGGATTAAATAATTTATTAGACACACACACACACATATATATACATAATGGTCCTAATAAATACAAATTTATTGATAAATTCTTAGGAAATTAGATATTAATTTTTAATAAAGACATTTTATTCTTCAAAAAATACGTTTTCTTCAAAAATGATTTTCATTAATTTTTGTCAAAAAATATTAAAATTAATTTCAATAAATTTTAGAAAATTTATTTGGTAAAATTAACTTAATTTTTGAAATTATCATATTAAAATTAAATTATGTTATTTTTTTTGGATTTTTCTAAAATGTTTTATTTTAAGTGAATATCGAAAATTATTGATGTTTCAAATATCATCATTTATTTTCATTAAATCAAGTAATTTAAATGTACCACTATATTTTAAAGTAAAATATTAATCATTTTATTTATAATAATACAATTAATTTCATTTTAATTATAAAATGTAATTATTTTGGTATAATTTTATTTTATGATTAAAAATGAGGTTTGTTTTACAAACTATTTTTAAGTGCATAATGTTTATCTATTTTAATTAATTAAAATAACCCATAGTAAGGATTTATTTAAATTATATATATATATTATATTTATTTATATGAATTTAAATTCATATAATTATTATTTATAGTAATAGATCTAATATAATATCATCTTAGGCTTAAAAAATACATTTCTTGAAAACCTGTTTTTCGATACATTTGACAGGTTTTTTTAAATTGAAATTTTCCACTTATATGAATTTAATTTGATAAAGTTTATTATATATTTTTAATCATATTAATTAATATTTGTTAATAAGGTCAACTTATGTTTCGGTCATAATGAATAGTAAAACAATAAATATTTATTACCATATTTAAGGTTAAAATAAGATTTTTTCATTTTACATATGGTTGTTTTAAAAATAATTATCCCCCAAAATATAATTTTTATTTGATAAATTTTATTTAATATTTATATTATGTGGGTAAAAATTATCTAATAACGATCATTTTATTTTTATTCTTAATGAATAAACTACTCAGGTAAAAAACAAGTTATCGTGGTGGAAAATAAAATATTAAAAGTGAGTAACCATAAAGGTAAAAAGAATAAAATATTTAAAAAATATTTATTTTATATTTTTAGATGTTTTTATTGGCCTTATATTTCTTAAAATACACAATTTATTAAATTTTTAGGCACTTTGATTGATACTGAATTCCTATTACTGAATAACTTTGGGTATTTATAAAAATTCCACTCTTTCTCACTTATAAAATAGAACCTCCACTCCTCTCCAATCCACACTTCAAAATATTTCTTTAGTAAAATACTTACCAAAATACCTTCCTTAATTCCCTTAAAACGTTTTATAATCATTTTTTTCATTAGAAAATCCTCATATGAATGATTTTGGTGCAAACCTAAAGAGGTTGTCCAAAGAAGAGGTACTATTCTTAACCGAGTGTTTTTTATTTCTTCTTTCACACCCTTAAAATATTATTCAATTGTGATGATATAATAACATCATTAGATCCCATATAATTATATGTTACTATGTTAATTTAAAAATCTAGATCTATCTCATCTTCCATCAAATGGGAAACAAAACCATTATTCGTGTGTATGCTAAAATACTACTTCATAACTAATGTAATTAATTTTCTATCATCTCCTATCATGACTATTTATACTGATGAATTTAATGCATATATATCATATTAATGAAATATTTATAATTATGTAAAATTAATTAATCAAGTTTCATTTTAAAAATGAAATCTCCTCCCAACATACTTCTTCTTTTATAAATGGTAAAAACCCCCTCATCATTTTAATTATTGTTTTTATTCTATTTTATTTTATATTTATAATACCTTTAAGAAGTTTTTTTAATTTACTTCCTCCTTTGAGAGACAGTATTGTTCATCCACTCTGCTGCACCCAAGTACCCAAACAATCACACTTCATTTGAGAGCACCCACGACAACACCATTCAAATTTGCATCGTTTCTAGGGAGGCAAGTAATTATTTCATCCAATTAGAGGTATTTATTTTATTTTACATTTTATTCTCTTCTTATCTTCTTTCTTACTTATTTACCCAATCTGAATTTTTTCTTCTTATTTTATTTTCTTCTTCTTCTTATTGGACCATAAACTCAAACTTCTAATTTTTATTATGGTCCACTTTCCTTATTTTTATATGATTTATGACACAAACTAATCCCAAATATATCTTATATCTTGAAGCTGATATTGAAAATATCCTTAGGGATTGAATCATACATTCTTAGTCTATGAGAAGTTTCAACCTTTAACTAGTTGGATAATCCCTCCCCTCTAAGAACATTGAAATTGGAAACACTTCTAAATCTAAATTAAAATAAGAACAAATGGATGAAAAAAATAAAAATGAAATTAATAGAACCATTTGAGAATTTTATGCACCATATATTAACTGTCAACCAAATTTTATTGCATACCCAAATCTCAATTCGGACTTTGAACTGAAATCTGGGTCAATTCACCTTCTTCCAAAGTTTCATGGTTTATCTGGTGAGAAACCAAAAAAAGACCTTAAAGAATTTAATATTGTTTTCTCAACCCATAAAACAAGAAATTTATATGAAGATCAAATCAAACTAAGGGAATTAATATTTTCACTTAATGGAGCTTCAAAATACTAGATGTATTATTTACTACCTGAATATGTAACTTGTTGGAAAGATTTGAAACATATTTTCTTGAAGAGATTTTTTCCAGCATCAAGGACCACTTCCATTCATAATGAGATCTCAGAGATCAATCAAGCACAAGGGGAGTCAATGTATGAGTATTAGGAGTGATTAAATAAGTTGTATGAAATCTTCCCACATCAATAAATTATTGAGAAAGTACTCATCCATTACTTTTACGAAGGACTCACACTTATGGAGAAAATAATGGTGGATGCCATAGTAGGAGGGGCATTGATCAACAAAATATCAGCAGTTGTACATGCGTTGATCGACAAAATGGCACAAAACTCCCAATAATTTGGCAATCGAGGTGCACCACATATTAGAGGTGTACATCAAGTAAGTCCTTCCTTTCTTGAAAATCATTTGATTGATACTAAGTTGGAATAATTGACCACTATATTGAGACAGATTGCTTTGAATAAAAAGATATCCCAACCCACTCCTATGAGGCCATGTGGCATTTTCACTAAAACAAACCAACCAACTGATTGTTTCCTCTAATTACAAGAGATAAAGGATTGCATCTCCGTATTTCTTGGGAGACCATATCAGCAACAAAAACAGCCACATCCACAAAATAAGTATGATTCCTTTTCACCAACATACAACCAAGGGTGGAAGGATCAATTAAACATGAGGTATGTCTTTGGAAAACAAAAAGGCCCCCTTTTCAACAAAATTTCCAGTAGTCTCAACCTTACCAACAGGGTTTCCAACAACCCCAAAGGGGATTTTAAGATCAAGTATCAACAAATCAACAAAAAGGGACTTCTCAACCAAAGGTAGATTCTAATAATTATGATCTTTTGAAACAAATCGTTCTTAATCTACAGAATGTGTTGAAGAGTCATGGTTCAGAGATGAGGGAGTTGAAGACCCAAATGAGCTAGATTGACACTGCCCTCCATGAAATTGTAAGTAAGAATTCCATAAATATACCTCCCCAACTTACTCCAAATCCCAAGGGGAATGTTATTCACATTGATAAGTGGTAAGAAAATTAATGATACATCTGTACCTACCATTCAACCAGGATTCACCTCAACTCTAGAAAATCCCCATTCCACACCAATTGTTGAGAAACCTAAAGAGAAAGATAAAGGTAAGAAAAAGATTGATGATATTCCTCATAAACCCCTTTTTTCCAAATATATTTTTTCAAACAAAAAATATGGATGAAGAGGAGATGCAAAAATAAGTTTTGGATACATTCAAGAATGTGGAGATCAACATCCCTTTACCTGAATTCATAAAACAAATACCAAGGTATGGAAAATTCTTAAAAGAAAATTATACCAATCGAAGAGGGATCAAGGGAAACGAGAGGATAAATCTTGGAAGGAATGTGTCTACACTCATTACACTAACTCTATCAATTCCAACATAGTACAAGGATTTGGGGACATTCATCATCATATGCACCATAGGGGAGTTACACTTTTTTGATTCTTTATATGATTTAAGAGCTTCCAAAAATGTAATGTATCACTTTTTATTTTCTTCTTTATAGTTTGGCGAGCTGAAGATAATGAGAGTAGTGGTGCAGTTGGAAAATAGAGCTATAACATATCCAACAGGAGTTCTTGAGGATGTACTTGTCTAGGTAAGAGACATGATATTTCCAGTAGATTTCTACATGCTTAACATGGATGATGATCCTGTAAGTTCTCATACTCCCATTATCATAGGTATAACCTTCCTCAAAACATAAAAAAATATCGTAAATGTCAATTAGGTTACACTTTCCATGGAGTTTGGAGATGAATTTTTGATATTTAATGTCATGGAATCCATGAAGTACCCCTCAAAAGACCATTATGCTTTTTTATCTCCCATTTTGAACCACAAAGAAAAAACCACATGAATTTTCATTGTCCTATGCTTAGAGATATTATGATCCCCATGACCTCTCACAAGGTTTATGAACAAGGAAGAGGAACTCCACTCACCTATAAAAATAGGATACTAAGACGAGAGGAGATTCTTCTCCCTTATATCTGAGAGATTCTATTTTGAAAAAATAGAGCATCTCCCTATGCACCACTTTTAGAAGAGAAAATAGGAGTCCCACGAGCCTTATGCTCTGCAAAGAAGAGTTTCCGCAAGCCTTCGATAGGTGCTACGCACCCTCAAATTGCTTTGTGAAGAACCAACACCCAAACATGAAATAGGTTTTGTAAAAACCCTCACTGTGCTTCGTGAAAGCCATGCCATCGTGAGCCAGTGCTTGAGATATTCTCCCACTGTGCTTTGCGAAGAGGAAAAATTGTGCACCTCAAGCACAAATAAGAACCGTGTATCCTTGCATGAAGAATTTAACCTGAGGCCACCTCGATTTCTTAATGTGAAGAAGAACTCTTTGAGGTATACATTTTTTACATTCCATTGTTTTTAGGGGTTCAAGTGTTAGTAAAGAAGGAAGGGTAGTTCGTGTTTTATGCACCCATATGCATTGTTTGAAGAAGCCCAAGACCTTGAAGAAGGATTTTGCAGAAAGGAAGGGTTATACCCATTCAAGTTTGATGATTTATACATATAAACCTAAAGAAACACCCTAACTAAGTGAAACATAAGTAAAGAAGAGAAATAGGAGGAAGAGGCCTTGAGTGGTTGTATAGAAGAAGAATCTCGCACAAAGAAAGGGTTTCTCCAATTCGGGTGTGAAAATAAATAGAACTCCTAATGAAACCCCCTAAGTAAGTGAAAGTGGATGAAATAAATTAAAGAGAAGGAAGAGTCCGAGTGTGTGTGTGTTTAAAAACCCATATTCATTAAGGGTTTTCACACAAAGAGAAGATGAGGAGAATCCATGCATGCATGAATAAACATGAACACGTGAAGTGACTTAAATAAAGAGTAAAAAACAAGTGTGTGCACGTGTATAAAGAAGAAGAAGAAATAAAGGGAAGAAAAGGTTCAACCTAATGTCATATGCATGATAACATGCATACACAGACGAGAAGAAAAGAATTGATTCAGATGATGCCAAGTGAACCGATCTTCACTGCCTAAATAATCACATTAGTGTATGTGATTCTAGAGAATAAGAGAGAAGAAGTTTTAGTGAAGTTGGTTGTTTTACTAAGAAGAATAAAGAAGAAGTCTAATGCAGTTGGTGTTTCACTAGAAAAGAAGAGAAGGAAAGAAGGAATAATTTCTTACCTACTTCTTTGCAAGTAATCAAGTGAGGAGCACTAAGGAATACTAAGATTAGAACCTACCCTTTGAAGAAGGAAGAAGGCTATCTCCATAGGCACTATAAAGAACTAGCTAGAGGCTGCAAGTTGGACTAGGATATCAACAGTCCCAGGAATAGGATTGTTTCCCATCCCCTCTAAAGTGTAGGGACTCACACTAGGTAGGGGATTGCTTTCCTAGCCACTCCACTGTAATAGCATATCAAATCATAGTGCATAATCCACGAACTGGTCATATCCATGTAGGGAAAAGACACAACTACTCTTATTGAGTGGTGAAACTTGTAAAAATATAGTGTGCATATTTTTCTACTTTATATTATTGAATGAGACAGGGAAAAGAGAATAAGAGAATCAAGATCTTTACATGTCAAGAGGTACAAGGGTAGAAGTTGGAATTTTTTTAAAAAGTCCAAAACACTAATTCACCCCCATCTCAGTGTTAGGTATACCCCAAACTGTTCCTCTCAATTGGTTTTAGAGGGACGAGTTCACCTATATTGGATTCTATATAGTGAATTTATTTTCTTTTGAAGACCAGAGTTTCTTTCCTGAGTTATCAATGAAGTGAAATTTCAGTGAAGATTGTGTTGTCTCTAAGAATAAAACTATATCTACCAAGACCATGATGAGCATGAAAAAGAAGGAGAAGAGAAACTTGAATAAGAAGTCTCTCTTATCTAAATAAGAGGAAGCATATGGTTCTCTATATCTGGATGACATTGAGGACACACCAAACATGGAATTTTATGAGATGGTGGCTCAAGTTTCCACCAAGAAAATGGATAACCTTCCTATCTCAAATGATAAGAAGGTATGTGTTAGTACATTTGGAAATTATTCTCATGATAAAAATAATGGCACAAGTGGTAATGATTAATCTACAACATCTCAAGAAATATCAGTTGATAGATTAAGAATGATTCTGCATGATATTCCTAAAGAGAGTACATCCCTATTCTGTGGAGTATTTCAATCCATGCAGGAAAATATCACTCACTTGGAAGAAGAAACCGATGGTTTGGAGAAAGGCTTACAAGCAAAAATTGTTGAATGTCTAAAGCTCTCCAGATAGGTTGGATCCTTTGAAGCAACAAAGAAGGAATTTGATGTATGTTCTTCAAAGTGGATCAAAGATGTTAAAGAAAAAGAGGGAGTCAATAAGACTCTAGAAGAGAAGATCCATGCACTTGAAGGTGAGCTGAAAAAGAGGAATGATGTCAAAGAGTTATATTTGGAAGAAGACTCCAAGAAGATCAAATAACTTGACTCTTTGTTACAAAAAAAAGTAAATATGCAAGAAGAATAAGTTGAAAGATTAAAGAAGGCTTGTGAAGAGAAGATGACTATGATTGAAGACCATGAAGTCATCCTCAATATGAGATGTCTTGAATTGGAAGCTGAGTTTACCAATCTTGATAAGACATATATTGAGTCTCCACAAAAGAAGGAAACAGTTGCTGCTAGTACTCAATGCTCACGGTAGGATTATATTGTCAAAATTCGTTCAAAATTTCATAAGAAGATCATGGATTCACTCAATTATCTATCACAAGTAGATAATAAACTAAAGGTACCATCCATACCAACTTGTACTAATGTTTTTAAAATTGTTTGTATAAAAAATGCAGGTCGGAAGAAAAATTCTAAATAAGTATGGATGAAGAGAAGTGATAAGAAACCTACCACCATGGATATGGTGGATAAGGGAAATAGTGTAGAAGATAGCTACCTACAGAAAGCACAACAATTCAATAAGAAGATTCAGCAACCTTATAAAGAAGATGGGAAGAATTCAAGGTTTGTTGGTCAGTGCTGGTGCAGTAATAGATTTAGGGATTGTTCACTGGATTGTTGGTACAACCCCTTAAATGTAAAAGTATAAAGAAAGCCCATATCAAGGGGGAGAAATCCAGATAAGAATGAGCAACGTTCACAGATCCAAAAGCATATGTATACCACAAATAGATTTGGAATATTAGATAACATCCGTGATGTATGCAATAAGAGTGGTCATATTAATGGTGCATGTTCATATAAGAAAAGAAGACCAAAAAATCTGGGTAAGAATGAAGAAGCATCCTTGGGAAGAAATCAGATGAATAATGTGGAAAAAAAATTCTCCCAAGAAGATTTCAAGAAAGAAATATGATAATTCCTTGGATTCAAAATCCAAGAAAGTGAAGGGTGGTGTATCCAAAAGAACTAAAAAGAATGATGACACTTAGAAGAATTCATGTAGAAGATCCAATATTGATGCCTTAGTCCCTAATGATATATTGGTGGTTTGGACAGAAGATTTGGAAATAATGAGAATTATATAATCTTCACAGGGTATGAATTGGGATAAAATATAAAAGAAGATTCTACATGAAGACAAAGAAGTTCTGTGTGTGGTGTGCAACAAAGATGGTCATACTATTAGAAGATGATTTGAATTTACTCCAACTTAATAATAATTCCTCAAAAAGATGAATTTTTCACCAGGAAATTCTAGTGCTTTGAATGCACTTGTAGAAATAAGATTCCCACACAAATAAATGGAAGAAATAGTGAATTCCACACAATCACAATCATCATTGAAGATCAGATGTGAAAGTGTGAATAATGGAGCATCTAGGTTGAAAAGATCATCTCAACCTTATTGTTCACAATCATGGAGTAAGGAGGATCCACCTTATTCCCTTAAATATTTGTGTTTTGTATTTGTTCTTATCATACAGGGAATTGAATGTGAGGTAAGATATCAGGAGGAGAACCCTAGATTCAGTGATGAGAAGTGTACCCTTGAGGAAGAGACACACAAAGACGATTCCACAGCCATTATCTCAATCAGTATCAACATCAGTTGGTAAAAAATTCAATTACTCTGAATATTGTCTGAAGATCATGTCATTGGAAATGGTATGCCATTTCTCAATCTCTCATCCTTGGTTACTCAAAATATATATTATTTTTCAAAGGGGGAGACTAAAAATTACTCAGTGACATAAGAATAATGGAAGTGTTCCAAGGTCACACATCCTTCCTTTTACACTTGAATGTTTTTGATCCATTTGCTGAAGTGAGTGCAGAAGTTTCAGATTGATTATTTCATATCAAACTTACTATCCTAAGCCTGGAATGAAAGTGGAAACCCATTGAAGTAAAGTTCATGAGTTCTCATCTCATGATTTAGTGGATAATGGACAACTCTGTTGTCTAAATCAAATCTTCTTGTTTTCTACACCGAGCATTGCTCAAGTAGACTTAGAGTGAAATGATTGATGGAATATTGCTTAAGAATGGACTGATACCATCTCTACCAAGAACTTTTTATTTCTTTTCAATAAGGGGGGATAAGTGAAATGAAATAATTAATGGGAGAGAAGAGATCATTTTGACATTGACACATTCATTTTAGGATAATTCTTAAGGTATTGGAAAAAAATAAAAGGGGGATATTGTTGGGACAACCTTGTGTATAAGTTGTATTTGTTGTCAACTGGTGTGAATAATGGTCAAAATGAAGAAGGAACTTCAAATTGAATGGAGATCGATTGAAGTGAATATGTCTAGAGAATGTTTACGGATTCACAGCATTGGATTCCACACATGAGAAATTATCTATGTTGTTGCAAATCAAACGGTTGATGAACTAATATTGAAGAGTTTGATGAACTTGTATCATGTGTGATATAATGTTTACAACATTAAAGTAGCATTACTTTTAGGATGAATGAAGTACTTTGGATTTGATAATCCAAAAACAAATGAAGAGGAGAATAATGTTAATAAGCGGCTTGCACTCTAAGGTGGCCATGCATGAGGTTGATTTGTGTATAAGGCCTTACTTAAAAAATGGGGCCAGCCCATGAGCTTGCTACCACAACCTCAACTCGAGGCACATACGGGACCACAGGGGGTCGACTGCGACCATGGGGAAGCCTAGGGAGAGCTAACTCACAAAAATCATGTGCGGTCTGTGTATAATCCCACAGGAGTGTGCGCACGGTGATCAACCCGTGTGCATGGATGCATAGTAGGCGCTAGGAGCATGCCCGTAGGTGGCATGGGTGGGCGCAGAAGCGCGCCCATAGAGAACCGGTGTAGGGAGGCAGCAAAGGGGGGAGAGGAGAATTCTAAGTGGTGTTTGGGAGGATTTTATTGACAAAACAAAGAAAAAACTATGTGTGTTTCGATGTGGGACATGTTTTAAAAATGTGGAAGAAATCCTGATCGCATATCTAATCTTGTGAGAGATATCGACCACATGCCTCATCCCGCATCCTGCATTATAATAGTGGCAGTTCGAGATCAATCCGAGCTGATCCAATGGTCGCGGCCTCATCTTTAACCTCTGATTGTATGGAGAGTAAATTGACACCGCTGCTCACCATCGCCACTGTCGATCCACCATGATCACGCTCATGGTCAGCGTTCATGATGAAAACTACTACATGTTGATCATCTGATCAAACTGAGACCATGCATGCAGTTTACGTCTTGCATGCATGTGATATCTCGAGGATAGAGGTATGGCTAAGGCAAATGAAGTTGCTGAGGCCATGGGGATTGGAGTGTAAATTTGAAAGAGACTCATGCTCAAGATTCATGCACCAGATTTATGCACGTGTTCATGATCTCATGCACGAAGATTGGATCCCGTGTTTGAAAAGGAAACAACCCGAGGATCTCAGCATATCGTCACCCATGTGTTTGAATATTTTAGAAACCCCATAAATCTAGATCATTAAAAACATGATCCCCATGACCTCTCACATGGTTTATGAACACAGAAGAGGAACTCCGCTCATGTATAAAAAAGGATCCTGAGATGAGAAGAGTTGTTGCTCCCTTATACCCGAGAACTTATGTTTCAAAAAACAGAGCATCTCCCTATGCACCACTTCACGAAGATCAAACAGGAGTCCTGCGAGCCCTCTGCTCTGCGAAAAAGAGTTTCCATAAGCCTTTTATAGGTGCTACGCACCCTCGAATTTCTTCGTGAAGAACCAGCACCCAAAAATGCCATATGTTTTTTAAAAACCCTCGATGTGATTTGCGAAAGCCGTACCATCGTGAGCCAGTGCTTGAGATATTCTCTCACTGGGCTTTAAGAAGAGGCAAAATTTTGAACCTCATGCACAAAGAATAACCATGTATCCTTGCATGAAGAATTTAACCAGAGTCCACCTCGGTTTTATAAGGTGAAAAAGAGCTCTTTGAGATATTCATTTTTACATTCCATTGTTTTTAGGGGTTAGAGTGTTAGTAAAGAAGGAAGGTAAGTATGTGTTGTATGCACCCATGTGCATTGTTTGAAGAAGCCCGAGACCTTGAAGAAGGAGTTTTCACAAAGGAAGAGTTATAACCATTCTGGTTTGATGATTCATACATATAAACCTAAGGAAACACCCTAACTGAGAGCAAGAGAAGTAAAGAAGAGAAAGAGGAGGAAGAGGCCTTGAGTGGTTGGATTGAAGAAGAATCTCTCACAAAGAAAGGGTTTCACCCATTCAGGTGTGAAGATAAATAGCACACCTAAAGAAACACCCTAACTAAGTGCAAGTGGAAGAAAGAAAATAAAGAGAAGGAAGAGGATGAGTGTGTATGTGTTTAAAGAACCATATTCATTAAGGGTTTTCACAAAAAGAGAAGATTAGGAGAATGCATTATGCATTCATGCACATGCACACGTGAAGAGACTTAAATAAAGAATAAAAAACATGTTTGTGCATGTGTATAAAGAATAAGAAGAAAGAAAGGGAAGAAAAGGTTCAACCTAATGTCATATTCATGATCACATGCATACACGAACGAGAAGAAAAGAATTGATTCAAATGATGCCATGTGAACCGATCTTCACTGTCTGAATAATCACATTAGTGTATGTGATTCTAGCCAATAAGAGAGAAGAAGTTTTAGTGAAGTTGGTTGTTTCACTAAGAAGAAGATAGAATAAGTCTAGTGTAATTGGTGTTTCACTAGAAAAGAAGAGAAGGAAAGAAGAAATAATTTCTTTCCTACTGATTTTCAAGTAATCAAGTGAAGAGAACTAAAGAAGACTAAGAGCAGAACCTTCCTTTTGAAGAAGTAAGAAGACTATCTCCATAGGTTGTATAAAGAACCATCTAGAGGCTGAAATTTGGACTAGGCTGTCACCAGTCCCGAGAAGAGGACAGTTTCCCACCCCCTATAAAGTGTAGGGACTCACACTGGCTAGAGGATTACTTTCTTAGCCACTTCACTATAATAACATATCACATCATAGTAGAGAATCCATGCACTAGTCATATCCATGCATGGAAAGGACATAACTACTCTTATTGAGTGGTGAACCTTGTAAACATACCGTGTGCATATTTTTACTGCTTTTTATTATTGCATGAGACATGGAATAGAGAATAAGAGAATCATGATCTTAACAGGTCAAGAGGTTCAAGGATAAAAGTTGGAATTGGTTTAAAAAGTCCCCAACACTGATTCACCCCCCTCGCAGTGTTAGGTATATCCCAAACTGGTCCTCTCACGTACGACCTACCATCTCCGTGATTGTAACATAATATATTTTTCATAACCATATTTTATGGTTGGTTTTAAAAGTATAATTTATATATAAAAATTATAGTTATTTTAATTTTATTTATATCTTGTAAAAATTACTTATTTTACTATATTCAACCTACTGAGGTAAGTTTGGACTTATGAAATAAATATCATCAAAACATATGAAGTGAACTTGAATGATGAAGTAAATAAATATAACATGGTAACAAAATAAAATAAAATTAATTTTAAACTTTAAAAAGTTTCATAATAAATTAAATAATTCAAATAAGTTTATTATTTAGGAAGATAAAGTACATACATGAGAAGTCAAACTCGAGGTATGAGATTTCATCTCAATTTCCCTTCATAAAGGAATATTTAATGTTATGAACCTAATTTCTTTTATATTATGTATATGATTATAATTTTACATATTATATCATGAAAACTTCATAACTAATTGTATTTTAAGTTATAATTCATTTTACTCCATCCAAGGGGATTTGATTTGAGAGTTACCCAAGTGGTAAAGGCTTTATGTTATAACATCCTTTCTTTTTGAGTTTTTTTTATATTCATGGTTACTTATGGGGGAAATCATATAAAATTATTTTTTTGCACCTCATTTATTTTATTATAATTTTTTATGAATTATTTTTACTTGTTTAGTTTCCATTTTCTCTAATATTCAATAACGAAACATCAAGAAATATATTTGTATGTAATACCGATATTGTATCTTCTTTTATATTTGGAATATGTCTCTTCCATGTATATATTTTATTTAGAAAATTTTATAGAAAGTATTTAATAATCTATGATTATTTAAAAATAAATTTTTACCCTTGTTTAAATTTTTATTCAAAATGGTTTAAAAGGAATATTTAAATCATTTTCCGAACAATTTACTATTTGATTTTTTTTAAAAGTGTAAAAGGAATGTTTTCTTTTAACTTATACAAAATGACTAGAATTTATTACCATCCTTACCACTAAATGATTTGAAAATTCCATTTTAATTTTCTATGGTTCTTTTCAAAGAATATTTAATTTTTTAAATTTTTGTAAATTATTAGATTCTAAAGAAGTGATTTCAAAGTTAAAAGGGTAATTTCCTCAAGAAATAGTCTATGTGATCTTTTAAATATTTTTTCATCAAAAATGAAAACCATTGATATTATATATTGATTCAAAATTCTATATATATGTTAGTTTCATATATACTTAGCTCATAATCCTTTATATTTATGGTGGTAATACATTCCTTAAGTTAATTTATCAAATGCATTCTTTATGAAATATTCTATGATTATGACATGAGGTAAGATTATACAACCCATTAATTTCCATGGGTAATTTGTATGTTTATACCTTATGATTTATTTAATTTTTTCATAACACATAAGCAGGTACATGTTATTATGGATGCACCCATATAGAACTCCAATGAATTGGGTAAAGATTTTGTCCCATGAGATATTATATATAGGATTCAAGAGTAAACCTAATCCATTTTGGGATTTTTTACAGCATGTGATATTGTCAAGGGAGTTATCCTTGACTCATGTTTACATCATGATATATGTTTCTTCCACATTTACTTTGTTTATATGATCTTATGAAACCATGTTATTTATGTTATTCAACCGTGAAATTACTCATGACTATTCTCTTTTATGATATCATGTTATAAATTTTACTCACATGTTATGTTTCCCTATCATTTTTATTCCCTTAATTGGATTTTTAGATCAACCCCTTATTTTATGCTCACCCCAAGTTATTCTATATAGTTTTTAGAGATCAAATAGATTTTAGAGATCACTAAGTAAAATAGAAATAAAGATATTATGTTTTAGTTTATTTTGATGTTTTATGCACCTAGTCTTCTAAAGATACTAGTCCCCATGGTCTTTGTGTCATAATTAGTGGATTTTATGTAAAAAATCATGTAATAATATGTGTATAAAACTTGTGTTTCAATATTATTGAACCAAAAATACTAAAGGAAAGGTCCAACACTATGACCCAAGACTCATAAAGAATGTTCCATCATGAACATGAGGACCCCATATATCCCATGGAAATCCAACCAACACCATATCACTCATGGTGGGGTTTGGCCGTAGGATCCCTCTCCCCCAATAGGTTCATCTAATATCAAAAGAACATAGTTAATAATATTTATATAATACAAATCAGGGCATGCATCCTATCACACAACTCACTAACTGATCCTTGAGTGCTCGTCTATTGAGTCCTTGATGCCCATCTCAAATAACATATTATATTTCCCACCTAGGTGTCCCCTAGTTCCCTATACCCATCACAATCTTGGTTCATCAATATCATCTCACACCCATCACACATTGGTGAAAATATTACCCACATTCTCCTCCTAACCATACCTTAAAGATCAATCTAACCATATCACTATTAGTCCTTCTACCCAGAGACTATCTCGAGCTATCCCACTATAAGGACCCTTAAAAACCTAATGTCATGTCCTTCAAAATTCCCAAGGCTTACACATGGGTCCTATATGACATATCTTAAGAGAGATATATCAATTCTTCACACCCCGTCTCATATTGAAGGAATCACCCCACTCATAGTTCTTTATAAGTTCCAATCCACCCTCAAGTGCATGTCACTCACCAAAAGTGAGAAGTATGACCATCTCACCAATCATCACTAGGACGAAGCCTCTCTCACTTGTCTAAATAGACATAGAGGGAAAACAACATAGACTACCCAAATTTCATTTCACACTTTAGAATCATATTAGGTCTCTTAATAACATAAAATACATCCTTTACCATTGAAAAAAAATCCCTCAAGCAATCCCAAACCAAGGAGTAATTATTTTGAGAATAGGAGGCCAAAATCCTTCATATCTCTTTCTCTAGGGATCTCTCAATCGCTATCCATTATACTCAGTCCCATGAAACATGAATTTAGAAGAAAATCATGTATAAATAGACATATAACTTTGTGTATAAGGGACCAAATAACTAAAACATGGAGTCAACTCCTCACAAATATTTGTAGATCCTTATTAGATCTTGTCCATGCCTTATACAAGCTAGTACCAACACTCAGTCTCAATGAAAATTTACCGCACCAAAACTACTTCTAATGGAATGCGATCAACTTTAATATACCTAATCTATTCAATACACATGAAATATCCATCATTCTCACACAATTATCCCATGATATGGTGAAATAAACACTAAAACCCAATTATAATTCATCACAAATCATAAGGTCTATGAAAGGGGTATAAATAAATAGATGAAGTGGATAAATATATCTGAAACCACTATTAAATCAGTCCCCAAACAATCCCCCAATATAGGGGTGAAGGAGGAAGAGAGGGGGAAAGGGTATCCAAATGTTTCCTCCTGACCTTCATTCCCTAAAATAAGGGGGGTAATTAGTAAATTACCTATCTTCCCTTACTTAAAAAAATAGAAAGAGGTAGTTTTTTGGAAAAGTCAATGGTTGTGGCATGTTGTAGAGATCCATTTTGTATCCCTCTATAGGGAAGCTCCCTAAGGGCCTCCTCCTATGGTGTAACCCTTCATGGTTAGGATGAATTCCTCCTTTATAGGTCATGTTGTGGAGTAGCTAACCCCATATGGTATGGGAGACCCCACATCCCCCTTCCATTATCAATGAAATAGCCCCTCAGGGATACACTATGGACTTTCTTGACCAATCTAAGGGAATGATGGAATGTAGACCCTGGGTTGTGGAGAAAAAACCTATAAGGGGGTAAGGAATCCAACTCTAAGGGCCTTCACCCCACAATGATGTGTCCCCAAGGTTGTTCCATAGGGAATCCACCATATAATATCTCCACGAGACAAACTCGAGGTTGTGGAAAGATGCTCTCCCCTAAAGATCCACCAACGAACAAACCTCATTGTTGTGTCATAGCCTCCTTGACCATTGGTCACCATGATGTATCCCCCTTTTGGATACACTATCTTGGCTGCCAATAGATATAATTTTATCTGAATACTACCCTAACCTTCTCCACTGCCTCCCTGAGCACCAAAACACCCACCTAAGCCCCATTTCCCATCTAAAAACATCTCATATGAGTGTTCCAATTCTTGGATTCCTTATCTAAATACTACTTAATTAAACTAAACCTACTCAAAATCAATAATTAAAACTTCCTCTAAAACATAAAAAACTAAAAATATGTTTGGTGTTATGCTAAATGTACACCTCCTCTTCAAATTCACCATTAAGAAATACTAACTTAAAATACAATTGGAAAATTTTGTATCACCTTTTTAGTGGTGATAAATTAAAAAGGTCTAATGTTTTAAAGCCTAATAACTGGAGATAATATATCATCAAATTAAATGACATCAAATTCAGAATGTACATTAAAAATAGGCCTTTACTGTACTTTATCACTTCTACTCTCTCATTCAACTTATTATAGAACACCCACTTTGTTTTAATAAAATATTGTTTATCATTTTTGGAACCACTTCCTAAGAGGTTTTATTTAAAATCAAATACATTTCCTCTTTCATGGAATTAATCCACTCTTGGTGTTTCAATAAATCTTCCATACTCCTTAGTTTTTCTTGAGATTAAATGATGCGTGTGAAGCTATGCTCAAAGGCATCCTTGTTTGAACCGATTATCCATGACCACCAATGATGTTCTGAACTTCCACTTAGTTCCTAAAAATTGGATAAAATAAAATTATTCATTATTCATTACTTGATATAGTTTATTAAACATATTATTCATGCTCATAAGTTATATATTATACTCTTATAAAATATTTTTCATATAATCTAACAATTTCACCATCTTCTCTATAAACATTGGAAAATGTTCCCAGTGATTGACACCCATTAAATTAGTGCTCAAACACCTTTACATAAGAACATAAAAAATATTTCTATATCCTTTTTATAACCATGATATCCTATTTTATTTTGTATATATCCATGGAAAATTCCTTCAAATATTTTTCGATAAAACTTTCTTATGTTTGAAACCTTTATTTTAATGATACAAGGGATGCTAAACACCTTAAATACTTCATTATTGGGGAATTATTATAATACATATCATAAGGAGAAATATTAGAGTTCATATGATATAGGAATTAGTTTCTAATGTGTATCGTTATCTTAATAACTTTACTCTAAAATAAATGAGAAGTTCTATATTCCATTAAAATGGTTTGATCCATCTCAATAAAACTTTAATTCTTACTCTTAGAATTATTATGGGGTATACAATGCACTAGGATCATGATAAATCATATACTTATCTAAATACTCTTCCATATTTTTATATCTCACTTCATTATTTGAATGAAACATATTTAAGAAATAACCAAAATCCTTTTTTACACTTCTATTAAAACTCTTAAGCCTCTTTAATACTTCAGATCTTCACCTTATAAATATTATACATGTGATTCAAGTAAAGTAATCATTGAATACAATAAAATATTTATCACTATATGTTGATTCCTTCCTTATAGATCAATAAATATCCAAAATAATAAGTTCCAAGGAATTATTTGTTTTCATTTACACTCTTTTATTTAAATAATTAACAATATATATAATTTTACATGTAAATAATTAAAAGTTTCTTTATCAATTTATAAAAAAAGCATGACCATTATCTCCTAAAGTCATCTTGTTCATGATAATTTGGCCAATGTGAACAATATATATATTCCATGACTCCTTTTTTTATCTATCCTATTAAAGAAGTTATATTTTTTAGATTCTCTAAATTGAAATAGATTGAATTTAGGTTACAATACTTGAGTTATAACACATCCATCCATCAATATCTTCACTATTCATCTATATTTCTGAAAAATCAATTTATTTTATTCATCACATCGTTGAAAAACACTTTTAAGGTTATATTTCAAACCATTAACGTTGAGAGTACTCTTCTACTTCAAATTATTTTCTCCAATTTCCATTTAGATATTTTTTTTCTTTTTAGTGCTCCTGAAAGAGATATAATCTAAAACATTTACACATATGATGTGTTTTGAACCATACTATAATATATGATATATATATATATATATACCATAATGTATGGAATTTTTAATTCAACTTAATATAGTATTCATTGATTTTATCATATTTTAAGGAGAAATATTGGATATTGATCCATTGACTTTGGCCATATCGTATTACATGATATTTTAATATCATGATATTTTAATATCATGATATTTTTAAAATCATAATATATGATTGAAATAAAATATTACAATTCAATGTCAGATGAATGTTAAATTTTTATCATTCAAAATAAAATAACACAAAAGGATATCATTAATATTAAAACATTTCATAATATGAAATGCATGGGAGTTTGATCAGCTAAAGGTTAAAATTGTTATAAGTAGAGAAATTTACTCATAATTTATGAGTAAATTCATACACACCAAAGTAATTTCCTCAAAATATATAAAAGTTGTTAGTCATCAATAGACAATGTGCATTCAAGCCTTTCCAAGCCTTTGTCGATTCTCTATTTCCTCAAATCTCTCTTCTTATTCCTCTTTTACCATAATATGTACTATTATATTGTTGAGTAAAGGAGATTTCCACCCAAGAATTAGTTAATTCATGTAAACACATGTAAAACCAATGCATGGGGGAGTCTTTAGACTATATTTGAGCGATATTCATCAAACCATTGTGATGAAGATAATAGAAGAGGATTTACTGGTGCAACCTACATGAGTAATTCATTTTATGTTATACATGGATTCAATTTCATAGATGGTATATAATGATTTTAATGGGTTATTATTGTTTTTATATATTTCTTATGTTTTAATTAATCCTTAAAAACACATTAGTGATACCAAATCCATTAAATGATCACTTATTCATTAAATTATGTATTGAAAATGAAGAATATGAACATCGTATAATTGTTTTATTCCCTATCAATAAAAATTATAGAAATTTTATACATCAGATACCCATATGATATAGGATATCATATGACATGATATAAAATTTTAATATAATTCTTTATGATATAAGATATTATAAAAAAGGTCAAATTTGAACTGACGCTAAAATTACATTATTTGAAATTTTAATGTTGTTGGGGTTGTTCTGTATGACACGAGATATCGTCAGTAATGAATCATCAAAATCCTTGAATTTTTGGTTTTTCATAGTGTATAATATGGGATTAATGTGTTATACCATGGATTAAAATAGATAATTGTATCATCAAAATTATATCAATTCCATTCGTAGAATACGACTCATCATGCACTAAATAGATATCAAAGTTGAATATTATATGTCATAAAATAGAACTTATAATAGTCCAAGACACAATATATGATATAATATATATCATAGGATACAATATTTAGGAAAATTTAATATTTATAAATTTTAGTTATGAATTGTTTTATATAATTTATAAATACTTTATAAATTATGGTAAAATGTATTTTAGGATGTTTAATTAATTTATAAAGATGTTTATAAATTAATTTATTATCATTTTTTATAATTAATAAATGTAATGTTTATAATTTTTTTTTAAATTAATACACCTTAAAATTAATTATTTACATTAAAACACCATTTTTAAATTTTATGGAATGGCTTATAATTTGGATGTAAAATACCCATATGGAAATTATAAGTGTAATTTATAAAGTTTTTATAAATTAAAAAATAAGGAAAAATTTTTATATGTTTATATTTTTTATTATTGATATTTCATAATAATAAATTTTAATTGTTAAATTTAAAAGGAATTATTTTTGTAAGTATTTAAACCACATCAAAATGAGTTTTGATAATTGATTTGATCAAAGATTAAATAATATTACATATGTGATATTTAGATTATATAATTTTTTTTACATAATATATGTGGAATATAAATTATTTATATTTCAATTAATATAATATAGTAAAGTAATATTTGATATAAAAGATAATATGAAGGGTTCCATATTAAAAGTAATATAATTTTTTGTTTACTTGTTTATGGAATTCCCATAATACATAGCTAAATTATAATTTTTTTAAAATTTTATTTATTTATGAATTGTTTATAAATTTTTTATCTATTATTTAAGTATATTAATTGATCATTTATCTAGTATTATTCCCAACTATTATTCATGGTTATAATTTTTATATTATGAATATGTTTCTACTTTAGTTTAAAGAGTTAAATTAATTTTAAAAATTTTCATATATGTATTTATGGCGTTACATGCAAGGGATGATAATTGATTTAGTTTTTTCTACCTTTACGTTCACTTGTACCAGGTTATGAGTTTGAATTTAAAGGGTAATTATAGTTTATAAATATTAGGTGTCATAATTATAATGGAATTAAAGACTCTCTTGAGTAATGTATCCTTAGGTATAGGGACTTTAGGTTAGATTTATCACTGGTCTAGAGGCTTATGCCTTTTCTAGAAAAGTGGGGTTATCAATCCATCTCTATAAGATTAATATTATAGATATTATTAGTTTATTATTATTATAAGACTTTAAATGGAATGGATTCATGTGACTTATTCAGGAGATGTATTTCGTTGTGTATAAATATAGTTGGATAATTAGGTTAGTAATACAAGATATGAGTTGTGTAAAGGGTAACACATCAATACAATTTAAACACAATGATTTGGTTGAAGGGATATTATTCAAAAACTATATTACTAGAATTATGAATACATGTAAATGGAATAACATGAGATAAGATGGTAATATTAAATCCCCCTTAAAAATAGAAAGTGTCTAATTCCTTCCAAACAGAAACACTTGTCAATTCCTCAATCATTTAACCAGGTATGTTCTACCAAAGTAGGGTGCCCATGGATCAACTTTTGGAAATAAAATAATTATGTGAACCAACGATTTAGGTGGATAATTTTCATATTTTTCGTTTTCTGTAAAACCTATAGAGTTAGGATACACAAGGAATGGTTTTGAGTTATCCATATGAAGAATTGGATAAAGAGTTATCTAATCAACCATATAAGAGTCATATATGATATGTTGGGCATGGTGGACTAACAAAATAACTATTTCATTAGAGGAATCCTAAATAAGACTCATTTATTAGTGAAATATAGATCTCTTCCTACTGATAAGTATGATTAAATTTTAAAAGGTTTCATCATTTTAATGGGATAATATTTAATAAAAGTCTTTATTAAATGAATGTAAAAAATGACATTCATTTGAGAAAATATTTTTTTTGTAGATAAATATAATCATAATAATCTAAAGTAAATTTGAGATCAATCATAAAAAATGATAATCTTAAATTAAGTTAATCATTAGGCTGGAATAAAACTTATAATTTTTTTAAGGTAGTAAAAAGATCTTTTTGTTAGTGAAATCCCTAACTGAGTAAAAAAATTGATAAAATTGTTCAATATTGGATCAAATAAATTTTTATGAGAAGGATAAAATGATTCAATTGTGGTTTCCAATGATTTATATGTAAAATGACCACATGAAGATTTGACGCCACTCATATACTCAATATTATTAAGTGTCTTGAATAACTTGGAGAAATTGAAGGATTCCTTTATTAAGAACCCAAATTTACTATGAGGTTTGTATCCTTTAAATATTTTATTAAACTATTTATTTTATAGTTATAAATTTTATCTATGGTTTATGGAAGGTTTCAAGATCAACTGTGGATTGTTCGGAGTTCACAGCTCTGGATTTTAGAGAAAATAACTAAGCTGCACGATTTTTAGAAACCCTACAACCTAGTCTACATGGTTAGGAAAAACCATGGGGGTGATCCTGTACACTATAAGGGGTCACACAGTTTGATAAAACATTGCCATTAGATCACATAGAAATATATAGATGAGACAAAGGGTCCACACGGGCTGCACACAATTTGTCTAACTGTTCACTAGAAGATGTGTGAGGGGTGTCTTTGGATAGATATAGTTGCATAGTTGGAATATAGTATGAAAACATGTGTGTTAATACCATGAAACTTTTAATCTTTGGGTTTTTTTTCATCATTTCAACTCCTTTTCTTTAAAGATTATTCCCAGTGGACAACATCCCATCCCCCTCATCACATTGAGATATCGTCCAATCCTAAATCTAGGTTTTGGTTATTATTTTCCTTAAAACTATAAAATGATTTCCATAAGTCTCAATGGACATCCTATGGTGAGTTAACTATTACTATTTCACCTTTCTTTAGTTTCTATTCTTGTTGATGAAGTTATTTTGGTGCTAGATTATATGCCCTATTTTCAGGGGGTTTTCCTGTTTGCTCGATTTCTTTCATTCTAGCCTAGATTATAGGACAAAAATGGATGAGTAGTCGATTACCAAGATTAGGTAGGTAGTATCATGATTTTACAACAATTTCTTGATGTTTACATATATTTTGTTGTTCCACATGATGTATTTTCCAAACATCTCTTATTAAATAGATTAATTCTTAAATTTAATGTGTAGTATTGACCTATATGATCTATGAGAACCATTTATAAATCATTAGAGGTTAGGGATCTTGAAATAAACCAATACTTTGGATGCATTTATAAATATGGTAAAACCATCATGGGTGGCCTATGAATTTGACTCACCATAGGTATGTGTTATTTACCCCTCACTTTGGGATGTTTAATTAATTGAATGAAATTTTAAATGAATTAAATAAAAGACAGAATGGAAGACCATGTCCCTAATCCTTGCCCATTCTTTATCCCTATCTATTAGTTTTTAGATTTTAAAATTAAAATTCCTAACTAAGATGAATGAGATAATTCATGGGATGCTAGGTCTTCAAATCAAATGCTGTGATTTGATCCACCTTTTGAGGTTAGTGCAATGCTTTTATAAATGTGATGGATAATTTAGTTAAATGTGAACTAAAATAGTATAGTTAGTCTTTGGGCCCATGACCATTCATATTGCTTTGCCAATAGTGATACATGGGTTTTGATACTGAATTCCATGAATGGAATCTTCAGGATTATTTAATTAAATGATGGTAATGAATTTATTATGCATCGTTGGTGGAACATGGGTTCTCATTGGAAATCCATGGACAAAATCACTTGGCAGTTAGTTAATATATTCCTTGGGTGATACTTGGACTCCCTTTTTGGAATGACAATGAAATACTTAGAGGTAATACTATTATTATTCCATGAGTGATACTATGAATCCACATATGGACTTCCAAAGAAAAAGTTTGAGGGCAATGTGGGGACCGATGTGCAAGTGGTTGACATTATGAACAAGCCACTATCAGTATCTGTGTTTGAGAAACGTCAGTTGAACCTCGGTGTTTAGCCACCTCCCAGTGCATAATGTGGTTCCAAAATTCCCCCTCACTTCAATTGTTTTAGCTGTGTTAATCTGTTTGTGGAAGTGATGCAGGTTTATGAGGGAGATACGATCTAGGGGGAGTGTCTTTTTGAGCTCTACAATGTTCAAATATTGGACATTGGGTTTATTTACAATGGGGGAGAAAATGTATAAATTCAACAAAAAATTACGATTGTAGGCTGGTTGTAGGAAAATGGATAATTGGTGTCATGAGGAAGTAGTTAGAATGTTCATTTGAAAATATGAGAACACAATTCATGTCTTACCTCTTGTTTTCTACATAGATCATTAGTCACATAGACTTAGAGTATTATCTTAATTGATTCTTGCGTAACAGGTGTTTCTAGTAGCTGTTGCTCTATTGAATTTTTCTGAATATTACCAACAAACCCAAAGGGAGAGATTTTTGGAACCATCACTATTCTTTTCTAAAAAAAGGAGCATGGTTTGTGTTTTTTGTCAATCCTCTCATGGATGATCAGGGATATTGCAAGGAAAAAGATCATACAGTTCAAGTTGTAAGCAGTTTTGATAGTTACATCGTTTCCCAGTCTGCCAAATTTTTGGGGTCTAAAATTTGGGGAATGGAAAGAATTGTAAATAACCATTGGTTGTTTCACCTCATCACTTATATCAGTCATTTGCTGCTTCATCCAAATTAACTGAGTGCATTCCCTGGTAGTGGAGATATATATTCAACTTCAAAAGTACTAAGTGATGTAATTTCTGGTTTCTTACTCAACCTTCCCACACTTTTCTTCCCAATATAGAATGATCCACCATTGGTGGACTTTCTTTCCACTACATCTCCAACCCAATAATTATCAAAAAAATGTTGATAGTTCACTGTCTCTTCCTACAGAAAAGTATAACCCATAACTATGAGTACCTTAAATGTACCTCAAGATTCTTTTCACTGCCAATATATGTTCCTACATTGGATTACTCTAAAAGTGGGCTACTAGGCATGTTGTAAAGACAATATATAAACGTGTTTCTATCAGGTACAATAGGCTTGTTATGATTCTTTTGTACATTATGGGATCCACAGACATCCCATCCTCATGCTTTCTGAGTTCTGTTCCAACCGCAATCAGAGTCTCCATTGATTTAGAATCTTCCATATTGAATTTCTTTAGCAAATCTCTTGCATACTTTTCTTTAGAAATGAAAGTGTAATCCTTATTTTGAATCACCTGAAACCCTAAAAAGTATGTGAGTTCAGAAATCATGGACATTTCAAATTCTTATTTCCTATGATTGGAAAATTCATCCACTGATCCTTGCATGCTTCCACTGAAAATAATATCATCTTCATATACCAATACTATGAACCGATCATTTTGATAATTCCTTATATAGATATTGTGATCCACTACTCCTTTTTTAAAATCAATCTTTCTCAGATAAAAGTCCAATCGAGAGTACCACACTCATGGTTCCTATTTTAGGCCACAAAGAGCTTTCTTTAATTTGAAAACCTTCAGTACATCATTGCTAAAAAAGAACCCCATTGATTTTTCAATGTAGACATTTTCCAAAACTCTATTTAATAATTTTTTCTTGAAGTCTATTTGACAAACTTTATAACCTCTCTGGATTGCCATGGAAATAAATAACTTGATTGACTCTAGTCTTGCTACTTGAGAAAATGTCTCTTCAACATCAACGCCTTCAATTTGTGACTACCCTTTACAAACCAATCATACCTTGTTTCTGACACATTTCCATGATCGTCAAACATGTTCTTGAAGATCCACTTCATACCAATCGCATTGTGACCTTCGGGTCTCTTGACTAGGTCCCTTGTTTGATTCTTGTAAATTTGATCTAAATCTTCATTCATGGATTTCACCCAAGATTCATCCTTTGCAGCTTTTTCAAATGAGGATGGTTCCACAACTGATAAAAAAATAGATTGTGAATTATTCCTTATTCTGCTCATCTATGTGGGTGCAATCCAATCCCCAATAATGTTGAATTGATCAATTTATGCTCTTCGATTCCTCCTTTGAGATTCAACCGAATTCTCTCCAGCCATGGTTTCCTCTTCAGATTCTTCTTCTGATTCAACAACATGATGTGGCTCCTAAAAATTTTGTACACCATACTCTATTTCTATATTTTCATTTTCTCCATGTTTACCTTCTTCCTCATTTTCTATCACATCAACACATGAGTTCCTCAAAGCACTTGTGGTTTTATCTTCAATGATCTTAACATCGATGCTTTCCACAATCCTTCCCAAGCGGTTTTTGAAACACTTGTAGGCTTTCATTTTTATTGAGTATCCAAGGAAAATTCCTTCATCTGTATTGTCATCATACGTTCCTTGATTTCCTTTGTTTCTGATTAAAAAATTTACTTCCAAAAACATGAAATTATTTCAAAGAGGGATTCTTTCCACGCCAAAATTCATATGGTGTCTTAGTATCACCCAAATAAAGCCCTGTTCGATTTTGAATATACACGATTACTTGAACAACCTCTTTCTAGTAATGTTGAGGAATACAAATCTTAATCATCAAAGTTCTGACCATGTTGTTTACTTGTCGATTCCTACGCTCAACAACTCCATTTTTCTATGGAGTTCTCACAGCTAACACCTCATGTTATATCCCATGCTTCTCTAGATAATTTTCAAATTCAATGGATGTGAATTCCCCACCATTTTCAGATCACATGATTTTTATTTTACATCCATTATCATTCTCAGTGATTCATAAATAGGTTTTAACGCATCTTGTGTATAACGATCACACATGCCATTCTACTGTAATCATCTATGAAAAGAACAAAGTACCTTTCTCCAGGTGTTCCAGAAGAATTTATCAGGCCACATACATATGTATGGATGAGGTCAAGTATATTTTATGCTCTTTTCTTCTTTGGATGGCAGGAACTGTAGAAAAAATTCCCTCACATTCCAACATCACATGTCTTTTCTCATTCACGCATCAGATTAGGGATATCCATGACTATATTTAGCTTAGATATCTTTTCCATTCCTTTCTGATTGATGTGTCCAAATCTACAATGCGTCAAGTTATTTTCTTCTTCAATAGTCATGTAGAAATTTTTTTCTTTACTATCAACCTAATATAGATTTTCCTTGATTATGCATCATTTCATAAGTGAATTTCCTATATTTCTTTTGATAGTGCATCATTTATGACTAAAGGTAACTATAAGTCATTAGTCACAGAGTTGACTCATACTGAGGAGATTATGACATAGGCCATCCATATAAAGGAATTTAGTTTTCTTTATCTCTGTATTTTCTAGTTCAGTACTTCCATTGCCTTTGATTTTCAAAGATCCATAATTACCAAACCATTCTATTCCATTAACCCTCCTCTTTACATTCGTTAACAAGTTTCCATTAACTATCCTATGATATCAACAAATGATATCAATAATATAGGTGTTTTTGATTTTTTAGCTTTGAGGGATACCTCTGTGCATTTTGATTTTTAAATTTTATTCTTTTATTTCTATGAGACATTGGATTGAGTGTAGGACACTGATAGAATTTCAATTATATTTTCTATGTACATGGGTTCTTTATAGTCAAAATCATCTTCTAGAGAAGAAAACCTATTTGAAAGAGAAAAAAGGTATTATTAACGAGCTTTGACTTGTCTCTGACTTCGGTTTGAGGAGTCTATGTCACTCCTCCACCTGCAATAAATGGATTTATGGCTAAAGTTAGAACAACAAAAACAATATCCATAGAATTTTTTTCTTCTATAAGTAGTAGGATATGAATTTTTCCTCCTCTTTTGAACTCCTAGATCTCCCCCATTTAGATAGATTGTTGTCTCTTAGTAATATTACATAGTATGACCCAGATATCTATATAACTGACAATTCATGAGAGGAAATTTCTTCTCACTTCTATTCTTCATCATGTCTTCTTCCTTGGGAAAATTATTTGACTGTCTGTTATTCCTAGAAGCTCAAGGAGAGTCTTCTGTTCTCCTTTCAGTTTGATTTAAGGGTATCTCTTTCAGCACTTAAAGTTATTTTACAACATAATGAAATTTCATCTTACCTTTATTCTAGTCCACTTTATTTGTAGCATTTGATGTTTTATCATCACAACCAATTCAACTATTTCCTATGCGAGCAGGTCTTTGATCACTTAAAATATTTTCAACTCCATCAGACCCTTATTTTTCTCTCTTTAGGAGTTCAGCATCTGAGAACCTACCAAATTTTATTTTGTTCTTTTCTTATTTTGAACTTGATTCACTTTTGAGCAATTCCTAAGAGTAAAAACTTCTTCTTCAAGCCCTAAATCAGTTTTGGACTTCTCCTCCAGTCTCGAGGTAAGGTCATTGATTTCCTTTGCCTGTTCTTCGATTCTGAGATTTATTTTCACTACATCATCTGTCCTTTCAAGGATTTATGACTGTAATTTCACTAGTTCTTCATGTCATTCAATTTCAGCATCAAGTTGATCAACATATTTTGATGATTCTTCCACCATTTCATTCCACTTATTGCATATCTTACACTTATTATAAATATTAACAAATGATTCCTTAAGTTGTAAATTGGGATCAGAATTAGTTTTCAACTGGTCATCTCTAGCTTTGTCTATTGATGGTTTTGGCTTTTCAATGGCAACAACCATAGTAACATAGTCTCCAGTTTCAAATTCTAGTTCTTCTTCTTCATAGTATTCATTATCATCATCTTCCTATTCATAGAAAAAACTCTAATTCTATACTTTCTTTCTAGATTTGAAGTATCCCTTTCTGAAAAACCTTTTCTGAGGATTCCCAATGTGTTCACCTTTTCTTAATCTTCAAATTTTCTTGATCACTAAGAGGAAATGTGCCCGAATTTTCCACAAAAAAGCAAGCTATAGGTAACTTCCCTTAAAAATTCCCTTTTCCCTTCTATAACTTCTCGGAAATGATAGAAAGAATTTATTTTTCTTCATCGTCTTCACCACTACTATATTTTGAAATTTTCAATTTTCCTACAGCTTTGAACACCATTCCCTTACTCACTCGGGTCATAGCATCATTTAGCTTGACTCTCATTTCATATGCCACCCGGATGCTTAGCAGATCAACCAGAGAATGTTTAGAAATATCTATTTCCTCAAGGGATGAAACCTTTGAATTGTACAGGGGTGGAAGTATTCTCAATATTTTCTTTACAATATCAACATCATCGATTTCTTATCCTAGACCTCGAATTTCTCCAACCAATTCAGTAATTCGATTGAAGGAGTCTCTATTCTCATCAGGACGCATCTTTAGAACATCAAACCTATTGTGTAGGAATTATAGTTTTTCCTCCTTTACTTTTCTATCTGCTTCATAAATATTT
This sequence comes from Viscum album, assembly GCA_963277665.1. Lineage (NCBI taxonomy): Eukaryota > Viridiplantae > Streptophyta > Magnoliopsida > Santalales > Viscaceae > Viscum > Viscum album. Next base: position 394,119,203 of record OY728160.1, read on the forward strand.
TCAAGTTTATCCCACATGGAATTTGATGAGGTAAAACTCATCATCTTTAGATATATCTAATCAAAAAGGGTTGCAGTAAGATAATTCAATGCTTTAACATCTTCATCAATAATTTTCTAGTCTGCATCAGTAATAACCATCACCATTGGATCTGTAAATTGTATTCCTTGCACAGTAGAAAATAGGACTTACATTCCATGATATCTTTGATGATATCTCATTATATTCTTACAGATCTAAAAGTTACTTCCATAGAAGAGGGGGACTCCCCTGACATTAGAAGAATTATCCATAACGGTATATAACAGATCAAACACTAGGAACCTGCCTCTGATACCACTTGAAGTACCCCAGAACACCATGAAAGGGGTGGGGTGAATCAGGGTGTCAACTTTTTCTTTTTAAAGTTGTGGATATTATTCCCAAATTGGTAGAAACCTGTTAAATATTTCAGGCAAATGAAATAAAGGAGGTGACACAATACTTTTACCTGGTTCACCACAAAGGGCTACATTCAAGGATCATACACCAAAAATGTGTTGGTCATACCAAAATCCAATAATCTTAACCTGTTGTGGAGTTCAAGATTTTGGTCACAATCACTCTGTGCCGGGCACACTACCTTTACAAAAGTTTAGGGATAACTCAACACTTCCCCCAGAACACTTCCATAAACTCCCCTAGCTCAATACTAAGAGAGAAGTCTAACTCAGTTTATCAACTTGAAGGTCACTTAAATAGATTAGCATTGAAGTATTTGTCTCTGTCCAGAACGAGACACTGCTTTCATTAGAGAACTGAGTAGATGCTCACTGAAATCCCTTAGAACTTAACACTTATACTCAAAACATCCCTTCGGAAATCCCAAACCTTCGCAGTGCACACCACCTCACAGAGCAGAACCATTCACAGAGCTCACTACCTCTCAGAGCACAACCCTTCGTGAAGCTCACTGCCTCACAGAGAAACATACTTAGTGAAGCTCACCGAGCCAACGTGGAACTCCCCATCTTTGATAATCTCATATGACTTAGAATCATTAGCATCATTCAAGACTTAAAAAGTCTCTTTGCAAAGCTCAATCTCACTTAGAACAACCTGATTCACGGAGAACCCCTTGCTTTGTGAAGTCACAACAACCACATATTTTCTCTCTCAATTTTTTTTGGAATTAAAATGAGTAGCCTCTTATTTATAGTCATAGTTGAACACAGATCTCTACTTCTTCAGGCATAAAATATGGATCCATTAAAACATCTCTGTGGAGATTCCTCCATATCAGAAAGCTCTACTGGAATTTCCAGTTCGCAGAGCTTATAGTAACCCTAAAAAAACACTATATCAAATCACAGAGCTTAATTTCTTCGAAATATTCATTCCAGTCTTCGCGAAAACAATGCCTTTTATATATAAATAAAATTTTGATTCTAGAAGAATACCTTTTGCGAAGCTCAGATATCAAAATCTTGTAATCACACAGAACACTATCACAATATTTGTTTTCTTTACAAAACAAACTTCATGAAGACCATCTCTTCAAAACTCATGCTTCTTCCATATCTTCTTAAGGTCTTCAAGAAAAACAAATTTTCGGAATGTTTTCCATTAAACAAATTTTGGACCCCAAATATTTGGCAAAGACTAGGAAACAACGTCACCATCAAAAACTGCTTACGTCTTGAACTGTATGATCCTTTTCCTTGAAATATCCCTGAGCATCCATGAGAGGATTGAAAACAAACACAAACCATGCTCTTTTTTTAGAAAAGAATGATATTGGTTCCAATAGTTACAAATTATGATTTCCAAGGATGGTATCAGGTTTCTTTTGAATTAGATAACAAAATGATTATACGATGCATCTTCCAAGCCAAATAAAAAGCTTGGATTCAGTTAGAGACTTTCCTTTATGATGGCCTTATTGTACATCTCTTGTTCTATGCGTTTTATAGGGAATCTTGGGCTATGAGTCACGTTCCAAAACATTATTATAAAGTGAACCATGACAGAGTAATTACTCATAGATATTATTTTGAAAACCCTAGGCTTTATGACATATTAATTCATGATTTATTACATAATAATACACATGATACAATCCAAAAGATCAAGAAATATATTATAATTGGGTAATTATAAAAATTTCCCAAAAACTTAAAACAAGTGGTACATTGAAATTATTGAAAACTTCTTTAACATGATCATATTTTTCTCTCGTTATTAAAACTACATGGAATAGCCTAAGGACATACAAAAGAAAGAGGTGAGATATAAATACTAGTAAGAGAATAAAGAAATAATTAAATGAATAAAGTTTTAATTTTTTGAAAATATGAATTAAAATGGGACATAAAATGGGTGAGAAAAATAAACATGAACAAAGAGGCATATGTAACATGGTAACATAAAGGTAACATGGGAAATGTGGCAATAACATTAAACATGAAATTATAAACATAGGTCAAGGATAAAAACCAAGACATAATAAAATAGTTGAAAAAGTCCCATAATGTATTAGGTTCACTATGTAATCCCATACATTAAGTCTCATGATACTAAAACATTACCCAATTCATTGGAGCCTTATATAATTCTGGGCTCACCTGTTGCTTTCATATCATGTATATGTACATGTATCCCATATATATCATTCAAAATAAGACCATATTTCATAAAATTTAATTCCATGATCAAGGAGTGTGGAATAAATATATATAATTATTAAATCATATAATTATAGGTATGTCTAGGTGAATACCCTTGAGTGTAAATAGCCATGGTATTCACAATAAAATGGTATGGCATTGAAAAATCTTAGTGAAATTTTAGCACCATAATGACAGTTCATAAAGATTCATAAAATGGATTAATGAGAGTAAAATTTGTATCTAATAATTTTTATATCAAAATAATAGTAATAGGTATGTATAAAAACATATCCCAACATCAGGTTTTAGAAAATCAAAAGGCATAACAAAGAAAAGATTCTTGAATAAATAAGAGAAGGAGAGGATCCCTTACGAAATTTTAGCATAGTAAAAAATTAGGTAAATGCTATAATGAGAGAGGATAAATGATATATAATTATTATTAAATCAATTTTAAAGTATAATAATATTTATAAAGTCATTAAAACATAACCAATTGATATTCATAAGGCTACATAAGTAAGGTTTTTGAATTGAAAATAAGAGAGAGAGGTCCCTCACTAAATTTCAGCATAGTAACATTTTAGGTAAATGATATAATGAGAGGGTTTAGATAACATATAATTATTAGTTCATATATTTCACAGTATATGGATATTTATAAAATCATTTCAACATAACCAATTAAGATTCAAAAGGTTAAATATAAATAAGGTTCTTTAATTGAAATGAAGAGAGAGATGTCCCTTGCCTTGAGAGGGTTATTCAAAAAGATTAAGAGGATATTATTGAGAGATTAGGGTAACCTTTAGAGGAATCTAGAGTGGTTATAGTATATTAATTATATGATAATTTTTTTAGCAAAGATTAATGAGATCTTGAGTGGGTTTATATAGCAAAAGAGAGGGTAATTCTTTATTATTTCCCATGCATAGGTATTGAACTTTATATAATAAAGTATTCAAAACCAAATAACTTAAAATGGGTTTTACCATTATTTCTGAAAAATATGATCTTATTTAATTATTTTATAAATCCAAGGTCCAAAATCAATAAAATATTATACTCTATGATGTGTAAGTGAGTCATGTTTATAAAGAAATGATTTCAAAACCATAAAATATAATATAGGTTTTAGAGGATTCATAAAGGATTTATAAAATTAATAAAATAACCTAAAAAATTATTTTAAATTAGAAACATATATTTTGTGTTGGAGACCATTTATAGAATTTATTACATCACTTTTGAGTTATTATGATGTCACAATACACACCATATATTTATACCATATTTAATTTTTACCTTAAAATTCTAATGTCTTAAAAAATTATGAAAAATTAACTATTGGGTAATTTTGACATTATGATTCCAAAAATAATATATATTTTATAAAAATAATTTTATAAATATGTGAATTTTTAATTTTAAAATAATAAACAACATTTATTGTGAAATGATGGTTTTTTTGACAATAAATATTCTCAAATCCTTATAAAAAATTACATTTGACTTCATAAAAATTATATTACCATTTTTATTTAATAAAAATTATTTCATTGTATTATTTTATTAAAATAAAATTTATTTTTTAAAATTCATGAATTTATCAAAAATGAATTTCTTAATTAAAATTTCATATTACAGAAAAGTGCAGTTTATGATTTATTGTATCAAAATCAAAATCATTTATTAAGTAACTATAATAATAAGTAAATATAATCATTATTATAATATAAATATTCATATTATTATGGTATTAATACATATACCTTTATTACACCATCAAATTCCCTAAGAGTAAGGTGTGAAATGGTGATATTTTCATGGGGTGGTTTGGTACACATGGTTTGGGGAATGATCTCAATGATCTTGAAATTCTGCCATAAATGATTTTTCTCATGATTTAATTATTGGATCTCAACTTGGTATTAGTTAAGGGAAAATAACAATGATTCTATATTCCTTGGAATCTCTAATAAATGGGATTCATAGGGTATGACCCTATTAGTCGAGGCCATCACGTCCTTTGTCTATGTCAATTGGATTGATCAAAACCATATATTTATTCCAATAATATGATCACTAAATGGATATATTAAAAATGATTAATATGATTAATGATTTTTTAAATATGATAGGTTATAATAAAATCAAATAAGTGCACGTGTTTTCTATAACCATTATAGACCATCTAATTCAATCACAAGGGGAATTTTATTTATAAAATTTTGGGTCGTCACAATATTACCCCTTCATAAATTTCACCATAAAATTTTCATTTCATACAATAAAATAGATGAGGTTAATTTTTTTTCATCACCTCATCCAGTTACCACATCATTAATTCAAACTTTTGGTTTCTCCATAGCACTTTAACTAGGTTCATTGTCTTATTTTGTAGAACTTTGTCTCTATGATCTATGATCATCACTGAATGCTCCTCATATGAAAGGTCATTCTACAACGGTAACACCTATAGATGTAGACCATGTGAGGGTTTTGGTATGTAATTCATCAAGAGGAATACATATAACACATCATGTACTTTATATAGGTTAGGTGTGAGTTCTAGTTTATATACCACTAATCCAATGCAATCAAGGATCTCAAAGGGATCGATGTATCTTGGACTAAGATTTAGCTTTTTCCCAAATATCATGAATTTCTTCTATGGAGATATGTGGAGGATCCCTTATCTCCAACCTTAAGATCCATATATCATCAATGATTGTCTATATAGATCTTGAGTTGAATCTAGGTATCCATAATGTGATACTAAATGGTCTTGACATTTTCAACCATTTCGTTGACCATTTTAGGATCCATCAGTTTTTGTCCATTAACTTCATACCAACATGCAGGTGTTTTGAATCTATTCCAATAAATGGATTTAGAGGGATCTATTTGGATGATTAAGTGGATACAATAATTTTATGAGAACTCAACCAAACAAATATATTTATTTTATCATACTTTAAAGACTATTGAGTATGATCTATATATTTTATTAAGTGTATGGGTATTCCACTCTAATTGGACATCCGTTTGAGGGTGATAACATATGATAAAGTTCAACTCAATATTTAGAGAATATTGGAGAATCTTCTAGAAATTTGAGGTAAATTTTATATCATGATCAAATATAATTTATATAAGCTTTCCATGCATCCTCACCACTTATCTAATGTATATTCCTGCAATTTTATTTAGTGATAAGTCCTATTGGATTGAAATGAAGTGAGAATTATTTGAAAGAAAATCCATCACAACCCATATAAAATTAGTTCCTATTGATTTATTTGGAATAAAAATGAAAAATTATATGGTTATGTTTTCCCATTTTCATATAGGTATAGGGAATGTTTTCATCACACCTTGAAGTTTTTCCTTTCAACCTTCACTTGCTGATATACAAGACACCTTAATGTATATTCTGTGATCTCCTTATTTATATTGTCCCACCAATAGTTCTATTGGATATCTTGATACATCATTGTACTCCATGGATGGATGGATAAGGATGATCTATGTGAATCATCCAATAGATCCTTATTTAACTCAAGATTTTATGGTACACATAGTTGTGACACAAACCATACAAATCCTTCTTCATTAATTTTGAACTATGATGAATTCTTTTTTCTTATATCTTCCACCTCCTTCTATATTTCAACATCATATCTTTGAGCATACCTTATCTTCTCTATAAGGGATGGTTGAGTAATCATTTATGAAATTATTGACGATGTTATTTCCTTTATGATTACCATATCCATTTGATTCAAGTCTAAGAAGATCATATCCGTCTCAATTCTCATTAATGATAAAATTACTGGATCACTTGTACTTAGAGAATCTTACACTTTATTTGATTTATTAGGATGGTAGTGCATTGAGTAGTCACAGTAATTAATCATCTATAACCATCTTCACTGGTGCATATCCATCTCTTTTTGTGAAAATATATACTTAATTCTCTTATAATCCATATATATTTCACACTTCTCCCCAAATATATAATTACACCATATTTTCAATGTGAAGATCACTGTAGCCTAATTCAAATAATTCATTGGGTAGTTCTATTCATGAAAATTTAATTTCCTTGAGGAATAGGCTATAACTTTTTCATTATAAATTTGCACGCAACCCAATACCTTATTCAAAGAATCACTGTATACCATGAAAAGTTCCCCACTTATGGGTAGCATAAGTACAAGCATAGTGAAAACCCTCCTTTTCAACTTATTGAAGATCTGTCCACATTCATTATTTTAGACACACTAGACTCCTTTCCATGTTATCATTGTTATAGTGTTTTAAAATCATGATAAATTTCATAAATATCGTCGATAATACCTATATAGTCTAAAGAAAATATAGATATATGTCACCTGTGTTATCCTCAACCATCCTTAACTTGCCTCTATTTTTGAAGGGTCCAAAGATATCCCTTTACTGGTATATCTTTCCCTAATAATGATAATTCATTCAACAAAAACTCACATTTACTATACTTTACATAAATATTCTCCTTTTTAAAGTCTTTAGCATAGTGTTCAGATGCTCTTCATGATCCTCCTTTCTTTCAGAGTATATTAGAATATCATCTATAAAGGCTACAATTTCTTTTCAAGGTATCCTATAAAGAATCTATTCAATAAATAAATTAATATTTATAGAGAATTAGTTATTTATAATGGAATTAATATGAACTCATAGTCCCCTTACCTTATATGGAAAAAAATCTTGGTGATATCCTCCTTCACCCTTACTTGATAATACCCCAACTGATGATCCACCTTAGAGAAGTACTGAGATTCATGTAGCTGATTGAAAAAGTAATCAATATATATAATAGGATATTTTTATTTATAGTTATATTTTTGATCTCACAATAATCAATGGAAAGGCGCATTGACCAATAATTCTTCTTAAAAAAGATGATTGGTGCACCCCAATGTGAAACAATAGGGTGTACGAACCCTTTATCTAGATTATTCTATAGTTTATTCTTTATATCCCCAAGTTCCACAACAACCATTCTATATGGAGAATTGGATAATGGAAAATCCCCATATACAATCTTGATTGAAAATTCAACCTCTTGGCTAGGGGGAAGACTATACAATACATTGGAAAAAACATAAGAATATTCCCTCAAAATGGGCATGTCTTCAAGGATGATATTTTCCTTAGAAACAATAATTTTATCCAGATATTCTTACTCATAGGGAAATAATATCCTTCCTTGAGATTTTGATGCTAAATAAGTTTCATCCTCCTCCTTCAATATGTAAAGAATCGGTGGATGATTCATGATATGGGGAGTTATTTCCTTCTCATGGAAATTTATGTTGAATCTATGTTAGGAAAGGCAATATATACCTGGAATTGAATAAAATTACACTAAAGAGAGTATTACATGGTTCTATTAGAAGTTAATCCCACAAATTTTGACATGGTATGGGTTATATACTTGGGATGAAAGAGTTTCCCCATTATCCCTTTTCATCGACGACTCTACTTCCATGATTTGTTGTGGTGTTTGAATAGTTTTACTAAACTTACATTATACAAAGGAATGTGTATAAACAGGACAAAAAGTATGTTCAATATTTTTGAATGAATAATTAGTATAACTATAACCACTTAATTTTTGGGATCCACCTAAGTGGTGTAATGGCATAATCATTCCCTTACTACCTTGGAGGTTGTTGTTGCTGATTATCTCTGACCATCCTTATCTTAGTGTGTTGGTTGGTAAAGCTACCTTATTCATTGTATTTGAAACATTGGACAATATTCTAAGGGTTGACTAGATCATTCCTCTCTTCCATTACATTAGTGAGTTTCTCCCATTGGTAATTTTTATCTTGGTTCCCTTCTTTCTCTCACCTAAATCATTTCTTCATCCCATTCAATGAATTTCTAGTGCACTTCTTTCCATACTATTGACAAGTGGGATTTGAAATTTCTTACCACCATTAGATTTATACATTGTAATTATAAAATTAAACTAAAATTTTCTCTTATTATCCTAGTGATACCATTGAGATTCGTTGATCTCCATTTCAACTTTGAGGGAATATCAGAGAATTTCCTCATAACTATCAAAGTCAAAGATCACCAAGTCTTTTCATAGACTCAGTTTTATCCCACAAAAGAAGAAGTATACTTTTCATTTTGGGATAACAAAAAATACAGAGGTTTATCATGAAAGTATTGTGAAGTTTTCCTTATACAACCCATTGGATTTATCATTTTTTCTCAAGGTAAAAGAAATACCATTCCATTTTAAGTCAAAGTGTGAGAAGAAAATATTTTTCAATTTTTTTTCCATAATTCCTTCCACCTCATCACTTTTATCTCTTAATTAGGATTCATATTCTTGATCAATATCTACCACTGATCAGCTTTCCCATCCCTATAGTAAACATCTAACATAACCTTATATTGTTTGGAAAATTGAAGGATGGAGAATATCTTTTCAATGGAGTTGATCTATTATTTAGTGATTAAGGGATCATTTGATCCATTAAAAATTAGAGGACTTTGTCACATAAATATCTCAATTATAGCCTGTTCTTTATTAAGGGGATTTGGGAATTCCTATTGATTCATTTTTCTATTAAAATTATGATCTAGTTGAGAGTGTATCATAACAATATTCACGATTCCATCTCCCATAGGTCAGGGCATCTCATTTGGTACCCTACACATTGTTTGTTTATCCAGTTCCTTTAATTTCTATAAATTGGATAGAATAAAGGGAAAATTAGGGATGAGTAATTTTAAACCATTATACACACAAATGGGAATCAATTAACATTAAATAGATAATTTATAAATGAATTTTATTCCTTGACTTATGAATTTCTAGACTTCAATATATGTTATCCATGATCTATTTCCTAACATACTCTTATGGAAATTTTTGTTCCCTTAATAATGTTTCATAATAAGCTTGTAAATTTACTGAAGCATATCTCCTGATAGTGTCAAACCAAGTATGCAATAAGGCCCATTTTAGTTCATTAGGTGACAATCGAGTCTAGCACAATGAGCCCTTTCTAGGATTATTACCCCTATGAACCTCTATGATAGATCCACATCCACCTGTAGTATCCATATAGGGATGTATTTTATTATAAACCACTTAATATATAATTTAAAAAAATTTAAGAATGTTTTATTATGTTTAGTATTTTCCCTAATTCTTTCTTTAGAGTTTCGTAATCATAAATCGAAACATAACTAAAATTTCTTCTGATACCAACTATGAAAACCCTAGTCTTTAATATACATTAATTAATGATTTATTACATAATAATACACATGATACAAAACATAAGATCAATAAGTATAATGTTTTTGGGTAATTAGGTACATTACATAACAACCTAAAAAAAGTGTTATATCAGCATTATTGAAAACATCCTTAACATGCTCATAATTTTTCTTCATTCTTAAAACTGCATGGAATAACTTGTGGACATGAATAAAAAAGAGGTCTGATATAAAGCCAAGTAAGGGAATAAAAAAATAATAACATGAAGAAATATTTACATGTTAGAAAATATGAATTTAAATGGGACTTAAAATGTGTGATAAATATAAACATGAAAAATAGGCATGATATATAATGATAACATAAAGGTAATATGGGAAATGTGGTATTACTTTAAACATGGCATCGTAAACATAGGAAAATGATAAATACAAAGATATCATAACTTGGGGTAAAAGGTCCAATAATTGATTAGTTTAACTCCCTATTCCCATATATGATGCCTCATGAGACTAAAGCATTACCCAATACATCGGAGTGTTACATAATTCTGGGTACACCTATCACTTTCATATCATATACATTCATAAGTGTTCCACACAGATCCTTCAACACGTGATCATATTTCATCACATTTAATTATAAAATAATGGAGTGCAGAATAAATACATATAATTCCCCATTCAAATAGGTATAGGTATGTATAGTTAAATAATATTGAGTGTAAATAGTGAAGATATTCACAACACAAATGTTTGACATGGAAAAATCATAGTGAAATTTTAGTAGTATAATGACAGTACACAAAGATTTATAAAATGGTTTAATTAGAGTAAAAGGGGAATAAAATAATTTTGATATCAAATGTATGTTAATATGGATGTGTAAACAAATATCCCAACATTAGGAATTTTAAAATCAAAAGGCATAAAATAGAGAATATGGTTGGATAAAGAAGAGAAGGCAAGATCCCATACTATATTTTGACATAGTAAAAGCTAAGGTAAATGATATAATGAGAGGGGATAAATGATATATAAATATTATGAAATAAATTTTACTGTAGCTGTATCTTTATAAATTCATGAAAATAAAACAAATTTAGATTCAAAAGGCTAAATAGAGAAGGTGCTTGAATTGAAAAGATGAGAGAGAGGTCCCTTACTAAATTTCGGTATAGTAACAGCTTATGTAAATGCTATAGTGAGAGGGGATAAATGATATATCAGTATAAATAAATAAATTGGAAAGTATAAGTATATTTATAAATATATTAAAATATTACCAATTGAGATTCAAATGGATAAATACAAATAACATGCTTGAATTGAAAAAAAGAGAGAGCGGTCCCTAACCTTGAGAGGGTGATTCCAAAATCTTAAGAGGAGCTTCTTGAGAGCTTGGTGGAAACTTGGGAGGAATATATAGAGATGAGGAAAATTTAAGGATGTTATACAAGGTTTTACAATGAATTGTAATTGGATATTAGGTGGGATTATTTAGAAAAAGAGATGGGAGTTCTTTATTATTTCCCAAACATAGGTTTTATACAATATATAAAAAATAAATAAAAACCAAAAACCTTAACATGGGTTTTTCTAATAGTTTCTAAAAAAGGAGTGGATTTAATTATTTTATAATTATAAGGTATAAAATCAATAAAATATTACACTTGGTGATGTAAAAGTGAGTCATGTTTATAAATAAATGATTTTAAAACCTTAAAATATAATACAAGTTTTGGAAGATTCATAAAGGATTTATAAAATAAATAAAATAACCTAAAAACACATTATTTTAAAAGGAAAAAATATATTTGGCCATTTATACCATTTATATCATTTGTTACATCAATTATGGCTTGTTATAATGTCATAATACACACTGTATATTTGTACCATATTTAGTTTTTCCTAAAAATTTGACTATCTAAGAAAGTTATGAAAAATTCACCATTGGGTAAATTTGAAATGTTAATTTCAAAAATAATATTTATTTTATATTTTTTATTCAAAATATATTAATTTTCAAATTTTAAACAATAATCAACAATTTTTGAGAAATATTGATTTTTTTCAATAATAACAGTTTTCGAACCGTTATAAAAAACATCATTTGACTTCATAAAAATTATATTACCATTTTCATTTAATAAAAATCATTTAATTTTATTTTTTATTAGATATAATTTATTTATTAAAATCAATTAATTCATCCAAAAGGAATGTCTTAATTGAAATAGTATATTAAACAAAAATACTATTTGTGTTTTATCATATCAAAATCGATATAATTTATAAAGTAACAATAATAAGATGTAAATATATTCTCTATTATAATATACATATGCATATTATGATGTTCTTCATACACATCCATTTATTACATAGGAAAACACCCTAAGAGTATGGTGTGTGATGGTGATATTTTCATGGGGTTGCTCAACATATATGGTTTGGGTCATGGTCACGATGAGCTTGAAATGATCCCATAAATAGTTTCTCTCGTGCTTTAGTTATTGGATATTATATTGGGATTGGTCAAAGTAAAATCATAGTGATTATATCTCCCTTTTAATCTTATATAAATTGTATTCATAGGGTATGATCATACTGGTCTAGGCCATCACTTCCTTTGTTTGTGTCAATTAGATTTATCAAAACCCTATATTTATAATAATCATATGATCACTATTCAAAAACTATATTATAAATAGTTAAGAGGTTTAATTTTTTGTAAATATGATAGGATATAATAGAACCAAATAAGTGAATGTGTTTTATATAACCATAATAGAGAATTTAATTCAAACACAAAGGGAATTTTATGTATAAATGTTTGGGCCATTACAATTCCAGATTTGGCTAAAGCAGGTAGTAGTAGACGAGTGATCCAAGGGAACCTAAAACTATATAGGTGATTTATTACCAAACTTCATTTCCATCTTTTACTATTATATACAGACTCTTTTATATATATTCATGTAGTTGATGGAATTTGACACCATTGGTGGTGGCTGACTAATTTTATCTCACACCCTACTCGGGCCACCGTTTGGTACCTATATAAAGTTTATGGATACATATAGTGATAGGGGAAAGAACCAAGTTTTTGATACTTGATTTATTTTATCATGGGAGAGGGGTAGAAAAATATCTATAAGTGGGTTGTGATGCTATATTGAGATAGTTCTTTTGGTCTTTTTGGTTCTTTTTCTATACTTGTATGTATGTGTAGCTACTTCCATGTCAGATTGCTTGTTTTTTATAGCATTCCATGATCATAAACTTTTATATGAAATTGATGGATGTGTTTACCTGGATATTATTATGATGTATGCTACTTTTCCACTATTAAAGTTATCTATTATGATTACAATATTGATTAATATGATTATACCACTGGGCTACACTATGATCACGAGGGAATAATCTCCCCAAAGTTCCACCATGGACCCTCACTATTATTTAACAACCTCTGGCATATAGGGAGGGGAACTTTAGGTCATATTTCCAATCATGCTTGATTACTATTTAATTAACCATTTATAAGACATAACAAAGTGGTATCATATGAGTTTCTTTTATTTATCTCATTTCCTTACTACTTTGGGATTTTTGAAAGGAGAAATAAGACATGTCAGGATTTCGTCATGAGCAAGTGCTTTGGAGAGCTGACCCACACATTGTGATAAGCCATATTACCTAGTATAGGACATTTTGTCCTAGATTCTTCTTATTACACTTTCCTTGATTTCACCATTGGGTGATTCACTTGATGTTTTATTTTCCTTATAACTATATTTTTACCCTTGGCTGATATCAAAGACCAGTATTTCATCATGAAAAATTATAGAAACTTCATAATTTAAATGTCATGCATATTCCATGACATGTTTATATTACTATGTGCATTACCTACCACATATTTTCATGCATTTATTTTTATGTCCATGGAATTATTCTAAAATGTCATATAGGGACTTGATAAATAATTGGTTACGATTATATGGATGCTAAAAATTAATTTATAAAGTCTATGTGAATTTATAAATTAGAAGTGTTGATCTATATAATTCAATCATTTTAAATATATTTCATATATAGGTGGGTAAAACATAAAAATAATATGAATTATAAAATAAATGGTCACCAAAAAATGGGTATTCCAATTGAAATTTAAGGGGTGGGGTCTTATATAAATTTAAATTGACACTCTGTATACTAGGAACTTTGATTTATAGTAGATAACTTGACCCTGACCCGACATCGGTAGTTAGAAGTAGGCAATTTCTCATTATTTTATTATGATATGTATATCACCCCAACTTGGATTTTGTAGTAGGTAGAGAGTTGTGAATCTTATATAGGGAGGATTGTACCTATCTTGTTCTCATATATTTTCTTTTAGCAATTATTAAAGCTTTTATTGAGGCATGTGTTTTGAATTTAGAGATACATTCCACCAAGATGACCTTGAGTCGTGCACCAAGAGGGTGGTTATTACTATCATCTAGAAGTGGAAGGAACTGGGCCACCAGTAGAACCTTCAATAGTGGAAGATGAGGCACCACCATTTATAGTTGATATGGGAACCAATGTTGGATTTTGATAGGGTTTTATATGCTTTATATAGATTAATCAAGGATCCATGAAATATCCCCCGACTATGGTAGAGTTGATGCATGAGTTTCAGAAGCTGTATCTGCCCACGTTTTTAGGGAATGGGAAACCTAAGGCTACAGAGTCATGGTAAGAGGCCATTATGTCTATTTTTGTGCATCTTGAGATGCCTCCCAAGAGGATAATGAATCTTGATATGTAGATACTTTGGGATTCCTCCAAGGGATGGTGGGATGTTATTACTCATATGTATTTTCCTTAGGATATGTCTTGGAGGGATTTATAGATGGACTTCTATGATTATTTTTATCTCAAGACATTGATAGATGATAGAGCCAGAGATTTTATACACTTGGAGGAATGAAATTTTTCAATTATGGATTATTCTTCTCATTCCATGAAGCTCTGACATTTCACACGTACTTTTTTAGGTGACAGGTTATCTAAAAATGGTAAATTAGAGGATGGTATCTGGTTTAATATCTGATCATAGGTGAATATATTTTGGCTCACTACCATATATGTAATCCTGAATAAGACACTAATCATGGATCATAACCTGAGAGAGGATGAGGGTGTGAGCCAGGGTGGTTTGGTACCTAGATCTGCAACTATATTGAGTAATAGTTAGAAGCATAATTTGGAGATTCCACATGGTGATATTAGTATCCATGGTGTGTACTTAGGTAATCAGGTGAGGTTCCATTAGTGTGGTAGACAAAGACATACAAAACACCAGTGTACTAGGGACCCAGTTGAGTGTCGGTCTAATGGAATTATGTGACATCTACTGTGATTTTATAGAGATTTTACTCTAGTAGATAGTGATAGAGGGTCCACACCAACTTAATGTTCAAGAGAGAGGTTAGAATATTCTTGTCATATAGTGATCTGGAGCACGACTGGTTGATCTGGCTGAGGTAGTCATCGTGGCCAGGATAGCGAGACACCAGACATATAGAACCAACAGAGTAGACTTGCTCTCAGTATCCAGGTTATATCTCAAGGATATGGATTAGGATAGATGTATATAGTACACCCGATACCAGAGGAGCAGAGTGTTGGACCTTCAATGGTGATATTTACTATCTTGGTCACCTCTAATTTAGTATCTTCTCCTTTCAATACAGTTACTTCCCAATAATTCATATATGTGACTTTTGTGGAGAGACGTGGTCTTGATGTTCAGTTTTTCTGTGGAGTTATGAATCTAAATACTCTATTAGGGATATTATTTGAGAGTGCATTCCAGTTTAGGTATTTTACCCTTGATATATGTGGGTGTTTCTATTTTATGGGGCCTATTTTTCATTAAGATGACAGGGTTTGATATCATTTGTATGATATATTATTCGGATACCTATCATTATTATGTTGACTAATATCACCAAAGTGTGACTTTCAAATAATAAGTGGGTGGGTTTTTATTCAAAAGGGTGAATAGGATTTAAAGGTTATCTAAGTTGGACCCAAGAATTGTAGGTTGGGTGGGATAACAACCCAGATTTAAAGCTTATATTTAGATGAACAGGGAACACATCAGGAAGATTTACCTCCAACGGTATATCATTTTAGGAATTATTTTCTAAATTAATTTTGAGAAATACCTCATGAGTGATAGGTAGATTTTTCAATCTAGTTAATGCTTGTAGTTTCACTGGTATCAATTCATCCTTATAAGATGACTATTAATAAGTTCAAGGATCTCAAGAGGTAGCTAGAGGATTTTGAAGCTAATAGTTTTATACATCCCAGATCCTTACTACGGGTTTCACTAGTCTTCTTTTCTAATAAGTAGAGTGGTACCCTCATGATTTTCATGGATTTTCATCAGTTAAACCTTATTATGGTTAAGAACCATTTTCTATTGCCTCGTATAGATGATCTCTTCGACCAGATCTGAGGAGTAAGGGTTTTCTCTAAGATTGTTTTGAGATCAGGTTATTATCATGTGTATGTTAGACCATCATATTTACCATGTATATAATTCTATATTATATATGGATTTTATCAGTATTTTTTCATACCATTCAGTATCACGAATGTTCCAAATGTTTTTAATGGCACTAATGAACTAGGTTTTTCATCTATATCTTGATTCATTTGTAGTGGTCTTGATTGATGATATCTTGGTGTATTTTCATACTCAACATAACCATGTAAAACATCTTGAGACCATATTGGATACACTGAGATATAATTAGTTATATGCTATGATCAAAAAGTGATACTTTTGGTTGGATAAAGATCAATTACTGGTTTATATTATCTCAGATATAGGATTATTAGTTGAACCAGAGATGTTTAGAGCTCTATTTTACTTGGAGAAACCCAAGAACATATTTGATATATAGAGTTTATTTGTGATATATAGTAATTATAGAAGCTTTATTTAGGACTTTTCATTCCTAAAACACCTCCTACAATCATAAATATGAATGGTGTGAAGTTAATATGATTATAATCCCATGATAATTCCTTTTAGGAGTTGAAAGGGAGTATGAATTTAGTGTCTATCCTGATTCTTCTAAAGTCTAGAAGAATATATATGCTTTACTGTGATGTATTGGGAATTAAGATAATAGAAATTTTGATACATGAGGAGTGTGTCATGGTATAAGGATCTCATCACTTTATGCCATAAGAGAGGAACTAAATGACGCATGATCATGATTTAGCCACTACCGTTTATTCGTTGCACTGTTGAAGGCATTAATTACTAGGAGATAATTTTGTGGTGTATATGGACCAAAAAATACTCAAGTATATATTTATGTAGCGTGAATTAAATATTATGCAATAGAGGTGGGTTGAATACAAAAAATCCATTGAATTCAAGCTTGTCTATACACCCAGGAAGGTAAATGCTATTACTGTTTCCCAGAGCAGGAGGACTCAAGAATAGGGAGTTCAGGAGGCCAGTAAGGAGTGGAATCCTATCAACCAATTTTTTGAGATGGACTTAGAGTTTCAGGACTATCATGGATAGTATTGAATAATTATTAGTAGCCTATTCACTTCTGGAGAGAGTTAAGATGAGGCCGAAATCAGATCCCGATGGCTTGGTTCAGTGATAGAGTATTGCAAGTGATGACCCACCACCTGGTCAGGCCGTTGATGGGAACGATACCTTATGCATCCACGGATGTGTATAGGTTCCTATAGACATACTATAAGAGTTTATTAGGGAGTATCATGCCTCTATATGGGTATTACATCCTAGTCTTACCAAGATATATCATGACTTACACCACCAATACTGATGGATGGGGTTGAAAAGGTAGATAACTAGGTTTGTTACTTGGTGTTCCACCTATCAGCTGGTGAAAGTAGAACACTAGTGACAAATAGAGTTTTTACAGCTTCAACCTATTATTGAGTGAAAGTGGGATGAATTCACTATGGATTTCATGAAAATATTTCCTAAATCAACTCGTTGTGGTGACATTGTATGGGTGATAATAGATAAAATGAAAAAAGTTTCCCATTTCTTATGTATTCGAGAGTATTTGTCAGTGGATGAGATCAGGAGGCACTAAATTGGTGAGATTATATGTCTCCATGTATTTCCACATTATATCATATAAGAAATAAATTATCGCTTCATGTCGTGATTCTGGAAGGGGTTGTAGAAGGAATTGGATTCATAGGTACTTTTGAGTAAAAATTATCACCCAATGACTGATGATCAGTACGAGTACATGATACAAGTTTTATAGGACATTATTAGATCATTTATCCTTGATTTTAATGGTTCTTGGGATAAAAACTTGTGTCTCATTGAGTTCTCTTATAGTAATAGCTTCCAAGAGACTATACAAATGGATCCGTATAAGGCCCTATACTATAGTCCATTCAATTCTTCTATGTGCTAGATTGTGGTAGGAGAGGTTGTGATACTAGGTCCTCAACTTGTTCAGAAGACTTTAGAGTAGGTTCAGCTTATTAGGAAGTGGATGTATATAGACCAGTCTAGGTAGAAGTCACATTCTTATAGTAACCATCGACCACTAGAGTTTGAGGTGAGGAGAAAAGTTTTCTTAAATGTTTCACCTAGACTAGGGCATAGATGGATTAAGAACTAAATGAATCTATTGCCTTGTTATGTCAGGAACTTTGATATTCTAGAGAGAGTTAGGCTGATAGAATATCAATTATAATTACCTTAGAGGTACAAGGACATGAATAATATCTTATATGTATCTAAAATTCACTAATATAATCATGATATATCTCATATTCTTCAGCATTAGGAGTTTGATGTGTCCTTTGAGAAGTATTATATCTGTAATGTTGATCATTATATAATGTTTTTGAGGCCAATAAGTTCCTTTAGTATGGCTGCCATGGAATCACAACCATGTGTATGAAAAGACTTGGGATTGGGAGGCCGACGTACATGCCTAGGGGATAGCGTTATTATCTGACGATGTTTTACAACCCTTGGAAGGGAAATTCATGGATGAATTACTTTAACAGGGGAATATTGTAAGATATTGACTTTTATATAAGGTTTGTATCATTTAAATGTTGGATTAAAAACATTTTTTTATCCTTATAATGTGATCTATGGTTTAAGTAAGAGTTTAGAAGAATATAGGGTTTTTTCAGAGCCTAGATCTCTATATTTTGTAGGAAATAACTAAGACACATAGTTAGTAAAAACCAAGAAACCTAGTCTACACATTTTGGACAAACTATTCGGGTTGATCTTGTGCACTATTATGGGTTGCACAGTTTGATAAAATTGTGAAACATGGTGCACAACCATTTGGGACTGAGACATAAGGGGTGAATAGGATGTACATGATTTTTCTAACCATGCACTATAAGCCATGTGAGGTTTGTCTTTGGGGTAGAGATAAGTGAACGGTTAGTTCCTGATTTGGCCAACTATATGGTAAAACCCTGAGAATTTTAATAATTGGGTGATTTTACCATTTCCATCATTTTCATTAAATAGGATAACCCTCTTTATCCATTTTGTTCAAGAATATATCAACCCCTACCCCTCATCATGTTGAGAGTTTTTATAAACCGAAATCTAGGATTTGATTCTTCTTCTTCCTTTAGACTCTAAATCTTTTTCTGCCAGTTTTATTGGATATCCACAGTTGATTTATCTATTCCTCTCAAACCATTCATCATTTCTATTCTCATTGATGGGGTTATTTTTTTGTGATATTATATGCCTTAATTTTAGGGGTTTTTCCTATTTACATGATTTCTTCCATTATATCCCAGATTAGTGGAAATTAAAAGATGAGGAGTTGAATAGCAAGTTGAGGTAGATGGTCTCATGATTTTCCCTCAAAATCATAGTGTTTATATATATTATGTTGTGCTGCATGCCAAATTTTTTAAGCATCTATCATTAAATGGATTGATTCTTAAATTAAATGGGTAGGTTAGACCTGTATGACCCATGATAACCATTTATCAATAATTATAAGTTAAGGACCATGAAATGAACCTCCCATTTTGATGTGTTGCTAAATCGGGTAAAACCAACATGAGTGACTATGAATTTTGTTCACCTTAGAGGTGTGATCTTTACCCCTATCTTTGGGATGTTAAATGAATTGAATGACATGTAAAATTAATTAAATAAAAGAGAGAATGGAAGAATAGGTCCCTAGCCCTTGGACATTATTTATACATCTATCTTAGGCTTGATATGTTCTTAAAATTAAAATGACCAATTGAGATAAATGATTGAATTCATGGGAGGATAGGTATTCTAAGACTATGCTATGATTTGAGCCACCTTCTAAGGTGAGTGTGATACTTATATAAATATGGTGTCCAATTGAGTTAAATAATAACATAAATGTTATGGTTAGTCTTTGGAACCATGACCATTTATATTTCAATGATAAGAGTGATACATGGGTTCTGATCTTGAATCCCATGAATGAAATCTCTAGGTTTATTTAATTAAGTGATGGTAATAAATTTATCATGTGTCATGGGTGACACATGGGATCTAATATGAATTCCATGAATGGACCCACTTGGAATCTAGATAATATATTCCATGGGTTATACTTGGAATCCCTTTGTGGACTACTAAGGATGGGCTCAGATGGATGACTGTTATTATATAAAGAGTGATACTTGGACTACCTACGTGGAATTCCAAAGATGGAATCATAATGTGTATAATTATGTATTCCATGAGTGAATATTTTGATCCCTTGTGGACCCCCAAGGATGGAATCAGAGGGTGGTGACTTCATACCACACCTAGAGCGATACTTGGGTTCCATTGAGGAATGACTAGGATGGGCTTGTAAGCTGATAGGTTTATGTTATACCTAGAGAAATACTTAGTTTAAAAATAAATTATGCTAAGGATAATATCATGTTAATTTGAAATGGGATAATAAAATGATTATACAATGCATCTACCAAACCAAAGAACGGTCTTGGATTCGGTCAAATCCTTTCCTTTATGATGGACTTACTGTACAAATCTAGATGGATATGTTTTACAAGGGATGCTTGGGCTATTTGGAATGTCCCAAAACATTATTATAAATTGAAACATGACTACCTGATTACTATGAGATATTTCTTATTAGACTGAAGTCGGTAATAGAGGATGGGTGTTCCAAGGGAACTCAAATATATTTGGCTTATTTATTATCACACATTATTTTCATCTTTTATTGTTATCTACACACTGTTTATTATATATTCATGGAATGGATGAAATTAGACACCATTGGTGGTGGTCTACTATGTTTATCTCAAATCCTGATCGGGCCAACATTTAGTACCCAAAAAGACTTCATGGATGTAGGTTAAGACATGGGAAAGTTCCCATTTGTCGATACTTGATTGACTATAGCATGGAGTAGGGGAGCACTATAATAACCTGTGATTTTTTTTAAATATATTTTTTAAAATATTGTTCTCACTTTAGATATTTTATGTTATATACGACATGGGAAAGTTCCCATTTTTCGATACATGATTGACTATAGCATAGAGCAGGGGAGCACTATAATACCCTGAGATTTTTTTTTAAAATATTTTATTTTTCAAATATAGTTATCATTTCAGATATTTAATATTGGACACAACACTAATATTATCTTGATTTATATGAAACACTAAGTACAGATTAGGTTACACATAACATCGAGTTTAAATTTCATTACATGCAACATGAAGTTTAAATAAAATGTGACATACTATTAAAAAATTATTATTTAATGTGACAGTTATCACATAAAAATTAGAATATAGATTATGAATAAGATTAACTAAATTATTAAAATATGTGTTTTACACATGTATATATAATTTATTATTTGGTGACCAGTTAATTAGAAATGAAAATAAAAACCTTTTTAAAATGATGGAAATCATTTTCTGAAAAACTTTTCCATGAACATAAACGTGTTTTACCTAAAAAAATTAAAATAACAACTTTTTGTTAATTATTATAATGAAATTTATATAATATATATTCAATCAAATATTTAAAAATAATAATATTTATTTTATAGAAATTTGGTAAGAATAAATCCAATTTTAGGCTTAAAACGTTATTTTTTCTATAAATCAACTTTGTCACCATTTTATGGTTCACTTATATTAAATATATTTTTTGAAACTTTTATAAAATTTGTTTGAAAAAATAAACTTCATTTTTAAAATTTTAATATCAAAATTATCTTAGAGTAAATTTTTTGGATTTTTCTGAAAATTTTCATATTTTGATGAATAGTGAAAATACCGAATTTTAATTAAAAACTACATTTTCACTTAATTTATTTATGAAGTTAAATTATATTTAAAATTAGCTTTAAATAATAATTAGTTAAATTATACATATATAAATACATGTTATGTCATTTTAATATATTTTATACCGAAATTGGACATGAATATATTTTAAAATTTTGAACATTTAATTTTTCAAACCCGCATTCGCGTCGTACCTACAAGATTATTTCAAAATTAAATTCTTCCACATATGTAAATTTAATTTGAAAAAATGAATTAAATATTTGGAATCATAAGAATTTATATTATATAATAAGGTTAAATTATTTTTTGACCATAAATATTAGCAAAAACTGTTAAAATTAATTATTACGACTTAGGTTAAAACAGAGTTTTGCGCACTACATGTATTTGTGTCAAAGTATATTTTCCACACACCTAAGATTTTAATTTAATAAATTTGAATTCATATTTAAAATAATTAGGTACTAATTATCTAATAAATATATTTATATTCATATTATTAAAGGATAAATTATCTAGATAAATAAAAAGATACAAGTTATTCTGGTTAAAACTATAAGGATAGAATTGAGTGAACTTAAAGATTAA
This sequence comes from Viscum album, assembly GCA_963277665.1. Classification (NCBI taxonomy): domain Eukaryota; kingdom Viridiplantae; phylum Streptophyta; class Magnoliopsida; order Santalales; family Viscaceae; genus Viscum; species Viscum album. The sequence goes on from OY728160.1 coordinate 394,142,116, forward strand.
GGAATAAATTGATAGAAATGAATTTATTTTTTCTGTTGGAGTTTTTTATCATCTAATTAATCCATATAATCCATTATTAATAAATTTTGGGTCCACATGAGGTAATATTGACCTCCCAATAGTGAAATCTTTTGGGAATTTACAAAAATGCCACTCATCCTCTATTATAAAAGGGTACACACTACCCTCACTACTTCACACCTCAGAAGAAATTAGTCTAGACCAAAATCTACCAAATTAAATTTTAAACTTTACTCCCATAATCTAATATATTTAAGTTTGGCATAAATCCATCCTATTAAGGTTTTTTTTCGAAAACCTAATGAGGATACTCGAAGAAGGGGTGACGTCAATCAATGAGCTTTTTTGTATTATTTATACCTCCACCCCATTTAATTATTATTATATAATTATTATATAATAAAATAAGTATATTACATATAATTATATGTTTTTATGTTAATATCATACCTTCAACAACCTCCAATTCCATCAATTCGGTTACGAAATCATCGTTCGTGTGTACGACAGACTACCGCCTCACGAACCGATGTCGTTTGTTTTTCCATTACCCCTGATCAAGGCTGGTCATAATGATGGATTTAAAGTTTATATATGTTATTTATGATTTTATTATGATTATATAATATTTATATCACACATAACTTCATACCCTCCATTTTTTGAGAATATGATAACGTCATTTGTGTGTACGATAGACTATCACATCACAAAGCGATGTGATTCATTCATGCTTTACATTGAATGTATTAAGGATTATTTTTATAAAATTTTGTAATATATATGAAATAAAAATTATTCTATAATTATAATATACATATCATTTAAATTTATTTCTTTAAATATAACAATAAAACTAAAAATAACGTTCTTGGATACGTTCGGCCTACCGTCTCCATGAACGTTGTATTTTCTATCCCTAAATTTTATATATTACTATAAATACATATATAATGAATATATATAATATATATATAATTATTATAATTTTTTATATGATATAACCATGATAAAATTAAGAGGACCATTAATTTAATAAATCAAAACATATATGAAAATTGAAGTGGTTATTACACGAAACGTAACTTTAACATGGAATTGTTAATAAATGGGTAATAAAAGGTCATTCAAAAAATAAAATATGGAATAATATATATTAATATGGTTATATAATAGATGTATAACAAACTTAAATTAATTATATAGAAGGTTTTAATGATTATTATGGAATTCAATACTTAAGGTAAGTGATTTCCTTCTCACATTTTTTTCTATAAGAAACATGCCATTTTTACCACATGTTTCTTTTATATGGTGTAGATACATCCCCTGAATTCATTTTATTATGATTATAATTAAAATTATATTTATTTACATATCAATTTTAATATATCTATTTCAAGGGGTTTATGGTTAAAAATTTACAAAATCGGTAATAAAATTTTGTTTCAATTTTCGTTATTTGAGACATAAGTTATTTTATGCAGCTATATTCTTTCATGAGGTGTATATAAAGACCCGTTTACATGTAATGTTATGAATTTATTTATCCTCATGATATTTAATATACTATTTTATGTTTTCCTTTATGGTTCTTATGATTCAATGTTAGCAAATTTGTAAATATTTTATGTTACAATCTCATCATTTATTGGGATTGTTTATGATTATGATTTCAATGGTATTTTTTTGATTAAAATCTCAAGAAACTAATGAATTTAATTATTTTTATGTTATTTCATGAGAATAAATATTTCCCTTAATTTTATTGTCTTAATATACTCATGTTTTCAAAAGATGTTTTTATGAAAAATTGTCTTTTCGGTCGAAAAATATTTTTCTTTCTACTTTTTTTATGTTTTATTTTTTTTTTCAAATTAGAAAGGATATTTTCCTCAATAAAGTTTCTAAATGTATTTTAAAATCTTCATTTATATTTTTTAAAATATATTTTCAAAGAAATGTTTTTTCACAATGTTTTATGTTTTAAAAATAATTTATCAAAGTGGAAAATATATTTTCCTAAAGAAATGTTTTAAATTATTTTTAAAATATTCCTTTATAAGTTTTCAAAGTATATTTTTAAATAAAATTATATTGAAAATGTTTAATTTTTTAAAAATTAATTTTCAAATAAAATATATTTTCCTCAATAAATGTATCAGGTAATATTTCAAAATTATTTTCCATCTAAAAAGACATCTTTTGATGTTACTTATAATTTACAAGGTATATGGACCAAGAATACCATTATTATTTTTTATCTAAATTTTTTATGATGAAAATATTTTTTTGAAACCTATTTATTTTCCACAAACAACACCATGAAAAATTCTTCTGAAACCCTCTTATTTTCATAGTCTATTCCATGATGAAATGATTATGAAACATGTCTCTTTACCAAAGGTTATGATATGGTGAAATGTTTATAAGTCCCATTTCATTTCATGGGTTATGATATGATGAATGTTTTATGATCAAGTGGAAGACATGTTCATGATTTTCATTATGTGATAGGTGGTACCTATATCCCCCTCCAATGTATTGTGTAGTGAAAAATGTTTTAAAATATTATATGATACACAGGTATTTAGAATATGCCCAAAAAGGGGGGGTACACGAGTGGTTAGAAAATTTAGAAAAAAGGTGGGGACACAGGAGGTTATCCCAAGACCAAAAATGAGGGTACATGGGTGGTTAGTATTATCGTAAAAGAGGGTTCGCATGAAGTGATCCCAAGAACAAATAAAATACATAGGCTGTTATCCCAAGCCTAACATGTTATGAATTTCTTGGTGGGTATCCTTGACATAATGTTTTCAATTTTTATGTGTATGCCAAAAATATATTTCTTATGACAATTTTATGATATCATGGATCATTTTATTTGAATACCTTATAAATCATGTCTTATGAATGACTAATATTTATTCCATGATTCATGTTTATGATATATGAGTGGTTGGTTATGAACTTTATAAATTATTATCATTATCATGTACCCTTATTTTTATCTTATGATTTTATATGACCATAGATTGATTTCTCTTGTGCTTATCCTTATTGAGCATTTGATATCTCTCTTTCTTATGTTTTCTTTCCCTAGGTTATGAAGAAAGGTTTTATATAGGGTATATATATGAGGAGAAAAAAAAGTGATGATATTTATAGGCTAAATTTAGGATCTTTTATTAATTTAGAAGATTTCATTCCAAGTTTATAAATAAACTAAACTATTACGGTCCTCAAGAATGTGTTTGTGCAATTCAATGAATATTCATATAAAAATATATAATATCTCTATATGATAATCCTAGATCTATATAGTTGTAATCATATGAAAGGTTTAGTTAACCTTTGGAAACTAGGATGAGAAAACATTAGTGAGATCCCTAGGGATATTTATAAGGATATGTCTAGGGTTATCTCTAAGGATAAGTCTAAGGATGTGTCAACATATAGTAAGGTGTCCTAGAATTTTGGTAAATTATTGAGTGAGTGGTTTCAAATAAAATTACATCCCTATCTAGATACTATATGGGGATGTGGCACTGGCACAGATGTACTGAAGGGTAAAAAAAATCCTAAAAATGATATATTTATCTAGAATCAATAGAGAACTATAGAACTACAATGAGACTTTCTACACACTTGGTTTGACACTACCACGTGATATGATTTACAAATTCACAACATATTTATGAACCATAATGAAGTATTTAAATATAATATCACTATGAATGACCTAGGATAAACCTAATGTGTTTTAAATTAAATAAGGTTTCATGATTTAAACATACTATAAGTGATGTTTCATGATTATATGGTTTTCTAATTATGATTAGAGGTGCTCACACTATAATTTTTGGTTTTAGTCAATGGTAAGAACTATAAATAACTGGGTTAATATTGAATATTATGGATGATGTTCTGATGAGAATCCAGATGAATGATGATTGGAGTAAAATATGTTGTGATTATGACTAATCAGTTTTCATGAAACATGATTAACAACATATACCTCAAAAAACTCAAAACCCACAAAATAATATATATAAAGTGTTTGATGAGAGTTTGGCTAATGGTAACCATGGAGAAAATAAGATTCAGTTTCTTATAAATTAAGAACGTGGAATGAAGCACCTAAGTGAATGTCTTAGAGGAATGGGAAGATTTTTTTACTGTGTAAAAGAGGGACACAAATCAAGTAACTACAAAGGTAAAATAAAAAGTCTAGTAAATTCAAGGGATGGGAATATTTGTATCCCTAATATATTTTTGATTATTGAATTATTTTATTGTGTAATGTATAAGAATTATAAAAATTGATGTCCTAGGGGAAAATCTTGTGAAGAGAACAATCATGGTGGTAAGAGTAATAGTTACACTACTGATGATGAGGAGACTACAAAAGACATATGAAAGTTATGGGTTGTTCTAATATTACAGTTTAGGTTAAACATGATAATAATGATTAAATTGAGGTTTATGAATTTTAAGACATGACTTGTATTTAGAAATGTAGGGAAGAGGTATTCATGAATAAGATGAGGAATCCCAGTTAATAAATTAAGGATTGGGGGGAATAATTGAAGTTTTTATGAATCAGAATTCAAGAATTATGAAATATATAAGGATTGTTCACTATATTCTTTTCATTAAGGATTTGAAAGAGTATGTTCAATGGTACTAATAACCTAGAGATGTGATTTAATTTCAAGTTTATATTTTATGTTTAACGGGATATAACCCTTAACCTATTCCTAAGGATGAGAAAATGGTGATTAGTTTGGAAAAATAGATGAATGATAATGATAAATTAAATTGGATAGTATTAATGACCTTATATCAAATAAAAGATTACGTGAGAAATTGGTTTATTTTATCATTAATGGAGTTTAAAAAATTATTGGATATATGGAATTTGTTTATTAATCAAAGGATTTATTCAAGTAATGAAGAATCATGAATGTATTCATTGAGATTTTATGGTAGTTTTTTATTACCAAGCTGCAAGAGAATATTTTACAATCGTATTTACATATTCGGTATGTGACTATTAATATATTCTTAATGAATTTATTTTGGATCAATGTTAAGTTGAGTTTGGTAAATTAAGTTACCTAATTTACAAATTCTAAATTATTCAAGGGTTATAAGGTTAGATATTTATGGAATGGTTTAAGTTAAACTTCTGATGAGGTTTTAGAGATTAACTTATTACATTAACATATAAATATTTATCTATATTGGATAACAAGTGCCAAAATTTTTAAGATAGTTGAAATGACTTATCATTCTATTATGGATCCTAATTATTTTTTCATACATGAAAAATTAAACTCTTAGAGTTATAGATGAAGTGTAAATTGATCACACAATAGACAAAGGATGAAAATGTGGTTATATAATAAAAATCTATCAAGTTATTACATTTTTACATTTTTTCAGTCTGGATGAAAAAGTAATTCTCAAAAATTTGGAAAAAGGATCTTGAAAAAATGTAATCCTAGTAATTTAATTTCTGATGAATCAAACAGTCCCTTAAATCATCATATATTTATGGTTTTGTGGTATTTAACATTTTCTATTGTGATAAATTTTCCTTACCACCCTCCATTAGTATTTTGGGTTTTTCTCTTCTATGTATATGTTTTCACTTTCCACTTAAATTATTATATTTGGAAACCTAGTATTTCTTATTCTAGATGAATTTAACACATATATTTCTCTTTTTAAAAGTGGATATTTTATTAACCATTATTAAGATGTGGTTTTCTATTAATTAATTTTCAAATGTTAAACCTTTGATGATAAAGATTAATTTCTAGGGTGTAATTCATTTTAAGGGGGCATAATGCAACACATCGAGATTTTTGTGAAATATATATTTTTCAAATATTGTTAATATTTTAGATATTTTATGTTAAATTCTACAATGAGTTTATATTTCATTACAAACAATACTAATTTTATCTTTTTCTACACACAATACCAAGTTTATATTCTGTTACACACAACATTGAGTTTAAATGAAACATGGTATACTATTAAAAAAAAATTATTATTTAATAAGTTAGTTATCACTTAGATATCGGAATAGTGGGTATGAATTGGATTAACCAAATTATGAAAATATTTTTTTTACACATGCATATACAATTAATTATTTGGTGACCAATTAATTAGAAATGAAAATAAAAACCTTTTTAAAAAGAAGGAAATCATTTTCTGAAAAACTATTTTTGTAAACATAAACATGTTTTCACTTAATAAATTAAATGAATAAAATTTTCTGAATTATTTTAATGAAATTTATATATTATATATTCAATAAAATATTTAAAATACATATTATTTAATTTATAGAAAAGAGATAATAATAAATATAATTTTACGCTTTAAAACATTATTTTTCAAAAAACTAGTTTTATAACCTTTTTATAGAGCACTTATTTTAAAAATAATATTTGAAACTTTTATGAAATTTATTTGAAAACAAAAAATTAATTTTTTAAATTATAATATCAAAATTATCTTATGTTAAACTTTTGGATTTTTCTAAAAAGTTTTATGTTTTTATGGATAGTGAAAAATACTGAATTTTAATTTAAAACTACCTTTTTGTTTAATTTATTTATAATGTTTAATTATATTTTAAGTTGATTTTGAAATATAATTAGTTAAATTATACATATATTAATATAATTTAGGTTATTATAACCAATTTCATATCATAATTTGATATAAAAATATTTCAAAATTTTGAATCTCTGCAATTTAAAAACACGCATTCTCTTCTCTACTACGAGATTATTTTTAAATTGAATTATACCACTTATGCGATTGGAATTTTGAAAAATTATTCCATATTAGTAATAATAATAATTTATATCATATAATATTAATTATGTTTTTACCATAATAATTAGTGAAAAATGTTAAAATTAATAACCACAATTAATGTTAAAACTTAGTTTAGGGTGTTACATGTCTTTGTGTCAAAATTAATTTTACACACACCTAGGATTTTTATTTAATAAATTTTATTTAGTATTTATAATAATTAGGTCTTAATTACATAATAAATATATATTTAATAAGATTCTAAAAGGTTAAATTACCTAGGTAAATAAAATTGACACAAATTACCTTGGTAAAAAATATAAGGATAAAATTGAGAAAACTTAAAGACTAAGGATTAACATGATAAAAATGCGTTTTTTTTGTGGTGGGTGTGTGTATCGAACAATTAATCCCTGATAAACATTATTAATCAATTTTAGAGTCACATGAGGTAATTTTTACCAGCCAATTGTGAATGCTTTTGGGCACTTACAAAAATTCCACTCCTCCTCAAATATAAAACGAAACTCACTACCTTCACTTATTCAAACCTATCAATACATATTTCTCAACCAAAATCATCCAAAATCACCAAAAATTTCTATATATTCATACTAGAAGACTTATTTTGGGAATAAAATTCATCTTGGGAAGTCTTTAAGTGTAAACCTAAGAAGGATACCCAAAGAAGAGGTAACGTTCATCAATGAGTGTTTTTGTTTTATTTCTTCATCCACCCATTTAATTAATATTATATAATGATTATATAGTAAAAAATTATATTCCATATAATTATATTTTTTCTTTTATGTAAATTACATGCATATATATCTAATTCCATCAAATGGGTTACGAAATCATCATTCGTGTGTACGAAGGACTACCACCTCACGAACCGATATCATTGATTTTTTCATTACCATATATAAAGGATACTAATAATGATGTATTTATAGTTTTTATATTTTATTTATGATATTTATGATTTTTTTATTATTTTTGAATTATTATATCATGTAAACCTTCATACTTTCCATTTTTGGGGAATACGATAATGTCGTTCGTGTGTACGACTGACTACCGCCTAGCGAAGCGATGTGATTCATTCATGATTTACATGGAATGTATTAAGAATGCATTTAATAAAAATTAGTGATATATATGACATGAAAATTATTTTGGAATGATAATATTTATATCATTAAATTTTATTTCTTTCAACCCAAAAATAATATGAAAAAGAAAATTCAGGCATATGTATGGCCTACCATCTCCATGAATAATGTATTTTCTACTAATAAATTTCATGAATTACCATAAATAATTATATAATTAATATATATGGTATTTATGTAATGTTTATAATTGTTTATATTATGAAACCATGATAAAACTAATAGGACCAAAAATATAACTATTCAAAAAATATATGAAAAGTAATGCGATTATTAACCAAAATGTAACTTTAACATGGGATTGTTAATAAACGGGTAATAAAAGGAAATAAAAAAAATAATATATCTTATTATGTATATGAATTTGGTTATTTAATATATTTATAAGGAATTTATATTTATTTTATATGATTTTTGGATGAGTATTATAGAGGTCAAGACTTAAAGTAAAGTGATTTCTGTCTCACTTTTATTTTTATATGAGACACATGCCATATTCACCACATGTTTATTTTATGTGTTGTATATATTAACCATGAATGTATTTTATAATTATTATTATTAAAATTAATGGTATTTACATATAAATTTTAGGTTATCTATTTCACGGTATTTACAGTTCCAAAGTTCCCAAATCGATAAGGGAATTTTGTCTCAATTTTACTTCTTTGAGACATAAGTTATGTTATGCAACTAAATTATTTCATGAGGTGTATATAAAAACCTATTAATATGTAATATAATGAATTTATTTATCCTAATGATATTTTATGTTCCATTTTATTATTTCCTTCATGAGGCATATGATTCAATCTTACCAAAGTGGTAAAGATTTTCTGTTACAATCTCATCATTTATCAGGATTGCTTATGATTATACATCCAATGGTAAAAAATTATGATTAATCTCTCTAAAAAATAATTAATTTTATTATCATATTGTTATGTCATGATAATTCATGTTTTCCCTTTATTTTCCTCTCTTAATGTACTCAAGAGTTTAAAAGAATCTTTTTATAAAAAATTACATTTTCAGTCAAAAATTATATTTCTTCCAAGACCATGATTTTTAATTTTTTTTTATGTTTTAAAAAGAAATTTTCAAAGGGGAATAGATATTTTACTCAATAAATGTGTTAAATTATTTTTAAAATATTCCATTATAATTTCTCAAGGGAAAAGGTTTTCAAAATGTTTTAAGTTTTAAAAAGATCACATTAAAGTGGAAAGGAAATTTTCCTTTAGAAATGTTTTAAATTATTTTTAAAACCTTACTTTATAAGTTTTTAAAGTTTATTTTCAAGTAAAATTATTTTAAAAATATTAATTTTTAAAAATTTATTTTCAAATAAAATCTATTTTCCTCAGTAAATGTCCTAAGTAATCATTCAAAATTATTTTCCATATAAGATGATATCCTTTGATGTTAACTATGATTTAATACGGATATGAACCAATGATAATATTTTAATTATTTATCTCAATGGTTTATAATGAAAATATGTTTATGAAACCCATTTATCTTGCATTAGTTACACCATGATTAAATTCTTTTGAAAACTGGTTGTTTTCAAAAGTCATTCCATGATGAAATCACTATGAAACCTATCTCTTATCCACATGTAATGATATGATGAAATGTTTATGATACCAATTTCATTTCATGGGTTATGATATGATGAATTTTTTATGATTCAGTGGCACACATGTGTATGATTTTCATTATGTGATTGCAGGGACCTATATATCCCTCCAATTAATTGGGTAATGATAAATGTTCTATGATCTTGGAGGGTACATAGTTGGTTAGACCAATCCCAAAAATGAGGTTACCTAGGTGGTTATCTCAAGCCCCCAAAAAAAGGGTACACAGGTTGTTATACCCAACCAAAAAAGGAGGGTACATGGTTGGTTAGATCAAGCCTGAAAGGGGGTACACAAGAGGTCATTCCAAGCCCAAAGTAGGTATTGGGGTGGTTAGAAAAATCCTAACATGTTATGGATGTCTTGGTGGGTATCCTTGACATAATAATTTATATTCTTATGTGTATTACACAAATAAGTTTCTTATGAAAATGTTATTCTATCATGGATCATATTCTTTGATTAGGTTATGATTCATGTCTTATAAATAGTCAATATTTATTATATGACTCATGTTTATGATCTATGTCAAGTTAGATATGAAATTAATAAGTTATCCTAATTACCATGTACCCTTATTATAATCTTAGGATTTTATATGATTATAGATTCATATATCTTTTGTTTACCCTTAATGATCATCTAATCTCACGCTTTCTTATGTTTACTATTCCCAGGTTATAAAGAATGTTTTTATATTGGGTATTTCATTGAGGAGTAAAAAAAGTTATGATTATTATAGGATACATTTAATATCTTCCATGAATTAATAATATTGAGTTCCAGGATTCTAAATTCACTAAACCATTATGATCCTTAGGTGTCTGTTTCTGAAATGAAATGAATATTAATCTAAAAATATGTAATATCCATGCATGTGAAGCCCAAATCACTATAGTTGGTATTAGAGGAAAGGTTTAGTTAGCCTTTGGAAAATTGGATGATAAAACTTTAATGATACCCCTAGGGATATTTTTAAGGATATGTATAGGGATGTCTCCAAGGATAAGTTTAAGGGTGATTGAAATTAGATGAACATGTATTAGAATTTTGGTAAAGTGTAGAGTGAGTGGTTTCCAAGAAATTACATCCATGTTTAGATAATAAAAGTGCATGTGTATCTGGAATATATATACCTAGGGGTAACAACCATAAAAACCCCATATTAATCTATACTTGATTTATAAAAGGTGAACAAAAACAATTTTTTCTATACAATTGGTTTTACACTCCTAGGGGATATGCTTTAGAAATTCACAAACTCATTACGAACAATTATGAATGATTTAAATGGAAAATGAATATTAATGACCTAGGATAAACACAAGGTTTCATAAGTTAAAGAATGTGTCCTGATTCAGACATCCTATAAGTGATTTTTTAGGATTATATGGTTTTATAATTATGATTAGAGTTTATAACACTATCCTTTTTAGTTTTTGTCAATGGTGATAAAAAGAAGGTACTGGTTTAACATTGAATATGATGGATGATTTTATGATCATTACCCATATGGGATGATTACTAGAGTAAATGGTGTTGTGATTATTCCTAATAATGTTTCACAGAATATAATTAACAACATATACCTTCACCAACTCTCAGACTCACCAAACAAGTGAAAGAAAGAGTTCAATAAGAGTTTGGGTAATGGTAACCATAGAGGAATGAAGTTTTAGTTTCCTATATATTGAGGTTAATGAAAGAAGCACCCAAGTTAATTGTCTCTGTAGAATAAGAAGATTTTTTTACTATGGAAAAGAGGGACACAAAGAAGCTAATAATAAAGGAAAAATGAAAGGTTTAGTTAACAAAATGGTTGAGAATATTAGTCTCCTGAAGATATAATTTATTGTTGAATGATTTAAATGTGTAATATTTAGACATTATGAAAATAAATGTGTTAGGGGGAAATATTTTGAAGAGAATTAGCATGGTGGTATGAGTAATGGTCACAATTCTAACATTGAGGAGGCTACAAATGCAGTATAAAAGGTATGGGTTGTTCTAACAGTATTGTTTATGTTAAACATGGGAAGCATGATTAAATTTTTTCTTACAAATTTTAAGACATTATTCATATTTAACACTGTAGGAAAGAGGTATCAAGGAATAAGATGATTAATCCTAGTTAATTTATTAAGGATGAGGTAGAATAATTGAAGTGATTATCTATTGAAATTCAAGAATTATAATATATATAACTTATAAGTTTTCGTTAAGGATTTAACAGAATATTTTGCATGGTAATGATGAACTAGAAAAGTAATTTAATGGAAATTTTATATTATTTGATTAAGTTAATATTAACCTTAACATGCTTACAAGGATGATAAAATGGTGATTATTTTGGGTAAAGAGATAATTTAAATAGATAAGGTAAATTGTATAGTATTGATGACCTCAGAAATAATAAATTATTTATTTAAAAATTGGTTTATGTAGTCATTAATAGAGTTTAGAAAATTATTGGATATATGGAATATGTTCAATAATCATTAGATTTAATCAAGTAATTAGGAATAATGTATGTCTTAATTAATATTTTATGGTTATTTTGATTATTAATAAGATTCAAGATAATATATGACCAAGGTATTCACATATTTTACATGTGACTATTAAAGGATTCTTAATGATATTTGGAGGATTAATGATAAGTTGAGTTTGGGAAATTATGTAACTATCTTTATAAATTCTGAATTTTGGAAGGGTTATAAGGTTAACCATTTATTGAATGGTTTAGGTTGAAATTTAGATGATGTTTTAGAGATTATTTTATTACTTCATCAAATGAATATTTATTCATATTGGATAACTAGTGGTATCTTTTTTATTGTAGTAGTAATTAATTATCATTCTATTATGAATCTTATTTAGTGCCTCAGAAATAAAAAATTCATCTATTAGAGTTATAGATGAAGTGTAAATTGATCATGGAAAATCCAATGGATGAAATTGACCCTATGAAATAAAAATATATCAAGTAAGTACATTTTAATATGTTCTCAATCAAGATGTAAAATTAATTCCCCAAACATAGGGAAATGATCTAGAAACAAATATGTTATCCTAGTACCTTCATTTATGATGAATCAAATGGTCCCAAAAATCATCATAGATTTATGGTTTTGTGGTATTTAAATATCTCTTGATTATCCAAGTTATTGTGATCAATGTTCCCTATCACTCTCCATCAGTTTTTGGGTGTTAATTTTCTTTTATTTGTCTATGTTTTCACATTACACTTATGTTATCCAATTTGGTAAAATTGTATGTATTATTCCAAATGACTTTCACACATATTTTTCTATTTTTCAAAGGGGGTGTTTTAATAAACTTAATTATAATTTGGGTTTCAATTAACGAATTTTCAAATGCTAAACCTTTGGTTTCCTAGATGAATTTTGAGGGTGAAATTTATTTTAAAGGGGGTAGAATGTAGAACTTATAGATTTTTGTGAAATATTATTTCTTCAAATATAGTTAATATTTTAGAAATTTTATGTCACACAGAACACTAAGTTTATATTGAGTTACATTAAACACTATATTTAGCTTGTTTTACAAACAATAACGAGTTTAGTTTGTGTTACACACAACATTGAGTTTAAATAAAACACGACATACTATTAAAAAATTATTAGTTAATATGATAGTTATCACATAGTAGTTGGAATAGTGGGTATTAATATGATTAAATAAATTATGAAAATATAATTTTTAAACATTTATATATAATTAATTACTTTTCATTCAATTAATTATAATGTAAAATAAAAACCTTTTTAAAATGAAAGAAATCATATTTTGAAAAAAAATATTTTTATCCAGAAAAACCTAACTTACCTCAATAAATTAAATGAATCACTTTCAGTGAATGATTTTAATGAAACAAATATATTATATATTAAATAAAATATTTAAAATTAATATTATTTATTTTCTACACAAGATATAATAATTAATTCAATTTCATGCTTAAAAACTATATTTTTCTAAAAAACAGTTTTTCACCTTTTTATGGAGCACTTATTTTAAAACTAATTTTTGGAAATTTTATAAAATTTAGTTGAAATAATAAATTAATTTTTTAATTTTTAATATCAAAATTATATTAGGTTAATTTGTTTTGTATTTTTCTGAAAAGTTTCTCTTTTTGATGAAAAGTGAAAAATAATGAATTTTAATTGAAAAATTAATTTTTGTTTAATTTATAATAAATAAAATTTTTATTTAAAATTGATTTTAAAGTATAATTATATAAATTATACATATATTAATACATTTTAGGTCATTGGAACTATTTCATATCGAAATTGGATATAATTTTTTTTGAACTTTTGAACTTTTTCTCTTTTAAAACCCGCATTCTCGTCATACCTACAAGATTATTTTTAAATTGAATTATAAAACTTCTGTGAATAGAATTTGGAAATATGAATTCCATGTTTGGAATAAAAATAATTTATATTATATAGTAAGTCGAAATTAAAATGTTACTATAATTATTAGTGAAAACTGATAAAATTAATTACCTTGATTAAGGTTAAAACGAAGTTTTGTACCTTAAACGCATTTGTGTCAAAATTAATTTTACACACACCTATAATTTTTATTTAATAAATTAGATTTCATATTTATATTAATTCAATTTAAATTATAAAATAATTATATTGTTTATCTTAGTCTTAATGGATAAATTTCTTAGGTAAACAAAAATATACAGGTTACCTTGGTAAAAAGTATAAGGATAAATTTGAGTGAATTAAAAGATTAAAAAATAAATTGATAAAAATGTGTTAATTTTATTTATTAGAGGTTTTAATAGACCCATTAATCCCTAAAATACATTATTAATCAATTTTGTATCAACATGAGGTAATATTAAACTACAAATAGTGAATGTTTTTCGGTATTTAAAAAAATGCCACTCCTCCTCAATTAAAAAAGGGAACTCACTACCCTCGCTTCATCAAACCCTTGAAGAAATTTGGATTAATCAAAATCATCCAAAATAACTTCCCAAATTACATTTAACCATACTAGAATCCTTATTTTGGGTAGAAATCCATCTTATTAATACTTTTAGTGTAAACCTAAGGATGATAGCAGAAGAAGAGGTAACATTCATCAATGAGTGTTTTTTATTTATTTCTTCCTCTAGCCCCATTAGTTATTATTATATCATGATTATATAATAACATAGGTATATTAAATATATTTATATATTATTATGTTAAGAGTATGACCTACAAAAATCTCCACTTCCATCAAATGGGTTACGAAATCATTGTTCTTGTGTACGATGGACTACCTCCTTACGAACCAATGTTGTTTGTTTTTGAATTCCCACTTATCAAGGCTGGTCGTAAAGATGAATTTATAGTTTATTTATGATATTTATGATAAATTTTTTTATTCTATAATTATTATATCATACATCCCTTCGTACTCTCTTTTTTGTGGGAATACGATAACGATGTTCAAGTGTTCGATGGAACACAGCATCGCGAAGCGATGTGATTCATTCATGATTTACATGGAATGTATTAAGGATGAGATTAATAATTATTTTTTGATATAAATGACGTAAAAATGTTTCTTTAATGATAATATATATATCATTTACTTTTATTTATTTCAACATAACAATAAATTGAAAAACAATGTGCATGCACATGTATTTCTTATCATCTCCATGAACACTATTTTTTATATCACTAAATTTTATAGATTACTATAAATACAAATATAGTTATTATATATGATATTTATATCATGGTTATAAATATTTATATGATGTATAGATGATAAAACTAAGAGGAAAACATATATCGAATCAAAATGTATATGAAAAATGTGATTTTTACCCGAAACGTAACGTTAACTTGAAACTATTAATAAAATAGTAAGAAAAGTTTATAAGAAAATAATATATGGTATGATATATATTAATATTTTTATTTAATAGATTTATAATAAATTTTTATATATATTAGGTTTTAATGAGTACGATGAAATTCAAGACTTAATGTAAGGAGGTTTATGTCCCACCTTTATTTTTCTGTGAGACACATGCCATGTTCACAACATGTTTCTTTTATGTGGTTTATATACTAACAATTAATCTATTTTATGATTATTACACTTAAAATTATTGGTATTTACATATAAACTTTAGGATCTTTCTTTCACGGGGTTTATCGTTCAAAAGATATCAAATTGGTAAAGGAATTTTTCTCAATTTTCAATATTTGAGATGTAAGTTATATTATGCATGTACATTATTTCATGAAATGTATATAAAGCCACATTGACATGTAATATCATTAATTTGTTTATCCTCATGATATTTTAAGTTCAATTTTGTGTTTTCCTTCATGGGGATTACGATTCAATATTACCAAAGTGGTAATGTTTTTATGTTACAATCTCATTGTTTGTCAAGATTATTTATGATTAAAATTATGATGGTAAAATATTATGATTCATATCTCAATTATTTTTTACTTTTCTACCCCATATATATATTTCATTATAATACATTTTCCCTTCATTTTATTCTCTTAATTTACTCAAGATTTCAAAAGATTATTTTTATAAAAAAATTCCATTTTTTGAAAACTATTTTACTTAAAAAACTATGTTTTGTTAAAATGTTTTATGTTTTAAAAATAATTTTCAAATTTTGAATGGTTATTTTACTTAAGAAATTTTTTAAATTATTCTTGAAATCTTACTTTATAAGCTTTCGAGGTTATTTTCAAAGAAAATGTTTTCAGAACATTTTATGTTTTGAAAAGCGTTTTTCAAAGTGGGTATGATATTTTTCCCAAGAAATGTTTTAAATGAATTTTAAATTATTCCATTACATGTTTACACAGTTTATTTAAAAAATAATAATTTGAATTTTTCTTAATGTTTTAAATATTTATTTTAAAATAAAATACATTTTTCTCAAGAAATTTTCTAAGAATTATTTCATAAAAAATTTCCATATAAGATGGAATCATTTGATGTTACTTATGATTTGATGGGGGTATGAAATAAAGATACCATTATTATTATTTAATTGAATGGTTTATTATGAAAATATATTTATAAAACAAATTTGTTTTCCATGGGTTACACCATGATAAAATTATTATGAAAACCACTTCATTTCACGGGTTATTCCATGATGAAATGATTATAAAACCTATCACTTTTCTATAGGTTATGATATGATAACATATTTATGATACAAATTTCATTTAATGGGTTATGATATGATTAACTTTTTATGATCTAGTGGCACACATGTGTATGATTTTCATTATGTGATAAGTGAGAGAAATATCCCCCTCCAATGCATTGGGTAATGATAAATTTTATATGAGATCATAGGGTACATAGGTGGTTAGTCAAATACAAAAAAGGAGGGTTAAAGGATGTTTATACAAATAACAAAAAATTAGTGTACATGGGTGGTTATCCCAAATCAAAAAAGTAGGGTACTTGGTGCTTCAGTATGTGCATTTTCTTTTGTTTG
This sequence comes from Viscum album, assembly GCA_963277665.1. Classification (NCBI taxonomy): domain Eukaryota; kingdom Viridiplantae; phylum Streptophyta; class Magnoliopsida; order Santalales; family Viscaceae; genus Viscum; species Viscum album. Next base: position 394,159,335 of record OY728160.1, read on the forward strand.
ATTACATGTGATTTTGTTTAAAACCCATTATTTATTTTGATGATTTATTAAACCAACATGCATATATTTAAATTATTATTATAAAATTGGATAGATAATAGATTTATATAATTTTCATTAGTTTATGAGGAATTATGATAATACATTTTTATTACTCAAAAAATTAAATTAAGTTGCTGCTGCAGTTTTAGAAACTCTAAATTTTTTCAGTTTAAAAAAATTTATGTATTTATTTTACTACAACTTCTAGAGATATCAGATTTTCATGAAACCTAATTTTATATAAATCCAAAATGTTTTTTGTATTTCATTAGTTTACATATAATTCAAAAAAGGTCATTTTAATGGTGATTAAATTGTTTAAAGTTTTACTTTTATTTTTCAAAACTACTATTTTCTAGATAGTTATTGGTTATATTTTTCAATGATATTTGGAACATTAGATGCAAGATTTATTTTATTATTTATTTATAGAAAATAGATATGTTTTTTTGAAAATAAGTATTTCTAACCAATGTATGTATCTACTTTTTAGAGCCCTTAAAAATTTATAGAAGTTTGTTAAAGTATATTGTCCAGTTTTTTTTGAAATGTATGGTTCATCAACCTTATGTTACTGTTTATCATTCCAATGCTATGATACTATTCATGAATAGTGAAAAGTATGGGTCATCAACCATATATTTCTTTTTATTATTCCTACACTACATTATTGTTTATGAATAGTGAAAATGTATGGTTTATCAACCCTACATTACTATTCATCATCCCCATTCTATATTACTGTTCATTTTTCAAATCATGGTTCATCAACCCTAAATTACTATTAATCATCCCTATTCGATGTTACTGTTCATTCAGAAAATTATTGTTCAACAACCCTACATTACTATTCACCATCCCTATGCTACATTACTATTCATTCCGCAAAGTATGGTTTATCAACCCTACGTTAATGTTTATCATCCCTACGCTATGTTACGGTTCATACCCTACATTATGTTATTGTTCATTCTCGAAGATACAATTGATTCTGTGTTTTCTTATTGAAAATTGATTTTCTCTATATATATCGATTATTTTCAAATGTTTTTCTACTATAAAAATTCATATTAAATATAAGAATTATGATATAAGAGTTTTTAATTTATTTGGTGAAATATTTAAAAATAAAAATTAATAAATTATTTCAACGTATTTTTCCAATAAATTTATTGGTTTAAAGTTTATTTATTTTCAAATATTTGAATATACAATTGTCTTGTGTTTCTAATTTTCAAGAAACATATCGACTAAATTTAAATGAATTTAAATCAGTGTTATAATAATTGAATAATGCTATTATTCAAGAGATTTTATTTGAAGACTTATTCAAATTATTTTATATGATTTCATCATATATTTATTCGATAGGAATAAAGAGGTATTGTTGCTGTGATTTTTATGGAGATATTTATGATAAATCTTGAATTAATTAATTTAGAATATTAAAATGAAGTGGAGATTATGAAACTACTAAATATATATTCTATAAATATATATATATTATTCTCTCTTATAAGTCAAATAGATACTATATAAATACTAAAAAGGCATGGGATAACATATTTGATACTCTGTTTTTCAAAAATAAAGTGTTATAAACTTTGAAACTGCTGTACATTTGCAACATCCTACAACACTCTATTTCATCACCTGTATGACCTCTCAAGGGATGAAATAATTCTACTTCAACTATAATTTCCTTGATGATACAAGCTGATTTAATATTCAAGAACCAGTACATGTTCTCCCATTGTTTATCTTATTTTGTCTGGTTTTGAGCCTATAACACTTTTTACCATATCTTACAGGAACTCTACAGTAAGGTTTATGTTGTTACACAAAAAAGCATTATTTTTTATTCTATTTCTTTGGGTTGTGGCTCACAGATTCTAAAGTCATGATCTAAGGGTTGTGACTACCTGTATCTAAAGTCAGGACTGTTTGGGTTGTGACTCATAGTGTCTAAAGTTAGGTTGTAAGGGTAGTGAATCCCAATAAAAGAGTTAGTGTCGTGGTTATCCCTCCACTAGAAAATGATTTTGTAATTTGTTTATGATTACCCTATAAAATTCATATTTAGTGTACAAGTATCTCTCACCGAGTAGAGTGGTATAAGAGTATAAGTAGGCTCACTTTGGACCGAACTACTATAAAAAATATCTTTGTGTTATTTACTTTTTCCTCTTATGATTATCCTTAATAATTAACTTCGATAATTAATTTAATTAATCAATTTATTTGTTTAATTTTTTTAATCTGGCCTATTCACCCCCCCTCTAGACTATTTACCATTACCTGTTCCAACCAAAAAATTGGTATCAGAGGGAAATCCTATTTAAAATTAATTATATTTGTTATTCTCTTTCTAATACCCTTAAATTTGAATCAAAATTTTATTCCTTTTGGAATTATAAAATCCCTCTCTAGAGTATACTTTGATTTTATTTGAGCTAACATTTTCCTAGACCTCACAGTCTAAGAAAAATATCTTATAAGATGATAGGATTGAACCTAAATGATAGTTGGATTCCTCAAAATACACTGCACTTTTATGTTAATAATTATGGCTATTGGAGATCCTGAATGGAGGCTTACCTAAAAAAGATGAGCATTGAGCACTGGTATATCATGTCAAAATAGTGAACACTACCTAAAGATAACCGAGATACTCTTACTAGAATTGATGCTACAAGATATGTTTTAAATTATAAAGTTGTTAATATTTTATATTGTGCTATTAACAGAAGTGTTTTTAGTTACATGTCTTATTTTAATAAAAATCATGAAATATGGAAGATTCAAAAAGTTACTCACTTTTGCTCTAAAAAACTAATTCATACCAAACTTGGAATGATTCATGATGATTTTCCGGACTTCAAGATGGTTAAATATGAAATAGTAAACAAAATGTTCCAATGATTCACAAGGATTGTGAATGGAATGAATTCACTTTGAGAAGCTCTAGAAAACCCAATACTAGTTGAATGAGTCCTAAAATCCTTACCAAATAAGTGGAATATCGAGAAGGTTTCCATTAATGAAAGAAATAATTTCAAAGAGTACACACTTGATGAATTGATTGGATAAATCCTTTAATATGAATTGGAACTGAACAACATAACTGCTGAGGAGATAATAAAAAGAAGCAGTGTAGATTTTAAATCTATGTTGTTTGTTGCTAATGACTCTTATGATTAGGATCTATAGGATTTGGAAAAATATGACATGTCTCATATTATGACTGCAGTTTAAAACATAATTAAAAATAAAGGATTCAAGAATTTGTTTAGAAGAAACCCTCCAAAAGAAAAATACAAGGGATATAAGAAAGGTGAAATGAATTATAATTCTTCATATGTAACTAGTTATGACTATAGGATAAATGGGAATATCAATCCTAATTTTCCTAAACTAAAGAATATATATAAATATAAAAATAAGGAGAAAAGGGCGTTGACCACTAGTTAGAGTTGTACAGAAGAATCTAAATCCAATAAATAATCTGGAAATGGAAAAGAAAGTGCTAACTTGTGCTTCATGGAATCCCTATACAAGGTTAGTAATTATTGTTTTTATTCAAAGTATTCTGTTTCTGAATGTGATTCTGAAAGCCCCAATGTTTTTTAATTAAATAAAGAAATTAAAATATTAAGAAAAAATATTATCAAAGCTGCTGATTTATATAATAAGATTAATGAAAACAGTGAGACTTTTTTAAAAATAAAATATTTTTGAATAAAAATGAAAAAATAAGTAACACTGATTGTACTTATCATTCCATAGTTTATAAAAATTTAAAATATTCTCAGTATTTGAATGAATATTTTAAAAAGGAATTTGAATGTGTTTAAGAATTTTTACCTCCTTTATTAAAGGTTTTGAAAAATATCACAAGAGGAATTCTATGAAAAAAACTAATAAAATAATGATTGTTTTGGTTATGAAATAAGATTACCCAAAATGAATAAAAATCATTTTGTTAAAAGTAAAAATGGTTGTAATTCTATGTTTACTTGTTTTATATGTGGAACATAAGGTCATTATTCAAATGAATGTTTTATTAGACTTAAAAAATACTTGATATTTACAAAAAACTAGTATTTATTAATCCTTATTATCTATAGTACCTTACAATACATGTTTAAATTATTTATGGGTACCTAAAAGTTTTATAACTAATCCTATTAGACCCAAAGTATCTTGGGTTCTAAAATTATCAAGTAATTGATTTTTGTAGGAAACATTTCATGGATGTCTCGAGAACAACATATGGTACATGGAAAGTGGATTCTCTAGGCATATGACCATAGACCCATAAAATTCTACCACTTTAAAAACATGTGATGGAGGCATTGTTACTTTTGGAGACAATTACAAAGGAAAAGTAAAAGGTTATGGTAAAGTTGGTACTTCAAATTCTACTTTTTTTCTAACGTTTTATATGTTAAAGGTTTAAAACATAATTTAATTAGTATATCACAATTATGTTATGATGAAATAGAAGTTAAATTTAAAATTGATAATTGTTTAGTTTTTAAAGATAATTATTTATTATTTTAGGATAATTGTAGAGATAATATTTATACTATTGATTTTTCTAAACTAAATGTTCAAAATGATAAGTGTTTGAGTTCTGTATAGAATGACATCATCCTTTGGCATCAATGTTTAGGTAATTTAAATTTCATAATGTTTCATAAGCTCTCAAAACTTGAGAAATTTTTACAACTTCCTTCCTTAAATAAAGAACATCTTCATTTATGTAACATTTTCATGAAAGGGAAGCAACACAGAATTTATTTTAGACCCACCAATCAGATAAGTACTAATAGAACTTTATAGTTAGTACATCTTGATTTATTTGGTCCCACTCAAATTTCCATCCTTGTTGGAAATAAATATACCTTAATTACTATTAAAGATTATAGTATATTTACTTGGGTATAATTTATTTTTCATAAAAATGATACTTTAAATAGATTTATAGATTTTTGTAAATTAGTTCAAAATGAAAAGGGTTGTATGATTATTTCTATATGTAGTGATAGAGGAGGGGAATTTCATAATTTATATTTTGAAAATTTTTGTGAAAGGAATATCTATTTTCACAATTTTCATGCTTCTAGAAAACCATAAAAAATGATATTGTGGAACGAAAAAGTAAAACTCTTATTGAAATGGATTGAACTATATTAAGTGAATATAATTTTCTTATATATTTTTAGGATGAGGCTATTTTTGATGCATATTATATTTAGAATATAATTTTTATTATAACTTTATTAAAGATAAATCCATATGAATTATTCAAAAATAAAAATCCTAATGTTGGTTACTTTTGAGTTTTGGGTTGTAAGGTTTTTATTTTAAATTCAAATGATAATTTAGATAAATATGATGCTAAGAGTGATAAATTTATTTTTATTGGATATTTTAATAATAGTAAAACATATAGATTTTATAATAAATGAACTATAGTTATTAAATAATATTTTCAAGTTATGTTTGTTGAAAATAAAGTTAAAATAAATTTTGTTTCTAATGTAATTAATGATGAGTTTAAAGAGTTTAATTTTGGTGAAGAAATTAATCAAAGTAAGAATAAATAAATTGATGGGAAGAATACTCCTTCTCAACTAGATTGAAAATCATAGAAGATTCATAATGATCACTATATTGAAAATATAATTGGCAATGTTGATTATGGTGTTAAAACTAGAAATTTTATTTAAATTTTTTGTGCCAAGTTTGATTTTATTTTTTATTTTGTTCATTTTAAATGTTAATGTTTATTTGAAATATGAAAAAAGGATTATTTCTATTCAAGATGAATTAAATTAGTTTGTTATAAATAATGTTAGGAATTTAGTAGAATTACTTGATGATAAGTAGGTATTTCAAACTAAGTGGATATTTAGAAACAAGCTGGATGAATCTGGGAAGATTGTTAAAAATGAAGCTAGGCTTGTTGATAAAGGATACTCTAAAGAAAAATGTATATACTTCCAAGATTCCATTTCCTAGGTTTCCAGGTTAGATTCAATTATAATTTTTTTACTTTTCTTGTTTTCAAGGTTTTAAATTATATTAAATTCCTGTAAAATGTGATTTCTTAAATGGTTTTATAACTTAAGAAGTTTATGTATCTTAGTCACCTAGTTTTGAAAGTAAAAACTTTCCTATCCATGTTTCTCAAAATTCTAATGAATTGTATGGTATTAAACAACCACCTCATTCTTGTTATGGAATAGTTTCTTTATTTTTATTAAATAATGGTTCTAAGAAAAGAAATGTTGATCCAACTCTTTTTATTAAAATAACTTTTGATGATATTTTAGTTATTCAAATTCATGTTGATGATATATTTTTTTTAACATCTAGTGAAATACTCTATAATGAACTTTCTTCTTTGATTTATTTTTAATTTTACATGAGTTTAATGGGAGGATTAAAATTATTTCTTAGACTTCAAAATTTTCAAAGAAAATACTGTATTATTCTTAATAAATATATGTATTATAAAGAATTAGTTAAATGACTTGGTCTTGATTCATCTAAATCGATGAAAACTCCTATGGTTACTAATTTTAAATTTTTTATTGATTCTTCTGGTAAATCTGTTGGTTTTAAGGTTTATAGAGACATGATAGGTAGCTTTCTATATTTAACTGCATCTAGACCTAACATCATTTTTAGTGTTTTTATGTGATAGATTTCAAGAAGATCCTATAAAAAGTAATATTAAAGCTATCAAAATAATAATTAGATATGTTAAAAAAACTGTTAATTCTTGTTTATTTTATCCAAAATATAACTATTTTAATTTAACATCTTATTTTGATTCTGATTTTGGAGGATGTAGAATTAATAGATAACGAACATCAGGTATCTGTCATTTTATTGTAAAAAGATTAATTTATTGGTCTTCTATGAAACAACTATCTATTTCATTATCTATAATAGAGGACGAGCATATCTCTCCTACTAGTAGTTGGGATCAAATTTTACGGATTAAACAAGATTTATGTGATTTTGGTGTTTATCTTTAAAAATTACCTATTTATTGTGGTAATAATTTTTCAATTTCTATTTCTAAAAACCCCTTCAAAATTATATAACAAAGCATAATAATCTTAGATTTCATTTTATTAGAGATCATGTGAATAATAATGATATTATTTTAGAATTTATACCTTCTAAAAATCAGTTAGCAGATATTTTTACAAAGCCTTTAGAATTGTCTCTGTTTGAAAAAAAGAAATAAGATATTATTTTTTTAAAATGTTAATTTTTTATTACTACATTTTTTAGGTGGAGTATGTTTTAACTTTTTTTTTATTTTAAACAATGGGGGAGATAATTTGGGAGAAAATGGGGAGAAATAAATGGGAACAAATAAATTGGATTTATATGTTTTTAAAATTACTTTTAATAGTTTAAAAGTTTTGGTTTTGTAATCAAACAAAAAGGGGGAGAATTTTTGTGCATGTACCTTCTCTTTTTTTGAAAACTTGTTTGATTACATGTGATTTTTCATTTAAAAAATTTTCTTTATTTTGATGATTTATTAAATTAATGTGTATGGATTTCTATGATTCTTATCACATTGGATAGATAAGAGATTTATCTATATTTAATCAGTTTATGAGGAAGTTTAAAAATGCATTTTTATTACTCAAAAAATTAAATTAATTTTTTGATACAATTTTAGAAATGAAACAGATTTCAGTTTATAAAAATTTATGCATTTATTTTACTCGAACTTCTATAGATATTGTATTTTCATGAAACATTATTTCATTGAAATTAAAATTGTTTATTTGGATTTCATTAGTTTAAATATAAGTCAAAAAAGGTTTTTTGAATGGTGATTAAATATTTTGAAGTTCTACTTTTATTTTTTTGAATTGCTGTTTTCCCAAATGGTGTTGGTTCTATTTTTCAATGATATTTAGAATAGTAAATGTCAAATTTATTTGATTATTGATTCTTTGGAAATATAATAAGTTTTTATAAAAATAAGTATTTTTGAACAAAGTCTAAATCTGATGTTTAGTGCCATTAAAAATTTGTTGAATTTTGTTTAAGCACGATGTCTATTTTTTCCGCAAACTATGGTTCATCATCCCTGTGCTAATTTTCATCATCCCTACGCTTCATTACTATTCATGAATAGTGAAAAGTATTGTTTATCATCCCTACGTTACTGTTCATCATCCCTACACTATATTATTTTTTTTGAATAGTGAAAATTATGGTTCATCAACCCTACATTACTGTTCATCATCCCTATACTACATTATTTTTCATTCTGCAAAGTATGGTCCATCAACCTTATAGTTTTATTCATCATCCCTACGCTATTTTACCGTTCATTAAGAAAATTACGGTTCATCAACCCTAAATTACTATTCATCATCCCTATGTTACATTACTATTCATTCTTGAATTTATTGTTCATTTCGTGGGTTTTTACTGAAAATTATATTTTTGCATATATATGGATTAATTTTAAAGGTTTTTATTCTATAAAAAATTACATTAAATATAAGGATTATGATCAAAAAGTTTTTCAGTTTTTTGGTGGAATATTTTAAAAGAAAAATTAATAAATTATTCCAAAGTATTTTGTCAATAAATTTTGTGGTTTAAAGTTTATTTATTTTTAAATATTTTAATTTACATTTGGCTTGTGCTGCAAGTTTTTAGGAACTGTATTAACTAAGTTTAAATGAATTTAAACAAATGTTTTAAATTGTTGAATGCTGGTATTATTCAATAGATGTTATTGGAAGACTTATTCAAATTATTTTGAATGCTTTTATTAGAGATTTATTCTACAAGTATAAAGATGCAACAATTCTACAATTTTTATGGAGATATATATAACAACTCTTGACTCAATTTATTTTTAATATTCAAAGAGGAGCTACTGCAAATGTTGAATATTTATTTTCTTTATCTCTCTCAATATATAATTCTCTCTTTCAGGTGAAATAGATATTATAACAATAATAAATATACACAGGCTAATATTTTTTTTGCTCTATTTTTCAAAAATAAAGTGCTATGAACATTGAACTTACTGTGCATTTTCAACATCCTATGACACTCTATTTCACCACCTACAAGATATCTCAAGGGCTGAATTACTTCTACTTTAACTATAGTTGAATTAAAAATATGATATGATCTAATACTCAAGAACTAGTACCTATTCTCTCATTGTTTATCTTTTCATATTGTTTTGAGTTTGTAACACTTTTTACCATCTCTCACAAACACTATATTATTATGTTTATGATTTTACACAAAAAATAATTATTTGTTATTTTGTTTTTTTTTTCAGGTTGTGACTCCCAGATTCTAAAGTCATGATATAAGGGTTATGACTCCCTATATCTAAATTTAAGACTATTTGATTCGTGACTCCTAGTGTCTAATGTCAGGTTGTAAGGTTTCTGACTGCCCATACAAAATTTAGTGTTGCGGATTCCCTCCACTAGAAAAATATTTCGTAATTGGGTTATTATTCCCACATAAAAATAATTTTTAGTTTACATGTTTCGATCACAGAATAGATAGGTATAAGAGTATAAGTAGACCCACTTTGGACCAAACTACTATAAATACATCCTTGCATTATTTACCCTTTCCACTTCTAATTAACCTTAATAATTAAATTTGGCAATTAATTTAATTAATCAATTTATTTGTTTAATTTTTTAATTTAGTCTATTCAACCCCTCTAGACCATCTTCCATTACCCGTTCTGACCTAACACTTGGGTGGTTATACCAAGCCCTAAAGTGGGTACACTGGAAGTAATCCCTATCCTAAAGTAGTTAAAAGGGTAGTTAGCCCAATCCAAACATATTATGAATGTCTTGGTGGGTATCCGTGAAATAATATTTTATATGCTTATGTGTATGCCAGAAATCTATTTCTTATTCCAATGTTATGCCATCATGGATCATGTACTTTGATACCCTAATGATTCATGTATTATGAACTACCAATCTTTATTCCAGGACTCATTTTTATGATTTATGATAGGTTGGGTAGTAACTTCATAAGTTACGATCATTATCAGTTACCCTGATTATATTAGGATTTTATATGATCATAGATTGATGTATATTGTGTTTACCAATACTGAGAATATAATTTAACCTTTTCATATGTTTCCATTCCCCATGTTATGAATAATGGTTTTATATAGGGTATTTTTATGATGATTAAAAAAAGTGAAGATCATTATAGGAGACATTAAAGATCTTACATGAATTAATAATTTTATGTTCAAAGTTTATACATGAAATAAACTATTACATTTCTTATACATGTATTTGTGAAATGTAATGAAATTCGTCTAAAAATATGTAATATCCATGTATGCGAATCCTGGGTCTCTATAAGTATAGGACGAAGATATGGATCATGATGCTATCTGGAGAGAGTTTTTTTTGGTTTTTTGGTTATTTTGGAATAATTGTATGTATGTGTACCTATCACCATGTAAGACTACATAAATTTTTATAACATTCCATGATTATAATTATTTATATGACATTTATGGATTTTATTACTTGGTTATTATCATGATGAATGTTACTTTTCCGTTGTTCACTATGGACCCTCAATACTATTTTCTCGACTCTAGCGTACAGGGAGGTATTTTTGAGGTAAATTTTCCAACCTTTTTTAGTTACTATTTAGTGAACCAGATCCAGGACATCACATTTAAGGTTTGTTCTTATTGTGGAATTCATTCTAGAATTATCATTGAAAATGTTCAGATAATTTTAAGGAGTTTAATACATGTTTATCCTATTTTATATAAGTGTTAAAGATATATTGAACAAGGAATATGATGTATATTTTTTGTAACTTATTTATCATATATGTGGATAAAATTTCAAACTGGAAGAATAAAAAATATTTATAAAGTCCAACAATGTTTCTTTAGGTTACGAGTCATGATCAATGAAACTTAAAAGAAGATTCCAAAAGTAAAGGAATTATTTATATATGATATAATTATCTGAGATAATTAAAATAGTTTTCAAAACTCAATGGAATATTTATGTTAGGTATGACTGTTGTAGAAATATGTTATTGGATTTTAAATGTTATATGATACCAACAATATGTTTTAGAAGTGTTTTAAATATATAATAGTCTTAAATCATGGTAAGAAGTGATGGATATGATAGTTTGTATTTAGACAGTGAATAAAAGTGTTACTGATTCATAATGTTGAATGTAAAGGAATATATCATGTTTAGTTGGATCAATATAAAGGATGTGTATTTTCATTTATTTCTCTTATGTGAAGAGAGAATTATTTTTAAAATAAAGAGTTGCTATGAACAAGATGAGATGATCGATTCAAAACACATAGTTTATTATTCATCAAATTATATAACACGTTTTGAGAAAATGATAAGGATAAAAATGTTTTATCAAGGATAAAAGTGTTTATCTAGATAATTTTTAAAATATAGGTGATTTGAACCCCCAATTAATGAAATATTTTAAATAATACTATTCTTTTCATGAAAATGATCCAAACTCAAAGAATACCATATATAACATGGTAATAATAGTCTATTTATTATATATTCCAACTAAAATTAGAGTATTTATTTTACAATACAAATTATTTTTTATATTTTGTTATGATATTCAAAAAAAATATTGTGTTTAAGAGACTATTGAGGGTATGTTTGGACATTGAGGAGTTAAATTTTATCAAATAAAAGATTATTGTTTTCAAATTAAAAATTGAATGTCGCTTAATATCCTAAAATAATTTAGTATATGATTGTAAAGATAGATTTAAAGGTTTTATTTAGTTTCCATAATGAAGTGGAAATCAATTTATTTCCTAACGATGTTAAGGATGTGGTTGTGAAGAAATATGTAAATAGTTACATATTGTTTCTAGAATATTTCAATGAAAATTTTGATGGAAATGGACTCAAGAATGGCTAGGATGATGGATTAGAAATTGTTATTAGTAGACAATACAATTTATTTATATCATAACATTTTATGTTGTAAAGATAAGTACTTTGAATAATATGTTCAAAGAGTTGAACTATAAGAATATGACTCCTAAGTCTCACCATTATTAAAACCAGATTATTTTATATATGTTACTCACTAAAGAGTTTATTATGTGGATTTTATCATATGGCCACATTGAGTTGTGACTGTAATTATATAAAGATATAATCTGTTTAACAAAATCCTAAAAGTTCAATAAACATAAGTCAGATCTAGTGGTCAATCATAGGTGATATGATTATATAGTAACTTATATATGTTTTTGTAAGTTTTATTAATGTAATATAAGGATATAAAATGTATCATATTAATAATAAATTTAGTATTTAAATTTTCACATTGGCTACATAAGTTAAATGAATTAAACTTTCAAATTATTACTTTGATTTATCCATAAACAATGTTCATTAGGGAGTATTATAGGTTATTATGAAATGTAATGTTTATTATAAGTATAATTTTATATTGATATAAAAAACATTCCCATGAAACAAAAAATGACTTTGGTGTACTAGATGACCCATAAAGTATACAACATTGAGTGTCATACAGTTTGTATTTGACATACTAGGGATGCATGTTTCATATTTGGATTCCTCTATACCTTATGTTGATGAGATACCTATCATAACAATCATTATAATTTTATATCATTCTTACACAAGAATTGAGTACTATCTAATTAGGGATATTTTGGTATGTTGTTGATCATGTCATCATTTGAATATTAACTAAGCTGGTATTTTTCCTATAGTATGATGAGTATGAAATTTTATCCCTCGATTAAGATAGAATAAGTATGAATACAATTATACCTAGGTAATAAATGTGATGTTCTGGTCTATTTAATGAAGGTTATGTGACGTGTCATCTATAAAGGTGAATGACGTGTGATATATTTTTTGACCAAGTTAGTCTATAATCAGAGAATTGAGAATGCGTGAGTAAACTAAATGGGATTGACATACCTTGTGTCCCATGTTTATTTGATATCTTGGTCAAAGGGATCAAATGAATATTTATTCTTTTATATGATTTAGTCAGTGGAAATACATATAGAGATATATCTCTTTGATGTAGAACATGTCAGATCAATTTAAATATTGAGTATGACTTTTGAGTTACTAGAGGCCACTCTTTACTTACATTTATGAATTCAATAATTCAGATTTTCTTTCAATGATATAAAGGAATTTGGGGTCACACTTATTGATTGGTTAAATGGGGATCTCGGTTTATGAAACTGTGAGAGTTTCTTTAAACGTGTTTTAGAGTTTATCCAAAAGGAGTTTCTAATGGGTGTTTACAAGGTATTACATATGATGCAATGTACGATTAATTTAATTATAACTTTCCAAAAGTGTTTCAAAATATATCTAAAAGGAATTTAGGTAATATTTTTAAGGTATTTGATAGAGTATATTAATAATTAAAAAAAATAAGAAACAATTAAATCCATTTCCGAAGGATCTCCAAGAAGGAAATACGAAACCTACATGAAACTTGAAATAAATAACACTGTAAATAGAGTTCCTTAAAAATAAGAAGATGATAAAAATGGACTTGATATTTGTTTAATGAGTTTGATGAAGACCAATAAATTAGTATATGAAGGATGTCACACCTCTAAAGGTATCCATAGTTTTTACCTAAATCATTTTTCATATAAACAAGATACTCCCTCACCCATGATATACTAGCACCTCAGTAAATAATTGATGAATAAGTAGAGAGCTTCAAGTTATATATAATTCAGAAAAGTATTCTAGTAATCAATATAACACACACATACACATACATACATTTCATGGAAGTGTCTTTATAAATCCATAAGGATTATCCTTGAGTATAATTTAATTTACTCATATGTTTAAAACTCGTGAGTAAATTCCATGACTATTCCAAGCATCAAATACATGAATGAAAAAACATACCATTGGTTTCATATTATAAAACATATTCTTTAATGAAATCCTATGTCAAAGTGTTTTTATACCCAATTCATTGAAACCAATAGCTTGGGTATGCAATGAACATGATATATTTGTGCATCATATTCAATCTCCAATTTTACGACATACATTTCCTTCAATCACCCACTTTCACTAAATCCACACAGAATTGTTCCATTTAACCTTATATTGTATCATATATAATAACTAGTGAAATCATATTCAAAACTACATTAGGATATATTTCTATACACTTTTTTGTAAATATATAATTAACTTAACCTTGTCTCACATCATATTTAATACCCTATGAATACCTGTGAAAAGCATTTTTGGATTAAATCTAAAAAAATTAGAGTATCTCTCCGAGTTAAACTCAATCCCCATTTAGTCAACCATAAAGTGTAACCAAATGATCCTTTATAGCATTGAAAAAAATATGAATCACTAGATCAATAAATTTTTGAAAAATTTATTCTAGAAAAGAATCATTATAACTCAATATATAATAGGATCTGGTGTGATCTCCATTAAACACATGTATCTCTACACACGTGTCCACTAGTCTCCATCAAATGAAAATGTTAATTCTCATATTTTCCCTTTGTCCATAACATAAATTGGACAAGGGACACTGATTATATCAATCCCATATATACAACTCATACATTCTGGATTCTCAGATTATATATTTACTTGGTCAATGAGTACATCACTTTTAATTCATCTTTATTAGATAATCACATCACATGTCCTTTATCCGAATAAATATACAATATTTACATGCTATTGTACACTCCCATAGTCTATATCAATCAAGGTTCTAAATTTAATACTCATCATATGAGATAAAACAAATCCTTTTTTTATTGAGATCTAACTAATGACATGATCAACAACATACCCAATCATCCCTAATTAGCTAAGTCAACATGAAAACTTTCATAAGTATGGTATCAAAGTACGGAGGTTATCATGCTAGGTATATAGTCAAATTATGGTAGTGGGGAGTAAAATATGATCCATTTACCCTTATTATACCATATACATCTATATGACACTCTATGTGGTATACTTAGTGGGTTATTCAACAAACAAAGATCTATTTTTGTACATCATGAGACAATTTCGTAACTATTTAAAAAATCCTTCTCATTATAACCTTAACATTTCATTATAACTTATAATAATCCATGATGAAAATTAGTTATGGATAACTCAAATTCATACATTTAGAGGTCAATTATCATTATACTCCATGAAATATATATCATTATATACATATATATAGCCAGTGTGAAAAAATGATAAAGTAGTAATTTCCTTTTATATATTATAATAAATTTCATATTCTAAAAACTCTTTTAAGAATATTTAACTAAACCAATATAATCACATCTATATCATATAATATATAATAAAATTTCAGATCGACCTTATGTGTGCTACACTTTTGGGGGTTTTCTTGACTCATTACATCATATGTAATTCTTATCACAGCTCTATGTGACCATATGATAAAAACCTCCCACTAACTATTTAGTAAGTAATATATAGGTAGTAATATAGTTTATATAATGGATAGGTTTAGGAATAATATTCCCAACATTGAACTTTTTGAAGATTTTCAAACTCTTTAACTTCATAACATCAAATGTTATCATGTTAATTTTTTTGTCTATTTAAAACTCTTTATAAGTGCATTATCATCATCCTTGGAACTCTTTCAATAAAATTTTTACTTGAAAATATTTTTGTAGATAATGTAACTATTTATAATTCTTATTTACTAAAATATATTAAACCATTCTAGGATAAATTTAAAATTACTTTTAATGAATACTAATGTAACTCTTTACATTTGTCTTTACCACTATACTCTAAACTATTTTAGGATTACATGTGTAATTCAATTTATAATTTGACTGGTGCTTAACTATAGTAAGTAGATATGTTAACATATTCATGATAACTACATGTAAATATTTACAATTTATTTTATCAAATATCCTAATCTCTTTAGGATGCTAAGTGGAAAAAAACTTTATTCTTAGAATGGTAAAATTCTTTAGATAATAGTGATATCCATTTTCTATGGTAACAAAATTTAACTATATACATTTTTTTTACCATCGCACATCCAAAAATATTAAGGATATTAAGTATAAATCACTCTAACTCCAGACTAGTGTAGTCCTTTATTTTTTAAATTTTAACTTCTCGAATTCCAAATATAATCCAAATAACCTCTTAGATACTATATTCTTTTTAGAATATAAGGCTAAGGAATAAAACAAACTCTTTTTCATTTATTTAATAACACTTATTTCTTTATAATAGTAATATTTAACAAATAACATATTGTTTTTATATCATATATGGTATATTATATGTCTATATAATTTTATTTTGAAAGAAAAATTTATTAAAATATAACACTAATGGATTACAAGAAAACATTCCCTCATATTTTTAAAAAAAATATGGAAAAAACATTGCATTATATAATTTTTTATCCTTATCAACATTTCAAAATTATATTATATAATTTTATGAATCATAAACCATGTGTATACAATCAATCACATCATGTTGGTCATAATAACTCTTTTTAAAATTATAATTTCTCTTATCATATAAGAGAAAAAGATTAAGATACACAACCATTACATAGATTCATCTGATCTAGTCACATTCATTTACATTGAAATTATTGATGTAATATTTTTTTAAAAATAATTTAATGAAAACTATATGCTCTATCAAATCTTGTTTTTATTTTAAACTATTATATATTTAAAAAACTTTGTAAAATATACATTTAATATCAAACAAATTTTAAAATTAAACAATTGACATCTACAACACATATACCTAACATGGGAATTACATGGATTTGTAAAAAATCATTTTGGTATTCAAGATAATCCATCATGTGGAATTATTACTCCTCCCTGATAACCCTAGGTTTCATTATCCTTGGATAGATTCTTGTAGAAAAATTATTGAACTTTTTAAATTAACTTTTATTCATATAGTTTTAAAATTTACCAACTTTTACTATCAATATAATACCTAAATCAATAAATAATATTCCAAGTTCATTTATCCTTAACACTTTGAAAATATCATGATTTTTTTAACTCCTTCATCTTGTTAGGATACATCCATAAATAAAAATTATATGAATTCCCTAACAAAAACATGACATTATTTATCTCCCTTAAACCGTGTTATAGAATTGAAAAAATAATATAATATGTGTTTTAAAAATAACCTTATAATTTTATTAAATAATAATTTCTTACACTCTCTTCTTTAGAGAAAGATGAGATAAAATATGCATCTTTTTACAAGTTATTTGTAACTTAAAGCATCCATGTTATAAATGTTGCAAATAATTTTCTACATTTAATGAAAGAAAACTTAAAGATCCAATAATTAATTATTTATTATATTATAACCTCTTTTACAGATACAAATATTGTAAAAAAATTAGATATCAAATATCTATTATAATAATCCTTAAAAAATATCTTGTCTCACTAAATCATTTACATATTTAATCATATTGAATATAATTTTTCATACCCAATCATATTAAGTATATGAAACTAATTTTTTTTAGATAATTTAGTATTTAATGCCTTTTGAAACCTTAATTGAATCATTATGTGACTTATAAAAATTTAGATTCACTTGATAAAAAATTTCAGTAGTTAGTTACCCAAGAAGGTAATGTTCTAACACATATAAAATTTTTGTTACTTAAGAAATTTTCTCAAATCATTATTCATTCTTAAGAACTTTTCTTAATTTATAGGTGTTAGGACTAACTAACATTAAGTCTATACTTCCAAGGATTAATCTCAAGGTTTAGTTTGATGATGATGTTATTCATGATGATTCTATTCATCTACAAAATAAGATTTTACCAGTTGAGTATCATGTTTTATAATGATTTAATATGGATTTTAATTAAATAGGATCCCAATAAAATAATGACCCCATTTAAAATTCATTAATCCCATCAGTGGAAAAAGATCTATATTTCACTAAGAAATGAGTTTTCATTAAAATTCATCTCACCACTTATCTATTTAGGTAGGGAATAATCCTAATAAAAATATTTATGACTCTTAGATAAATTAGTGGATAAATATTTATCCAATACACCATATAGATAAAATCTACTCCATTTCTTTGATATCCCAATTTCTGGGGCTTCCCAGCTAGTGTAATCAAAAGTAAACACCAAGAATAAGCTAATAAAATAAAATACATAGAAACCCATCTTGTGCATTAAAATACCCAAAGATATTCTAGTGTCACCTATTATTTTCCTTCATCACATAATCAATCTAAGGAAACCAATATTTCTAAAGGAACTACCCGGTTAGATGATCGAGGTCGCAAAAAGTACTGCTTTGGAAGGAATATAACACATAGCATTTAATGGGTATTTATTATAATTATCTTATCTAATGTTATTAACTTTTATATATGTATTATTTTAGAGATTTTTTAGAATCCTATTTCCTATAGTATAAGAATATGTTCAAAACATATTGATGTGTAGAAATTTACACAACCCAGAAGTTTGTGTTAAGATCTCAAAAATATAAGTTAAGTATATTCATACATATTTGAAACTATAAAATGAATAAGGCACACAAATACTTCATGTAAAGGTTTAATGTTACCTGAGATTGATAATATTCACATGAGTAATCCTGGAGTGATAGATATCTAGCCACATTTGTAACATACCAACCCAGGTCGACCTGACACATCACCAAAGCTGGCTCACCCTAAGCCCCAAAGTGAATTATCGATCACTATAGGTTGTCGAAAACCACCTGGTTTAGAAAACAAATAACCATGTGGACAATATCACCTTAAAAAACAAATGCCCATGTCTCATGTATAAAATGATAAAGATAAAAAATCAAAGTACATCATGGAAGAAGAAATACATTACCATAAGACATAAAAAACCAAGCCATAATGATAAACCCAAAAACATAACAAGTCCAAGTCCATTTGACTGTTCATTACCACTATCCCAAACCACCATGAAAACGACACTATCCAAGAGAAGTTATCAATATATATTACACCCATCCCTTTATATGCATCCTAAAAAGTCAAATCTATATACACACCAAGGCATATATAGGGTGTGTGAAAAATTCCTAGTAGGATAACACCATGAATCTATATAATGTATTTCACCATGAAACCATTAGTTATAGTTTTAAAAAAAAAACTTAAAATTATTTAATTTTAATTTTTTTCCACGAAACATCCTTTGGTTTCCTTTAAAAAATTTCATATTCAAAACCACAAGAATATGAAAATAAACTTGAATGAAAATATAGAGGGAAGTTATTAAAAGAATCCATATATCAAAATATAAACATGAAAATAATCAATTAATAAACAATACCATCAATAATAAAACCAAGAACAATTGGGATATATCCTATGAGAATATATAACTAGGAAATACAAGGGAAAATAGCCAATAATAATACAGAATACCATGATACAAAGTTCTACCATATTTTATCTTCATTGAAACCATAACCTCTTGTGGAACTATAATCACTATGGATTTCATATGCCCAAACCCAACACACCCAAGGTTCTCATGTGCTTTGTTTTTTAAAAAATAAAGTAAAATGTGATCACTATTTTATAAAATGTTTTCGACATGCAAATAATTACGTCTCCCATGTTTTAAAAACTATTTTAGAGTCAAAACCATCTCTGAGACATTTCATCGAACACATGACATGTATAATTTATTTAATGAAAGAAAACCTTTCAAAACCATTTATCATGACTAAAAATATTCATTAATATCCCTCTTAGATACTAAATCAACCATTTTCATGAGGTAAACCAAAGGAAATCATAAGAACAATAAGGAATTCCATGAGAAATAACCAATATATATAGAAAATGTAAATAACTGGATTTCCCATGGATTTTTTTAATACATGGGAATTTTACAAGTCCGCAATTTCTAACGGCGCTTGATTCCGAGGCCCGGTGTGCCTGGAATCAATTTCAGAAGTTTTTCTCAGGTACGTTCAGTAAACGTGTGAGCAGGTTTTTATAAATTTTGAACCGGTGCTTGGAATTGAAATCAGAGGGCACCGTTGAGCTCTCAACGTCGGTGATTTCTTAGTAAGACCTTCACCACAGTTTTTTTTTGTCGAGAATAGATGTTAGATTTTGAGGTTTTAGTTAAATTGAATAAAAATAAGTGTTAAAATTTATTTTAATTATATGGCGGTTAAAACCACTAAGAGGAGGTTAGTGGTGGGGGTCCACCACACTATAACCTCCCATGAGAGGTTATGGTGGTGGGGCCCACCTGCACATAACCTCCCTTGGGAGGTTGTCCTTTGGTGGGGACCACCCGAGAGATGAAACCTTTGGAACCCCAATTAGTGTGAAACCCTTGAACTTCCCCACTATTTAATTGTCAACTCTCCACCCATTAATTAAGTGAATGGTTTCATTTAATTCAAATCTTTTTGAATTGTTTTTCCAATAATTAAATATGTTGGTTTGAAATTTAATTGGGTGGAGTCGGGTTATTAATTAACCCTTTTGAATTATACGCCAACACTTAAAATAATAGGAAGACTATTATTTTATTTGGGGTTGGAATTTCTCTTCCTGTGAGATTGTTGGAAAAATCACTCAACAGAAAACCGTTCTTGTAACAATGAACACAAAGAAAGCGAAGAACGTCGATGAACTTCTTATTCCTTCTTTGAACTAACCTAAGGAGAATGAGCCGACTGCGAAGAACGCCAATGACGCTTCTTCATCAGTCTCCTACCCCAGATGCTTCCCGAAGTCAATGAATCAACACCTTCTTATTCCATGACTTCGACAATGATCGTTGAGAAATACGAGGTAGGGGGTTTGTATTGTTTTGTACTCGTTCCTCGTCGAACAAATTTATGGAATGAAAACTGAATGATATCACTGTGATGAGGAGGGTTCGTACCACACAAACACTGCCTGACCCTCCCCTTTTGTTTTTTCTTGTTCATTAACGACAGAGGTGGTACACACGGTGACCGGCAATAAGCCGGCCACGAAGAAGCTGGCGATGCAAGGCCGCCGGGTCGCCACAAGGGCGTGACACCACCGTGCCGCGCAAATAATCGAGCCACGGCTAGGCGTGCCACGGCGGTGTTGGAGGGGCATAGTTTCATCACACTGCTCCAGAAGAATAGTGCCGCAGCCAGGAGGGCCGCGACGGTCAGACGGTGGCGTGGTGCCGTCACGCCGCGCAGAGCAGTAGGGACCCACGGCGGATGGGCGTGGTGTCATCACGCCATGCCGGTGGTGAAAGACCATGGCCTTAGGCCGTAGCGAATAAGAGAGGAAGGCCAGTTGAGCCAGCCATTGGTGCGCACCATGCGGGACCATTCGGGTCCCACAGTTACCAGGGGATGGCGCCTCGAGCTGGCCGTTTTGGTCAAAGGGGGGCGCGACACCCCCCCTCTCACGCCTGGCCAGCCAGGCCACGTGGGCCGCCACCTATCCAGGCCACGTGGGATGCCACCTCGCCACACAGGCTTCCACCAGGCCACATGGGCCACCCCTTCAGGCCAAGCCACCCTTTGGGTCGGGCCGCTTTCGGGCCGGGCCGCCTCGATGGGTCGGGCCGCACCTTCAGGTCAGGCTGCCCCATCGGGTTGGGCCTCCCCTTCGGGTCGGGTCTGATTCATGGACCGGGTCGGGTTGGTCTAACTGGGTTGGACCAGACTCGAGCTCGTCCGGCCCGTTTACACCTTGTCACCCATATCTTGGGCTACAAAAATCCGTTTGACGAACCGTCAGCAGCACCGTTATTCATGGAATGAAGCCATCCCTTTCAGAATACCCCACGAGAGTTCTAGGTATTGTGGAGATATGGCCAGGTTGGTTCGTATAGGAAACCAACCAGGCCCTCAGGACTAAAATGCTAATAACTTACAGATTGAGCGTCTAATTGGTGCACCGTCTATTGCGTTGAGATCCCTATGACGTGGCAGACCATTGAGATACTTCCACGTGAGAATTTGTGACACTTGTATTATCGACCAGTAGCTCGTGGAGCAGATCCTCCCAGAGATGAGCAGACAGAGTGCAGAGACCTAGTAGCTGACAGACCTGACGTCTGCTTGACCGATTCGGCTCAGAGTGATTCGACTATCCCAGTGGGGAGCGACTGGTATTTGGTGGTATACCCATGGTTAACCGAGCGCCTGGTAGTTGGCAGTAGACCCATGGTACTCGACAGGAGGAGTACCTCTGTAGTCTATTAGGGGGAGCACCCGGTATTTGGTGGCAGACCCACAATGGACATAGCGCCTGGTATTTGGCAGCAGACCCACGGTACTTGACAGGAGGAGTACCTTAGTATTCCAAGGTTAGTGAGAAGTGCCTTAGTGTCATGACATTCCCACTTTACCCGACAGAGGAGGAGTTCTCCAGCAGCCGTGGTTTCGATAATCAAAATCCTGGTTTGAGCTGAGTCAATGAGCTTTGTGTTTTCCCCATGATTGAGATGGGTTAATTGATAACTTAGGTATATGTATGGGCATATACCTAAGTAATGGTTATCCGTTGATTTCATACTTTGTGGTTTATCCTTGTTGGATTTTGTGAGACCTTGGGTTTCTCGGGGTCCCTACTGAGTATCGTTATACTCACCACTACACGAGCTATGCCCGCACCTCATTGTGTTGGATGTAGACGACGGACAACACTGACTGAGGCAGAGTGTACGAGGACTGGATGGTACCTAGAGGTGGACCTCACAATGAGTCGGTACTTGGAGGAGCCGGAAGGACATGGAGCACTGAGGAGGCAATCTATACATACCCTTCAGGTAGGATTTATGGTGGATGATGCAGGAGCTGCTAGATACCTTCCAACTGTTTGTCTTTTTAGCTCTACCTGTTTGTCATTTCCTTGTACTTTACTATTGGGATTGTATTTCTGGCTCCTTTACATTCAAAATTCTTTTTATATAGCTTTTACTTAGTGTTTTCTTCTGCTTGTACTCTGGTTGTGTGTGTTTACGATTTATAAAGGCAATGTCTTCCCAGTTTTAGGGATTTACGCCTTTGGTTCTAGTCTTCATCCCCTGGACTATGGAAGGTGGGATTGGGGTAGTCACGATATGAGATCAGAGGGGGGGGGGGGGGGTATAGGTCGTGACAAATTGGTATTAGAGGATTCAGTTCTTCCACAGAACTCAGGACTCTAATCATTCTTTTCTATGAAGCAATAGTGTTAAGGGTACTGAGTGTGGTTTTCAGTTTAGGGAGTCCAGTGTTGGTGCGACGGCCGACGTATCCATACACTAGGACCCTAACTACTGATTTCCGACTTAGTGCATGAAGACATTGATTGTGTGTGGGTTTAAAAAGTTTTTCTTTAAGTCATTTCAAACCAGATCAGCTCACCAGGTATAATCGTTTGACCGTGTCGCATTTGTTTCTTTTAGGATGCATCCGCAAGGATGACCAGCTAGATCCCCAAGAGTTGTATGTACTGAAATCCCGCCGAGTGATGAGGCCTTATTATAGGGCCCTCTTCTAGTTTTGGAACCAGTAGAGGCACCAACGGTACCACTTTCCTTTGGGCCACCAATGCCACAAGCCCCAGCAGCTGAGAGTGCACGCCGCTTGAGAACACTGCACGAGTTCCAGCGCAAGAGGCCACCCACGATCCAGGGAGAGATGGACCCACAGGTGGTTGAGGATTGTATTGAGGCTGTTGCGAGAGTTTTCAGGCTAGTAGGTACACCAACAGACTTTATGGTGATCCTTGCTGCAATCCTCTTTCAGGAAGTAGCAGGTAGATGGTGGAGCCTGATGCTCTAGAGGCATGACGATGCGACACTTCTATGGGCAGGCTTCGAGGGCCTGTTCCGGGCGGAGTTTGTAATAGCCACCCTTCGAGTGGTGCAGATACAGGAGCTACTTCATCTGCAGAAGGGCATCATGAGTGTAGCTTAGTACTCAATGAGGTTCACCGACCTCTCATGGTACTCCACTGATATGGTACGATCCCATTATTTAGGTCTCATACCTTTAAGCAGGGACTTAGGTGAGAGATCAGATCTTCAGTTATCTCCCACAGTATCCCGACACAGGTGGGAGTGTTGGAGCGAGCCCTTATAGTGGAGAGTTTCCTTGCTAAGCAGTCTCGAGTAGCGAGACCCACCACTAGCCATCATGTAGCAGAGTATTCTGTAGCTGGCAGTAGACAAATGACGCAGGGGTCCAATAGGACCATACCCACAGGTGGTCGACTGCACGACTCAGGATCAGTTGTCCGGGGCACCCAGAGTGGAGACAGAGCCAGACATTCCAGGAGCGAATAGTGTTACTCCTGCTGCGGTCTTGGTCACATGGCTCATGACTGTCCAACCCGCCATAATGATGATTAGCAAGCAGTTGAGGGACCTCCCAGGTAGAGGTAGAGGTTCGATCGAGGCGGTCTATAGGGCGCAGGCGGAGGTGGCAGAGGAGCTGGCCGTGTAGCTGGGGATGGATGACGTTACGAGGTGCTACCACCACCACGACCAAGAGGTCCACCTCGACCATAGGGAGTGAGAGGATAGGGCAGAGCATAGCTTTAGGTAGCTGAGGCCTATAATCACAGAGCTCCAGAGATGATTCATGGTACGATCTGTGTCTATTCCACCATAGCTGTAGTTCTCATAGACACATGTGTCAGTCACTCTTTCATAGCCATTTCCCTCATTCGGAGCTCAGAGATTTTAACGGAGCTATTGATCATTATGTCTAGAGACTCCTATGGAAGCAAAATAGACAACTACACACTGGTGTCGGCAGTGTGAGCTTACTCTAGGATGTGAGAGCATCGACTGGGATCTCCTCGTAGCGGCGTCTAGGCCTTACGATGTCATCTTGGGTATGGATTGGTTATTTAAAGTCCATGATCAGATTGACTGTATTAGGCGCAAAGTGCAGTGTGTCCGCACATATGGGACAAGGTTCACCTTCACCAGTAAGAAGGGAACCTGTGCAGCACAGGATGAGTTTACTTAGAGGAGGGTGCATCCAATCACTCACCAGTTGGCTTGCCTTACCCTCAGAGTAGTTTATGTGGAGTGTCCGACATATCCTGTAGTGGTGGACCAGTAATCAGATGTTTTCCCTAATGATGTTCTAGGACTACCTCCTCATAGAGAGGAGGACTTCTACATTTACCTATACCCCAGGAAAACTTCAATACCTACACCAGCATATCAATGGCTCCCGCTGAGCATCGTGAGCTGCGGGTACAACTGGAGGACTTGTAGGGGGAGGGATTCTTATGGCCTAGTGTTTCTCCCTGGGCATCCTCGATTCTGTTCTCCAAGAAGGCAGATGGGAGCTTGAGGATTTGTGTCGACTACCGTCACCTGAACCAGGTGACTGTAAATAATAAGTACCCACTCTCGAGGATTGATGACCTCTTTGATCAGCTCAAGGGAGCATGATGGTTCTCGAAGATATACCTCAAATAAGGATATCACTAGCTCAGAGTTCAAGACGAGGATGTGCAGAAGATGGCCTTCAGGTGTCGTATGGCCACCACAAGTTTTTGGTTATGCCCTTCGGTGTAACAAATGCTTCGGCAGTGTTCATGAGTATCATGAACATGATCTTCCATCCTTACCTCAGTCTCTTTGTCGTGGTATTCATCGAAGACATTTTTATCTAATCGACTACTGAGGAGGATCATGCCAACCATTTGTGGGTATTACTGGACTCACTACGAGATCACCAGCTTTATGGTAATCTCTCGAAGTGCCAGTTTTGGATTTGAGAGGTTCACTTTATGGGAGACGTCATCTCAGAGGCTGGAGATGCAGTGGGTCCAGCAAAGATTAAGGCAATGCTTTCTTGGGAGCCACCTAGGAGTGTGACGGAGGTTCATAGTTTCCTTTGCTTGGCTGGATACTATCAGAGATTCGTTCCAAACATCTCCAGAGTTGTAGCACCACTCTCAGGCTTGATGAAGAAGGGGAAACCCTTTGTGTGGTTGGAGAGATTCCATAAGAGCTTTCAAAAGCAGAGGCAGAGGCAGACTAGTACCCCCATATTGAGGCTTCCAGAGGAAGACATAGGGTACGTAGTCTACTGTGATGCATCAGGGACCAGACTCGGGTGTTTCCTGATGCAAGAGCGAGCAGTGATCGCGTATGGTTCTCGACAACTAAGACAACGCGAGCAGAACTACGCTACCCATGACCTGGATTTAGCAGCAGTGGTCTTCGCCTTGAAGATGTGGAGACACTATTTGATGGGCGAGAGTTTTATTGTGTACTATAATTACAAGAGTCTCAGGTATATCTTCTCTCAGAGGGACCTAAACCTAAGACAAGGGCGATGGCTTGAGTTCCTCCAGGATTATGAATTCGAGATATTCTATACTTTTGGGAAGGGGAACATTATTGCAGATGCGCTCAGCAGGAGGACTAGCATTCATCTGCTAGGAGAGGTGACAGAGCAGCTGGCTGCCTTACAGCTATCCTTTTTGGATAGGGATGGAGCAGCCTATCTACAGTCTCTTATAGTCACTCCCCCACTTCTTTAGCGAGTTAGGGAGGCGCATCATGGGGACACTGACTGCGAGATGCGACGTGCTCAGATATCCACAAGGCGGACACCTGATGGATTTTACAAAGGTGGGGAGCACGTCATCCTCTTCAGAGGACGTACCATGGTACCAGTTTCACTTTAGGATGAGGTTTTGAGGGAGTTCCACACTTCCACACTAGTGGTACATCCATGTATGGAGAAGTTGTACCAGGACCTTCGACAACAACATTGGTGGCCAGGTATGAAGAATGTAGTAGCAGAGTTTGTCTCACAGTGCCTCACTTGTCAGCAAGTGAAGGAAGAGCACCGGGTACCAGCAGGCTTGGTTCATCCCTTAGAGGTCCCAGAATAGAAGTGGGATGGGATATCCATGGACTTTGTGATGGGTCTTCCATGTACATCCAGGAGTCATGACTCGATTTGGGTGATCGTCGACCGACTCACCAAGTCCGCCCACTTCCTACCGATCAGGAAGCAGAGTTCAGTAGAAAACTTGGGACGCCTCTATGTGAAGGAGACAGTGAATTTTCATGGTGTACCTTCTTCTGTTGTCTCTGAACGTGACACACGATTTACTTCCTGGCTATGTAAGGGGTTGCAGGAAGCTTTCGGGACACAACTTCGCTTGAGCACTGACTTCTATCCTCAGACTGATGGTCAGACCGAGATGACCATCCAGACCCTTGAGGATATGCTTCATGCATGCGTCCTCGACTTCATTTGTTGATGGGAGGATCCTTTTCCTTTGGTGTAGTTTTCCTACAACAACAGCTGTCACTACACCATCAGTATGACACCTTTCGAGGCGTTGTATGGATGACCTTGCAGATCTCCACTGTGCTGGACAGACCCAGGGGAGTCAGCACTAGTGGGAACAGAGATGGTACGGGCTACCACAGAGAAGGTGCAGATCATCCAGAAGTGGATGAAGTCTGCACAGAGTAGGAGGAAGTCATATTCTGACAAGAGATGATGACCTCTGGAGTTCGAGGATGGTGACCACGTTTTCCTACGGGTCTCACCTCAATGAGGTCTACAGAGATTTGGCCGAGGCGGCAAGTTATCTCCACTGTTCATCGGACCTTTCTAGGTCCTCAATAGAGTAGGCAAGGTGGCTTACCGCTTGGATCTTCTACATTAGTTGCATTGGTTGCACGACTTCTTCCATGTATCTCAGCTAAGTAGATACGTGCATGACCCATCCCACATCATCATCCATGAGGAGATGGACATCGATGACGGGGCGACTTTCATGGAGGTTCCAGTGGATATTGAGGATCAAAAGGAGAAGGTCCTATGTGGACGGTTGATACCTCTCATGCATGTTCGTTGGTAGCACGAGAACATCCAGAAAAACACATGGGATTGGGAGGCTCAGATGCGTTCTCAGTACCCTATTTTATTTCCTTAGTGTGAGTTATAGATTACGGGGATGTAAAGCCCTAAGGTGGGGAGAATGTAAATACCTGGATTTGCCATGGAATTTTTTTAATACATGGGAATTTTACAAGTCCGCAGTTTCTGACGGCGCTTGATTCCGAGGCCCGGTGTGCTCGAAATCAATTTTGGAGCTTTTTTTCAGGTACGTTCAGTAAACGTGCGAGCGGGTTTTTATAACTTTTGAACCGGTTCTCAGAATTGAAATACTAGGGCACCGTTGAGCTCACAACGTCGATGATTACTTAATAATACCTTCACCACATTTTAGTTCTGTCGAGAATAGAAGTTAGATTTTGAAGTTTTAGTTAAATTGAATAAAAATAAGTGTTAAACTTTATTTTTATTCTATGGCGGTTAAAACCTCCAAGAGGAGGTTAGTGGTGGGGGCCACCACACCATAACCTCCCATGAGAGGTTATGTTTGTGGGGCCCACCCACACATAACCTCCCTTGGGAGGATGTCCTTTGGTGGGGACCACCTGAGAGATGAAACCCTTGGAACCCCAATTAGTGTGAAACCCTTGAACTTCCCCACCATTTAATTGCCAACTCTCCACCCATTAATTAAGTGAATAGATTTATTTAATTCAAATCTTTTTGAATTATTTTTCCAAAAATTAAATATGTTGGTTGGCAATTTAATTGGGTGGAACTAGGTTTTTAATTCACCCTTTTGAATTACGTGCCAACACTTAAAATAATAGGCAAACTATTATTTTATTTGGGGTTGGCATTTCTCTTCCTATGAGATTGTTGGAAAAAGCTCTCAACGGAGAACCATTATTCCAACAAAGAACGCGAAGAATGTGAAGAACATCGACGAACTTATACTTCCTTATTTGACCGAACCTAATGAGAAGGATTCGACCGAGAAGAACGCGAACGACGCTTCTTCCTCAGTCTCCTACCTCAGGCGCTTCCCGATGTCAACGAATTAATGCTGCCTTATTCTGCGACTTTGACAACAATCATCGACAAATACGAGGTAAGGGGTTTGTAATTTTTTTCACTCGTTACTTGTCATAAAAAATTCTGGAATGAGAATCGAATGATATCACCGTGACGAGGAGGGTTCGGACTGCATGAACACGGCCCGACCCCCCTTTTTGTTTGTTCTTGTTCATTGACAATGGAGGAGGTACACACAGTGATCGACAACGATCCGGCCGTGAAGAAGCCAGCGACACAAGGCCGTCGGGTCACCACAAGGGAACGACACTGCCATGCTGTACAAAGAACCGCTCCATGGCCAGGCGGGCCACGGCGGTGCCGGAGGGGCGCACTGCTATCGCACTGCGCCAGAAGAAAAGAGTCGCAGCTAGGAGGGCCCCGGCGGTCGGACGGTGGCGCGGCGCCGTCGTGCCACGTGGAATAGCAAGGAGCCGCAGCCAGGGTGAGCCGCAATGGACAAGAGTGGGTGGCCGGTTGAGCCGTCCGCTGGTGCGTGCCAGGCAGGACCCTTCGGGTCCCGCGGTTACCATGGGCTGATGCCTCGCGCCAGCCGTTTCGGTCAAAGGGGGGTGCGACAAACCCCCTCCCACGCGTGGCCAGCCAAGCCACGTGGGTTGGCCAACCAGGCCACGCGGGCCGTCCAGCCAGGCCACGCAGGCTGCCAGCCAGCCAGGCCACGTGGGCCGCCACCTGGCTACGTGGGCCACCACCAGGCCACGCGGGCCTCTGGGCCGGGCCTCCCCTTCAGGCAGGGCCGCCCCCACGTGCCGGGACACACCCTCATGCTAGACCAACACATCATTCTGGGCCACCCCTTTGGGCCGGGTCAGATTCACAGACCGGGTCGGGTCGGTCCAACAAGGTTGGACCGAACCTGAACCCGTCAAACCCATTTACACCTTGTCGCCCATATCTTGGGCTACGAGTGTCCGTTTGACGAACCGTCAGCGGTGCTGTTATTCTTGGAATGAATCCATCCCTTTTAGAATACCCCACAAGAGTTTGGGGTATAGTTGCAATATGGTCAGGTTGGTTCGTACACGAAACCAACCGGTCCCCCAGGACTAAAAGGCTAATAACTCACACACCGGACGTCCGATTGACGCACCGTCTGTTGTGTTGATATCCCTATGACATAGCGGACATTTTAGATACTTCCACGTGAGACTTGATGACATTTGGAGTATCGACCAGTAGCTCATGGAGAGGATCCCCCCGGAGACGAGCAGACTGAGTGCAGCGACCTAGTAGCTGACAGACCTGACGACTGCTTGACCGATTCGACTTAGAGTGATTCGACTAGCCTAGTGGGGAGCTCCCGGTATTTTGTGGTAGACACATGGTAGATAGAGAGCCTAGTAGTTGAAAACAGACCCACAATACTCGATAGGAGGAGTTCTTCTGTAGGCTATTAGGGGGAGTGCCCGATATTTGGCGTCAAACCCACAACATACAGAGTGCCTGATATTTGGCACCAGACCCGTGGTACTCGACAGGAGGAGTACCTCAGCAGTCCAATATTAGTGAGAAGTACCTCGGTGTCACGACAGTCCCACTGTACCCGACAGAGGAGGATTTCTCCAGCAGTTGTGGTTTCGATAATGAAAATCCTGGTTTGAGCTGAGTCAATGACCATTGTGTTTTCCTCATGATTGAGATGGGTTACTTGATAACTTAGGTATATGTATGGGAATATACCTAAGTAATGGTTATACATTCATTGCATATGTTTTGGTTTATCCTTGTTGGATTATGTTAGACCTAGAGGGTCTCGGGGTCCCTACTGAGTATCTGTATACTCACCCCTGCACGAGCTATGCTCGCACCTCGTTGCATTGGATGCAGATGACGGACAATGCTGACTGAGGCGGAGTGTACGAGGACTGGACGGTACCCGGAGGTGGACCTCACAATGAGTCGGTACGTGGAGGAGACGGATGAACATGAAGCACTGAGGAGGCTATCTGTACTTACCCTTCATGTAGGATCTGTGGTGGATGATCCAAGTGCTTCTAGATACTTTCCAGCTATTTGTATTTTTAGTTGTACCTATTTTTCCATTCCATGTACTTTACTATTGGGCTTGTATTTCCGGCCCCTTTAATTTAAACATTCTTTTCATATAGCTTTTACTTAGTGTTGGCTTCCGCTTGTACTCTGGTTGTGTGTGTTTACGATTTATAAAGTCAATGCCTTCCTAGTTTTAGGGATTTATGCCTTTGGTGCTAGTCACTATCCCCTGGACTATGGAAGGCGGGCTTGGGTTAGTCACGATACGGGCCCGATGGGGGGGGGGGGATGGGTCATGACAGAAACCGAACTCATCAATAGAGGAAACTTAGTCACCTTAAAAATCTATAATTTGAAATGATTGGGATAAAATACTCTATATCCTAGACCAATAAGGATAAGCCTAAGAAGGAAGGAAAACCATAATATGCTACTTGAAGAAGGAATAATGTATTGACCCCTTCTTAAAATCAGATGGATAGGGATACCTATAAATAGAATGATAGAAAATGAAATAATAGAGGTTATAACAAGTTTAAGATGCATTAAACATCCCTTATTAATGATTTCACATTCCTTCATTAAGTGGTGTAGCTTCCCATTGAAGATCAATGGATGAATCAAAGATTTAAAATTTTGACACATATGTCACCATAATAAGTTATAGCTCACTACATAGAGGTGGACTCAATTACACAGAGCCCAGGTGACCTAATAAGATGAATCTATACAGAGTGGTGTAAAAAAAATTTCATTTTGGACCCACCATTCTTTCTTCCATGGCGTGGTGTTGTAAATTCTAGCCATGGTTTATAGAGAGACCCCAACATCACATGCTTGAGACCATGCATGTAATGAACTAACCTAGGGTTCCCACTAACCTCGCATACAACCTAGAAATCCTCATTGATTGAAAGGAATTACCGATCCCCACAGTATTTAATATAGTATTGAGGAATCACATGGATCATATGGGAATGATTTGACCCTCATACCATAATATAAATGGGAAATGGAAACGAAAATAGAAAAACATACAACTTGTAATAAACATAGCTGAACATCCAAATAGGATATACAACTGATACATAAATAAAAGAAACAATAGAAATTTTTTTACATAAGCCATAATAAAAAATACAATGGGCCTAATGACCTAAACAACTCAGTTGAAATAAATTCCCTAGACCAGCTTTAACGATCCACTGAGTGATCCATGGTCTATCGAAAACCAACACGATCTATCCATAAATTATTTTCTTGAGTTTTACCATGACAGGGTCTGATGGAGATTCTAGATCCCCATAGGCTAACACAAGTTCCCAGACATCAAGGAAAGAACACTTGAGAATGATTTCACCCTAAAATTAGAGTAAAATCACAATATAAAATCTAAAAAACCTATCACGATTGGTCCTTATATCCATCATTCATTCCAAAACAAAATGACAAAATAGACTATAAATAAGTAACTAAAAGTATAAAAAAATCACCCCTTCACTCATCCCCAATATCCCTCCCTTCAAAAAAAATGAATATACATCTAGTGCCCTATCGACCTCCCAAATACATCACTACCCTCCATCCATATAAAGCAGTAAAATCATAA
Source organism: Viscum album (assembly GCA_963277665.1). NCBI lineage: Eukaryota > Viridiplantae > Streptophyta > Magnoliopsida > Santalales > Viscaceae > Viscum > Viscum album. Next base: position 394,192,052 of record OY728160.1, read on the forward strand.
TTATCCAAGGGGAATCATATAATGGGACACAATATAAACATTCTATAAAATTAAAAGTTGGTTCTATGAAATTATATAAAAGGAACTGTGGAAGAAATGCAATAAAATAAATAACTTAACTTGGATAAATCAATACTCTCAAGAGAGACCATAGTGTAAAAGAAACATGAAATTAAAATGATAGATATGTATGAGATAAATATTAGTAGGAATTCCAAAGGGAAATCGAACCCTAAGTATAAAATTTAAAATAAATATAAATTTATTGATAGTTGTAATAAATTAATAAATTATGGGTTTTTCATTCTTAAATATATTTTGAATCCAATAACACCTCATAATGATTTTAAAAACGTTCTTATTTATTTTTAGTAAATTAAAATAATCACTTCAAAAAAATTATTTTGAAACCACATATACTATATGAAATAAACACTTTTAAATTTCAAAGATCCTTTATACTATTTCTTAAAAATTATTTATAAAAACCAACACAAACTTCTATAATCTTGAGATCCATAAAATATGCACTATTTAATAGATGAAACATGAAAATAAAAGTATCCAATCACATGTGAAACACAAATAATGAAATTAGGGTATATCAAAGAAGCCATGGGTGTCCCTCCATGTGAATCCATCAAACAGATGAATATTTTTCATGGGTTATAACCTAAATATTAAATTGATATAGTATTAGAATTTACTAAAAAAGAACAAACCTTCTAACATACGATGGTACACTAGTAGTTTGAGATTATCTTGGGTAGCATAATTCTAGACTCCCACTTAACTACCAAGGTTTCCATGACTAATGTAAAGTAAGGCCGAGTGAACAAGTAGTGAGAGAAACTGATGATAATCATAGATAGTAGAAAAATGGAAATACAAGCATAAAATATTATATCAAATAACTCACCATCACCTCTATATCCCTCTCTATAAACAACCTTGATTGAACAACCATCACACAATATGAAATAAAAATATGGCCCAAGGGCCACAATCCATGTCAATAAAAACCAAATAGTGTTTGAGAGGATCTTTCACACACACACACACACATTTGGAAATTTTATTAAAGGTTCCAAAAAGGCCTTTAAAAATATATTAAGAACCCAACTATAAAACCCCCTTTTTTAATTGTACCCATATACACTCACACAAAAAAATATATGTATAACTATTCATATCATAGGAAAATTTTTCATATTCTCATATAAATTTGTACACACACATAGATATATATATGTATTTATTTATATAGTGTTTGTATGTAAAACCATCATGTATGTGTGTATATGTATATCAAGATACATTTTATAAAATTTAAATTTTATTTGTAACCCAATTTTATAATACTTTTCTAATACTTATAATTTTCAAAAGGCACTTAAAATCCATTTATATATATATTTCGAATAATATTATAAAAAATCTATCTGAAACACCCTTTGAAAAATTCAATTTAAATTTTGATTCAAAAAATCCTAAAATATCTAACCATTCTTTTCAATTTAATTCTTATCTCAAATGGGGTTAAAACCACTTCAAAAATTTCAATTTAATTTTAAATATTTATTTCGCACATTTTAAATACTTCGTATTTCATGTTTCACTTGAAATTCCAAGTAAATGAATTATGCCTAATGAAAACCACTCATAAATATTATGAAATCCACTTTGAATATCTTACGTAAGCATAATTAATTAATAAAATATTTGGAAACATCAAGTGAAAAATGGTTCTTAAATTTAATTCTTAAACTTGTGGAAAATTACCTCAAATCAAGCAGGACTAATCCATGAAGTTATAAAATGTGTCACCTTCAATGGAGGACACCCAAATGGTGTATAATTAATCCAAAAAAACCCAAAACAAATAGAGAGAATGTAAAAAATAGGCTAACCCTTAGACATAGGTTTCAGTCAAACAAAATTATGGTGATAGGGGTGAAATTGAGAGAAAACAAAGAATAGAGGGAGGTATAAACCTTACTATGGTGTGACGACCCTAAACCACTAAAAAATGTAAAAAATATTTGTAAATGAGGAATATAAGGAGAGGGAGTTCTGTGTGATAGATGTATTTGGTTTGAATTGCACGTTCAAGAGAGGGGGTCTCAATAGAGGAGGTCACTGACCATGGGGAGCTTGCAGGATGAGGGAATGAGGTGAACGTGATGAGAGACAAGGAGGTGATGATGATCATAAAGAGAGGGAGGGTATTGACCCTAGATAGGTGCAACATGGAGGCAAGAGTAAATATATAATTTATAGATGGGAAAAATCAATAAGAAAAAAGAAAAAAAAATTAATTTTAATTTCATTTTTATCGCATGGTTTACATGAATTGTTTAGAAAATCATGTGGTAAATGTTCTACCTATACTAAAAACCTAAAAATATCACACAGTTACTACTAGGATCCTATATGATTTAATATATTGTGATATAACCATAAAATTTGAAACTATCCCAATATAGAGAAAATCACACAGTTTTTTAAAACATGATGGCTATCCATGAACCCATTTAAAACCTTTATTAATTAATTTTTTCCTATTTGAAACTACTATAAATCATTAAGAGATAAAATGATATTAAATAATATTAAATAAATTTATAAAAAAACATGGGGTGTGGCAATTCTCCCCCTCATAAATTTTTCCTCCCTTATAAATTCATGACCAAAGGGTATAAGATGACATTAAAAAACTAACGAGAATGATTCCTAAAAATCAAAGAAGCACATCCAAAGGTAGAATCTAGCATTTCCAAAAATAATTCTATCACTAAGAGATACAAGGTAAAGTGAACACTGATACCCATACATGTCTCCTCACTATTTATAATTTATCTAAAATTGGGGGTCAAAAACACCCACACTCTCCAAGATATGAATAATCCTAAGATAAGAACATCCACCAAACATCCATGGAAACAAATATACCTCCATCAAATATACCAGCCCAATAATGGGGGAGAAACTATAGGAAATATTTATATAAAAACCAATACGGGACATATACTTGAGCCATCATACTCAATAGGTAAAATAAGACCTCAAATTTGGAACAACACCTCACAAAGAACCACAAAATAATCATCAATGTCTGGTGCGCAACTACCTAAAGGATTACTATACAATTTTCCTAAGAATAGGACCAAAATAAACCATTCCCAACCCATAGAAAACAAAAATCCAGATACACTAACCCCAAAACACCAACCATATAGAATCACCTCCAAAACACAAACCACATGGAACACAATTATTATTGATTAATAAGAACTACATAAAATAACATCCCATAAGCATCCACAGAATCCCTCGAAACATAATTGAATCAGGGAAACCTAAAAATATATCACTAGGTCCAAAAAAAAGAAAGGGTACCTAAAAAACCAATAATCATCCCTAGAAAAAAAGATCCATTGATTCCTATGATGAACCTAGAGAATCAAAAAAAAAATTGGATGAAATTATTCTTTTAATCTATGGAAAATCCATGATCAAGAAATAATATGACCTTCCCACTCAGTTTCAAGTTTGGGTTGGGCCACTGGCTATAAGAGTTATAACTAAAAAGGAAAAGAAATACCTGAAGGTTTTTTTGAGAAACAACATATACATCATTTCCATGGTTTATCTAGAAGGTAGAATTCAAATAACATGAAACACGAACTCAACTAGTTCATGTCTCAAACACTCTACCAAAAAGTGCCACCGAACCAGGGGGAAATCCAAATAATATAACAAAAAACATATTGATTTCCAAAATCCCATCTCAAAATTCCCATTTTCCAAAACATTTTAAAATTAATTACTTTTCCAAACATTTCTAAATCCATTTTCAAAATTAAAAAAAAATCCAAAGGTTTCAAATAGAAATGAACATTTTGAAAATATTTTCCACAAAGTTTCTTTTTAAAATAAAATGAAAGATATTTTTTTTAATATTCTATATATTTTTTAAAAAATACAACTTTATGAAATCCCCATTTTTCATCAAAAAAATATTCAGAAAACATAAACAAATTTAAAAAAATTACAAGCCCAAACCACATGTCAACATATCATAAGATTTCTTTGAGTTTACCCCCATCATTGAGTATCACTAAAGTCAAATTGAATATAAAAAAAGATGAATAATCATGATTTTCCAGACTACATGGTTCAAGGAACCACAATAAAACCATAAAATAATTCCTATTGTGTCTCAAGATCACGAATTTGGACATTTCCAATTTCTCATTCCATTCAAACCATCCTCATGCCACCGTCCATTTTCCACTTCCATACCAAAAATCCAATCCAACTCTTAAAGAAACTCATGCCAAGTCATGAGGATAAATAAATTATAAAAATAATCAAATAAAATTTCTACTTGAAAATTGAAATCTCAACTACAAATGGAGACTCAAGAATCATCGTGGGGGGTGGTGATCAGGAACCCATTTACAACCAACCTCTCGAGTCCCAATGACCAATTATAACTCAATCCTACCATGAAAACCCAAATAAAATAAGGGATAATCATAAAATAGAAAAGTTTCCTATATAGGAAATAACTCATCTCCTCTAATACTATTTTTTCACAAACCAACCCAGATTTTCCATATATCGAATTCCTGATCTAGTATGTAATAGGTCCTATAGGGTGTTTCCAATCCACAGGGCTAGTAAAAGTGCCTAGGAATCAAGAAAACACCACATGTGAATGAATTGACACTTAAATTAGAGTAAAAACACAACATAAAATATAATTAAAACCATCCTAGACCTTATATATATCATACATACATTATAAAACACAATTACAAAAATAAACTATAAATTAGTAAATAAAAGTAAACAAAAAATCCCCCCACTCACCTCTAGTCTACATCCCCTGCAAATAAAACTAAATCTATCTATAGTGCCATACCAACCTTCTAAAGATATCAATACCCTCCCTCTACAGAAAATAGTAAAATGCTAATTGTAAAAGGGATAGAATATAAAGGGATACACACTAAACATTATAAAAAATTAAAATTAGGTCTTATAAAATATGGTAAAAGGAATTATAGGCTAAATAAAATAAATTAAAATACTCACCTTGGATTAATAAACTCTCTCAAGAGCATAAAAAGAAGAATGAAAAATTTAAACTAAAATGATAGACATGAATGATATAAAGATTAGTAGGAATGATAAAGATAAACAATACCCCAAGTATAAAGTTTCAAAGAAATATCCATTTAGTGATTATTTTAAATACATTAATAAATTATTGGGTTTTCATGAATAATTATATTTTCAAACCAAAAACACCTTTGAGTGATTTAACAGAATTTCCTAATTTTTTTTATTTACTGAAAAAGTAACTTTAAAAAATTTATTTGGAAATCACACATGCTATATAAAATAAAACCTTGTTCAAATTTAGAAGTTCCTTCACAATAATTTTTAAAAATTATTTAGAAAAACCAACACATGATGTCATAAGTAAGTGATAAATAAAATGGAACCATGTCATAGATGAAACATGAAAATAAAAGTATCCAATCTGAGGTTCCACGCACATAAACTATCCAAGGGATATCAAAGATTCCAAGGGAGTCCCCTAAAGTGAATCCACTAACAAAATGAATAGATGTCCTGGGATCTACCCTAGGTCCTAAAGTGAGATAGTCCTAGACTTTACTAAACACAAACCGACCATCCTATATACGTTTCATCCTAACAAAAACCATCTAAGTAGACTTCACCTAGCCTCATCAAAATTTGACAACCCATTTATCCCAATAACTAAATATAGTGGACACTATTAGTGTGTGAATATCTAGTGTAGCATAAGTTTATAATTACACTTTGCTACTTGAGTTCCCATGACCAAAGTAAATCAGGGTGACTAATCAATTATAGACTATAATTGATGATAAAAAAATAGTATAAAATGAGAAATACATTCATCATTAAGGATATCAATTAAAATACCCTCACCTTTATCTTCCTCTTGAAAAACAACCTTGATTGTGTAACCATAAAAAAATATGAAATACAATCATGCCTTTAGGGCCACAATACTTGTGAATAAAAACTAAATAGGTTTTTAATGATGGTTGGATGCTCTGACACACACATTTAGAAAATCTATTAAATGTTGAAAATGATCATTTCAAATATATTTTATAATCCTAAAGAGAAAAACCCATGACATATATATATATATATATATATATATATCTCTGTGTGTGTGTGTGTGTGGAAACATATATATATAGAACCATAAAACACACACACACACACACACATATATATATAAAGAGACATTTTATAAAGCTCGTATTTTCATCATAACCAAATTTCTAAATACTTTAATGATACTTAGAATTTTAAAAATCCATTTAAAAATCCATATATATATATATATATATAATTATAAAAAATCCATTTGAAAACCACTTTGAAAAATTCAATTTAATTTTTTATTCAAAACTAATAAAATTATCAAACTGATATTTTCTTTTTAGTTAATGAACCAAATAGGGTAAAACCCATTTCAAACACTTCAATTTAATTTTTAATATTTCCTCCACACTTTTTATATATTTGGAATTTCACTTTTCACTTGAAATTCCATTTTAAGGCTTTATACCTAATGAATACCACTAGATAATTTCATGAAATAAATTTTGAATATCTTAAATAAGTATAATTAACTAAATAAAATATTTGGAAACATCAAGAAACCAACATATCTTAAATTAAAGCTTATACATGGGGAAACCTAACTCAAATCTAGCAGGACCAAACCGTAGAGAGGTGGAATGTGTCACCTTGAATAGAAACCACCCAAATAAGGTATAATGAACCGAAAAAACCCTAAAAACATAGTCAACAAAAAAAAGTATGTTATCCCTTAGACATAGGGTTCAAAAAAATCATATTGTGGTGACAGGGGGGAGGGGATGGAATCGAGAGCAAATAAAGAATAGAGGGAGGAGGAGACCTTACCATGGAGAGACAACCATAAATCACTAAGAAAATGTGAATAGTCACTATGAAGGAGGAGTATCTGGGGAGGGAGGCACATGAGGCATGTGTATTTTTCCTAGGTTGCATAATCAAGAGAGCGGGTCCATGAGGGAGGATTATATCGACCATAGGGAGCTCACATGATGGGGGAAGTGGGTGCACACGATGAGAGACGATGAGGAGAGGATGAAAACAATGAGAGGAAGTGGCTCAAAACTTGTGAGGAACAATTTATAGATTAGGGAAAATGAATGAGGGATAGAGTAGAAAAAATAAATAATAAATTTAAAAATGTTAACATTTTAATATTGGGCTTGGCGCACAATTTACTCGCACTATTTAACATACTATACGATAACTATGTTCCCAACACTATACACCCAAAACACCTCAGACAATTACTCTTAGGATCTCATGTGATTTAATAGACCATTAAATAACCATGTAAGGAAAAAATATCCCTAGATAGAACTAGTCACATGATAACCACATGATTTGAAGAACCATGTGAGATAACCCCACACCCCCTTAAAACCTTTAAAAATTAAAATTTCCCAACTAAAAACTCCTAGAAACTACTGATAAAATAAAATGATATTAAATAATAGTAAATAAACCAATATAAAAAATAGGAGGAGTGATATGGTCACCACCTAATGAAACATATCTCCTATAATATCAAACAAACTAATAAAACTAGAACAAAACTACACCTATAAAAATATATATGTGAGATAAAATCCCAGTAGGTCACCACAACTTGCTGAATCTAAGTAGTAACTTTCATAAAACATCCTAACCATGATAATTTAAAATGAAATAGAAAATTGAAAATTTTATATATGGTTTTAAAAAGAAAACAACAACATATCAAGAGTGTGTTAAAAATGTTTTTCAAAGATTTTAATTAAATGAAAATAATTAATTGGGAAAATGTTTTTTCCTAGAAAATACCTATTTGAAAAAAACCACTTTAAAGTATTATTTTAAAACCAATTAATAAACACATATTTACTTTTTAAATTGAAATTTAAAACAACTATAAGTAATAAATTCTCACATGGGTTTTTAAAATATATTTGAAAACCAAACTTTCAATAAAATGAGGCACATTGACATAATACCACAATTTCAAAATTCCCACACACTCATCATTTTAAAACAAGACATATAAAATTTTGTAGTAAAGAATTTCTAAAACTCTTTGGAAAATAATTTTTACACTTCAAAGAATACCCCCCTTTATAGCTATTTTAAAAATAGTTTGAACAAACATTAAAGTCACACTTGTTCTTTACTTATCTTAAAACCATTAAAAAACACTTTTCAAACATTTAAAAAGTAATACAGACTAGAAGGAAGGAAGTACTCATCTAGGAACCACTATATCAATTCATACAATAAGGAATAATAAATAAGAAAATAGGTTCCAAAAAATAATCCAAGAATTAAGGGATAAAAAACACACTTCAGATTAATCAACTAAAACAATCCTAAAAATAATCCTAATGTCATAGGAATCATCCCTAGGTTATAGTAAGAAAAGTCCTAAATTGGAGACAAGGAACCAATGACATAACTACTGAACCTATCTGCATCCTCAGAATCCTATCATACTACCTCAATATAATGTTCTTGGAACACCTTCATCCACATGATCAAGTAAGATAACATACTTGGAGTGCCTACATCCATATGATCAATGAAGGAAATGCCCCTAGAAAACCTTCTTACGTGAGATAATATAAAAAGATATTGATATTATAATGGTATACTACTCATTCCAGTTCAACCATCTCAAATTATCTAGGTAAAAAAACCTAATCAAACCACTATACCCACTATGGGTTTTCCTCAAACAGTTCCTCAACTATATTCCCAGGGCTCCCATGAGTATTAAAATGAATGCAAACACAATAAATTATCAGTAAATTCAAATATAAATCATTATAAAACTCACATAGTTTACCTCCAAAACATCACAAATAAGTCTCCCCATTTACATCTAACATAAATAGAATTTAAGAATTCACCAACGATTACCATCCACTCATGAGATCACAAGCTACAAGGAATACAAGAATCACAAGGGGCTCAATAGGGTCATACATCCTTTATGAAACTTTAGACATCATATAATTCCAAATTGGTCTTCTATTTTAAAAACAATCATGGAATACCAACCCATTTTTCCATTTATAAAAGCTGTCATAATCTACTTTTGAGACCAATTTTATCAAAAAAACCTTATAAAATCAATGGGAACTCACACTTACATTTAAATAACCTTTGAAAACATTCAAATTCACAATGAGTTTCAAATTAAAATATTCATGGGACAATACAACTTTGAAACCAATCAACCCATTTGAATATTTCAAATGATTTAAACACCGAAAAACGTTAATTTATAAATAAACTATTCTTATAAAAATATTTCAAATAATATGTAAGGGTTAATATATCCATTAAAAACTTTAAAAACCCTTGTTAAAAATTTTAAACACTTTCAAAACACCCCAATACTTATCTTTAAAGTAATTTAAAGCAACAACGACTTTTAAAAAATTAAATCCAATTTCCCCAACACTTTAAAAATAAAAATAATTCATAAAAGGAAATGAGTAATTTTCACAAAAAATTCACATAGAATATCATCAAATTTTATGTTATATAAATTAGCTTACCCTATCATGGGTTATGCATATAGGGATAATTTAAAACAAAAAACATTCACAATCATTCAATAATATAAAGGAAAGTAGTATTAAGTGATTAAAAAGAAAAAAAACTACCTCAGTTTAATGATGATTATGTTATAAGTTTTCACATACAATGGAAGACACTCCCACAAACGAAGATATTCCCTCTATAACACCTACACAAGAAAATACCCATGACTTAGACCAAACCCAACCCCAAAATTAACCAACATGAAGATTAGGGTTCATGAGAGAAGAAAAATCAAGGGGGAATAAGAAATATAGAGGATTAATAGGTTTAGAGGGACTTACGATGGAATAATCCACTTGAATATGAAGTATAAGGATACAAAAATGAAGAAGTGGGAAGACGGGATCCCCCATTGGAGGTTCCTGGTTTGTTTGAGAAAGAGTGGGGGGGATGAGGGTTTGTATTGTTAAAACTGAAGAAGGGTTATAAGTGTAATTTACAATTTTTAATTAATACGGACATAGAACATGGTTTTTCTACATATTTTCCTAAACTATGTTCCTACTATACATGGTCCACTGCCAAACCAAAAATCACTCACACAGTTTACCCTAGGATGCTGAATAGTTGAACAAATCATACTCTAGTTGTTATAAATAGAAATATTAAAATAAATAACTGATCTGAATTATTTTATCATGGTTTACCTAACCATGTTCAAGCTGTGAAGCACCACTCGGACTCACTAATGACCCTAAATAGTTTCTCCTAGGATCCACACCGTTTAAACTCAACCATGAACAACCCAAACTAACAAAACTTTTGAAGGAAAATATAACTCAAAAACAATATAAGGAGGGGTGGTTGCATGGTTTCCTATAAACCATGCATGAAAACCGAGAACAATAAAAAAATTCCTAAATTTTCATTTTTTGGGATGAAACTCTAGAGTAATTAAAAAAACCTCAAATTCATAACCCCCATAAAATAAAATATACAGTTTAACAATGAGTGCCAAAAATATCTATACCATGCCACTTTATTCCCTTAAAAAGTCTTAGTTATAAGTAGAGGTAATATAATTATTTTTAAGTAACTGTAAACTAAAATTGGAAATCCTAAATCAAATGAGTGAATCATTAGTCAACACCAAACTTCCTAAAGAAAACCTGATCAACAACCAATCAAGGACATGATATAATGTTATAGAGATAAGGAATAAGTCTCCCCACCATTTATAATAAATCTATATTTGTGGAAAACTGATGAATTTTTTTTTTAAAATAATAGGACGTCACTAAACAACCGGGTTCCTAAAACATCAAAATGGAATCATACAAAACAACTGGCCAAGGACAAGCACAAAACATGATCTTCAAAATCCCTAAAAGAATGCACTAAAACTCCAAACACCCAGAAGTAATATAAACCAGATCACCAACCCAAGTTTTCCAAAATACAAAGTGAACATAATTAAGAGAAATGACACAATAATAAATGGCACAACTCTATCCCAAGAAAACAATCTTAAATATGAGGGTGTTTAGATCCATATCCATGAATAACATCCTGTGGTGATTTTAATAGAATGAATAGACTAATAATATCCACAATCCAAATAGAAATTAAACTATATATACAAGTATCTAAATGCACACAAGGTTCTTCCTATTTAAAAATATGAACAAAACACAACCTTGGGATATAACGGATAAGTTAAATAATAAAACATGAGTCACAAATGGTTTCAAAGATAAAACACTACCTATAATGGGAAACCAAGAAGATCCCAAAAAAATACTAGGACTAAGATTTATCATTCCAAAATAGATCTAACTCAATGAGAAAAATACCAAAACCCCCATCATTAATAAGAGACACAAAAAACCCCTTAAGGTTACATGAAATAATGGCCACTCAATTATCAACCCTATAACATCTCTATGAAAAAATAATCCAAAATGATCCAATCATAAAACTAAGTATCACATGCCTAAACCATTGGACCCAAATAGTCTCCAAAGGATTCAATATAATAAAACCACCCTATATAAATTTAAGTTACACTAATGGAAAAGAAGACAATAAATTCCACCCCACTTACAACATAGGTAGTATTAAAATAATAAAGATAAGTCTTATAATAAAAACACTACACTTCTACACAAGTAATTTCTAGAAGGATTATATTAAAAAACATGTGATTCAGTCCCTATCATGGTCATGTTACTAGAATCATAACATGTTGTCCCAAAAACACACATGGGACAAATACAAACACAAGCTTTAGCACAACAAGCACAAAACTCCTTAAAAACCATAAAACATTAACAAGAGTCCCAAAATACTATTTTAAAAACAAATAAACTATTAAAATTGGGACTTATTTCGTTCAAAACCAAATAGAAACCATTTTAAAAATTTTAACCCCAAACCCCAACTTGACAAGTCTAATTTAAAATGTTTCCAAAACTGATTTCAAAATTAAAACCTCTTGTTTTAATACCAAAACACTATTCTATGTTTTTTAATTAAACTAAAAAAATTCCATTTGAAATTATTTATATTTTTACCCCTTTCATAAATACATGAAAAGTGTGAAAACCAAAACTTTATACAAAAATAAATTTGAAAGTCACTAGTTTCCCTTAATACAGGAAACCCATATTTTAAAAATGACATGTTCACTTGATTATAAAATCAAGAACACTCAAAACAAACATTCCAAATTTCATATAAAATCAACAATTTCAAAACATTTCAAGAAATAAAACTCATTTTACCAAAAATACCTATGGCCCTATTTTAAAAATAAAAACATTTTCTCATGAAAATCATTTTTTCACTCACATAAAGAAAATTTCACATCACTTGCACAATCGCATGAAAAAAGGCATATCCTAGGCCTAAATCAAAACTAAATCCAAATATTTCAACATGTCATGGGACCAACCAAGACTATTTTACCACTTGCATAATAAAATAGGAAATCCAAGGGTCAATGGGACTAATAGAAATACAATTGGGATGTATAAGCTCACCTAACATGGAAACATAGTTGAAAAAGCACATTTCAATTATGCATTGGTCCGTACGACATATTAGGTATCAATAATTTGGTTATCATATGGTTTTTCAGGCCTTAAAATACAACTTGATAACTCAATTCCCTTTTCCTTATCTATCCCAAAAATCTAGTACGATCTACAAGGAAACTCAAGATATGATATTGAGTATCAAACACCACTACCATTGGAATAAAACCATATTCCACAATTCTATCATACAACAAAATATGATTAAATCTAAAATTCCCAACTACCCGCAAAAACTCAAGGCTCGGGGTGAGAAAGAGCTCATGACACTTTCCCTATACCTACCTCAAAAATCTTGAAAACCTTATCAATAAAATATCAATACCCCAAATAAAAAAATGGAATTAAAAAAACAAGGTCCCACTGAGAAACTAGGATATAATACCACTTTTTAATGAACTCAACTAGGGTTACATCTAACCTGACACCCAACCCAGCCTGCCACATGGCCTGAAGGGTGGTCCCAGTCCCCACAGTCTATAAGCTAGTGCCTGGGCTTCATAGGAATCACCTTGAGAATAATTTCTACATCATACCATAATATAAATAATTAGTAGAAAGGAAAATGGTAAAACATATAATTGGGGATAAACATAACCAAACATCCCAATAGGATATATAATTGATACACGAATAAAATAAATAGTAAAAATAGATACACATAAGCTAGATCATAAAATAAAATGGTCCCAACAACCCAAAAAACTCAACAAAAATCCCCTAGATCAGCCCCAACTATCCACTAAGTGATCCACGATCACTGCCCAACCAAAAATATCTTATGGAAGAACAAGGAAGTGAATTGAATGAGAAAAATACTGAAGTTTTTAAACTATATTCATGAGGTAAAATATATAATTAATCACAACCCACCAAATTTGGGAAGTTATTTTCATAAAACATCCTAAATATTGTAGTTTGAAATATAATAGAAACGTAAAAATTTTATATATGGTCTTACAAAATAAACTATAATACATTAAAAGTGTATTAAACCCCTTTTCTCAATATTTTAATTAAATGAAAATAATCACTTGGGAAAACATTTCCTCCCATCCAATACCTATTTTCCAAAACCACATTATATTTCACTTTAAATAAATCATAAACACCTATTTCCTTTTAAAATATAATATTTAAAAACTTAATAGAGTTTCCAAATTCTCACAATGTTTTCCAAAACATCTTTGAAAAAAAAGATTATATAAAACTATGAATATAAGCATAATACCACATTTTAAAAGTCCAAACAAACTTATAATTTTGAAACAATATATATAACCTTTTATAATTAAAACCTTTCTAAAAATATTTGGAAAATAATTTTTTTTCACCTAAAAGAAAACCACCTTTCAAGACCACACAAAAAATAGTTTGAAAGTACTTAAAATTTACAATTTCTCTTTCTTTATTTTAAAAAAAAATCAAAAACCCTTTTCAAAACATTTTAAAAGTAAACCACACAGGAATAAAGGAAGCACATAGTTAGGAACCACTATTTAAATTCATACAATAAGAAAAATAAAGAACAAAAACATAGGTTTCAAAAAAATAATTCCATAATTAGGGGATACAATCAATACCCAAGGTAAATCCACTAAAATGATCTTAAATAGAATCATAGTTTCATAGAAATAGTATTTAGGATATAGTAATAAATGACCTAAACTTGATACAATGAACGTAGGTCCGTACTGTTGAACTTATCCACATCTCTGAAAGCCCATCAAATTACCTAGAGAAAATTTCTCTAGAACACCTTCATCTATAGGATCAAAGATGATATCGTTCCTAGATCACATTAATTTGTGAAATCATTGAAGGTTTTTTACTCGGAATGACTTCATCTATGGTATTATATAAAAATATATTTCTAGCATAAAGTCCAATTTCTCCTTCCAATCTATCAATATCAAAGTATCCATGAAACACTTTATAGTCAACCCAATATCTCCACTAGGGTTTTCCCTTATACAGGAACTAAAATATATTACTAGGACTCCCATGACTAATCAAATGAAAGTGAACACAATCAATTATCACAGAATTCAAATATAAATTATTTTCAAACACACACGCTTCACCTCCCAACCCTCACAAATAAGAATCCCCATTTAGGTAAAACATAAAAACATATATAAACACATAAATGATAACCATCATATCATGAGATCACATAACACATGGGATAAAAGAATCATAAGGGGATCAAGAGGCCTAGAAATATTTTATGAAAACTCATTCTCTATAAAATTTCAAACATGCCTTATCTTTTAAAAACATGCTTGGAATTTCAAGAAATTTCATCATTTATAAAATTTATATAAATATGCTATTGTGAAATTTTTTATCAAAACACATTTGAAACTAAATGATAACTCACTATAATCTTTAAATCACCTTTTAAAACATTCAAAGTCCCAATGAGTTTCAAAATAACAGTTAAATAGGATAACACCCCATTGATACCAACCAACCCATTTTAATATTTCAAATTCTTTTAAAACATAAAAAAATTCATTTATAAATCATATAAGGTATTAAAAAGTTTTCAAATATCACATAATGGTTAATGCACATTTAAAAATTTAGATACCTAAGTCAATCATTTTAAACACTTTCACAACGTACCAACACTTAGTTCTAATGCCATTTAAAATCAGAACACCTTTAGAAACCTCAAGTCGATTCTCACCACTACTTTTAACACCAAAACCATGCTTTATAATATAAATAAGAATTTTTATAAACAATTTTCATAGAATATAATCCCATTATAACGAATAAACTCAGTTTAAAATTATCCTGTCCCCTCATGGTCCATACATATAAGCATAATTTAAAAGAAAAAAACATTTTGAAACCATAAATCATAAAATGGAATGAAATAGAAAATGATGAAAAAAGAAACACCTGCCTAATTGCGACATTGATTATGCTAATAGCTATCACCTAAAATGGTGATCACTCCCACAAGCCGAGACTTTCCCCATAAAACTCATACACGAGTAAAAAACCTTGATTCCAACCAACCCCAACCCTAAAATAAGACAAAATAAGGATTAGGGTTCATGAGAGAATGTAAATCAAGGGGTAAAGAAGAAATAAATAAGAGGAATAGGTTTAAAGGGACTTACTAAATAGGAATCCAATTGAACCCGAGGTAGAAGGCCCCAAAAATAAATATGTAGAAGGGAGGGAGCTCCCCTTAGAGGTTCCTAGTTCATTCAATCAAGAGGGGGGGGGGGGTAATGAGGGGTTGGATGATAAAAATAAAAGATGGGTAAAAGTTAATTTACAAATTTTAATGAATCTAAATAGACCATACAGTGTGCCACACCATGTTTCAACTGTGAATAGGCTACTACCAATCCAAAAACCACTCACATGATTTACCCTAGGATACCAATGGTTGAATTAATCATTCCCCAACCATGAAAAATTGAATTTTTAAAATTCAGAGGGGATCTATATACTTATCATATGGATTACCTAAATGTTCATGAGTTGTGAACCACTAACCATACTAACAAAAGTTACTACACAATTTCTCTATGGATATTTATGGTTCAGACTAAACTGTGCACCACCCATGATGAAAAACCATGTGTAGGAAAGATTAATGAAAAAACAATAGAGTAGGGGTAGACACACACTTTACTCTAAATAATGTAAGAAACAATGCACAATAAGAAAATATTCAACATTTTTATCTTTTGATATGAAACTCCAGGGAAATTTAAAATGAATATCAAACACATAAACCTATTAAATAAACTCAACATTAACATGGTTAGTGTCACCACATCCCACCATAGGTGTGTTAGACCAACCTATTTCATACAAGAGGTTCCCGGGATCAATAATTCTTTGAAAATTTCATGGTATAGCTTAGGTTGTATAGATATGTTCCAAACCCCCTTTTTATCAATTATACACCTCTAACACTTCCCATAACCAAATTTAACAAACTCATGGATTCGAATAAAACAAAACTATAACCCATAGAATGCCAAAATTCTCACCACTATACACCTTTATATCCCTAGAAAGTACTAAATATTCTAGAATCACAAAGAGATATGGCCACTACTGCATTATCATTGCTTCATGCTCTGACTTCTGGTGGCTATCCCACTAGCATTGCCACTATACACAAACCAATAAATTCATTTTACCACAAAGTAACTTATTATGACAATCTGTAATCTGAAATAATTTCTAAACCAATGAGGTTTTAGGATCCATATCAACATCTTCTAATTCTATCACATGAGAAGGGTTTGGTTGATACCTCCTTAGTTGGGAAAAGAAAAGAAAATCTTGAATTGATGTCATGTAAGATGATAATTCCAACTAATATTCCTCATTTTAAAGATTTTTAATGATCTAAAAAGGGACAATAAACCTTAGTGAAAACTTACTACAATATTCCCAAATGATGATGTCCCAAAAGAGGAAAACCCTAATAAAAACTCAATCACCTACCAAAAAATCCAACAATTGGTGATAGTAGTCCAAATAGGATTTCTGGTTACTTTGGAGCTCTCAAAAACCTCTTTTAGATCAATTCAACCTTTTATATCATCTCTTAAATAATACTAGGTATTACCAAAGACTTTATTTCAACTCCACCTAATAAAAGGGAGATATATATGGATTCAAATAGAATTCATTAAAAAGTTACATTTTAATAGAAGCATGATAACTATTATTCGAGGTGAACATATACAAGGGAAAATGATTTTCTCTAGAATGAATGAAATTAAGAATTCATACCCAAATCATATCCTCAATAATTTGAAAGGATCACTTGGTCTTTCCATACAAATGAGGGTTATACACCATGACAAATTTTTACTAGGCACCCATTGCATCTTGTAAACCTTTCCAAAACCAATATTTGAAATGTGGATTTCTATCAGAAAAAACATGAGGAGGCACTGCATTTAGCTTAACTATCTATCATATATACAAGTTCATGATATCTTATACCTTTATTACCTCATTAATAGGAATAAAATGAACTGGTTTCATGATTCTATCAACGATTTAACAAATAAAATTATTCCAATTAAGAGTCCATGGTAAACTGATAATAAAGTCTATGAATATCTCATCCAAATTTGATATTAGAATGGGTAAAGGCTGTGATAACCAGGAAGGTCTCTGGTGCTCTACCTTAATCATTTGGCATATAAGTCATTGTGATATGAAGTCTATAATTGACCACATCACCCCTAACCACCCATAATGATGTCTCAAATCATGATAAATTTTAGAAGTACTAGGCTATAAGGACCAACTAGAACAATTTCCACTATCTATTAAATCATGACACAAAGTCATTAAAATGACCAATAAACCTTGGAAACAGAAGATAATATTAAGAGGCTGAGACTAGTAACCCGAATTCTCCCCATCATAAAAAATTTCACTAAAACACTAAAAACTAGAATCTATTGATTTCTTTATCTGAATATGATCATAAAATAAATAATTATATTCTAAACAAGCTAAGAAAACCTTCATATTATCTTCTTTTACATCCAAGCGTATCTCTGTGAACAGATTTTTCAAAGACGATTCTTATGCCATTTTATTCAAGGATTGATTTTGTAACTTCTATATCAATGAATAATCTACCAAATTTCCTTTTTATGTGATAATTAAATATCAAAATAAAAATTCTGAATATAATCAACCCATTATCTATATCATAGGTTTAGTTCATTTGGCTAAAAAATCAGGTTCTTTTGATCTGGATATATTTTGAACCTCACTTCAAAGAGATACTGGCACCAAGACTTGAGGGAATTCATCACCAAAATCAAGTTAATATCATAGGTAAGATAATTATTCTCATGATTTTTTAGTTGGATATAACTATATGACACCACCAAATTCCTATACATTAGAACATATCTTATTCCCACACTTGATGAATCATAAATAACACCATACCTTAAACCTGGTTCCAAAAGAATAAAAATTGTATCCAAAGTCAAAATAATATTTAGTTCCTCAAATGATCACTAAAACTCATCATTAAATTAAAAAATAACACCCTTATAGGTCAAATATATTATAGGAGACTAAATATTTGAGTAATCTTGAAAAACTTCCTGTAATAACCATCTAAACCCAAGAATCACAAAATATCAAACATATTTTTGGGTTTCTCCCATGAATTGACCACCAAAATATTTTTAGGATCCACTTAGATTCCCCTCTTAGATATAACATATCCCAGAAACATCAAATCTTGGATCCAAAACTAATATTTATAAATATTTACATACATATGATGTTCTTTTAGAGTTATAAGAACCGAATCTAAATGATCCCCATGTTTTTATTTTGAATTCAAAAAAACTAAAACATCATTAGTAAAAACAACCATGAAAGAGTCTAGGAACCAATAAAACATTTTATCCATCAAATATGTAAACACTATAGGAGTTTTTGTAAGACCAAATGGCATAAAAAATACTCATAATGTCCTTACCCACTCTTGAATATTGTCTTAGTAATATCATCCTTTTGTACCCTTAGTTTATGATACCCAAATCACCACATAGGAAAAGGATACTAGTTTAGTAAAGCTTTGATAATCAACACAAAGATAGAGGCTTCCAACTACCTTATTCACAAATATAATTGCATAGTCCTAAGGTTATATATTCGTATAAATAAATAACTTTTCTTTGATATCCAAAATTTGATATTTTAGTTCCTTCAAATTTGCAGGTTCTATATGATAAGAATAAAAAGAGATAATAATTTTCCTCAATAGTGATTTAATAGTAAACTTGGCTTCTCTATGGGGTGGTAACCTAGAAAAATCACTAGGAAATACTTTAGGGTACTTAATTACAATATTATGAACTATACCAATTAAGCACTATTCAATAACTTCAAGAAAAATCTCCAAAAAATGGCATGATATCATTCAAGCCTAAGGAAAAATAGGCATCTCTCTCTCGGATCTAGGACCCATCTCACCTTAAAATATGTGAGTAACCTCATCAAAAGATAGAAATTGAACTCAATTATGATAATAATCGATATGATACATAAAAGAAAAATCTAATATATTCCAATGATTAGGTCAAATATATCAAGATCAAGGTATAATAAATACAATCCCAAGGTATATAATGCCTATGAAATTCATCTCTTTCATCCCATAGCTCTTATCAAAACTCTATATAAAATTATCACCAAACTGATTGCGAATAAAATTACCACTATTATGGAAAAAAATTATCTCATGGAATCAATTTGGTTTTTTCAACGGAAGATCCATCCAAGACTACATTTGTCTTGCCTTTGAATGAACTAACATGTTAAACAATAAAAATAGAGGTGGTAACATCACTATACAACTTGAAATTAGGAAATATTTTGACACAATGGATTGGGATTTCATATTTAAAGTTCTAAATGGATTTGGATTAAAAAATATCTTCATATATAGAATTAAAAGCCTTCTCAATTCAGCTCACATTTCCATCTTGATCAATGGCACTCTCAGAGGTTACTTTAATTGCTTCAAAGGTGACATACAAAGTGATCCCCTATCTGAAATCTTTTTCTCTATTGTAGAAGACTATTTAAGTATTATTCTAACTCGTTTGGTTGATGAAAACAAGCTCAAACCTAATCATTCTTACAAAAATTTGAATTCTCACACTCAACTCCTTTATGTAGATGACATCATTCTGTTTTTAAAGGGTGATAAAAGAAACATCAGAACTCTTAAAACTACTCTCACTCACTATGAGGAGGTCTCTGGTAAAGTCATTGGCTGCCACAAATCCTTCATCTACTTTTAGAAAAACTTTTCGGCAATTAGAAAAAGATATATAATCAATGATCTTAACATCAAAGTAGGAACTATTACCTTCAAATTCCTTGGTGTTCCTATATTTTGTGGTAGGCCTAAAGCAATCCATGCCTTAAATATTGTTGATCAAAATTTTAATCATCTTTCCACTAGGAAGGGTAAATCTCTTTCTATGGTGGGGAGAGTATGTCTTTTCAAGTATTTAATTGTATCCGATTTGTTCTAATCGATGATGGTCTACAAATTTTTGGCTGGTGTCATTAAAAAAATAAATGTTTACATCAAAAATTTTGTTTGGACCGACAACACATTGGACATGAAACTTATGAATATTACTTGGGATAATTTTGGTAAACCTTTAGATAAGGGTAGTTTGGTATTAAAACATAATACTCTTTAATTATGCCCTTCAATATGGATTAACTTTGAACCTGATTCACAATTATTCCCCCTCAATTGCTTTCATCAAGAATAGGTTTCTTGATTGATTGAAAAGAGGTAACAAGAATTTCCTGACTTCTTCCATTTGGCCCTCCATTAGAAACATGTATGAAAATATTATGACCAATTCTAGATGGATGGTCTCTAGAAACTAATCCATGAGATTATGGTTTGAAAACTAGGTAGGTTGTACTTTTATCTCTTTGTTTCCTCTTGACCATGCCCCTAGAAATATCAACAACACTCTTATCAAAGTTGTTAATTTTTATATTGATACTCTTCCTAAAAATGTTAATTCAAATTTTTGATAATTACTCCTTTTCTATCTCGGAGGATCTTTTGATTTGGGAACCTAATCATAATGGGTTTTTAAATTCAAAATATTTCTATAAACACTCCTTCCATAAATCTGAAAATGACTTTAAATGAATTAATTGTTTGGATAAATCCTGGATTAAACTCTCAAGACTAACTCTTATTTGGCATCTTTCCTATAATAGGGTTCCCACTGATTCTTTTCTATAAATTTTTGGAATCCATATTTTATAAAAATGTCATATTTTTAATCAACATAAATATGATACTAATCATTTATTTTTGTCTTATTCTACTGCCACTGCTCTTTGGAACTATATTTTTGACATCTTTGATTGTAGATAGCTGATTCTTGACTCTATCAATGCCTATCTAAAACATTGTGTAGATATGGATAACTCCCAAAAAATAAAGAACATGTTTCTTGATGGGGTTGTAGACCTTCTTCATGTGATTTGATATGATATAAATGTAATTATTCACAATAAATTCTCACTCAACATTAATGTAGGTAGACTGAGGATTCTCATCGCTATTCGAGAAGCTGCATTGATTCAAAAAGAGAGTTGCAACAACTCTATGGTAGATTTTATGACCCTCATATGTCTTCGGGTTGATTACATTTTCATATAGCTAAGATTCATATTTAAGGTATTCTAGATATCACCGATCCTATGGTGGATTTAAATAAATGTGGGTGAAGCCTTTAAAGAAAATCCGGGACCCATAGGGTGTGGCACCATCTTCAGAAATATTCTTGGTAAGATTTCTGGGTGCTTTTTTGGTGGTTGTAGTATGAAAATCTCTCTGGAAGCCAAAATTCTAAGTGTGATACATGCCAACTCTTTATCCTTGTAGTAAGGTTGGAATTACTTGTAGATTGAAAGTGATTTTACTGCTGTAGTGAAGGACATTTGGAAGGGGTGATTCATCTAACTTGGAAACTTAAAACCATTGGATGAATTGTCTCCAATCTCTCCAAGACATCAACTACATTTCAACCCATACCTACCAAGAGGATAATATTGTTTCTTATGGTATTTCCAATAAAGGAGTTACACAGGACATAACCTAGCTAGAGGAACTCTTGAACAACTTTCTTCCTCTACTTGTAACAGATTATAATATTATATTGTCTTTTAAACTCATGTAATATTTATTTTTTAAATAAAATTTTCTTTGTTCTTTTGACCAAAGTGTCTCCTTATTAAAAAAAGGTCTAAGAAATACCATACAACATCGTAGTCAATGATCATAAATCAATAGAAAAAATATTTAAAACCCCACTCTTTCCCCCTTCCCAAGGGAGAAGAAAGATGCATCACAACAGGTATAATCTCCATACACAATCCCTACAAGTAAATAAACTTATACGACATAAAATAATGAGATGCACCTATATCAAAAAAGATAGGACTATATAGTATGAAATAAACATTATACCTCTCTTAGTAGCTGGACCCGATTTTAACTTCTATTGTTCACACTCCGCCATATAAATTCATATGAGATTTTCCCATCCCTGATCTTTCTTTAATACATCATGTCAAACTCAGGGGACTTTGTTAAGGGTGGATCTATATCTACTCCCCTGTGATACTTTTCCACAAAAATAATTAAGGTGAATGAACTATCTACAATTAAGGCATGTTCTGGGTTCTATCATATGATCCATATTTTTATGGATATGTATTCCAAATTGCAAGTAAACCATATGGTGTTTTATTGAATATGTACATGTAAATAATATTGATTTAAACTAAAAACCCTTACAATTCTTTATTTTCTTTCCAGATGACAGGCTCTGGCTACCCCCTACTGTAAGATAAGATCTAATAAGACTTTTCTTCCTAGCCAAGTCTACCTTATTCATAAATACTTTATCTGTAACATTACAAGTAAGTAATGAATAATAGATATTTTTATCTATGTCTATTAATTAATTATATAGTGTTTTAGAGGCTTAAAATGAAAATAAATCCAATCTTAAGCATGGAATACACTAATATTCTTAAAAGATTGCTTTACTGCCTTTTGATGGAAAACCCTTTTTAAATCAATATTTTGACAATTTTATAATCTATATTTGTCAAAATAAACATATTCATTATGATTGGGACATTGAATTTTACATTGGATAAATTTTTGGTATTTTTCTGACAATGTTCATTTTTTAAGGAATAGTGAAAAATACTGCATTTTACATCAAAACAGCTTTTTCATTTAATTTAATTATATTGTTAGATTATAATTTTAATTGGTATTAAATTTTAATTTGAATATAATTTTACCATTTAATCCAATGGTGGTCATTAGGATTAATTTCACTTTGGAATTGGTCATGAACTAATGCCAAACTTTTCATAGATATTGTTTCAAAAAAACCCGCTATTTGTCATGACAGCGGGAATTGATTATTAAATTAATTAATGTGACTTATATGTTTTGAATTTTGTAAAATAGACTTCATTTTTGAATTTGGAATATCAAATATAGCTTAGGGTGAATTTTTGGCAATTTTCTGAAAAACTTCTATTTTTGATGAATAGTGAAACCACTAAGTGGTACTTATAAAAACTGATTTTTCTGTTTAAATGAAATTTTGCCATCATTGTGTTTTGAATTTAAAAAATCCGACATACATGGTTGTCATTAAGAAGTAAAATGTGGTTCAATGGGATTAAAATAATTTTTTGGTGAATAGTAACTTATTAAGTTCTTAATCGCGATTAGTGGTAATTAGTGTAGTTTAAGGTAAAAATAATGTTTTAATAGTATGAGATGAGCTTGACACATGTCCTAACCTCATTGGATGTGTCATGGCCGACCAAGAAAAGCCATGGGTCAACTTGGGGACCCCATGGAGCCACTTTGGTTGGGAAATGACATAAATAACTTTTTATTTAATGTTAAAGTAAAAATGACACAAACATGAGTTATGTTACTAAAACAATTTTTATATGGGGTTATACAAGTCAGATTTCTTACTATAAATATTCATTATAAATATAAAAAAATTTCCTACATCATAGTAATTTTTTTTATAATTTTTAGACATTAAATAAATTAAATTATTTATGACATCATGATGATGCAGCGATGACCTCATTATTTAACGATTTAAATAAAATGGAAAGTTAATGTAAAATATAAAACCTACACATGGCCAAAACCAATTGGATGAGTGGATTTCGAACCCTTATCACCTTATATTCGAATTATATCAATGTGGGACATTTTGAATCCGAAACTCACATTAAAATAATGTAACTTATCTTTACTTTCCAAGAGTGCCCCTCCTCTCCTCTTATAAAAGGCCCCCACCTCTACCTCATTTCACACACTCCTCAAGCCTTTGGCTCGGCCATAACATGCCCATTTACTCTCTCCACATCCCTATCCTCATCCTAGAGGATTCCCTTTGGGTAGAATCCTTTCAAAGGAAGCCTTTAGGCTCAAATCAAAAGGAGTTACACTTTTAAAGGTAATTCATTCTCTCATGTTCATTTGTTTTATTTTGCTTCTCCAACCCCCTAAACTCTTTATATTTACTTATTTTGTAACAAAACCAGTATCTTCAATATACTAGGATGTTGTTATAAGATTTATTCGAGCTACACTCTCACACAACTACATCAAATGGTTAAAGAACATACGGTTTCCGTGGATGGCGAAATTCTGCCTCCGGAAACGATGATTGTTCAATACTCATTTAACACCTTCAAAGGTGGCCATTATGATGTAACTATTTTAATATATGATATATAATATGTTTATTCTTTTCTTAATCTCCTGTATTTTTCTTTTATGGCATACCATTATTTTTTCCATTATGGGTAAACACGATATCTTCATTTTAGGAAGTGTGGACTACCACCCCCTGAAAGTGATTTGATTCGTTAATACCATATGTGGTATGTGTAAAGGATAAAGTTAATGATATTATATATGTTATTATACTTTAATTATAATATAATCTTATATCATTATGATTCCATTCCAGAAAATACGAAATAGAAATGGAAGTAGCGTTCATGCGTACGTACGGCTTACCGTCTCCATGAATGGTGCATTTCATTTCTTACCTCTAAATGTGATGTAATATTATAAATACTTGTATATAATGAATATA
This sequence comes from Viscum album, assembly GCA_963277665.1. Classification (NCBI taxonomy): domain Eukaryota; kingdom Viridiplantae; phylum Streptophyta; class Magnoliopsida; order Santalales; family Viscaceae; genus Viscum; species Viscum album. The sequence continues at coordinate 394,217,583 of OY728160.1, forward strand.
TATGATATATATGTTATCCAAATCATTAATATCAATCTGGATATAACGAACCTTTGACCAAATTAACAACATGTTAGTGTAAGAAGTCTATTTTTGACTTAAGAACCAAATACCAACAAAATGAACATTATTAACTTAAATGATTAAATTATGTTCATAACATGGTATAAAAGGAATAATGAACTTGAAAAAGGTTATTAAGAAAGTATAGATTAACTCAAGTTTATTATTTAGGAGATTAAAGAATGGTCGGGTCAAGTCGGATACGAGGTATGGGACTTCGTCTCAATCTCCTTTCATTGAGGCATATTTTGTTTTATACACAACCTTATTTTATATGGTGTATAAACCCCTTTGACTTTTACGTTTATCCAAAAGGAATCTTTTTTATACGAAGCGTTTTACTAAACTACAAAAGGGAATGTTTTTGTCGTACGTATGCGGCGACAATGACTTCTCCGCCACCGTGACCATTATTTGAGTTTCGACTTCCTCTACAAGCCATACCTTTTTTTAAAAGAAAAAAATAAATACCATGTTTTACTTTTCTTTTATTTTGGTATTGATAATGGTTTTCATAATGTTTTTATATCAATGTGTTTTATTGATATCTTGTTATTGAAAGGTGGAAATGTTATGTTTCCTTTATGCATGTTTTATGTGATACGATTATGTTGAGGTTCTTGGGAATTATTATGAAGACGGGTGGTTCCGTGATAAACTAAGGGCGGGTGAGCCCGATATAGCTCTCCAATGCATTGGGTAATGTGAAGGAGTGAAAAGTTATGGTTTCTCCAAAGAGATTTAGGGAATATACTGTGATGGGTATTCCAAACGCAACCAAGAGGGTTACTCCCTACGTAAGGATGTTATGAATGCCTCAAGTTACCTTTATGTCTTATGATTTCTATGATTTATTTGTGATTTGATGAGGTATGTTAAAGTGCTTATGTTTTATGGGTAAAGTATGATCTCATCCTTATGTATATATGTACCCATGTTTCCTTTCCATATTTTTATATCCCTTACTGAGCTTTTTATGCTCATCCCATGTTTTTTTGAAATGTTTTTCATAGGTCAAGGGAAAGGTACATGATATGATGATAGTGTCAAGGAAGTGTCAAGAAACAATCCACGTTTATTTTAAATATGTTTCCATTGATGGTAATGAAGAATACTATCTTTATGTAACCACTTTGTTTATATGTGGAATGTAATGAATGTTTTATGATCTAATTCTCTAAAACTCTAAACCCGAACAGATCCTCAATGTGTAATCTTGTAATAACTCAAGATTAAGTAAGGTTTAAGGCTGGGGCCTTATAGTTGGTATCAGAGGTCGGTTTAGATAACTTTAGGAGTTAGAATTCTATTAAATGATTATCCAAAAGTTTTTTTTATGGTCAAATTGAAATGATATAGCATTTAAAGATTACCATGTTGCTTCATCTAAGACATGTTTGTTCCGAATGGTTTTCCGCAGAGGAAACAGGGAAGCAGTGCTAGGAAGGCATACAGAAGGAAATAACCTTCCAAATCAGCATCCTGAGATGGTCGGAATTGGAACTGAATAGTTTGTTGCAGTAATGGCGCAGTTGACTCAAGCGATAAATGGTGGTGGTATCCATGCACAAGATCAGCCAGATCAACCGTAGAGGAACATGTCAGTAGTGGAACATTTCATGAGGCAACATCCCCCATCATTCAGAGGATCATCTGACCCTGTGTTAGCTGAAGGGTGGATTAAAGTACTGGAGATGATTTTCGATGTCATGGGGTGTTCAGACAATTAAAAGGTTAGTCTTTCTATTTACCGTTTGGAGGGTGAGGAAGATCAGTGGTGGTCTATGGTTAAAAATATCAGGGACACCGATGAGATTGATGCTCTCGACTGGGATGAATTCAAAGGTATGTTTCTTGAAAAGTATTTTCCTAAGGCTGTTTGACTTAGGATGGAGAAACAATTCTTGGAATTGAGGCAAGAGGAAGACTCAGTGGCTACCTATGAAGACAGGTTCACTCGATTGGAAAGTTATGCTCCAAATTTTATCTGAGACCTTGATAGTAAAATCAATCGTTTTTACTCAGGATTAAAGCCAAAATATCGAAGGTCATTAGCTTCTTGTGAGTTTAAAAGTTATGAAAATCTTGTTCTATGTGCTGAGAAGGTGGAAATGGAGTTTTTCGATGATCAAGTTTTCTATAACAACCAACAGAAGAAGAGACCGAGGTGGCAGGAGAAAGGTAAGAATTCTTCAAAAAAGTCTGATGGTAAGAAAACTAAGTTTCAAGTTTGTGATAAATGTGGAAAAAGGCATGCTGGAGAATGTCTTCTGAATTCTGGAAAGTTCTACCAATGTGGTAAGATGGGACATAAGGCTCGTGATTGCACTGAAAAGGATCAAGGTGTAGGTAAGACCAAATTTTATTTACAGTTAGTGAAATGTTATAAGTGCAATGAGATGGGTCACTATGCAAATGAGTGTCCGACAAAGAGCTTGAGTGATGGGAAGCAGTTAGACTACAAGAAGAAAGGGGTGGTGAAATCCTTTGCAACTACTTCAGCAGATGTCGGGCCATCAAATGAAGTTGTATCAGGTACATTGTTTGTTTTTTCAGATTATTCCAGTGTGTTGTTTGATTCGGGGTCTACACATTCTTTCATCTCTGAAACCTTTTCTAGTAAAATGAGAATACCATCTCAAGAAATTACTCCTGAACTTTTGGTAAAAACACCTGGGGGGAATGTTGAGGCAAAAAGAATTTATAAGAATCTTCCTATCCTTATCTGTGGAAAGAACCTACTTGCAAACCTTATTGTTCTACCTCTAGTAGAGTTTGATGTTATCCTGGGTATGGATTGGCTCTCTATTTACCATGCTAAGATTTACTGTAGAGCTAAAGAAGTTTATTTTCAGAAAGACTTTCTGTTTGTGTACAAGAATTAACCCTTACTGTTGATAACTTATCAAGAGGCCGAGAAACTTGTAAAAGATGGAAATGAATGTTACCTTGCACACATTGTTGAAAACAAGGGAACTGTTCAGATTAATGATGTGCCAGTGGTAAATGAGTATCATGATGTTTTTCCTAATGAGTTGCCTGGAATAATACCGGATCGGGAATTTGAATTTACTGTTGACTTAGTTCCTGATGCTAAGCCTATTTCAAAACCCCCTTATCGAATGGCTCAAATTGAACTTTTAGAGTTGAAGGAGAAATTGCAAGATTTATTAGAGAAAGGTTTCATCCGACCTAGCACATCACCATGGGGTGATCCTGTTTTATTTATTAAAAAGAAAGATGGTTCTATGAGACTTTGCATTGATTATAGGGCCTTGAATAATATCACTGTTAAGAACAAATATCCTTTGCCTCATATCGATGATTTGTTTGATCAGCTCCAGGGAGCTTAGTATTTTTCAAAGATTGACTTGAGATCGGGGTATCATCAGCTGAAGGTAAAGGAGGCAGATATTCCAAAGACCGCGTTCCGTACAAGATATGGCCACTATGAATTTGTAGTAATGCCTTTTGGACTAACCAATGCACCTGCTGTATTCATGGACTTAATGAATAGAATTTTCCATGAGTTCTTCGATAAGTTTGTGGTGGTTTTTATTGATGATATTTTGGTGTTTTCTAAAAGTAAAGAAGAGCATGAAAGACATTTAAGGGTTATCTTGCAAACCTTAAAAGAAAAGAAAATATATGGAAAATTCAGCAAGTGTGAGTTTTGGTTGCATCAAATTTCTTTCCTTGGTCATATTGTTTCTAAAGATGGAATAACTGTTGATCCTGCAAAAAAAAAGTTGTGGAAGAATGGCCAAGACCCACAAATGTAACTGGGATTCGTAGTTTTCTTGTTTTGGAAGGCTATTACCGAAGGTTTGTTAGAAAATTTTCACGGTTATCTGGTCCAATGACTAAGCTAACTCGGAAGGGTGTTAAGTTTATCTGGACAAAAGAATGTGATGATTGTTTTCAGGAACTGAAAATAAGATTGGTGAATGCTCTAGTTTTGGCACTACCTTCCAGGAATGGTGAGTTTGTTATCTACATTGATGCTTCATTGAAAGGAATTGGTTGCGTCCTAATGCAGAATGATCAGGTAATTGATTATGCTTCACGAAAGTTGAAAACTCATGAGGTAAATTACCCTACACATGATTTGGAATTAGCTGCTGTTGTTTTTGCTTTAAAAATTTGGAGGTATCATTTGTATGGAGTAAAGTGTGAAATATATACTGATCACAAAAGTTTAAAGTATATATTCACTCAGAAAGAGTTAAACATGAGATAGAGGAGATGGCTGAAATTAATCAAGGATTATGATTGTACAATTCATTACCATCCGGGAAAAGAAAATAAAGTGGATGATGCTTTGAGTCGAAAAAGTAATGCTTCATTATCAATGTTGCGTTTGGAACGTGATCCTTTGGTTAAGGATTTGATGAACTTTGGCATAGAAGTTGTTGGTGCAGGAAGTTCTTCTATTTTGTTTCAGGTATCAGTGAGATCATCTCTATCAGATAGAATCAAGCAAGCACAGAAGCAAGACAGTGAGTTGCAGAAAAAGGTAGAGCTGGTTCAAAAAGGTAAGTTGCCTGAATTCAACATTGATAATGATTGTGTTTTGAGATTTGAGAAGAGATTGTGTGTGCCTTGTGATCCACAGTTGAAGAGAGAGTTGTTATGTGAAGCTCATAGTTCTCCGTTTTCAGTTCATCCTGGCATTACTAAGATGTATAGAGATCTGCGGGAGTATTACTGGTGGGATGGAATGAAAAGAGATATTGCTGATTTTTACTGTGAATCGTTTGACTTGTCAGCAGGTTAAAGTAGAGCGGCAGTTACTGAAAGGGATGCTTCAGCCTTTACCAGTGCTAGAGTGGAAATGGGAGAATATATCCATGGACTTTGTTGTGGGATTACCGAAGAAATCTCGAGGTAATAATGCAATCTGGGTTATTGTTGATCGCTTGACCAAATCTGCTCATTTCCTTGCTATATGAGATACTTTTTCCCTAGATAAACTTTTGCCGTTTGTATCTTAAAGAGATAGTTAGGTTACATGGAGTTCCCCTCTCCATTGTATCTGATCATGATCCCAGGTTCACTTCTATCTTTTGGAAAGGCCTTCAGAAGTCGTTGGGTACTGAATTAAATTTTAGTACAGCTTTTCATCCTCAATCAGATGGGCTGTCAGAATGAACAATTCAGACATCGGAGGATATGCTATGAGCTTGTTCAATGGATTATCAGGGAAGTTGGGACCAACATCTTTCTTTGGTTGAATTTTCATATAATAACAGTTTTCATTCCAGTATACAGATGGCACCATTTCAGGCATTATATGGGAAGCGGTGTCGAACTCCAGCTTTCTAGGATGAAGTGGGTGAAAGGAAGTTGATGGGACCAGAATTGGTAGAAGAGATGGCAGAAAAAGTTCAGATGATTCAGAAACACATGAGAACAGCTCAGAGTAGGAAGAACAGTTATGCAGACAATAAGAAGAATGGATCTAACATTTGAGGTAGGTGATCATGTTTTTCTCAAAGTCTCACCATGGAAAAGTGTGATGAGATTTGGTAAGAAAGTAAAGTTGAGTCCAAGGTTCATTAGACCATATGAAATTCTGGAGAGAGTTGGATCAGTTGCATACCGGGTGGATTTACCTCCGAGTTTATCTCAGGTACACAATGTTTTTCACGTTTCGATGTTGAGAAAGTATATGCCAGATTCGTCTCATGTTTTGAGTCCAGAGGTAGTTCCACTGGAAGAGAACCTATCTTATGAGGAACAAGCGGTCCAGATTCTTGACCACAGGGAGCAAGTGTTACGGAATAAGGTGATTAAGTAGGTAAAGTTTTTGTGGAAAAACCACATGATGGAAGAGGCAACATAGGAATCTGAAAATGCAATGAGGGATAAGTACAACCATTTATTTGATAAGTAAATAAATTGCGGAGACGCAATTTTCTAAAGGGGGGAAGGATGTAACATCCCAAGTAAGTAATGAATAATAGATATTTTTATCTATGTCTATTAATGAATTATATAGTGTTTTATAGGCTTAAAATGAAAATAAATCCAATCTTAAGCATGGAATACACTAATATTCTTAAAAGATTTCTTTACTGCCTTTTGATGGAAAACCCTTTTTAAATCAATATTTTGACAATTTTATAATATATATTTGTCAAAATAAACACATTCATTATGATTGGGACATTGAATTTTACATTCGATAAATTTTTGGTATTTTTCTGACAATGTTCATTTTTTAATGAATAGTGAAAAATACTGCATTTTACATCAAAACAGTTTTTTCATTTAATTTAATTATATGGATAGATTATATTTTTAATTGGTCTTAAAGTGTAATTTGAATATAATTTTACCATTTAATCCAATGGTGGTCATTAGGATTAATTTCACTTTGGAATTGGTCATAAACTAATGCCAAACTTTTCATAGATATTGTTTCAAAAAAACCCTCTATTTGTCATGACAATGGGAATTGATTATTAAACTAATAAATGTGACTTATATTTTTTGAATTTTGTAAAATAGACTTCATTTTTGAATTCAGAATATCAAATATATCTTAGGGTGAATTTTTGGTAATTTTCTGAAAAACTTCAATTTTTGATGAATAGTGAAACCACTAAGTGGTACTTATAAAAACTGATTTTTCCGTTTAAATGAAATTTTGCCATCATTGTGTTTTGAATTTCAAAAATCCGACATAAATGGTTGTCATTAAGAAGTAAAATGTGGTTCAATGGGATTAAAATAATTTTTTGGTGAATAGTAACTTATTAAGTTCTTAATCGCGATTAGTGGTAATTAGTGTAGTTTAAGGTAAAAATAATGTTTTAATAGAATGAGATGAGCTTGACACATGTCCTACCCTCATTGGATGTGTCATGGTCGACCAAGAAAAGCCATGGGTCAACTTGGGGACCCCATGGAGCCACTTTGGTTGGGAAATGACATAAATAACTTTTTATTTAATGTTAAAGTAAAAATGACACAAACATGAGTTATGTTACTAAAAAAATTTATATGGGGTTATACAAGTCAGATTTTTGACTATAAATAGTCCTTAGAAAGATAAAAAGATTTCCTACATCATATTATTTTTTTTATTATTTTTATACATTAAATAAATTAAATTATTTATGACATCATGATGATGCAGCGATGACCTCATTCTTTAACGATTTAAATAAAATGGAAAGTTAATGTAAAATCTAAAACCTACACATGGCCAAAACCAATTAGATGATTGGATTTCTAACCCTTATCACCGTATCCTATAATTATATCAATGTGGGAACATTTTAATCCGATACTCATTTTAAAATAAAGTAACTTATCTTTACTTTCCAGGAGTGCCCCTCCTCTCCTCTTATAAAAAGCCCCCACCTCTACCTCATTTCAAACACTCCTCAAGCCTTTGGCTCGGCCATACCCTGCCCATTTACTCTCTCCACATCCCTCTCCTAATCCTAGAGGATTCCCTTTGGACATAATCCTTTCAAAGGAAGCCTTTAGGCTCAAATCAAAAGGAGTTAAACTTTTAAAGGTAATTCATTCTCTCATGTTCATTTGTTTTATTTTGCTTCTCCAACCCCCTAAACTCTTTTTATTTACTTCTTTTGTAACAAAAACAGTATATTAAATATACTAGGATGTTGTTATAAGATTTATTATAGCTACACTCTCACACAACTACATCAAATGGTTTAAGAACATACGGTTTCTGTGGATGGCGAAATTCTACCTCCCGAAACGATGATTGATCAATACTCATTTAACACCTTCAAAGGTGGCCATTATGATGTCACTATTTTTATATATGATATATAATATGTTTATTCTTTCCTTAAGCTTCTGTATTTTTCATTTATGGCATACCATTATTGTTTCCATTATGGGTAAACACGATATCTTCATTTTAGGAAGTGCGGACTACCGCCCCCTGAAAGTGATTTGATTCGTTAATACCATATGTGGGATGTGTAAAGGATAATGTTAATGATATTATATATGTTATTATACTGGAATTATAATATACTCTTATATAATTATGATTCCATTCCAGAAAATACGAAATAGAAATGGAAGTAGCGTTTATGCGTACGTACGGCTTACCGTCTCCATGAACGGTGCATTTCATTTCTTACCTCTAAATGTGATGTAATATTGTAAATACATGTATATGATGAATATATATGATATATATGTTATCCAAATAATTAATATCATTCTGGATGTAACGAACCTTTGACCAAATTAACAACATGTAAGTGTAAGAAGTCTATTTTTGACTTAAGAACCAAATACCGACAAAATGAACATTATTAACTTAAATGATTAAATTATGTTCATAACATGGTATAAAAGGAATAATGAACTTAAAAAATGTTCTTAAGCAAGTAGATATTAACTCAAGTTTATTATTCAGGATATTAATGAACGGTCGGGTCAAGTCGGATACGAGGTATGGGACTTCGTCTCAATCTCCTTTCATTGAGGCATATTTTGTTTTATACACAACCTTATTTTATACGGTGTATAAACCCCTTTGACTTTTAAGTTTATCCAAAAGGAATCTTTTTTATACGAAGCATTTTACTAAACGACAAAAGGGAATGTTTTTTTCATACGTATGCGGCGACAACGACTTCTCCGCCGCCGTGACCATTATTTGAGTTTCGGCTTCCTCTACAAGCCATACCTTTTTTTTAAAAGAAAAAAATAAATACCATGTTTTAATTTTATTTTATTTTGGTATTGATAATGGTTTTCATAATGATTTTATATCAATGTGTTGTATTGATATCTTGTGATTGAAAGGTGGAAATGTTATGTTTCCTTTATGCATGTTTTATGTGATACGATTATGTTGAGGTTCTTGGGCATTATTATAAAGACGGGTGGTTCCGTTATAAACTAAGGGCGGGTGAGCCCGATATAGCTCTCCAATGCATTGGGTAACGCGAATGAGTGAAACATTATGGTTTCTCCGAAGAGATTTAGGGAATATACTGTGATGGGTATTCCAAACGTAACCAAGAGGGTTACTCCCTACGTAAGGATGTTATGAATGCCTCAAGTTACCTTTATGTCTTATGATTTATATGATTTATTCATGATTTGATGAGGTATGTTAAAGTACTTATGTTTTATGGGTAAAGTATGATCTCATCCTTATGTATATATGTACCCATGTTTCCTTTCCATATTTTTATATCCCTTACTGATCTTTTTATGTTCATCCCATGTTTTTTTTGAAATGTTTTTCACAGGTCAAGGGAAAGGTACATGATATGATGATAGTGTCAAGGAAGTGTCAAGAAACAATCCACGTTTATTTTAAATATGTTTCCATTGATGGGAATGAAGAATACTATCTTTATGTAACCACTTTGTTTATATGTGGAATGTAATGCAGGTTTTATGATCTAATTCTCTAAAACTCTAAACCCGAAAAGATCCTCAATGTGTAATCTTGTAATAACTCAAGATTAAGTAAGGTTTAAGGCTGGGGCCTTATATTATCAACCACCATGACAAAAGATGAAAGGAATACACGAATAATCATCAATCAAATCTAAGGCCTTAGAACCTTCTAAAACCATCAATCCTTGATGTAGTCATTAGTAAAAATCAATGGAGAGATATGAACTAAATCAAAAAAAATGAGGAGAATACTCTATCAATTAATGTTATCGTTGATCTAGAGGTAGAAATTGTTGAGCCTTCTCCACTAGAAACATCTCATGATATAATTTTCAATTTAATTCCTTCTTCAAATTTGTATTAGTGAAATCATCGTGTAGTTTATCTTACATGATAGAATCCCACCATTTCCTTCTAGGACATTTAAGATTATAAGTGGAAAAACCATCCTTATATTCCTAGAGAGTCTTCAAATAGTGGAAAATCCTCTGAACTCTTTCAATCCATTCTTCAGGTTCTTAGGTTCCTTTGTCACCATATAATATTGGTAGATTTTGTTAAGTAAATTCAAAATCATTTTCAACTATCCATTCTCGGTTTTCACTGCCCACTTGACCTAAGGATTGATTTTTCGAAATTATATTTTCTACTAAAGTAGGGATGATTGGAGGGTTTTCCTATGGAACTTTCCCTGTAGGTCATTCCTTTTGATTCAAAGAGGTCCTTTTTAGTGGTATTATCTATTAAATATAATAGATAACACGAGATCAACTTAGGAATACATCAATGAGTCAAAATAAAAACTTTAATAATCCATATCATAGACATAAAAAATAAATAAAAAATAGGACATGGTTTATACAAATAAACCAAAAAAACAAGCATAAGAATTGATGAAAAATCCCTGACTACCCATGGAAACATCAGGTCAGATTTGAAAGTGAGCTAGCTAAAAACCCTTCAACACTTGCCACCCAAGTTATGATGTTATTAACTCTTTTATACCAACTAAACAAAGGAAAAGACCTGATTTATTTGATATCATTTTGTAATTAATCAACTTGAGTTAACTTGACATGTCACCCAATTTGTCCTCCATAAGTTTTGAAGTGCATTCCTAATTTCCATGGTCCAGCAACAATAATCTGGTTATCAAAACACATAACCATGGGAATGATTTCACCCTAATAACATGACACCCCATTCCTCATGTACAAAAACACAAAGATAAATAATCAGAGTACATCATAAAAGAATACGTTCATAACCATGATACATAAAAAAACAATTACATTAGTCCAAACATAGAAACATAACAATTCTATGTCCATAATCAGGTCTCTATGTGACTATTCATCGCTAATATCTCAAAGCACCATGAATGCGTTGGAAAATAAGAGAATTCATCTAGACACATGAAACCCCTCCTTTTAACAATATCCTACAAAACTAACTATGCATATACACTGAGGCATATGCTGAATGTAAGGAAAATGTGTAGTATTATTCCACTATGAATTTATATAATGTTTTCACCATGGAACTATTAGTTCTATCTTTAAAATAATAGAATATTCCTAAAGTACTTTTATTTGAGAACTTTTTCCTAAAAAAATCCATTAGTTTCCTTAAAAACGCGTCATGTTCAAATCCACAAGAATGTGAAAATAAGAATGACTAACAAAAAAGTTTCCTAGGACAAATGAACCACTGAGGGGGGGGGGGTGAATTAGTGTGTTTTTTATGAATTATATTTCTTTCAAATTAATTTTCTCAAACTTCTTAATGTTCTTGATCCACTTTATATTATATCTCAATATAAAATAGTGCATAGTTGTAATAATATAGAGACAAACAAAAAAAATTACATTGTTTGACATAAAATCATAATCATTATAATGTTGTTTAGACCCCCCATCACAGATTATTCACTATCAAACTAGTTCTTACATCAATAAAAAATCACAGTCTGATCAATACAGAGTCCCATTATGTTTCTCCACTTCCAACACCAACTAAAAATATTATTCACTTTGTTAGTAGTGATATGAAACTAGAAATATCATTATACTTATAGATAATAGTATTATAACAAGATCCTATAATATCAGGTTTGATCATGTATAATTCTTCGAGGTCTTCAAGAGATAAATGAAATAGGTATATTTCCCTTGAAACTCTTTTCAGATCTTGAATGATATGATTTACTCAATATTTAAAAATATAGGTGTATCTCCTTTAGAAACTATTTTCTTTAGTTATATTTATTTATTTGATACTTCAGTGTAGTGGGTTATCTCATATTATCTTTCCAAATGAACAAGATTTCTATATAGTGTTTAAAAACTTTTTCACCTCATTTTAATTTTTTAATTAAATCCCAAATTATCTCCTCATTTATTCTAGACTGAATTCCATATTAAATTTTACATATTAATTCATCATTTAAATACTTGGTAGGCTCAGTTTTTCTTCTCCTTCTTCACATATAGTACAATAACCAAATACCATGGCTCATAATTTTCCATATAAATCATGATCATGTGTAGTGATATTATTCATTGAAATCAAGGTATAATTCCACCATAAAAAATATTCATTAACTCTTTATTATTATTCATATTATTTCAATATTAATAACCCATAATAATACCTTATTTATTCAATGTGAAATATTCTAAAAAATCATTCCATAATTATTCAAATTAAATAACCATGGAATTTGGGCATTCTACTATATTATTCAAGAAGTTAATTAATAATCATGTTCTTATTATTCTTTCAACTCATGAAATCAATATTTCTTAAAATTATTCATAACATTCATGCATTGAAACTATATCATGAATACATTTTTTATGCATATTTTACATTGATTCTTAAATTACCACAAGAAATGTGTATTTCTTCTTTATTCATGCATAAAACACATACCCATATTATGCATGATTTTTATGCTACAATTCTGAATGAGGCTTGAGATCCTTAATTCATGCAAGATAATGTGAATTAATTCAACACATTATTCAATATTCGTGACTCATATATGTATTAATATCATTGAAAATACCTCACTTGCATGAACTAAAGCATCTGTAAAATACAAAAAGAAATCAGGATAAACCAAAACATCACTTCCTTCTATTTTGGGTTGATCTACATTAATACAAGTGAAACTGAATGCATCTAAAGTTTTATTGAACATACATTATGAATTTATCTATCTATAAATTTATTCTATGTCTTAGCTAAAATTAAGGAGATGCCATGTCTATTTGAGTTCCTCATATTCATTCATGATAATATCCACAAGGTTAGATTTAGTCTTGTCTTAATCTCAGGAGGATGATGTCTTTGATCATGGAAGTGGAATTATTCATTTTATCATTTTATTTATATACATTAAAGTGAAAATTCATGTATATTGCATTATTTTTGATTATCTATTTTTTATAGAATTCTTTATTTTTACATAACATCCTCTTCATGGTCAAGATTCATATAAATCATTGAAATGTAAGATCAAAACATGTACAATAAATCATCTCAAGATCATGCGGTTGAGTGAACTAAGTATGGTCGATCCAAATAAGGTATTGTTGATCTATAGCCACTGTGTAGTCACTTTGGGTGTTTGCATAAAGGTGATTGTTTTGGGCACAATCAATCCAAATCTATCGTATGTTTGATCCAAATAATTTCTAAGGTTAATCTAAGTATTTGTGTATATTTGATCCTTTTGGGAATGTTCGATCCATTACAGGTCCCGCAGTTGATCCTTAACACATGGTTGATCCAATATCATCTTGTGGTCGATCGAAAAAATTTCATTGTGATCATGAAAAAGCTGTATACATAATGTAGTTCATCACCCTAATGTAAATGATATTTGGTTTGACCCTTACATTGGCTCATGATTTTCTCACTACCTTTACATTGACTCAATGTAACCTTACAAGGACTCATGATTTTATCACTAGTTTTAAATATCCTCAATGTACCCTTTTGTAGGAAATGACCAACCTTTACACAACTAGATAATTTTTGTCAAAATCATATAGGGCCTTCCAAAACACATCAAGATCAATCCCAAATCCTTCCAACTTTAATCACTTGAATAATATAAGGTTACTTCATCCAATAAAACCTATCATGTATTACTTTGAAGATAATCACAAAAATAATCATATATATATATGGATAATTTCTCAATTATATCATCCAATTCCATTAAATTAATGTATAATAATTCCTTAAGAATCACCACTTCATCTAAAATCACCAATACATATTATATCATTAGAAACAAAGGCAACACGTAAGCTCAAACATTTTCCAATTTATATTTTTTTATCAAAATATATTACCATTTTCAAAGTAATTATGTATGCTCTAAGTTTTTCCCACTTAAGGACAATAAAATTCAAATGGTAATGTAAGTAATTTATCATATATTATTATAACTTTCAAGGAATTCAATATTCTCTTCCACTTTTTTAGAGAGAAGTATGTTACCATATAGTTCTCTTATAAAAGTGACTTTAGTTTTCCTACTCTAAGTATACATGAGCTAAACGAGTATATAAAACATGAGAGATACAAAAAATGTTTTCTTAAATGTATATAAACTAATACAAATGTGATATAATTCTTAGAATTTAATAATTATCAAATAGGGGATATATAAAAATAGATTCTTTAAAAAACATGTAACTTGAACACATCTCAACAAACCATCAAAATGGTTTATGAATATGTCATGTAACTCCACTATTTTATCATCTTTTCAAAAACCAAAACTCCTATTAAATTATTATAATTATATAATTAAAATTGGGGTAGAAAGTGTTATTATAATACCTAATAAATATAGTTCTGAATTCCACCTAGAATTTCAAAATTCACTTGAATTTTATAATGATAGATTATTATAAAAAGTTTTCCCCTTAAGGGATGCACTCATTTTATTCCATTTTCTTGAAAGTCAGTGATAGCCTCAAACTTTTCCTTTAATTCTTTTATTGTTAGCTCCAAACAAATAACATAATCAGGAATATAGAGGGAGCTCTAGGTTTCTCATAAATAACATTCAAACAGATAAATTCCTCTCAATCTAGACCATTATTTTCTTTCAATACCAGTCTAGGTAGATTTACTTGGTCTCTTATTTATATTTTGAGTATCATATGATTGATTGTATTCTTTTATCCATTGAAATTATTTTTTTCTAGGAATAAATTCTTCCATATTAGTCTTTTGGATATTAAAGTCTTCAATTATAGATAACATCTCATTAACTTTCACATCACCTTATGAAACCAATTTCTTCCCTTAACCCTTAGAATGTTTTATTATATTATTTTAATTATTTATCCAATTTAAATCGTTTTGTTCAAACAATTGGGAACTCTTTCCTAACATTCTCAGTCTTATCAAAATATTCATTTGACATGCCATTGGTTTTATTTTAAAACCTATTCCCTTTCACAATATAGGGAAATTATCCTTCCAACATTATCATGCATACCTCATCCGTGTGACCTTCCAAATATCATCCATGAGAAATGTCTTTCAGAATATGATTTTTTTATGTAGATAAATATAGTGAAGATCAAGTCACAATTTATTTTATCTGATATTTTGTTATTAGATTGTCATTGAAACTCAACTAGGTTATTTCCTATTTTCATGTAAAGGCATATTAAACTAGAAATAATAGACATTATGTCCATGCTTACCACAACACCATAAAAAACTGTGAAAATTTATTCTTTAAATTTGTTCTAGATAAATCTATATTTTTTTATTTTCATATTAAAAACCTTTCCTCATTTTATTGGAGGGTTGTAGCCTCTTTAGAATATTACTCCCTCCCTTTGATATAGAATATTTCATTATAATTATCTTAGAATAACCTTTTATAGGATTATTTATTTAACCTACATTATTATTTATAAAAGATCAATATTAAAAATTAAAAGTACTATATTTTACTTGATTGTTGGAACCCTTTATCTCCAAAGCTTTAGGAGATTCAAAACTAAATTATATTGATTTATTTAAGCCTTATTTGAATTTTTTCAACTCATTTTGAAATATGAAACATATAAATTGAAGTTTAAACAACTCCACTTATTTTTATTTAATTTTCATTGCACAATCACTTACCATATTTTAAATCTCAACAAACAATAATTTATATTATTTGATCTCATAAAAATAGGCTGCTTCCATCCTTCTTATCTCTCCCTTCATAGAAGCCAATATTTTATTTTCTTTATCAAGCTACTAATTTTCTTTCTTGATGAAACATATGTATCCCATATATAATTATAATTTGCCTTTAAGATCCCACTCATGTTATATAATTTATTCTATATAATCACTTCTACTTGATGAATCAGATCCACTCTTTACATGATAAAATAATCCAACTTCATTATTCGAAGAAGAACTTGATGATGAATCTTTATTTTACTTTGTCATTAAATTCTTATTATTTTTGATGAGGTGGTTCTTCTTCATAACTTATTTATATTTTCAAGGTCTCTAATAATATGTATGTAATTATGATTATTTAACCTTTTTCATTGAATAATTTTGGAAAAATTAATAGAGTCACCACAACTACAACAATTTAGTGGTTTCTTACTATTTTTATTCCAATTTACATTTATAAATCATTTTGATAAAAGTATAAAAAATTGATTGAATTTACCTTCATCCTTAACACTATAAAAATAACATGATTTATTAATATCTTCTTCTTTATCTTTCCTTTTTCTTATTTCTTTAAAAGATATTTTAAAATTTTCATTTTTCATGAAATTTAAAATTTTCCTCATCTCATAAGCTATACTATTGTTTAATTGTTCCTCAGGATACAAATTATATATTACTTCCAGAGTTGAAGTTTTTGAATAAAAAATATATGGAAAATTCTTCATAAAACTTTTGTATATGATAGAGTCATCCAAATACTCAATAAATCCCGAAATGTTGCGGAATATCTTATTTACTATGGTGAAATAGTTATTAATATTTTCATGATCATTCATTTTATATCCTCCAATAGACTCCTCTAAACCTATATTTTGAATTCCTTGAATTTTACATTACCTACATACCTTATTATAAGTTTTTACCATATCTCCTTGACTACCCAAATAACTATGATCTTTGTGCATACCATCTTTGATAGAGACATCAAGATGAAATTTTGATCATTTCCATCTAACTCCATATTTCTCTAATCATCTTGTGTCATATCAGAATCATCCATAGTGAGTTGAAAACTCAATGTTCAACTAATTGATAAGAGGTAGGGTAATATCTTATTACTAAAACCATGATAATTATTCCCCTCAAATGTGGGAACACATAAACTATTTACTGATATAATATTATATATTTCTTATAATTAGTTTTGGATATTTTAAGGTGACTTTCCTTCAATACCAAATGGGGCACCCATGTTTGGAGGAACCACTAGGGGGGATTAGTTTTTTCTTTTTATGAAATATATTTTATTTAACGTTAAAACTCTCAAAATTTTCAAGGTTATAAATCCACAGAATATTATATCTAAATATCACCTCATGTGAAGTTATAATAAAATATATAGAAACATTAAATATTCAAAAGCATTGTAATAAAATCCTACTCCTTGATGTGTTTGTTAGACCCTCCAATATGGACTCCTCAAAATAATACATGTGATTATATCCACAACTAATCCTAGTATGATTAACACAGAGGCCCACTTTGTTCCTCAACTTCTAGAACCAATTGAAATAATTCTCCCCTTATTATGGGTTGATTCAAAAATAGAAAGATCCTTAACCTTCTGGATGGTATTCTTCCTCCATGAGCCTAAAAGATCATATTTTCTCATGTAAGGTTCTTCAAGGCCTCCAACTACGACATCCAAATAGTTTATTATCCTTGAAACTCTTCTTAGATATTGAATGATCCTATTATCTCAATCTTGTAATATCTAGGTATGTCTCTTTAAGGTATTTCTAGATTCTACTATCTTTTTGTATTCGATACTTTTGTATATTGGGTTATCTTAGATTATATTTGAATTTTCACAATGTTCTCAACAATATTAAACATCATTATCACCTTAATTTAATTTTCTAATTGATAAGACACATTTTTTTGATTATTTTGTAAATAATATCTAATATACTTTCCCCACATTGAGAATTATTTGAATATTTAATATAAATATATGTTTTTAGATTTAAATTGAAAATTACATGAAATTTTTAGTTTTATACTTTTAATTTTACCTTAGAAATTTTTCAATAACATTATCTATTTATCAAATTTTGATTTTAAATTTTATGGTCGGTAGTTAAATCCGAAATTATATCTTCATTTATTTTGGTCATAATTTCATGTTAGATGTACAAGAAAAATTACTCATATAAATACCCAATAGAATCATGTCTTTTTTTACTACTTCTCATGGATTACCTTAATAAAATATTTATTGTCATAATTTTATACATAAATCACGATCCTATATCATGGTATTATTCATTGAAATCATAGAATATTTTCCTCAACAAAAATATTCATTAACTTCTTATTTTTATGGGTATTATTTCATGATTAATAACCCATAATAATAACTCAATAATTATATGATAATTATTTTCCAAATCCTTCCATAATTATTTAAATTAAATAACGAAGGAATTTAGGTATTCCCCTCTCTTCTTCACATATTTAAGGAATAGTTACATTCTTATTTTTACACTAACTTATAAAATTAATCATGAGTCAATTATTAATAACATTCATTAATAAAACTAGTATCATTCATTAATTTTTATATAGATTATGCAATGATTCTTAAATGCTTGGAAGTAGTGGGTATTTCTTATTTCTTCAAGCATAAAACACATACTCATAGTATGAATTATTTTTCATAAAAAAATTATAAAGTAGGAATGAGCTCCCTGATTCATGAAAGTCAGTGTGTATGAATGAAAAGAAGTATAAAATACCCATAGATCACCTATAAATAAATCTTATTTAAAATAATCTACATGCAGTAACTCAAGACTATGTAAAATACCCAAAGAACTCAGGATGAACCTTAACATGAATACATTTCATTTTTCATTTGATATATATTATTTAAAGTGTAACTATATGTATTCACAGTTATATCAAACATATATTATGCATTTATCAAGATTTTACATCATCTAAAGGCTTGCCTCAAATATAGGAAATGTTGTAGTAGTTTGAGTTCCTCACATTCATGTGTGATAGTGTTTGAAAGGTCGGATTCAAGATTGTCTTGATCTGAGGAGGATGATGGATTTTATCTTGGAATGTTTTTCTTTTATCATTCTATGAATATATATACAAGTAAAAATTCTTGTATATCACATTATTTTACATGATCTATTTTTTATTGAGTTCTTCCTTTTTATAGAACCTCCTATTCATGATTGATTTTAGATAACTCATTTAAATGGAATCCCAAAGCACACACATTATAATCATATCAAGCTCATCCATTTGATAGTACTATATAAGATCGATATAAATAAGGTGAGGTCGATTCATATCCTTTTTCCAATAGTTTTATGTGTTTGCATGTAGGTGATTATTCTAGGCATGTTCAATCAAAATATGTCACACAGTCGATCCAATTAAGTCATGCAATTCATTCAAGTTCTTGTGTGCTTGAAATCCTTCTAGGAACGACTGATCCATTTTAGGTCGTGTGATAGATAATTAATTTTATGAGAGATCCAAGATAATAATGTATTCTAATGAACAAATTGTGTGGTGATCATACAATATCTTCATACATATGGTAGATCATCACCCTTACATAACTAATATTCAGTATAAACCATATGTAGGCTCATGATTTTCTTACTACCTTTAAGTATCCTTAATGTACCCTTATACAAGATTATGATTTTCTCACTACCTTTACATTTCCTCAATGTAACCTTATATAGACTCGTGATTTTATCACAACCTTTACAAATCCTCAATATAATATAACATAGGTAATGAACCACCTTTAGGCATCTAGCTAATTTATCTTAAAATCATATAGGGAATTTTCAAACACCTCATGCTCAATCCCAAGGTCTTATAACATTAATCACATGAAGAAGATAAGGTTCCTTTATCCACTAACACATTTATATTTTTTTAAGAACAACACAAAAGTCCTCAGATATACAAAGATAATTGCTTAAGCATGACATCTGACACCATTAAAGGAATCCATACCAAATATTAAAGCATAACCACTTCATATTCACTAAACAAAACCAAAATACAACTCTTAGTCTCAAAAAACTACATAGTGGGTAGTAGTTAAATGTTTCCATATCTCAAAAGATAAATATGTGAGCAATTAGATCATAAAAAATACCATTAAGAATAAAACCAAGAAAAAATGGGGATCTAGCCTATGTGAATACATAACTAAGATATGAAAGGAACACTAGCTTATAATAAACATAAATCCCAGGATAAAAATACCTTCCATAGTCTATCAGGATCACCACCAAAACCCAAAGTGGTTCCATACTCACAAAGGTTATATTTCCATAACCCAACACATCTAAGGTTCCCATGTGCTATGTTTTTGAAAATCATTCATGTAAAATGTGCTAACCATTTAATAAACTATTTTCCATAGGAAAATTATTATTTCATCTATTCTTGACAAACAATTTTAGAGTCTAAACCATAATTGATTCATTTAATTGAACACATGATGTCAATAAAAACAATTTTCAATAAAAATACATTTCAAAACCATTTTCCATTCTGAAAAAACTAATTTACACAAATTATCCATAAAAAATATAAAATAAACCATTTTCATAATGAAAACCAATAGAAATAATAAAAAAAAGTATTCCATGAGAAAGAACCATTGTATAGAGACAAATACCTCCCAAATGAAGGAAACTTAGTCACATTTGAAAATGGTGATTGTAAATGAATAATATAAGATCCCATTGAGCCTAGATAAATGAGGACAATCCTGAGAAGGAAGGAAACACCCTATGTCACCACTAAAATATGGAGTAATTATTCTTAAAAACAAATGTATTAGGAAACATAGTAATTTTTTGTGGGAAAATGACTTAATAGATGGAAAATGAGTTTAAAATGCATTAAAAATCACCTAATAATGATCACACAATTATTCATTAAGAGGTATAACTTCTCCCCAAGAATATCATCAAATGAATATTATATCTCAAATTCTGACATAACTATTACTACATCCTGGTATTTCCCACAACGACGTGGTGACATCGATCACACAAATCTCAGTCAACTCAATATGATGACCCTATACAAAGTGGTGAAAAACCCATGATTGTTTTAGACCAACCACACCCTCCAACATAACGTGGTGGTGTCTATTATGGTTGTGGTACATGGAGAGACCCCAATATACCATGCCCAAGAGCACTCCCCACCATTAGTATATTGTCCCTATCCATTTAACATTAGCTATTCCTAGGATCAACATGGCTTGGAACATGGATTGGTCTTGCGCATGGTTTAAAAAAAAGTGAAACCCCCATTTTTAATCTATCATGAACCACAAAAACTTCCCGATCCAAAATTTAACCAACTTAAGGCTCAAAATAAAACATACCTATGACCTAGAGGGTGGTATACTGTTTATATTTCTAGACGAGGCATAAGCCTCTAGGATGGTAGGTAGTTAGAGCCCAAATCCCTCACTTAGGGATACTTTACTTAAGAGAGAAATCAATTCATCATAACTTTTAAAAAAAACTATTCATAAAAGAGATTCAATAACTAAATTAAAATTCATAACATCAATTAGAAACCAAGGGAAAGGTAAATGAAAAACAAAATCCATATTTATACATATAATGTAATAAAAGGTTCTATTTCCTAGAAGAAGTTTAATATTTAAACTAAATTATATATGATCATAATATAAATGGTTTATATATATGAATAAAAAAGTAATAAAACTTAAATAAGTTAATAATTAAAATATTTGAACATGATATAACCATTAATGAATAATTAATAAATAAAATCTAACTATAAAATTTTTAAAATCATAGACTTATATTAGGGAATTACAAAACTTTGAATATAAACACTTTATATTTACTTTAAATATGAAAACTTTAACATTATTAATTATAAAAAATATTAAATATAAGATTTTGTCTTGAATTATAAAAAATTTATAATCCAATTTCTATTATATAAATAATTTACTGGATCTGCTTATCAAATATCTAATGATTACTTAATCTTTGATCACATAAATTTTCAAAACTTTTTTGATGTGGTTTAACTATTATCGAAAATAAAGCCCTTTAATTTGATTAATTAAAATTTAGTAATTATGGAAAATTCATAAATTTAATATAATCATGTTTATATTTTAGCCTTATTTATATAATTTTATAAACACCCTATAAATTAATCTTTTGGTTGAAAAATAAACCCTTCTATTTTTATATCATAATATATGCCATATAATCTATTAAAAATTTATTTTAAATATCAACTCTTAATTTTTAAGGAATGTTTAATAATAAATGTTTTATAAACATTTATTAATTAATTATAAACACTTTATAACTAATTAGTCAATAAAAACATTATTAATTAATAAATATCCCCAAAATTACATTTTACTATAATTTATAAAAAAAATATAAAATATAAGAAAACTTAATAAAATATAATGCAAAAGGGGTGGGTTTCATAGAGGTTAATTAATTTACCTTTATGCAGGGAACCTTAATAAAGGTAACATTGAAGTTACCATTACAAAATCTAGCTACATAAAGGTAATGCATTAGTTACTTCTACACATCCCGACTATGAAAAGGTAACATATCCCATAACTTTATCCTACCCTATTTCATAATGGTAAACACTTCACTTTCCTTTTTATAGCTCAGTTATGTAAAGGTTTCATGTTCATTATCTTCACTTAGCCTAATTGTGTAAAGGTAATTTATCAGTTACCTTTACACACCTCATATGTGTAAATGCAACACTTCAATTACCTTTATATAGCCATACTATATAAAGGTAAACCATTTTAATATAGAATTTTCAGAATATAGAAATATAGATCTCTTGTAAATATTTTTTTTTTCATTTTAAGAATTATTTCACAAATCTAAACACATGGTATTTATTTGATACCACTGAAGGGATTTTTAGGTTTTAATTACAATTGTTTGAACAATCATAATAGATTAAATCCCTTTCCCAAGGATCTACATGCAAGAAATACAAACCCTAGGAAAACTATAAATGAAGAACACTATAAATGGAATAATTTTCACCAAAAAAGCTACTACAATGGACTTGATCATTGTTCAATTAATTTTATGAATATCACAAAATTGGGATCCAAAGGATGTCCCACCTCCAAAGGTATCCATAGGTTTCACTAGAATCATTTTCATTACAAATGAAATACTCTCTCACACATAGTGTGCTAACACCTTAGTGGGAAGAGGATGAATAAGTAGATAGATTCATGTTATATAGAATTCATACAAATCTTCAATAAAGTAAGATCACACACACACACACATGTAAACTGACATCACATGGTAGCTACTTTATAAATCCATTAGGACACTCTTAATGTGTAATAATATTTAATCACGTGTTTATAAGGTATGAGTAAATTCTATAACCAGTCCATGCATAACATACATGAATGCCAAAACCTTCTCATACATTTCATTTTATGAAAATTATTCTTTAAGGATAGACTACTTGGATGAGTTTTTCCACCAAATTCATAAAAACTAGTAGCATGGTTATTCCATTAACATGATACAACTATGAATCATATGAAGGCTATGGATTTATGGCATAAATTTCATTCGAGGTTCATAATATTTTCTATATGATACAATATAATGTGAAATTACACCATGTATAAACTTATTTTGTTCTAGTGGTCGATTCAAGGTGATATTCCATAATAAAATGACACATATGACATGTGTTTTACCATATAATAAGATATGATATATCTATATCTTATGGAATGATATATTTAAACCAAATTCATTTTATATTATTTGGTCATGGAATATTTTAAGAAGAAATATTGGATATTCTTCTGCTTCATTTTCCATATCATATTGTGTGATATATCAATATCATGATGCTATGATAATTAAAATATATGATTAGTATAATATCCTAGGATTCAATGGTATCTAAACATTAAGGTGTTAACATTTTAAATAATCTACCATGGAAGGCTGATAAAACACTATTTTGTTGAATATTTTATTGATAATAAATGATATAATTTCCTCACATTGTGTTTAATATGTTTATTTATAAAATATTTGGGATTTTATCATTCATTTGAAAATTTGGAGGAAATTCCAGTTTTACCCTTTATAGTGCACTGTAGTATTTCGAAGATAAATATTTTTATATTTATTATTTGAATTTGAAATTTTTTAACAGGGTTTATAACTTAATGTTCTACAACTTTCATTCAGGACACTAGAGCTAACAAGTTTATTTGGATGGAGTAAATGGGACATTAATCAAATGGTGGGATGGACTCGGCAGAATGGACATGGGTTATGTATTTGGGCCATATGTTATTCATCAGGGTTTGGATTGAGCCCCTATTTTGAGGAACGATCGGGGACATGATTTGGAACAAATCCTCCTTCTGGAAGGCCGCTCAATTCACGCTTTTTGGAGGTAAAATGGGAGGTTAATGTTGGAATAAAAAATATTTGGCCGAATTTCCACATTCACACTTGAAACCACTTGTAACCTCTCCTCTCCTCCCCTATATAAATTATAGTTTTTCTCATTTGGAGGGGTGGGGACGTGAATTGGGAAGTTGAGGGAAGAGGAGAAGTGGATCCACTCCAATTCTCCAACCACTTAAATAAGGGTAGCTCTTGAAGCAAGGATCCCTTCGACGAAGCTTTCTTCTTCTCCTTCATGTTGTAATGATTTTGTTTATGCAATAAACTTATTTTTTATTCTTCTATTTCTTCTCTTTTATTCCATTTTGTTTAAATTTCTTCTTCTCTTAATCTTCCTATTTGGTCTGGAATTCTGGAGTAGAAGCGTTATTGGGTTATACCCATTTTAAACCTTTGCACATGCAAAACGCTTCTACGATGATTACGCCACCCATGGAAGAGTAGTTCTTTTTAGTAATCGATCGACCTCTATCCTTTTTCATTCATTTATTTTGAATCAATAAGCTACTGTAATTCACATAATATGATCCATGAATTGTGTTTTTAAATTACAAGAAACTAAGCAAGTAATTGAACAATTAATACAAAACACGTGAGGTCGAGATTTTGTGTAAATTGTGAGAGCGTAATCTTAATCGGTAATATAAGACCACACGGGATAAATTTGTAGAGTTAAAATATAATCTCTAAACACAATTCATCCTCATTTATAGAATGGATATGTGATCTAATTAACCACTAACCATAATCTATACTTAGAACAACAATCAAAGTAGGGTGCTGCGATTGCGTGTTCTGAAGCTAGCCTGGGGTTTAAGTAATTTGATCTTTGTGGTTAAGTTAACTCTCGTAGGGTTCAAGGGATAAAAAATTAGGGGATCATAATTAAGTGGATATTGATTTAAATTATAATGATTAATAAGTGAATGAAGAGGTATAGTTAGATCGATTACTCCTTTTAAAATATATTTCTAAAAAAACATCTTCTTGTTGTGTCATTTTAATTGAAATTCATTTCAAAACTAAAAACAAAAAAATTATACAATCGTATTCCAGAAAACTTATTCTTGATTCATAAACTATAAAAAACCCCAATACTTTAAAGTAGTGTTTTTATTATATTATATTTCATTTTTTTAGAATACCTCTAATAAGTTGTTAAATTCACTTCCTCCTTTGAGAGACGACCTTGGTCAGCCACTCTGCTGCACATATGTACCCCAAAATCACACTAATCAATTGAGGGCACCCGCGATAGTGCTCTTTCAAAGGCTATAATTAATAGTAAAACTTTTCATAAGATAAAACACATGGTATTTTGATTGGATGAATGTTAAAACTATTGTAATCAATGGAATTTACTCACAATGTATAAGTAAATGCATGAACACTCAAGAAACATACTCAAGGTCTATGAAATGAAGTAGTAATTATGATATAGTGTGTTTCCAATCCTACCTAATAATTTTTCAATTCCCTCTTTCCTAGAATCATTCGTCTTCTTCGACCCTTATCATAAAAGATACTAGCATACCATTGAGTAAAGGAGAGTCCTACCTAAACATCAGTTAATTCATGTAAAGTCATGGATAAACTGTAGAGAAGGGAGTCCTTCTGCCTCTAAGATATATTCCTCAAAACATTGTAAAAAATTTAGTATCATGGGATATATTCTTATAAGGTTTATGTGTTATTAATTTTATGTTATACATGGTTTCAATTTTATACATGGTAGATCTTGGGTTTAGGTTTTTTTATTGTTTTCAATATATTTATTGAGTGTTAATTTATCCCTATAATACCATCAGCTCCATCATCACTAGATTTCACTAATTCTTCTTTACATTTATATAATACTTTAAGAAGGCTCATTGGTTTCACCCAAATTTACGCCATGGGTTGATATGGTCAGTTGCAACATAGGTAGGGTGTTGAATCCATAGGGACTGAATAAGTGAACCTAATACACTCAAAATTTGTTGATATATTTGTATATAAAGTGTATAAATCATTAGGGTGAGTTTATTTTAATAAAAAACACAAAAAATTTGAATGAAAACAATTTTTGAGAATGGTGATCCTCTCTCTCAGCGGATAATGCAGGCTCACTCTGCACCCTGGCCTGGATCATCTGGGTTCGGCGTAATGATGTTATTTTCCATCACGTGCATAATCCTCTTGAATTCTGGATTGAACGGACCACTTCATGGATTGAGGGCTGGAAACACCACAGTGGATAACACATGCCAGTTATTCCTCCCTCTTTTCCTCCTCGTTAGAACCCCCCAACGGCAGGAACTCTTAAGATCAACATGGACGCATCTATCCCCAAGGATGGACTTGTCTCCCTCGGTCTCCTGGCCCGAAATCATCTGGGGAAAATCATTACTGCAAAATATGAATCACATAATGTCTTTTGGGAACCTGCCGTAGCTGAGGCTAACGCTATCCTAGCAGGTATGATGCTAGCTATGGAACATGGATGTCTTGATATCAACATTGAGTCTGACTGCCTCACCGTGATCAATTCCATTAACCACAACGATGACGGACTCCAGTCATTTGGCCTCATCATCAAGATAATTCTCTTTCTCTTCCAATGCTTTTCATTCTGCACCTTCTCCTTTACCAAAAGGGAAGGAAACAATGCGGCCCATCAGTTGGCGGCATCAGGCCCCTTCAATGCCAACCAGCTCTTGCTGGACAATTTCCCTTCGTGGCTATGCATATTTACGTCTGATGATCTTCTTCATTAATGATATATGTCTTTTATCAAAAAAAGTATCTAATAAATAAGATAATTACCCCTAATTTAATCACTAATTTAATCTATTTATAATTATAATGATAACCACCTAGGAACTTAGAGGATCACTTTCATGATCACTCCACGACATATATTCATACTACCACAAAAATTATATAGTTTTTAAATTTAGGGAAGATGGTGGAGAAAATAAATGAATGAATTTAACAATCAAACAATATAACTAAATAAAGGGATAATAATTATAAATTAAAAACTAATAACTCCCTAAAATAAACCCATAAAAGGTTTATACTTCCAATAATGAAAATATCTCAATGGAATATGATAAGATGATTAATAAAAGTAGGATTAAAGAAGAGAAAAAAGGAAATAATGAGAACTCCACCATTTCTATGTGAATGGATTCCACCAGGAAATAAATTTATCAAAGTGTTAAATTATAATAAAATATGATAACAATAAGTTATTTTATTAAAAAACTATATTGATTCAAACAACCTACAATTGAATAACATAACTTTTGTTAACAATAAAAATGCATAACATTATAATTGAAATAAATCAAAATATGCCATAATACCTTCACTACCACAACCTTAAATAGGAATTTATGAAGCCTTAAGTGAATCCCTCAGTATTAGAATTCATCCCAATTAATTAATCTAGTCAAATGTGGGTGAATATTTTGGAAAATAGACTTTTCCATCTTTAAAAAAAAGCAGATCCAGGTTCTTCCTTGTTGTTGACATGAAAATATGACCTTGATGACAATATAATTTTATGAGCTCATAGCAGAGAAAAATATTTCCTATTATATTATTTAATTGTTGTAAATTTTTTCCCCAATTTTATCTTACAATTTTATTTTATGTTTTAAATTTTGGGATGAATTTTTTGGCCTTGAAATATGGCCAATATTTTATACTTTAATATAGGCCACATAGATCACATTTTAAATGATATAATTTTCCTTGTAAAAAGTTTAAAAAATGTTCCTTACGAAAAAATATATTTTCAAATATAATTATAGATAAAATTAAATTTATTTGTGGGATCTATATAATTTTTGTACCTAATTTATAATCTTTTTTTACCATAAATTTATTCATTAAAAACTCAATATGTCCATATTCATTTAGAAATCAACAATTAGTCTATAAACACAAAACCATCCCAAAAAAATCGATAAATAATACCCTGAAATTAAAAAATTAAATCATGAATAGAAAGGGTTTAACATGGTGATAATAAATTTGGAGTATATTAATACATTTAAACATGAATTGCACATATTATGATAACTTAAGTTTAAAATGTAAAATGAATAACCTAGTATTATATGAATAATAAAGCACATGAAAATTCATCAAAATGTAATTTAAATTAATAAATTTTAGTTGATAATAACACCCCAACATTATTTTTACTAGTCCCTAGTAAATTAAATATCACGAGGATCAAAATTCAATTCCACTATCCTGACATATTTTAACATAAAAGTTTACCTCACAAAAAGCAATAATGAAGCCCATAAAAATTGTATACAATAATCCAAGTACAAAATCATATCCCAATACTAAGAAAAATCCCATTCTTTTATTAAAATCTACTTCTACCTTTCATCTAATTTCAATTAAGCATGAATATGTGTTGTGCATCAGAAAATAAATGGGGTTTCATTTTCATTCTAGGGGGAAAATGGAAGTGTAAGGTGAAATTCAAATTTAAAACTTAATATGAGTGTCCATTTTTTATTTTATTTTTTAGATTTTTTTCACCATAATAGTGAAGAAAATTTAAATTTTGAGAAATAAAAAATGTGATTCACTATCCTAAAGTATTAAACAAATTACATTGTGTCAATTCTATGCTCTATAATAGATATATAAATCCTAAACATGGGAAATACAACTATGGAGTCACTATCCCCAAGTTTCAAACAACATGCATTAGGTTAAAACATTACTATATGCATTCATTTTATTATTATTATTTATTTTAAAAAATTTATATACTCAAATTAAACTCAAAAGTGATCTGAAATACCATTATATGAATAATAAATCCCACAAAATCAAATTCAAACTATACATCCCCAAGGATGTGTATTGTGACATTTTGATTAAATTGATAAAAATGTATATGGAGAAAAAACACATTGAAAAAAAATTATTACCAAAATTATTCTCATGAACTTAAATATGTTTGAAGATCATAATCAAGGAATTCTAAATCATTTGACATTCAGTTTCCTATTTCACAAAGTATATCCCCATATTCAAGTATAATTAAATTAAATTTTCTATTGAATCCAAATTATTTTCCTAAAATTATTATATTTCAACTCCCCCGAACATAGAATTTTATTTCACTCATTGTTGAATAAGGAGATAAGAGATATTTCATAATTGTGGATATTGTGAAGGAGAGAAGTTGAAGAATGATGTTTTAAATGAAATCATGAAAAAATCACTTGTTTTGAATATAAAGAAAATTCCATGAATAATTGATCATTAAAGATCTATTTCACTTAAATAATTTAATGAGAAAATGATAGAATGGTATTATAAGTGATAAGTCTTTCAAACTGTAGAACTCCTAAATCTTATACACAAATAATTTAAAACACCATAGAATCCATAAGGGTTTATACTAACTGAAAAAACAAAATCTTAAAAAAGATATGAAAAATACTGGTTACATCTCAAAAAGTGATTAATTTAAATTAATTAGCTCTGTAGGGATCCACCCAACTTACCAAATACTAGGTTTAAAGATATTTAATTTTATTTAATTTTTACACCTTCAATTAGATTAGGATTGAACATTTTTTATAATATGATTCATGTATAGTCTTTTATGTCCCAATGGGTGGAAAATCCAATGAATATAAAAACGGTTTATATAATTGCATCTTTACTCTTTTATAAGATATAAAGCTTTATTCCATATTGGATATATTTTAGAGAATAAGAAATTAAAATAAGAAGGTCCTGGTTATCTTTTATAAATGAATACTTGATAGTGGTTGGTAGAATGTTGAATTTGATCTTTGGTTGGTTGAAATTTCTGAACGTAAATTGGGAATTTGTATGAAACACGATTTCTATTTTCAATTTTTTTGAAAGAATTGGTTCCTTTATACAAGATTTTTCTGCCAAATTTTTTTCGTATTAGTGTTAGGGATTGGTATACACTTAGAGTTAATGTTTTTTACAAATGGTTCAGGGAATGGTGATCTTAAATAATCATCAATAGATTTTTATTTAATAGATTAAATCAAAGAAGAAAAATTTACCTTATGTGAATAAAGTAAACCAATATCCTCTTGAATTAACCATCCTTAAATAAATGCTTTATGTTCTTCAGGCTCACTTTTATCATTTACCAACCAATTAACCTTATCAACATGCTTATATTTCTAATATTCTAAAATGTGAACTTTATTATTACTATAATATTATAGATCCTATTATGGTTTATAAATCATTGTTTTAGGTTTACCATTGGTTGTTATACTCCATAAAAAAGTCACAACACTGATTTATTTAGGGGAGGTTTGTGTGTAGCATGATTCTTCCTTTATGTTTGAGGAAAGGATAGCCAGACTGGGCATGAGTTTTTTAACAATTTTAATTATTTGAAATTCCAATATTAATTATGAAACCTTATAATACTTTTTCTCTATTTTATTATAAAACTTCTCAAGTAATGGATATGGAATAGATTAGACACGGGTTGATCTAGTTGGCCTATCATAGTAAGAAATATTTCTTATTGAATGGATTGTTGGAATTTCATTAAAGAATGTTGGAATTGAGCTTGTTGATTTTAAAAGTGTTTATGAGTTGGAATGTTTTGGGGAGGGTAAGGACTTGTAACTTGTGGTTTACTTGGATGTTGATTATTCACAAAAAGAAATCCTATATGTTCACTGTACCTTGGATTGAAATTGTTTAGGTTCTAAGAATTTTTAAAATTTATATCATTAACAACCATAAATGGTCCTTATATAATCACTTTATTTATTAATGGAATCATTGAGAAATTATTTATTATACGTTCACGTATCCAAAAAATTGTAAAAATCATGATAATAAATTGAACATCTGGGTCTTTTCTAAGGTTTATTTATTTTAATATCCTATATATGGAGGTAAATTTATCCCAAAGGATTTCATCATCATTAAGAGTGTGAATATCACCAGATTTGGGTTGTTTATCAAAGTAGGGAGAGATTCTCTAGGTTTAGATTTGTTTTAAAATACCTTCTAGTAGAGTGAACTCAAATTTAAATTTGGGATTCACCTAAAAAAATTGGATCTAAATGTGGATGACCCCTAGGTACACTTGATTATCCTACCTAATTATTATCAACCCCAATTTAGTGGTTTGAATTTTCTTGGGTGTAAAATTGTAAGGACCCAAAGTTTTTTAGTTAACTTACACCATACGATCATCCCTTATTTAAGTGTTTTTGTGTTATGATTTTATTGGGTGAAGCCTATGGTAGATTTTGGTTAGTTTTAGGGAATTTTAGAGGCCTTTAAGGGGGTGCATTATTGATTTATAGTTAGGGAAAACTATGTGGTTCTCCCAATGAAAATGTGCATCTTATTTAGAGAAGGATATTGGGTGGCACATGGTTAGAGATAAGTGTGTTAATTTTACAAGAAAACCATATTGATCATCATAGTTTAAAAAATAATATTTTCCACATGGTTTTTAA
This sequence comes from Viscum album, assembly GCA_963277665.1. Lineage (NCBI taxonomy): Eukaryota > Viridiplantae > Streptophyta > Magnoliopsida > Santalales > Viscaceae > Viscum > Viscum album. Next base: position 394,249,330 of record OY728160.1, read on the forward strand.
AACTATGCCTCTGAACCCCACATGTAACTAGAATAGGAAAAAATCCTTGCATGACTGGTGAATAGTTTATAAAATCATGCGACTAATCCATGCATGATGTTTTAATTAATCCAAAAATTGTATTTTAAACCCAAAACCCCCATGATACCCCTCATTATTTATCCTACACCTAGGGTTCTAAGGACAAGGTACTACAATGGTGATAATTTATGGTTCTTCTAACTCACTACTCCAAATTCAGTGGATATAGAGTGTTGACTCATGGGGATCAATCTATTTGCGTTAATTGAGGTAATATCTATCCATTCCAAGACAAATTTTCTTTATTTATTTGTATTTGATCATATATCCAATCCATATTTGTTATATATTTTAATCTACACCTATATCTAATGGGGGATTAGTGATTGATTGATAGTTTAGTGTAGGATCCTGAGAATTGGTGGCCTCTCCTTGATCGATCATAGATCATTCATTGGAAACAAACCACTTTTGGTAAGTTTATGTGGATTACTCCTCTTGGAATAATATATTCCTTGAATCTAAATTATAGACACTATCAAATGATTTAATGGGTCATATGCTAGTGAATATTGTTGAATGGGTGTGATTCGGGTGTCATCCCTTAATGAATCATATATATTGTAATCAATACACTTAAGGTAGGAATTTCTTTCAATCTTGAGAGATTTTATATAGTTTTTATCATGATTTCATTGTGTTTATATGAAAATTATAGATACTTTTACATGATAGTTTTGTATTACATGTGTAGGGTATCCCATGATACCTTTTCTGTGTTATGTATTGTGTGTTCCTTGCTTTATTTCACCTTATATGTGGTTATTTCTTAACTAGTGGAATATTTGATATGCTATGATTATTAATTTCTATGTTATATCATTTTTAAGTACTATTTTATAGTTTGTGGATTTTTTTTGATATTTTGTTTATTTATAAGTTATCCCTTACATGTGTATTTGTGCATAGTTGGTGGAAACTATATTTCAGTGTTTATGATGAGAGGTTCTGATGACAGATTTAGTCATTCCCTTTGAGGGATAGAATGGATGACATGAATCTTTGGATGTGAAACTAGAAATAGGTTGGGTAGCACCAGATCTCGGAATCTGATTATCCCCGGTAAGGAAAATACAATACACTATTGGAGTAAGGTCTATAGTCTTACATAATGAGCCGATGGGGAATGTCTTTCATATGTGTAAATATCCATTGTTGAGAGCATTCCATGAATGTGAACCATATAATCATAATCATGGTTTATGGGAGAAACTTTCCCCTAAATGTGGGAATGTAGTTCTTATTTAAAGGTAGGATGTGTATTTTATTTAAAATAGGATGACGTTACATGACATGTATTATGTCATTTTATGGTAACTTATGAAATTATTCATACATGGAACTAAATCAGGTACAACCGGGGTTCTTAGTGGTCTAGTTGGTGTATAAACTCTCAATATATGATTTTTTGTATGACTTCATGTGAATTTTCCTTTCTATCATGCAATACACATCTATGTACATGTGAAATTGTGTTAATTATGCATTCATGGTGTTATAATAGGATTATACTCACAACTTTCATGGACATCTCAGTTTGTGTGCAAAATTCATGATCATGGATCCAATGAAGGAAAAGGGATCAGTGGTAGGTTGTTGAGGATCTTGGAGTTATGGGATGGATTTGGTTTTAGGTAAGAATCTAGATAGTTACTACAACATATTTTATTTATTTATTTTCAATTTTAATTCTTATACTTGTTGACCTACCACATTGGGGGTTTATTGGTTTGATATTGTATAACCTCTCATGACATCATTTATACTATCTTTTTTATATATTTTTCTATTATAATGTTTAGTTAAATTATGTATATGTTGTTTTATATTGGGGTATAGTTATTATTACCAAGGTAATAGTCTCACAATAATGTCTCTAAACCCTCATCTCTAGTCGATAGCCTCTTGTGCATGGGGAGGCATGCATGAGATTATGTGGAACATCAGATTAGATCTATTGATTCAGGTTGGGGTGTCACAAAATGGTATCAATGGCCTGAGGTTTCCTTTCAATTAATTTTTGTGTTATGGTAAAAAAAGATATACTATGTGGAACTTGGGTATGAGAGTTTCCATGTTCCTAGAAATATTATGTGTAACGAACCTCCTAGTTACCTTAAAGGGATTATTATTAAATTTTATGGGATTTGGGTGAGTTCATGCAACATGAATAGGAATGTTGGATAACATGCCATAAATATATCTATTGTTTAATTAATATTATTTATTTAATTAAATTACATTATTTGTGATATACTTTTGTAGGATATATCTATGATATAATTAGTTATTTGAACTTGTGAGATATGTTATGATTTATATACCAGATTGTGACTAATGTGTAGGTACAAAGGCCTAGGATAGAGACTTGGGTAGAACTATGAGGGTTATACATTTTGTGCGGGTATCTCCTAGGATATCACTTCCTATAAAAATACTATGTGAATACCTTATAACTATTTAATTTGTAATGATAAGTAAGTTATTATAAGTGTTCTAGGTGTTTGTTTGGAATTTCAAAAAATTCCACCTCATAGATTCTAGAATACTCCCACAAGGTAGGAACCTCTAGTTCCACCGCATGATGTATAAGTGAATTAACCTGATCATTCTCTCACACCCACTTTGGTGGTTTAGGTGGTAAACACAACCCATCTTGGAGTCTTATAGACTATTCCTTCTTAGGGTGGATGGGTGTAGTGGGAGATGGTTCACTATGCTTGATATTTCTATCTCCTGCATCCAGCATCCTTCCGGGTCACTGGTGGTTTCTAGGATATTGAGAAATAGATTTATATTATCAATTTAATCTTTAATGTTGTAGAGAATCAAAGGATGGTATGGTGAATCTTGAAACCTTTATGCTTTAAGGAACTTCTAAGAGATGGTGGGGTATTATTGGATTGACATGAAAGATTGAGGGTCTCACTTGGGAGGCCTTAAAAGAGAAGTTATCTGAGGTGTTATTTCCTGACACACTGAAGTCTGACCATACATATAAGTGTTTATGGAGATTTAGTGGGAGAATATATTGGTTTCTCCTTACTCTTCTTATTATATATAGTTTCTTTTTTACTACTCTTATGGATATAAATTATGAACATAAGTCTAGGAAGTTTGATATTGGCATTTTCTCTGAGTTTAGATGACAGGATAGGGGATTGACATGACTAAATTTGTAGAGGTGTTTCACATGGCCCTTTATTTTGAAAAGGGGCTAGAGGATGATACACTAGTTGGTTTTCTTCTAGTATATAATGATTTTATGACTAGACTTACCTATTATATAGTAAGTGATTCTTCTAATAGTATAAAGGGAAAGGCCGAGGAGGCACAAAAAAGTGGTGAGTAAGCATAGTATTGTATCCCCTATTATACTTCTTTTATGGGAGGAGGTTCAACTAGATGCTAAAATTGTAGATATAAGGGACACTTTACTAAATCATGGACAAATACACCAAGGGAATGTTTCTGATGTAGGAAGATAATTTCTATCCAAGGATTTTTTTCTAAGGTGTAATGTCCAAACATTATATGGTTATTCTAGGGTGTAAGCATGGGTCCTTAATATTAGACCTAGAAACCATAGGCCATAATTATTTAGACATGTTATACACAATAGAGGAAAGGTCATGCTGTGGAGTCAGGTAGGATGAATGTGATGGAGGAGGGTTCAGTCATCAGTAGATAGGTAACTTCTATAGCTAGAAGTATAGTATTGATGACCACAATGCTATCTACTAATATTTTTGAACAAAGGAGATCCCTATTATTTTATATCTTATCAAATCATTTAAGGAATATATTTTATAGTTAAGTTGTCTTCTAAGTTTATCTCACTTTAAATTACATTGGGAAATAAAGTATATTATCTCTTGTGATTTATTGAGTGCCCTATAATTGTTTTTGGATATAGAAATAAGTGGGACTTTATGATCTCACTGATGACTAGTTTCAATGTGATATTTGGAAAAGACCTTTTAAATAGTTAATAATCTCATATCAAATACTATCAGAGACATATATCTTTCACTACACCAGGATGAGAGAGGTTTATGTTAACTGGTGAGTGGGATGATAGAGCAGAAAGGATGGGACTGAACTTGAGCTAGTATAGAGCTATCATAGATTAAGTAAGAGGCCTGGATCTTAAAACAGAATCAAAAATGGCCCCCTCTATCTTGCCTCTAGTGGTGGATCGTTATTAGGATGTCTCCCCATATAAATTCGTAGGCCTTTATATAGATAAAGGAATTGAGTTTGAGATTTGATATTGTTCATGGGGAACAACTAATATCAATTACTCATTATCATATGGAACCCGATGAGTTAAGAATGTTGAAGTTTTAGTTAGAGGATTTGGATTCAAATAGATTTATCAAATTGAGAACATATCATTAGTGTGATCCTGTGTTGTTTTATAAGTAAGTGGACAATTTTCTATTTATATGTGTAGACTATAGGTATCTAAATTAGGTAAAAGTTAAGAAAATGTACCATTTACCAAGGATTGAAAATTCATTCAATCTGTTATGAGGATCCCAATGGTTTTACAAGATTTATGTTAATTCAGGTTACCATCAACTATAGGTTAGAGAGGAGGATATTCCTAAGAAAATTTTTAGGAGTAATTATGTACTATATGAGTATATTTTCAGGACTTTTGGGTTGAAAAATTAACCAATAGTGTTCATGGATCTCATGAACAAGTTTTTACATCCATTCCTTTACTAATTAATTATTTTATTCATATAAAATATCCTAATATATTCAAGGACTTCAGATATTCCAGTTAGGAACCTTGAGGTTTTGTTGAGAACACTTTAATAACGTTGAATTTATACCAAACTATTGAAGTGTAACTTTTGTATTTAAGAGTTTCATTTCCTCCTACATGTAATTTTCTAAGAAATAATTTTAATGCTCATGGAGAAAGTAGTGGTTGTGATGTCTTGGTCATATCCTAAGAATTTGTCTGAGATCATTAGTTTCTTTGGGTTGGGGTTGGGGGGGGGGGGGTACTACCAATCTATTATCAAGTAAATCACTTGTTTGGTAGTGATGATGATTGTGCTGAAAAAATAATGGGAGAAGTTTGAGTGGTGTGATTAGTGTGAAGATATCTCCTAGAGATATCCATTAGTCACTTATGGGTCATGTTAGATGAAAACCCATGAGAAAAAATACCCAATGCATGACTTTGATTTGGAAGCTATGGTCCATGATTTGAAGTGTTAGTGACATTATCTCTTTGGTGAGAGGTTTATCATATACAAAGATAATAAGACATTTTGATACATATTCTCTCATTAGGATATGAATTTGAGACGAAGTATTTGTGTGGAGTATTTGAAAAAAATTGAAATTGATATATCCTATGCTATGGGGAAAGAAAAATTCATTACAAATGATCTTAATTGGATAATTCTAGAGACATAGGAGTTGGGACAATGTCCTTCATAGGAGGAATAAAATCCAATGAGTTTGATATTTTAGTGGCTAGTGGATGTATCTAACGATCATGGGGTTATGAAATGTTATCTTTTCATAATCATATATCATTCATTATACCAGGTAGGGGCCATATAGGAGTCATATTCTGAGTGCTCAATGATGAGGTTTCACTTGTTGGGGAAAAATCAATCCCAATGTGGTCCTTAGATGACAATGATGATATGATCCGAATTCATGGGATGTTAGTAATTATAGATTTTGTAAGGGAGGATTTGATGCACAACTCTCATTTTTCAAAATGGGGTATACATCTAGTATTGATGAATATGTAACATGATATCTAAAGTCATTTTTGGTGTCCAGGTATAAAGAGGGACATCACTTGTTTTTATCAATATTCCTTACCCACAAGAGGTAAAATGATAAGCATTAGCGTGGTTTTACTCAGTCACTTATATTTCCTATGTGGAAGTAGTATGTTGTGATAATAGAATTCATAATGGGATTACCCAAGACCCTAATAAGTTGTGATGTTTTTTGGGTGATAGTTGATCATCTGATAAAATCAGATAATTTATTACTGATTTGAGAGACCCTTTCTCTTGATGAGTTGGACAATTTGTATTTATGGGATATTTTTCTCTTTCATAGATATCCTTTAAAAATTATATCAGACAAAGATAAATGATTCATATTTAATTTTTTTATGGGTTATAGAATGATTTGGGTACTTAGAAGAAATTGAGTAAAGTATATCTTCCGTAGATAGATAGAAAGTTAGAGAAGATGAACTAGATATTAGAGGATATAGTGCAGGATCAAATTTAATAATTTATTGAATCCCAGGATGATCAACTATCCTTTTTTGAGTTTTCATGAAATAATATCTTCCTTGATTCTATTCAGTAGTAAACTTTTGAGGATATTAATGTTCATCCATGTTTCTCACCGCTATGTTGGCATGAGATGGGCGAGGCATTAGTTGTAGGGTTGATCTTGGTACATGAGACCTTTGAGAGTGTACAACTGATATAGAAATGTTTAATCACTACTCACAATAGACAATTATCATATTATAACAAGAGTATGTGGCCTTTAGAGTTCATTATGGGTGACTGGGTATTCCTATGGGTGACTCCTTGCCTAGTACATTGATGATATAGAAGTAAGGGAATCCAACACCAAGATATGTCGAACCATTCAATATTACTCAGCTTTTCAGGACACTGGACTACCATTTATAACATTCTCCAAAGTATTGAGGCAAGAATGTTTTGTTCCATTTATCTTTGTTTTGGTGGTACATTCCCGACCCAACACATGTGATTGATTGTGAGGACAATGTGCTGGAGCCTGACACTTCGTTTAAGAAGTTCCCAATGTGAATAATAGATAATAGATAGATACTTTTTTTAGTAAATACGGTGAAATGTTTCATATTCCTATAGAAGTATGGATGTATCCAAGAAGATAATTGGGTGTAGAAATTTGATGTAAGAGCTCAATAGACTTATTTTTTTAAGAAGCAACTCTAGAGAAACTTATTGAAGATGATAAGTCCTTAAAGGGTATAATTGTAACAAATGAAAGTTTTTTAGGTACCTTACATTATAATTTAATCCATAATTTTTTTTGAGTTATTATTTTCTTAGGTGAAGTCTCAGGTTATTTTTGGTTTGTTTTAGAGGGTTTTAGAGGTCTTTAAGGGGGTGAACAATTGGAACACAGTTAGGTTAAACCATGTGGTTGTTCCCATGAAACTATGTGTCTTATTTGGAGAAGGATAGTGAGTGATGAATAGGTTGTGCATGGTTAGATCTAACTACAAGAATTTTACAACAAAGTATTATGTATAGGAAAAAGTTGAAAGGTGTGGTTGGTGCATGATTTTTCAAACTGTGTGACCAAACCATGTAGGTTCCTAAAGAGGTGGGAATCCTCACATGGTTGGATAAAAGTTTAGAAAAATATATGACCAAACCATATTCATAGTCTTAATTAATAAAAAATTTTATTTTAAGCCCAAATCCTCACCAACCCACTCATTATTTATCTTTCTCACTGATTTTTTGAACATAGGGACTCTGGTGGTGATTCTTGGCGGTTCTTCTCCCTCCTTGTTCCAAATTTGGTGGATCTAGAGTTTTTAATTGTGTATATCAATCCATTAGAATCAATTGAGGTAATATATATCCATTTTAAGACTAATTATCCTTATTTATCAAGATTTAATCATATATCCAAGCCATATTGGTTAGATATATGAATATCTACTCGAATCTAACAGTGGATTAATGCTAGATTAATATATCAATGTAGGATCATGATAATTGTTGGCATCTACCTAATCAATATTAGATATTCCATTGTAAATAAACCTATTTTGGTATTCTGGTGTGGATTACACCTATTGGCATGTTATATTTCTTGAATATTAATTCTTGATACTCTATTATTATGGAATTGGTCTTTTTCTAGTGATCTTTGGTGCATGTGTGTGATCCGAGTGTCATACCTGGATGAATATTGAAAACTAGCATCAACACACTAAAGGTAGGAAGTCCTTTACATGTTGGGCCCACATATAGAGTTTTTTTGAATGATTTATTTGTGTGTATGTGCCAATTATAGTGACCATTTTGATGATAGGTACATTTGATGAGTGTAGGGTGTCCTATGAGGCATTTTCTTGGTTATAGAATTTGTGTTCTTTACTACCCCACTTTTTAAATGAATTTAGTTCATAGCTAGTAGAATATTTCACTTTCCATTATTGTTCCTTACTATTTTTACCTTGCTTATATACAATTTCATAGTCTATTTAATATTTGTTATGATATATTTTTCATCACTATTTCATGCATTACAATTTGATTTGTGTATAGCCTTTGGATCCTTTGTTTCAATATTCATGTTAACAAGTGGTCCTAAAGGACTTATCCAGTCCCTTAGAGGGGACCTTGGATTAAATGATTCATTTTATGTGGCTCTGGATACAAAATGGGTTGCACAAGATCATGGCATATAATTATCCCATGGGAGTAGAACACCATACACTATTGGTAGAGGGTCTATAGGTTGACATGATGTGTCAATAGGGAATATATTTCGATATGCATCAAGTTACATTGTTATGAGCATTATAATCATGCGTACAATCAATGGATAGTCATGGGTTAGGGGGAAAATTTCCCTTAAATAAGGGCATGCATTTTTTTATTAAAGGAAGAACATGTATTTTCTATAAATTTAGATGGAGTCACATAACACTAATTATGTCATGTGATGACCAATTATGACATTTTTACGGCATAGAATTGAAGTAGGTACAATCAGGGTTTTTGGAATCTTGGTCAGTGCCTGATCACTTGGTATATGATTAGTTATATGATTGTATTCACATTTACCATTTACATTATGAAAAATATATCTATATACATGTGAACTTGTGTTAAAGATACATTATTGGTGTATAACTGGGTTTATACTCACACCCTGCATGATAATATCAGTGCATGTGAAAACATCATGATCAAGGATCTTGGGAAGGGTATGGTAACAATGGAATTTTACTGGGGAGATTAGAGTTAGGAGATGGATGTGATATTAGGAAAGACTCTAGAAAGCTAGTAAAATACCTTTTATTTATTTATTTGAAGTTTCACTTCTTATACTTGTTGACATTCCACATTGAGGATGTATTAGTTTTATATTATATGGCATTACATGATATCTATTATAGCATCTTGTTTATGTTATATTAAACAGTAATGTTTAGTTGATCCATGTATATGTTGTTATATCTTGGTGTGTATATATAATTAACAGGGTTAAATCTCCCCATGACATCTTTAGACCCTTTACACAAGTTGAAAACCTCTTACGTATGGAGAATCATAGATGATTTCATGTGGAAATTCATCATGGACCTAATTATTTTGGCCAGGGTGTTACAAAATATTATCAAATGCTTGAGGTTTCCTTTCTTTATTTTTTAGTTTTATGGTAGAAAGGGGATAGGTTATGCATATTTTAGGTAGGGGCGTTTCTTTATTCTTATCCAGCTCATGTGTAACAGATCATTGAGTTATTTTAATGGGATTTCTATTATAGTTGATGGTATTTGGGTGCATTCATGCATCATAAATAGGAAGGTAGGTTCAAAAGTCTTGTATATAACTATTTTTTATTCATATTATTTATTTAATAAATTTCCATTATTTTTTCCATTTATTTGTGTGATATATATATGATGGAATTATATAATTGACCATTTAAAGGATTTTATGAGTTATATAGATGATTTTGACTAACATGTTGGTACAAATGCCTAGTACTGAGGCTTGGGTAAAACTAGGAGGGTTGTACCATGTGTGTGGGTATATCGTAGGATAGTCATTTACTTAGAAATACCATGTATGTACCTTGTAAAAAATTATGTTACACATATAATAATGTTATTATAGACCCTATTATCATTCATTTAGAATTTTAGAAAATGATGACTCAAAGAATTTAGAATACTCATGCTGGGAAGATGCACTTGTTCCACCACATATTATGCTAGTGGATGCACTAGATCATACTCCCACACCCAGTATGATGGTTTAGTAATTAAAACTATCCCAACCTATAGTCTTATAGACTATTTCTACTCAGGGTGGATGGGGGGTGAATAATGGATGATAATTGATTATTTTTTATATTTCTAGCTCTAACGTCTACCAGCCTTTTAGGGAACTGATTTTCTCTAGGATGAAAAGAACTATATTGATATTATCAAGGACATATTTGATCTTTTATACACTCTTCAGGATATGAGGGTGAAGATAATTGATTTTTTTAGACCTGTTGGGAGATGGTGGAAACTATTAGGTCTAGTGAGGCAGATGAGCTGGGTGTGGCCTATTGAATGTCATAGATTTTTCATTTCTAGGAGGGAAAAAGTTTTTTTTAGGTACCATTTGTTTATGTTATATCATATTTTATCTTTTTTATTATTATATTATCTTCAAATCCATCATTTCACCTATCTTATTCTGATAATTGAAGCTTCTGGTTGATATATTTTTAATACTAATGGGTTTGACTATACCCATTGGAGGTTAATCCATATTGGTCAAGGTGTTTCAGGGATGAGAGTTTATGATGGTTAAACATTAGTCATTTAGACAGTGTGTGGTGTTCTTTTCCATAAAGGATTATTGAATAAATCATTGATTTTTAGAGACACTTTTTTCTTGACCTGAAGTTTTGATGTTGGGTTTAGTAAAGGTACATTTGAAGGAGTTTCCAAGATTTATGGGATATTTTCTATATTTTTTTAATTTAAGAGGTTGTGAAATTACCCCTTAAAATGATATTGAGTTTGATATTTATCTATAACTAATTATCTCTTTTATTTCATTTCTTCCTTATATGAATAAACATTTAGAGCCATGGGTGTTACAAATTTAGATCAATGTTTTGTTGTAAAAGGGTTTAATCCTACCTAGTATTTATCCATTAAGAGATCCATTATTGTTTTTTAGGAAGAGAATGATATTTTGTGTCTATGTATAGATTATTATAAATTAAACTAGGTGATGTTAAAGAACCACTATCCTTTATCAGGGATTGATGACATATTCAACTAGTTAAAAAGAGCTATCTAGTTCTCAAATATTTATTTTTGATTCGGTTATCATCAAATGACGGTAAAGGAGGAGGATCCATTAAAGACTAATTTCATATATATCTATGAATGCTTTGATTTTATGGTGATTCCATTTTGAATAATTAAGGCTGATAATGTATTCATGGGACCAATGAACTCAGTGTTTCAAGAGTTTTTATATTAGTTTGTTGTCATGTTCATCAGTGATATCCAGATATAATCGAGATCGTAGGGGGATCATGATGATAATTTAAGGGATTATTTGGAATTATTTTTATGAAAGAAGTCATATTTGAGGATATACAAGTGTAATTTTTAGACATGTGAGGTTCATTTTATCTGGATTGTTGTGTCTTAGTAGTGGTCGATCATTTTAATATTGTAATGGGATTTTCTAGGGAAATCCCCTATAAATTTTATAAAGGTTCATTGTAAGATCCTAGTTTTTATATGTGGTATTAATCCTTTTAAATATTAGTTTTAACCCTTTATTTTATCCTTATATATGTTTCCTATGTTTTAAGTAAGGGTTAGGGAGCATCCATGTGTTGTTCGGAGCCTCGAGCCCTAACTTTTAGAGGAACCAACAGAGGTACACAGTCAGCGCATGGTTAGAGATAATCATGCACCTCAAACTATGAGGCCAAGTGAGGGTGAAACATGGTTTTTATAAAACATGTGAGGAAGGTTTGGACCATGCATGTATGAGATAAAGGTTGTGCATAGGCTGCACATTGTTTTTCTAACTACACACTGCATGTCATGTGAGGTGTACTCCCTAGGTAGTGGGGTGTGCATGGTTGGCATACGAGTTGGAAAACTATATTAAAAAAACATAATACCCCTTAAAAAGTGTATAACTTACATTTATCCTCCTTCTATTTAACTCACCCATACATTCCTTTACTTTTCATCTGCACATCACCTCTCCTCTCTCTTTGAAGTTTCCTTCATGCCAAAAGCTATGATTTATGATAACTTCTCTATACAGACTCTGAGTCTCTTGACATCATTATTATTGGATATCCATTGGTAAGATATATATTTTTATTTCACCTGTTATCATTGATATTTCTATCGAGAAAGTTATTTCTAATGCGAGCTCATATGACCTATTTTAGATAATTTTTTAGTTTTCTCGGTTTATTCTGTTCTAGCCCAGATTACAGGATAAAAAAATTTGGGAGTCGAATAATAAGATGAGGTTGGTGGTATTATGATTTACCCCTATCAAAGTCTTGGTGTTAATATATATGTCGTTGTGCTGCACACTATATTTTCTGATCATCACTTATTAAATGGGACGATTCTAAAATTAAATGGGTAGGCTTGACTTATAAAACTCACAAGACCTATTTATATATCATTAATGGTTAAGGAACTTGAATTTATCCACCCCTTTGAGTGTTTTAATAAAATATATAAAACCACCATGGGTGTCCTAGGAATTTAATTCACCTTGGAGATGTGTTCTTTACCCATTTCTTAATGATATTAACTAAAATGTTTAAATATAAATTGAATTGAATAAAAGAGGGAATTAAAGACCATGTCCCTATGCCTTTGTACGTTTTCTTTTCCCACTTAGTATTGAGATGATATTTAAATAAAAATACCAAATTAATTTAATGGAAGTATTCATCTGATTGTAGGCCTTCTAATCCTATTATTTTATTTTAGCTACATTCCAAGGTGAGTTAATTGGTTTATAAATGTGATGACCAGTTGAATTAAATGTGATGTTAAATGGTATGTTTAGTCCTTGGGACCATGAACATTTATATTTCCATGCCATGAGTGATAGGTGGGTTTTGAATTAGACCTCCATAAATGGACTCTTCAAGATTAATTTATTAAATGATTGTAATGAAATTATTATTATGCACCATGGGTGGAACATGGGTTCTTTTATGAGCATCATGGATAGACTCTTATGAAATCTAGTTTGTTATGAAATGAGTGATACTTAGACTCAATTTGTGGATTTCCATGTATGGACTCAGTGGGATGATCATTATTATTCAACAAGTGATGATTTTACTTTTTATGTGGACTATCAAGGATAGACTTAGAGGTAAAATTATTATTTATGCCATGAGTGACACTTGGGCTCCCTTTGTGGACTATCTAGGACATACTAAAAGGGATATGACCTTATACTACACCTAGAGTGATACCAAGGTTATTATGAGGAATTCCTAGGATGAGGTTAGAAGGTGATGGGTTCATGTTATGCCTATAACGATACATAGGTTCCATATTTGGAATTACAAGGACGAGCTTAGGTTTCTTTTGAATTAAATAATTAGTTTATTATATGAAGTTTCTTCTACGAAAAATAAGAATTTTGGAATTGGTCGGATCCATACTTTATGATGGCCTTACTATACATGTCTTGATGGATAAGTTGTGTATGAGGTTCTTGGGATATTGTCTCGGTATTGAGACTTTATTATAAAGTGAATTATGATTGAATGATTACTCAAAGATATTTTTTCTTATGATGAAGAAGGTATCATAGGACAAGTGTTACATGGGAACCCATAACTTTGTGGATTATTTATTACCACGCTTCATTTCATACTTTTACTATAATTTTCACACTGTTTATTATATATTCACAAACAGGACTTCATTTGAATCTATTGATGGTGCCCTATTGAGTTTATATCATACCCTTATTGGGACACTATTTGGTACCTAGATAGAATTCATGGATGTAGGAAAGGATATGGGGAAAGCAATTGGTTTTCTATACTTTATTGATTATAGGATGGGAGAATAGGACCATGCTATGAATTTGGATTCTATCTAGAGATTTTGTTTTGGTATTTTTGGTTCTTTTCTTATACCTGTATCTATGTTTACCTTCTCCCATATCATATTGATTCCTTTTTTTATCTTTTCAGGATCATAATTTTTTATATGAAATTAATGGATGTGATTAAGTAGTTATTATATGATGGATGTTTACTTTATGTTATTTATCTATATTTATGATTTCACTATATTTTATATGATTATACCACCATTATACACTATGATCATGAGGTTATAGTATCTCCATTATTCCACCATGGAACCTTGATACTAGTCATAAGCCTCTATCATACAGGGAGGCACATTTTAGGTCATGTGACCAATCAGGTTCGATCAATATTGAGTGAACTGAGTACATGATGTCACAAAGTGGTATCAGAGATGTTTCTTTTCTTTATTTTCATTCATCACTACATTGGAATGATAGAATGGAGAAATAAGATGTGTCAGGATTTGGTCAGGATTATGTGCTTGAGATTAGTTAAACCATGTATAGTGAAAATCCAAATTACCTGGGATATGGCTTGTTGTTCTAGATCTTTCTTATTATAGTTTCCTCTATTTCACTATTGTATAATACACTAAATTCTTGATGATCCTTATAAATATGGATTTTTACCCTCGGTCAATATGGGAAATAAGTACTGCATCATGCATCATCATAAGCACTTCAATATTTATATGTCATGCATATGCCATTCGATGTTTATATTACAAGGTGCGTTACCAACAACATGTTTTTGTTCCTTTATTTATATTTCCATGAAAATGTACTAACATTTCAGGTAGGTACTTGATAAATAATTTCCTGTGATTAAATAAATGCCACACATTAATTTATAAAGTGTATGGGACTCTACAAATTGGAAGTGGTGATCTATATAATTCATCTATTTTAAAGGTATTTACCATATAAGTGAGTATGAACTTAAAATTAAACTGAATTATGAAATGAATGGTCACATATAAATGTGGATTCTAATTAAACATTTAAGGGTTATTTACTCAATAACATGAAATTGAAACTTTGTATATTGAGTCCTTTGACTTATAATAGATAACTTGACCCTGAAATGACTTAAAAAGTTGGAAGTAGATAGAGTATCATACTTATATTATGATTTTTATGTCACACAGACTTGGATTTAGGAGTAGGCATAGGGGTGTGTCTCTTATAAATGGAGGCTTTCACCTATCCTCATATTATATATTTACTTTTAGTAGTTATTAAAGATTATATTAAGCCATTTGTTTGGAATTTATAGAGGCCTAGTACCATGATAGACTCGATTTGTGCACTAGGAGGGTGGAGATGACCACGTTCTAGATGTGGTGGGACCCAAGCTACCATTTAAACCACCAGTAGTTCCACTTGAGACACCACAAGATATACCCAATATGGGTTCTGATGAATAGTTTTGAGCAGGTTTCCCATGCTTTATATAGACCTTTTAGGGATCCCTGTGACTTATCCTGACAATGGAAGAGTTGAAAAGTGAGTTTTAGTAGAAACATACACCCATGTTTTTTGGGGATGGTAGCCCACAGGCTGCAGAGTCATGGATAGAGGACATGCTGTCAATTTTTGAGCATCTTGAGACACCTATTGGGAAGAGACTGAATCATTATATGTATATAATTTCGGATTATTCTAGTATATGATGCGGAATTATTTCCCAGATGGATCATTATCGAGATATGGCTTGGAGGGATTTATATATAACCTTCTTTGTTTATTTTTATTATGAGGTGTTGAAAGCCGATAAAGCCACCGGGTTTATGAACTTTGATTAGGGAGCCTTATCAATCATCAATTATTCTTCCTGTCACATAGAGAACAAGTATTTGACATCTGTTATATTAGGTTATGGGTTAAATAAAGTTAGAATACTTAAGGATGGTCTCAGGTATGAAATATGATTATAGGTAAATATATTTCATGTTACTACCATACCTGGATCAATTAATCAGATCCTTATCACAGAGCATAACTTGAGAGCAGATGGGGGTGTGATCTAGGTCGATTAATAACATAGATCTAGATCCACAAAGAAAAATAGTAGGAAGTGTCATTAGATGATTCCATGTGGTGATATTAGTATCCAAGGAGTGTACTCAGGTAGTTAGGTGAGGTGCGATCCATGTGGTAGAATGAGACATATGAAACCCCAGTGTACTAGGGACCAAGTCAAGTGCCGGTGTTGTAGAAATATGGGACATATATAGTGATTTTTCAAAACAATATTATCTAGTGTCTAGTGAGAGAGGGTCTACACCGGTAACACATTTAGGAGAGAGGTCAGGAAATTCTCATCAGGTAGGGAGAAGGATTATGGTCAGCCAATCAAGGGGAGGTGGTGGTCAAGGCCTGGGTATACATACACCAAACTTATAATGCTAGTAGAAAAAACCTACTCAGGGTAGCTATAATATATATTAGGGGTGTAGATTAGGCTAGATGTATGTAGTGAAACTAATACCTGAGGAGAATAGTGCCAGACCTTCTACCGTGAGAGGTATTATCTTGGCCGCCTCTACATTTGAATATTCTCTTTTCAATACACGAGATTCAAATTATTTCATATCTATGACTTTTTTAGAGAGTATTGGGATCTATGTTTATTTATTTGTGGCATCATTATGTTGATACATTTTTGGGGGAAATGATCATAGAGTGTATGCTAGTTCAGGGAGTTCCCCCTTGATATAGTTTGGTGTCACTTTGTATGAGAACTAGTTTTCATCTAGATGATAGGATTCGATATCATTCTTCGTATTGTATTATTTTTTCCCTATCATGATTACATTGAATAATATTAACAAAGGGTGACTATCACATCACTAGAGGATTGGGTTTTTATTTACATGGTTGAATGGGATTTTTTGGAGAGATGAACTGGACTCGAGAATTATGGGTTGGGTGGGATGATAACCTAGATTTCTATCTTATATATAGTATATATATGAATACATCAGGAATATTTACCTCCAGTGGTAGATCAATTTAGTTTTTTTTAATAGATGAATTTTTAAGACTACCTATTAAGAGAGAGTTTTATTTTTCTATCGATCTAGTTCAATGAACTGCACCGGTATCCAATCCTCCTTATAGGATGGCTACTACTGAGTTGTAGGAGATCAATATGTAGTTAGGGGACTTGGAATCTAGGGATTTTATATAACCTAGTTATTCTCCATGGGGGTTCATAGGTCCTTTTTTCCAAGAAGGTGTAAAATAAACCCATATCTTTCATGGATTACAATTGGTTTTCCTATTTAAGGTTAATAACAGGTACCCACTTCCTTGCATAGACGATCTCATCGATAGCCTCCAAGGATAAATGGTTTTATTTAATATTGATAATAGATCGTGTTATCATCATGTGTTTGTTAGACTGTCAGACATACCATATAAAACATTACATAATTCATATGGATTGTATAGGTATTTGGTTATGTTGTTTGGTCTCATGAACAAGTTGGAAATTTTCGTGGCACTGATGAACCTGGTTTTCCATCCATATTAGTATTCATTTGTAGTGTTATTTTTTGATGATATCTTGGTGTATTATCATAATCAATAAGGCTATGCCAAACATCTTGAGATCATACTATGAAAACTTAGATAAAATAAATTATATACTAAGATCAAAAAGTGTCACATTTGGATGGATAAAAATTACTTCTTGGGTTATATTATCTTAGAGACCAGGGTATTAGTTGATACAGAGAATGTGAGAGCTATAGTTTCCTAAAAGTATCCCAAGAATAGATTTGATATATGTAGTTTCTTAGCTATATCTAGTTATTAGAAGAAATTAATTCAAGACTTTTCAAGAATAGAAGCACCACTTAAGGGATTGAATAATAAGGGTGTGAAGTTCTTATGTTCTAAATTTTGTGAGATAACCTTCCATGAGATGAAATAGAGATTGAATTAAACACCAATCCCAATTATTCATTAGTTTAGTAGAAGATATATGGTTTATTTTTATGTATCATACATTATGATAGGAGAAGTTCTTAAATAGGAGGAGTGATTCATGGTGTACGGGTCTCATTAGTTGAGGCCACATGAGAGGAACTACCTGACACATAATCTTGAGTTATTCGTTGTTTTTCATGCATTTCACTGTTGGAGACATTACTTACTGGGAGAGCATTTTGTAGTGTATACAAACTAAAAGAATACTCAAGTACATATTTAAAAAACATCACATGAATCTTAGGAAAAATATATTAGATGAATACATACATTACTTTAACTTCAAGATTTCTAATATGCATGGGAAGGGAAATATAGTTGCGACGCTCTAAGATGGAGGACTCAGACACCGACAGTTAAGGATGAAAATAGATAGTGGAATCTTATGGACCTAATTTATGAAAATAATATAGAGGTTCAGAATCATCTTAGATAGTATATTATTTTATCGTTATTAGTGACCTCATCGCTTTTGGAGTTATTGAAGATGAGATAACTATTAGATCCTAAGGGAATGTTCATATGGGAGAGTATCACAGGTGATGACCCACCACATGGTGGGATCATTGATGATAATGAGATTTTACCCAATCATAGACTTGTATGAGTTCCTATAGACATCCAAAAGGAGTTGACGGAAGAGTATCATGCCTCTATATGGGAAGTACATCTCAATTTTACCAAGATTTATCATGAATTATGTTGTCGGTATTGGTGGATGGGGATGAAAATAGAGATAGTTGGGTCTATTACTCGGTATTATAAATTTTAGCAGGTGAAGGATGAAAACCTACGATGAGAAGATATTTTACATCCATTACATAATCCTTAACTAAAAAAGTATGGTATTAGCATGTATTTTGTGATGGGATTTCCTAGATCACCATAGGATAATGATTCCATATGGGTGATCATCGATAGGTTTAAAAAGTATTACCATTTTGTAAATCCCCGAAGCTTGATGTATATGTACATTACATTACTTTTTTGGAATAATTAATAAATAACACAAAAAGACACCCAAAGACTGTATTAGTTTAGTGTCTTTGAAAATTTTGAATCATAAACAACTGGTTCATAAAACATCTACATTGTCTCTGCATTTTCCTTCATAACTAGAACCCCCTTTGTGATACATCTTTCGTAATACCCTTCTTCATATCATGGGGAAAAAACATAAAAAGGGGTGATATAAAATTCTCATTAAGGGTAAACATGGAAAATATCAAACAAAACATAATCATGTGAATGTAATAACATGACCATAATTTTTGAAAACCATACAACATTCAACATATATCAAAATATTGATTCATGAAATAGAACTTTGTAGTTCATAAGGAATAAATAATAAAGGAATCATGAACCATGAGGAAATAACATTAGAATAAAACATGGAATTTTAGAAAATCACATAATCAAAGAAAATCGTTTCCATATTAGACAAGTATAATTTCAAAGACCATCATAGTTGAATAAGTCCATTACATAACCGAGTTCACTCCATGTTCCAGCCCTATATTACTAAACCAGATTTACTTGCCACTCCAACCCTGTATTAATGAACCAGATTTACATTCTGTTCTAGTCCTGTCTATCTCATGAGATATAAATATTCACCAAATTTCTTGGAGGGAGATATAGGTCTCACCCATCACATAATGAAATCATTATTAAGTGTTACAGAAAAACATAAATCATTCACCATATAATATCCTAAGGAATAAAATGGGTTTTTTAAACATCATTCCATCATAATCTATATAAAAAAATGGATTTAATAAATAGAATTACATAAAAAAAATCAAACCATAGTAATAATAGGGATAGAAAAATAACCATATTTAAATAATTTCATCTTAGATGGAAAATAATTTTTATAAAACAATTGAAAATAATTCTTGAGGAAAATATCCTTTCTTCTTTAAGAATGTTTTATTTTCACAAAATGACATGAAATTTTAAAAGAAAATAATATCTTGGATTTTTTTTAAATATTTTAAAGGAAGATTCATGGAAATAAGTTGTTATGAAATAAAAAAAATACATTCATGCCATATAAGTTAAAAAGAAAACATTCTCCACATACATTTTTCAAAAAAGTCAAAGAGTACATCATAAGGAAAAAGAAATAAAGAATCCTTCCAAACCATGTAGTAAAAGTAAAAAATGGGTAAAAATGAATTTAAATAACAATAAGAGAATATTAAACATTTTATGAAAACATTTTTAGAATTTTTTTTATGAAAACATGGACATGGATGATAAATATATCCCAATAAATAATTACATATAATCAATCTTGGATAATAATGAGATTGCAAAATTATCCCTTACTAATTTATAATTAGTAGAATCGTATGACTCATAAAATAATGAAAATTATTTGCATATGTAAATATAAAAACCTTCATAATAGGAATCATAAAAACATTCATGGGAAACATAAACACCACAAAAAATAAATAGGTGGTGTATAAGGAATATGTCTCATATAAATAAAAGTGAGACAAAATAATCCCTTACCTTAGGTTTGATATCCTTTGTATGTATCCAAACCTCCTTTATAATGATTTAAGTATTTTAATTGACTTATTGTAGAATCATAGTTATTTTTATAATATAATATGTGATCATATTATAATCCATTTGTTAATACCACTACATTATTACTCGTTATTCAGGTATTAATTTCTTCATTTTCTTATGAATGTTTTCTCAAATAAGTTCCAAGTATCATTATAAGGTCATAATTATATAATTAAAATATGATATTAACATAATATATATATATATATCATATTTATTACTTCTATACATTTATAAAATCATGTTTTAATGGATATAATGTAGAATGAATCGCATCGCATAGTGGAGATGGTAGGTCATACTTACACACGAGCAACAATATCATTCCCATAATTGTGAAATGGTATGGATGTGAATATTATATAATTTGTTCCAAATTATATATAATTTTATAATAATAACATATAGTTATTATTTACATCATTATACCCATCCAAGTATGGTGTTTGTGAAAAAAGATTACACAACATTGTGGAGACAGTAAGCTGTATGTACACACACGTGGTGATTTTATTTTTCAAAGGATGGATAAAAAGTGGAAAAAGTTTGTTACCTAAAAATAATAATATATAATTATAAAGTTTATACTAGAGTTATTTATTAATAATGGAAACAGAAAAAGTAATAATAATTAGAAGAAGAAATGATATTGAGAGAGTTGGTAAAGAAGATTACCTCTTCTTCAACGAGCTCCCTTTAGATCTCCTATTAAAGTCACTAAGGTTTCTCTTCTGAGAAGAAAAAAACCCCTATAATGTGAATAAGGAAGGATGTATTGTAAATGTGAATGGTATTTATCAACAAAAGGATCAAATTATAGATAATATTTGAGGGAGGATGCACCCTTTAATAATTGAGGTGAGGGGCACTTTTGGAATCTCCAAAAATATTAAATTATAATAAAATATATCTCTGAAAAAAATATAACCAAAATTTCATTTATTTGAAGATATAATAATATAAGGTTTTAATTTCATCAACCAATAAATTTATACAATATTTTATATTAATTTTAACCTTATCATTTCAATTTACCTTTAATTATTCTATTTTAATTTTAACTAAGGTAACAAATTATTCAATATTAAAATAGTGTATGTTTTAATTATTGGATTTCAATTAGACCAAAAATGAATAATTTAAAACATTTTATACAATATAATAGCTATTATATCTTTTTTTTAATTTTTTATGATTTTAAATAATTTAATAAAACATAATTTTGGTAAATAATTAATAGTGTCAATTTTGACACTATTCAATTTATTGATTTTAAAAAATATCAAAATAAGATGTTATCCTAGAAAAAAAATATTTTATTATATCCCTAAGGGGTCAAGGGAATTTATAAAATTCTTTTTATATATTAATTATCCCAAATTATATTTATTTTAATATTTTTAAGAACTTTAATTTGGTATTTCCATTAATAAAATGATTACTACATCCATATTGTATAATTATTTAATATAAATATTTTTTGAATACAAATTAGAAATAAAATTCCATAATGAATATAATTACTCTATATTTCATATTAATATTTTTAGTTGAATGTATCTTCTTATAAATTCATATATTAAAAATGTAATATTTAATAAAACCTGAATGTGACAACTTTAACATCACTTTAATAAACTATTATAAGTGTCATAATCCTTTCCATATTGCTAAAAATGGTCAATAAATTTACCCTTGGATGATTATGGTCTATATATACTCTAAAAATAAGATTTAGTCATGTTTTTTTGGCCTTTTAATGGTTATTATAATTTTAATAAAAATTATTTTATCGATTTTCCATCAATTAAAAAATTTCTACATCAATAATGTATAAGTTATTAAGGTAAATATTTATTTCCTAAAAATTAAAAATAAATTTACATGATAAATAAAAACATATTAGATTAAAATTTAGTATTTATATTTTAATTTATATTTTATATAACCTTTTATTAAAAAATGATATAGTTGTAAACATTTGAGTAAGACATATTTATCATTTCTTTAAATAAAATATATTAAATGTCCCAATCTCATCGAAGTAGATTCAAAAGGGTATAATTTAGACACAAAGATGATTTAGGTTAACAATAACTCATTCAATCACATTAGTACAAGTTTTAATTTAATTTTATAATTTTATATTTAACCTTAATTCCCTGATTTACCTGTTTACGGTATTAAAATAAATTATTGATGTTACTATTCATAACACCTAAAAATAAGAGAATTATATTTACATAATTTTTATCTATTGATTAAAAATATGTAATCCATATTTAAAAATTCAATATAAATAATTTTCTATAATTAATTTAACATTAATCTAGTTGTCAGAATGAAAAATGAGTTTTTAATGTTAAGACATTAAAAAAGATTGAAATGTTTTTACATAAAAATTAAATGTAAAATTAATTCCAATGACATAAATTATATTTAATGATAAAAATATATTCTATTTATTATTTAAAACAATTAAATAATATAATTTAACAATATAAATCATTTCGATGATTTTTTTCAATTCAAATTTAGTGTATTTTTACAATTCATAAAAACATGAAAGTTATCAAAAAATATCAAAAATTCAATCAAAGTAAATGATTATATCCAGATTCTAAAAAAAAATTATTTTTTTAAATAGAATATATAAAATTTTCAAAAACTAGATTTAAAATGGGGACGCCATCAAAAGGCGGTAAAACTGCATTTTTTTTAAATTGCTTCTTTTATCCAAAAAATTGATTTTTTTCTTATATCATGTCTTGAAAACATATAAGATGAATTTTAAAAATTATACTTAATATATTAAACATATATTTCATTAATATAATCCATCAAGAGTGATTTTATTATTTTATAAACTCACTTATTTTCATTTAAATCATTTTTCATAAGAAAGGTAATATTGTTCATACTCGCCATTATAATGGCTTGGTTATAAGGTATCATAATTATACATAGTTGTTAATTATACTTGGTATTGAGTGTGATTAATTCTATCGAGATAATTTGATTTTTTTGTAACATAATCCAAGCATATCATTGTGTATGCCCCAAGCTAATCCGGTGTTGCGTATTGCACAAGCTTATCTTGGTGTAGCGTACAACACAATACATCAAAGAAATTTAAAACAATCCATCTCATAAAAATATTGGGGTGTTACACACATCACCTTGAGGGATTATAAAATTGGGTATGTGAGGATGAAACATCTGAATCACCCATCTTTTATCATTTCCAAGAACAAATCCTTTGAGTTTCTCAATGTAACACCCCATCCCAGAACATCTATCTGAACCAGAGGTCTACATCACCTCATGTGAACCTCCCTATATTCTAGAGGCTATAGATTAGTGGTGAGGGACTAATCCATATAATGGGGAGAATTTTACATCAAATCATAGTCATGAAACTTAATGAAAATAACCAAAACATACACAACACATAATCAGAGATCACATAGTAAAATAAACACAATTCTATAATAAATTATATATTTCATTAAAATATATTGTAATAAATACATAAACTAATAAACCACTAGGATTATCCCATATTAAAATAGATAAAAAAATATATGAGATCCCAACTACTATCCCTAGGACTTAACAACCCTATCTCTAATACTCATTAAGTTAATCTTGCCTGATCAACTTCACATGTTGTACTGATGTTGAAAGAAGATATATGGTGTTCACATACACTGGGGTTCTCATGAAAGGTGTGATAAAAACATATCATTAGGGTATCACCAAGTTTCCCTGGTATATTCAATAATATATATCTATTCATTAGGGAAAATAAATATACAAACATGTCATATAAGAGTGTTGGTCATCATGTGCCAACCAGGCTGCCACAACTCTCTGTGTGTGTATTCACCATGTTCTAACTAGGAAAACCTAACATGAAATTAAACCCTCTTTAGTGCCATTCTAGAATCCCATAACTACTTCATTCCATCATGCTCGATAACTAGACTATACCTGAGGACTTAGTATAAGCATCGTCTAAATCCAAATCATTCACCTATAGACTCTAGGTAAGCATCATCCAAAACCTCAACCCACCACCTAAAGAAATAGAGTACGATCATACATATGGATCCTAACATAAAACCTTATCACTCAAGGTAGGATCCCTCATCCATGTCTTGAATCATAACATTAATTGTCCCTCTCACATGATGTGGTCCTCTATCACGACCCGTGCCTAATCAAGGAGAGTTCCACTATCCCAATCTAGGATCACTCAAGGAAAGATCTAGTACTATTACTGAATAATCCCAAGGAAACTTCCATTATTCACATGATGACTTAATCTCTCCAATGAAAGTCCAGCTAGTACTATCTCCCTCATTTTGAGTCTAAGCCTTAGTATCCCTTTTTGTTACCTTGTATATTGCATATCACAAGCACACAATCAAGAACACACATACAACAAGAAACACAATACATATCCCATAACATAGATCACCATCTGATCCTTGGGTGGTATTTTCTTGAGACGTATCCCATCATCTATAAGTACAACTCATCTTACCCACTAGAGTGCCATTGGCTCCCCTGACTCGCCCTGAACTTTATTAGTTGATGCAATCTCACACCTATCACCCATTAGTGAATAAACTACCCACAGTCTCCTCCAACCTAGAACTTAAGGCCCAGTACAACCCCATTAATCTTGGTCATACTTCCCAGAGACCATCATGTTCGATCCCACTCCAAGGTCCCCTAGAATCCTAATTCCAAGTCCTGAACAAATTCCGTGATAATCACCTCAATCCTATCACAAATTAACTAAGGTAGATATCTCATCCTGGCATAACACTTCTCATCCTAGAAGACTTACCCCCACTCAAAACACTCATTAATATCTAATACACCATAAAAAGGTTGTCACTGAACAAGCATGTGACATACAACCATGCCACAAATTATCCCTAAGTTGAAGTCTCTATCTCATCCAACTAGCCCTATGAATATATATATACTACTTGTATCTAATCTCACACCAAAAAACCCACCAAAGTCATCTTTATAACTAAAATTAAATCCTTTACCATTTTCAATTTTTTTTCCAGGAAATCTCAAACCATCCAAGTTCCAAGGATCACTTATTCCAAGCATATGTGGCCAAACACCATCCTCTATAATTCTCTAGGGTGATCTCAGTACCTATCCAATATAATTGGTCCCATGAAACACGAATATAGTAGACAAAAAAAATATAAAAAGGAATGTGTAATTATCTTAAGGGTACCACCTACCTTGAACATGGAGTTAACCCTTCGTTAAGCTCCCCTAAGCCTCATCTGAACTTGTACATTACTCGTCCAATCTTGTAATGATACTTGGGATCTGTGCATATTTTTCCCACAAAAATCACATTCGATTATGTATAATAAAAATTTTAGTACCTCATTTATCTAAGACACTTGAAAGTACCATTATCCTCTCTTGATCTTCGAATTATCTGGTGGAATTATCACTTAAACCCTAGCCAAATTCATCCAAAATTAGAGGGGCTATGAAGGGGGAATAAAAAATGAGTGGAAGGGGAGAAACATGCTAAAAAAATATTTGGATCACACCAAAACCATCCAAAAATATAGGGGTATCAAGGGTGAAGATACAAGGAGAGGGATGATTGAATGGAATTCCCTCTCCCACAACACCCTAAAATAAAGGGAGAATGAATAGTAAATTACCAGTTCACCCCCACGTAAAAAAATAGGCGGGGTCGTTATATGGAATGGACCCTAGGGACATGATGAAATACCCAAAAAATAGCATGGAGAAGGTCTCCATGATATAAAATTCATGGGGTATCCCCCTCAAGGACCCCTCTTAAGTTTCAATCCTCTAGGGTTGTAGTGTAGGCCTCTCTACTAGGTTGTGCTGTGGTGTGGTATATAGGATGCAACACAACCAACCCTAAAGAATCATGGATGACCCTAGAGCTCCCTTAAATTCTTAGTGGTAAATATACTTAGGGATATTCCATATTCTACCTCAACTAGGCTAGGGACATTCTATGACATAGACTCTAGGTTGCGACGCAACCACTCATGAGAGGGAAAAGTACACAACTCCGAGGGCCTTCCCCTCTCTACGACAAGGCCTCTAATGTGAAGTTGTAGGGAAAAAAACATGTAATATTTCCTTGGTGATGACTGCAAGATATAGTATGGTGCTCCCACCACATCACCACTACGAAAAAACCCTCACGGTTGCACCATGGTCTCCTCATCCATAGGAAACCATGATGTAACCTCCTTGGATGTGCTTTGGAAGCTATTTGTTGCTGAAATTTATGCTACAGATCCACTCCAACCTTCTCCAATGCTTCCCAGAGCACTTGAACACCCATTCCAGCCTCATTACTCATCCAAAAAAATCATCAAGGGACATTAGAATTCTAAAATTTATAAATCAAATGATGATTTATAAAACAATCCTTGCCCCAGATAAAAAGATAAATCTTCCTCCAAAACATAATGACCTGAAAATCCACCAGGTGTTGCAAAATCGCCAAAATAATAGTTTTCCTCTAAGAAGATATATCAATCCTACAGTCTTAAAAAGTATATTTTAACAAAACCAAAATTGATTTGACCCTCACAATACCCATTTATCCAAAGACCCCATGGTTCCTTCAATTAATTATTCTTAATGATTATGGTTCTCCACACCATAAGAATCTACTCAAAATAAATGATTCCAATATATGGTGATCCCAACCATATGAATCACCTATCCGAAACCCTTATAGATATCTAGTAACATAATCAATGTAGTTTCCACTTTATCACATCTGATTTCATTGTAAAACACTGATCAAAGATCATCTAGCCTATTTTTCCAAAAAATGCTTGGTTACATGTGATAAAATGTCATATCACCACTTGAACATGTTATATTAACATCTGAAGACATCATGAGATCATCCAATTTAAACATTGAACTTCAAACCCATATTCTAGTGTAATTCCATGATTGGATCACCAAAATCCTAGTTCGACTTCCATGTAATCACCCTGAGAATTAGTGCTCCACCAATCCAACTCATTTCTGAATCACACAAAATCCACTAAGGGAATGAAGTTAATGAACCAAATTTACCCAAAACATTATCCAAACCCTAAATCTGTTATTTACTAAGGAAAAAAATAAAACAATTTTTACCCCACACCAGCATCCTAATGTCACCTCGACCAGACACCGATTGCTCTCACCGTACCCACAACCCGTACCACCATGAGGGTCATTCCACTATGACTGAGACTATGATAGCCAATATAATAGTGTTTTTATTTTTACCCAAATAACCCAAATTATCATTCTATATGACCTACACTCTATTAATTACCAAACACAATGACTGGACATGGCTGTCCCTCTCACTCACACATGGAAGCACAAAACACTAACCTTAGTTTTTTATGAACTAGGAAGAATGTCATCCTATTCATTCATCAATCCAATCATAACATGGATCACATCCTCTAATGACCAATGGTGTGATAAACAACATATGGATCCCTTATAATACTAAAAGATCACCAAACTAAATGGGTCCCAACAAAATTACTCACTTAAAATCCATGTTAAGGTACACACACGAGTGAACTATTCCATAAAAATCCAATCCATTTTCGATATCACATCCTATCAATGGGGGATATATCTTATTTAACCAAAACCATTCCTCTATTCTCAAAATTATATCACTATAACACTACATCCACAACACCAATCTTTTTTATCCATAACTTGAGAAATTATCAACTGACCTGCACATGACTTGTTTACTGATCTATAACATAATTGGGCACCACATGTACCTAGTGTTCACTTTACCTCATTCTATATGACTTTACACTAAAAATACCAATCGATTCTCTCTATCATACTCAATCAAAGTGATACAATAAGAACCCTCTTATAGGTTCCTGCCCATGATCCTAACTCTATCTCACCCAAACCCATTGGAAGAAATCTCATATACAATCCAATCACACAACCTGACTCAACCTCTCATGGGTCATACCTCACTAAAATTGGTCTCACATGCCTATCCCAATGATCATGATGTAGGACATGTCATCTCACCTAAAAAATCCATCCTCAATTATTCCCATAAAATGGACCTATTTAATATCAATCATGCTAAGGGCTAACACACAATCACTCGTCACCTATGCATCATTATAGAAAAACGAGAATCTATAAACACTCCCACTATAATTTCAAAAGTGCATCCAAAATCATCAAGGTGAGAAATCTAAATGATATTTCCACCTCAAAACCTAACCATAATATCAATAAAAAAGAATTGACACACCTTCCCTTAATTTATCAATTCAATTAATTGGAATGTCACCTACAATCTATATGGTAAAACACTATGTAGGTTATTTTCGACACTTTATGTAACCAAACTTTTTTTCAAGGAAACCTGTACCCATCCTTAGATCATCTATCAAGAATTTAATTCCTACATGAAACCCGAATGGGTTTCATCATTGTTGAATCAAATGACTATACTGACCCACTAATGGTATTTACACATCCCTTTCATAAGGGACTATGTAGCCGTCGTCAAATAACCTCATACACTAGGATCCACACGACGTTCAATCAATGAAAATACCATGATCTGGACAAGTATAATGCGACAAAAAAATTATATTGGAAAAAACTATATAATTTATTATTAAAACATTATAAATATGAACTTTTCATCAATAAAAGCAATCACACACATGCAAGAACAATTCATGTGAGCCCTACATGTCAATCATGAAGCATGTGTACAAGATGCTTTCCAATGGGACAAGAGTTAAAAATATAAATAACAAACTCCATTAAACACCTCATATTCAATAAATATATAAATTACAGTAGCACATACTAGGAACAATAATCATATACCCTCTCATAACAATGAATTACCACCATAAAGATATTCATGAATCATCAGTCTGAGGTCCATCATAAAATCTAAAACATTCATAGACCACCTGTCCACCATCTCCCAAAATAATAAATAAATAAAATCTCTGATATGATTTTGTAACTCCCTTACCTAGAAAACATTTCTGAGACAAAGGTCTATGTGACCTCAAGCTTGCCTATCTATATAACAAAGGTTGTCAACTAGTGATGAGGTCCAAATACCTACAATATAGAGATTATTACCTCAAATTAGAGTCATGTAACACTACAAAAATAAAAATAACATCCATACTAATCAATGAAAACATAATAAAATAAACAAAATTATATAGTTAATGAAATGTATCTTATAGACAGACGATTATATAAACATGCACTGATCACCCATTGAGTCAACCCCATATACAAATAGAAAAAATAAAATATATATATAAGAGACCTACTATTATCTCTAGGCATTAAAAAAACTATCCATAATACCTATTGAGACTCTCTAGCTCGATCCACTGTACATCCTATTCTGAAGCTAGAATAAGACATAAGGTCAGAATGCACACCATGGTTTCCATAAAGGGTGTGAGAAATATATCTTAGTCAGGTCTCACCAAGTACTCCTAATATACACCATAATATATTTTTATGAATGAGGGAAACTTTGTAGAGACCCGTATCTTGACGTACATGGACATTACATTACATTTGCGGAATACTTAGTACATAACAAAAACACACACTAAAGGATCGTAATAGTTTAGTGTATTTGGAAACTCGGAACGTAATCTTCTAATCGTGGTGAAAGTTCTTCAATATCTCCCATAAAGGTCATCCCTTTTTTCTACCTAAAACCTTTCTTTATATCCTGGGGAAAAGAAAACATAAAAGGGTGAGCTCAAATGCTCAGTAAGGGTAAACAAAGGAAATATCAATCACATAATTTTCATAAGAACATAACATTTTTTGGAAATCTTAACCTGCAAAAGAGAGCATAATTTCATAACATGGGATAAATCATAGTAGTGAAATGAAATCATAACTTAAAACATTACTCATTGTGGCATACACACATAATCATAGAGAATCATTTCTTGTTAGTCAAGACTCATTGCCAAGACTATCTTAGTGGACAAAGTCCCTTTCTGAATCGAGTAATCCTCGTTTCAGTCCTGTTTCACTGAACCGGTATAACCTACCATTCCAGCCATGTCTATCTCATGAGATATAAAATCTTTACCCAATGCATTGGAGGGAGATATAGGTCCCACCCATCTCTTAATGAATCCTTTCTTATGTGTGCCACAAAATCATAAATCATACATCATTTCATAACCCATGTAATAAAAATGGGATTCTTAAACAACATGACATCATAAAACCATTCATATAAGATAAAGGAATTCATAAACATAATTCCATCACAACATAGTCAAATCAATGTAAAAATATGGATAGAAACAGAACTCTTTATTATCTTAGATGGAAAATAATTTTGATAAAACACTTGAATTGAATTCTTGAGGAAAATATCCTTTCTTCTTCAAAATCAATTTCTTTTCACAAAACATCATGCAACTTTAAAAGAAAGAGATTTTATTGAAAATAGTCATGAAATCTTTTAGAGGAAGGTTCATGAAAATAAGGCTTTATAAAACAGTAGAAATCCGTTCGTGCCGTATAAGTTAAAAAAAAACATTCTTCGTACTTTTGTCGGAAAAGTCAAAAAGTACCTCGTACGACAAAAGATTCCTTTCATACATATTACTAAAAACTCACCGAAGGGTAAAAATGGATTTAAACAATTGTAGGTGGATGGAAATAATATTACATTTTGATGAAACATGGATGTGGATGATAAAATACACCCCAGTAAATACTTACGAATAAACAATCTCAGATAAAAATGAGATTGTGATATTTCCCTTACCTTAGGTCCAATTTGCTTCGTATGTGTCCGAACCTCCTGTATAATGATTTAAATAATGTCATTGACTTATTACAGAATCATATTCATTGTTATGATATCATATATGGTTCACTTATGACATTATATTACCCGTTCTTTTGTAAATTCCATGTTAAAGAAGCGTTTTGGGTAAAATCGTTTCATTTATCGTAGGTGTTTTGACTTGTTGTTCTTGACATCATTATTACTTATATCATGATTTACTTACTTCCAGAATATAAAATATGATTTATATATCATATATATTCAGTATATATATATATATATAATAGATAGATAAATAAAATGAAAAACACCGTTCATGGAGACGGTAGTCCGTACGTACGCATGAACGCTGTTTTTCTTTCCTTATTGTCTTGAAATGGAAGTAAGTAGATGACATACATATGTATATATATATACATAAATCCAGTAGCTTTATAATGTCATGTATTTCATTATTATTTCTTATATATACATTATAATCCTTCTTAAATGGTTAACATGGAGAATGAATCTCATCGCGTCGTGGAGACGGTATTCCGTACGTACGCACGAGCGATGATATCATTTCTATAAATATTGAATTGAATTGGAGTGGATTATAAAATATATCAGAATCATTATGATGTTGTAATAACTATGTATAGTTATTCTTTACACCATTATACCCATCCATGTAAGGTGGTGGTGGAAAATAGATTACACCACGGCGTGGAGACGGTATTCCGTACGTACGCACGCGCGGTGATTTCTTTTTCCGTAGGATGGATAGATGGTGAAATAGGGTTGTTTCATACTTATAATAACATATCAGTATATGAGTGATACTGATGTTATTACTTCATAATGAAACAACCTAAGAAGAAGAAGTGGAAGAAGAAATAAAGATGAAAGAATTGGTAACGGTAATTACCTCTTCTTTGAAGTGCCTCTTTGAGACCTCCTCTTAGGGCACTAGAATTGGTCTTTGAGGAAGACCAGAACCTCTAGGATGTTTCTAGGGAAGTGGAGAAGGGATTTTGTCAGGGTTTGGCCGAGCTTGAGTGCTCAAATTGGTGTGAGGAGGAGGGGGAGGAGGTGCCCTTTTATAAGGGAGGAGAGGGGCACCTTAGGAATTCTTAAAAATATTAATTTATAATAAATATAACCCCACTTAAAAACCTCCAAAAATGACTCATATTCGAAGCTTAGATGAGATAGGGTTGTAATCTCATCAACCAATCAAATTTATACATGTTTGGATCTTATTTTAAACCTTATCAATTAGATTTAACTCTAAGTTAAATAATTTAACTTTTACCGTGTCTTTTTGTTTTCTTTCACTATATGGTTAATACACTTACTATAACATGCCAAACGAACCCCAAATTGTATATTATTAATACATATATCCTTATCTAAGTCATTTGGCCTAACCTTAGATTTTTAGGAATAAAATAACAATTCATAATATAATATTTGATTTAAAAACTATTTTGTGTCAATTTTGACACTATTTGATATATGATTTTTTTGAAAGTCATAACAGAATTATATATTCGAACCAAGTTGATTAAATCAACACTAATATATCATAGTAACCTAGAAAATTAGTGGAATTCATAAAAAGTCTTAAATTACATTTATTTTGGTATTTATATTATCAATTATGTCAATATTTCATTAATAAGTTAATTACTGCATCATCTTTGTGTCATAAATAAATTATATTATATGCTGTCTAAAAATTACAAATAAAATACCATCATGTAGGAAATCTTTTTAGCTTTCTAATGAATATTTATAGTCGAATTTATCTTATGTATAACCCCATATTAAAAATGATTTACTTATTAAACTTTGATTTTAACTATTTTAACCCTTCTTTAAATAAATTAATAATAAATGTCCTAATCTAATCCAAGTGGGCCTAAATGGTCATATTTTATTCCTAAGTTTGTTTTTGGTCGAATTACACTTGTCCAATAGAATTAGGACATGTGTTAGGGTAATATTAATATCATATTTACCCTTATTTACCCTATTTACTATTAACCGTGGTAAAAAAAGTAAAAAGTTACTATTCACCAAAAAATTATTTTCATCTCATTGAACCACATTTTAGTCCTTGATATTAACCGTGTCTCTCGGATTTTCGAAATTCCATTCACAGAAGCGGTAAAATTAAGTTTTATGCAAAATTCCGTTTTTAACCTACCACTTAGTGGTTTCACTATTCATCAAAAATTGAAAGTTTTCAGAAAAATGCCAAAATTTCATCCTAAGCTATATTTCATATTCCGAATTCAAAAATGAAGTCTATTTTACCAAATTCATAACATAGAAGTTGCATTAATTAATTTTATAATTAAATTCCGCTGTTAAAACAAATAGCGTGTTTTTTAAGAAACAAAATCTATCAAAAGATTGACACTTGATTATGTCTGGTTTAAATGTGAAATTACAAACAATGACCAACATTGTATTAAATTGTAAAAATATATTCTAAATATACTTTAAAACCACTCAAATTAATAATTTATCACTATTAATTATTTCGATTAAAAAAGTTGTTTTTAATTATAATTTAGTAATTTTCACTATTCATTAGAATATGAAAGTTATCCGAAAAGTACCAAAATTTCACCTTAGGCTAAATTCGATACTCCGAATCCAAAAATGAATTCCATTTTGAAAAATAAAATTTACAAAATTTCCAAAAAGTGGTTATTACTATTCATAATGGCTAGTTTTAATAATATTTTAATAGCATATCGTTGTTTCGTGAAACTCAGTATTGCGTACTACACACGCTATCGAGGAAGGTCGCGATTGCGTGTAACGGAAGGAAAGTCAAGGATGCGTATTGTGAAAGCTTCTTTTGTTGTAGCGTACAACACAAGACATTAATGAAATTAAAAAGAATATTTTTCATAAAATCTTGGGGCGTTACATTCTACCCCCCTTAAAATGAATTTCGCCCTCGAAATTCGTCGGGGTTATAAATGGTTTACTATTCAAAATTTTCTTTGATAGAAACCCACATCGTAAAAAGGAATACCAAAACATGGATTTAAAAACTAAAGTATGAAATGTAACGATTACCCAAATATACTAATCACTGGGTTTCCACATAGGTGAAAATATGGATATGGAAGAAAAATCTAACCATCATGTTCTGATGGAGAGTGGTAGAGAACATGGCTATGGAAAAGCCAGTAATCAAAAATCCATAGATTTGTGATGATATAAGGTACCATCTGATTCATCAGGTATAAGATCACTAGGACAACATTTTTGGTTTTCAAGATCATTTCCCTAAAGTTGAAAATTTTCTTAGAATAAATACTTACTTTATTTTGGTAAAATCTCACTTTTGTTCGTGCCTTGAACAATTTCTACTTCATCTCTTAAATAAATGAAGTTGAATTTGTTATTCGTGATGTGTTAGCAGATCATGTGATAGAATGACAGGTCATTCCATCTGTCTCAAACAAAAGGTTAGCAAAACTTATATACATAAGTCGATCTATAGTGAGATTAATCATATATGGTTCCTAAAATGGACTTATACTTCATATATCATACTGCTTAATATAATAAAACTAGTTTCTACTAAACAGGGACTTCCTGTAGGTCAGTGGTAGGCGATAAAGGCCAGTCACACTTCGGTTGTGGGTTCGATTCCCACAGCCTTGTCCGAAGCGATGGGCTGTCGCCCGTCCTGCAGGTTGTCCTTTTTCCAAAACTACTATAACATCCCATCAATAATATCGTCCAACACAATCCATTCCAATCTTTAGGCTTATCCATAATACTGCAGTCCACTCTCATAACATAGTGAAAACAATTACCAGAGATTTAATATCATCGTTGATCCCCATATATCATAAGATATGTTTTTTTTTTGGTCACATTCCAAACATTCAAAGTCCTTAATCATGTATACTCTTGAATACCCATTGAACCTTAGTGAAAACTTGAATGCAGTTAAAAGTTAACACTTTACACATACCAAAATCCTCAAAATTATTTATACTCAAACCATGATATCACTTAGTCCTTATATCAATCATGAGCTCATGAATACTATTAAACATTTCATTTTCTCGTCTTCATTATGCGCATATCATCTTATTTCCAAAAAAAATATCTCAATCACTTTGAATACCACATCAATAAATATTGCAATACTCAATGATACAACATTATTTTGGAATCCCATTACATAAACACTTAATCATTCCACCACATCGTTGTTATATTCAACATTGCCAATAGTGATCGCATGTGATTTCCCTTTGTCCTTTGCCTTCAGTGGTTGCTCATGTTGATCATCACTAACCCTTGGATTAGGGCAATTATTAGCATAATGCCCCATTTCCTTGCACTTGATGCATTGAAGTGTTGGCGGTGCGTTCTCTGCAGTGTTTTCTTTATCATTAGAAACCCTTTTTCCATTACTTCGACACTCAGCTGCTCGATGACCTTCTTTTCCACACTTAAAACATTTTCTAGTCCCTTTTAGACAATCTCCACCATGCTTCTTTCCACACTTTGTGCATAAGGAAACATTCATCTTATTTTCACCATTATTCTGAGATTTCTCCTTGAACTCCATCTTTCGTTTCTTGTCAAAACCATGAGATGGATATGTAACACCAACTTCCATTTCTACCTTGATAGCACAACGCACAATTTCTTCATAGCTACTGAAGTCTCTTATAGCTAATGCCCTTCGAAGACTTGGTTTTAAGCCACTGAAAAATCGATCAACTTTACTTTTAGGTTGGATGATAATTCCAGAAGCATACCTTGCAAGTCTTGTAAAATTTGCTTCATAGGTACCAACAGATTCATCGTCCCTTTGCTTCAGTTCAAGAAACTCTTTCTCCATCTTTGTTCGAAGAATACGAGGGAAGTACTTATTGAAAAATAAGTTCTTGAACTCGTCCCATTCCATAGACTCAATTTCATCCCTTTGCCTTGTATTCTTAATAAGATTCCACCATTGATCAGCATCTCCTTCCAAACGATACACTGCTAGGATGACTTTATCATGTTCAGAACATTGAAGAACTGAAAATATCTTTTCAGTAGTACTAATCCATTGTTCAGCAACTAATGGATCAGTAGACCCACTGAAAGAAGGTGGACGCTGCCTCATGAAGGATTCAACAGAATGTTGCTCCTTCCTTTGCTCGTTTGGAAGTCCTGCATGATTCATAGCTTGAGAAAGTTGTGTGAGCATGGCTACAAGATTTTGCATTCCAGCTCCTATATCGTTTGGTTGCTCAGGGGTACAATCATTGCATTGCCCATCACATTCCGCATTAACACGGTTCCTTCGGGTTCCAGCCATCGTCTAAAACCCCAAAAGAATTGTGTGAGAGGCAAAAATCATGCTAGGGAAAACAACATAATAAAGGGTTAGTACCCTCAATATCTAACATCTTAGGTTAAATTCGAAGATCGTTAGCGTAATTCTAGGACCATAACCTATACGTATACTTAACCTTAGAGACATCCCTAGACATACCTTAGAAATATCTCTAGGGATCTCACTAAAGTTCTCGCATCCTAGTTTCCAAAGGTTGACTAAACCTTTCCTCTGATACCAACTGTAGAGACCCGTATCTTGACGTACATGGACATTACATTACATTTGCGGAATACTTAGTACATAACAAAAACACACACTAAAGGATCGTAATAGTTTAGTGTCTTTGGAAACTCGGAACGTAATCTTCTAATCGTGGTGAAAGTTCTTCAATATCTCCCATAAAGGTCATCCCTTTTTTCTACCTAAAACCTTTCTTTATATCCTGGGGAAAAGAAAACATAAAAGGGTGAGCTCAAATGCTCAGTAAGGGTAAACAAAGGAAATATCAATCACATAATTTTCATAAGAACATAACATTTTTTGGAAATCTTAACCTGCAAAAGAGAGCATAATTTCATAACATGGGATAAATCATAGTAGTGAAATGAAATCATAACTTAAAACATTACTCATTGTGGCATACACACATAATCATAGAGAATCATTTCTTGTTAGTCAAGACTCATTGCCAAGACTATCTTAGTGGACAAAGTCCCTTTCTGAATCGAGTAATCCTCGTTTCAGTCCTGTTTCACTGAACCGGTATAACCTACCATTCCAGCCATGTCTATCTCATGAGATATAAAATCTTTACCCAATGCATTGGAGGGAGATATAGGTCCCACCCATCTCTTAATGAATCCTTTCTTATGTGTGCCACAAAATCATAAATCATACATCATTTCATAACCCATGTAATAAAAATGGGATTCTTAAACAACATGACATCATAAAACCATTCATATAAGATAAAGGAATTCATAAACATAATTCCATCACAACATAGTCAAATCAATGTAAAAATATGGATAGAAACAGAACTCTTTATTATCTTAGATGGAAAATAATTTTGATAAAACACTTGAATTGAATTCTTGAGGAAAATATCCTTTCTTCTTCAAAATCAATTTCTTTTCACAAAACATCATGCAACTTTAAAAGAAAGAGATTTTATTGAAAATAGTCATGAAATCTTTTAGAGGAAGCTTCATGAAAATAAGGCTTTATAAAACAGTAGAAATCTGTTCGTGCCGTATAAGTTAAAAAAAAACATTCTTCGTACTTTTGTCGGAAAAGTCAAAAAGTACCTCGTACGACAAAAGATTCCTTTCATACATATTACTAAAAACTCACCGAAGGGTAAAAATGGATTTAAACAATTGTAGGTGGATGGAAATAATATTACATTTTGATGAAACATGGATGTGGATGATAAAATACACCCCAGTAAATACTTACGAATAAACAATCTCAGATAAAAATGAGATTGTGATATTTCCCTTACCTTAGGTCCAATTTGCTTCGTATGTGTCCGAACCTCCTGTATAATGATTTAAATAATGTCATTGACTTATTACAGAATCATATTCATTGTTATGATATCATATATGGTTCACTTATGACATTATATTACCCGTTCTTTTGTAAATTCCATGTTAAAGAAGCGTTTTGGGTAAAATCGTTTCATTTATCGTAGGTGTTTTGACTTGTTGTTCTTGACATCATTATTACTTATATCATGATTTACTTACTTCCAGAATATAAAATATGATTTATATATCATATATATTCAGTATATATATATATATAATAGATAGATAAATAAAATGAAAAACACCGTTCATGGAGACGGTAGTCCGTACGTACGCATGAACGCTGTTTTTCTTTCCTTATTGTCTTGAAATGGAAGTAAGTAGATGACATACATATGTATATATATATACATAAATCCAGTAGCTTTATAATGTCATGTATTTCATTATTATTTCTTATATATACATTATAATCATTCTTAAATGGTTAACATGGAGAATGAATCTCATCGCGTCGTGGAGACGGTATTCCGTACGTACGCACGAGCGATGATATCATTTCTATAAATATTGAATTGAATTGGAGTGGATTATAAAATATATCAGAATCATTATGATGTTGTAATAACTATGTATAGTTATTCTTTACACCATTATACCCATCCATGTAAGGTGGTGGTGGAAAATAGATTACACCACGGCGTGGAGACGGTATTCCGTAAGTACGCACGCGCGGTGATTTCTTTTTCCGTAGGATGGATAGATGGTGAAATAGGGTTGTTTCATACTTATAATAACATATCAGTATATGAGTGATACTGATGTTATTACTTCATAATGAAACAACCTAAGAAGAAGAAGTGGAAGAAGAAATAAAGATGAAAGAATTGGTAACGGTAATTACCTCTTCTTTGAAGTGCCTCTTTGAGACCTCCTCTTAGGGCACTAGAATTGGTCTTTGAGGAAGACCAGAACCTCTAGGATGTTGCTAGGGAAGTGGAGAAGGGATTTTGTCAGGGGTTGGCCGAGCTTGAGTGCTCAAATTGGTGTGAGGAGGAGGGGGAGGAGGTGCCCTTTTATAAGGGAGGAGAGGGGCACCTTAGGAATTCTTAAAAATATTAATTTATAATAAATATAACCCCACTTAAAAACCTCCAAAAATGACTCATATTCGAAGCTTAGATGAGATAGGGTTGTAATCTCATCAACCAATCAAATTTATACATGTTTGGATCTTATTTTAAACCTTATCAATTAGATTTAACTCTAAGTTAAATAATTTAACTTTTACCGTGTCTTTTTGTTTTCTTTCACTATATGGTTAATACACTTACTATAACATGCCAAACGAACCCCAAATTGTATATTATTAATACATATATCCTTATCTAAGTCATTTGGCCGAACCTTAGATTTTTAGGAATAAAATAACAATTCATAATATAATATTTGATTTAAAAACTATTTTGTGTCAATTTTGACACTATTTGATATATGATTTTTTTGAAAGTCATAACAGAATTATATATTCGAACCAAGTTGATTAAATCAACACTAATATATCATAGTAACCTAGAAAATTAGTGGAATTCATAAAAAGTCTTAAATTACATTTATTTTGGTATTTATATTATCAATTATGTCAATATTTCATTAATAAGATAATTACTGCATCATCTTTGTGTCATAAATAAATTATATTATATGCTGTCTAAAAATTACAAATAAAATACCATCATGTAGGAAATCTTTTTAGATTTCTAATGAATATTTATAGTCGAATTTATCTTATGTATAACCCCATATTAAAAATGATTTACTTATTAAACTTTGATTTTAACTATTTTAACCCTTCTTTAAATAAATTAATAATAAATGTCCTAATCTAATCCAAGTGGGCCTAAATGGTCATATTTTATTCCTAAGTTTGTTTTTGGTCGAATTAAACTTGTCCAATAGAATTAGGACATGTGTTAGGGTAATATTAATATCATATTTACCCTTAGTTACCCTATTTACTATTAACCGTGGTAAAAAAAGTAAAAAGTTACTATTCACCAAAAAATTATTTTCATCTCATTGAACCACATTTTAGTCCTTGATATTAACCGTGTCTCTCGGATTTTCGAAATTTCATTCACAGAAGCGGTAAAATTAAGTTTTATGCAAAATTCCGTTTTTAACCTACCACTTAGTGGTTTCACTATTCATCAAAAATTGAAAGTTTTCAGAAAAATGCCAAAATTTCACCCTAAGCTATATTTCATATTCCGAATTCAAAAATGAAGTCTATTTTACCAAATTCATAACATAGAAGTTGCATTAATTAATTTTATAATTAAATTCCGCTGTTAAAACAAATAGCGTGTTTTTTAAGAAACAAAATCTATCAAAAGATTGACACTTGATTATGTCTGGTTTAAATGTGAAATTACAAACAATGACCAACATTGTATTAAATTGTAAAAATATATTCTAAATATACTTTAAAACCACTCAAATTAATAATTTATCACTATTAATTATTTCGATTAAAAAAGTTGTTTTTAATTATAATTTAGTAATTTTCACTATTCATTAGAATATGAAAGTTATCCGAAAAGTACCAAAATTTCACCTTAGGCTAAATTCGATACTCCGAATCCAAAAATGAATTCCATTTTGAAAAATAAAATTTACAAAATTTCCAAAAAGTGGTTATTACTATTCATAACGGCTAGTTTTAATAATATTTTAATAGCATATCGTTGTTTCGTGAAACTCAGTATTGCGTACTACACACGCTATCGAGGAAGGTCGCGATTGCGTGTAACGGAAGGAAAGTCAAGGATGCGTATTGTGAAAGCTTCTTTTGTTGTAGCGTACAACACAAGACATTAATGAAATTAAAAAGAATATTTTTCATAAAATCTTGGGGCGTTACAAACTTAATAAAAAAACTTATATCATAATAATTCTATTTATCATGTTCTAACTAGGTCACCATAGATTCATATGAATTGGTACACCATGTGCTAATCAGGCCACCACGACACCCAATCATACCTAATTCAGTGCCACACTATAATCTCATCACTATTCTGTTTCATTACACCTGATACCAATCTTGCACCTGAGGAATCATAGTAGACGTTGTTCAAGTACATAATATATACCCAAAGACCCGGGTTAGGAATTTCCTAAAACCTCAACCCACCACCTAACTGAATAGTGTACATTTATACATCATGATTCCAACCCATTACCCTATCACCCAAGTTAGGATCCCTCATCCATGTATCATGTCATACCATGAACCAATAATCTCAATCATAAAATAGAATAAAACAACCTAATCCCACTCATGTAAAGTTCCAATATCCCTATAATACCCCCGTATTTTTTTAAAAACAAAATTATATTCGATAGCGTATATGAAACACAAAGTCGAGCCTAAACAAACCATGGTTATTTAAATATGACTACTATAACCTAGATATTAAATTGGTAATTATGAATAGGATTAAATAATGTATTATATATATATAATGGTCCTAATAAGTATAAATTTATTGATAAATTCCTAGTAAATAAGAAATCAATTTTTAATAAAGTCATTTTATTCTTCAAAAAATAGTTTAAAAAAAATTATTTTCATTTCATTTTGTTAGAAAATATTATAATTAATTTTAAGTAATTTTAGAATATTTATTTGTTACAAGAAACTTAATTTTTGAAATCATCATATTAAAATTTACATAGGTTAATATTTTTGGACATTTCTAAAATTGTTTATTTTTAGTGAATAGTGAAAAGTATTGATTTTTCAAATATTGTCATTTATATTCATTAAATAACTAATTTAAAAGTACCACTATATTTTAAAGTTAAATATTAAACATTTTATTTATAATAATATAATAAATTTCATTTTAATAAGAAATTTTCATGATTTTGGTGTAGTTTTATTTTATGATTAAAAATGATGTTTTTTTGAAAATTGTTTTTAAGTGCATAAAGTATATCGATTTTAATTAATAAAAATAATCTATATTAAAGAAATATTGAAATTAAATATTATATATATATATATATTAATTTAAATTCATATAAAATGATTTTTTTCTAGTAATAGAGTTAATTTAAGATCTCCTTCTGCTTGAAAATGCATTTCTTGAAAACCTGCTTTTCGATATGTTTTATGGGTTTATTTTTAACTTTAATTCTGAAAAATATATTAATTTAATTTGATAAAATTTATTATATATTTTTAATCATAATCATAATTTTTAGGTAATAATTTAAACTTAAATTTTTGTCACAATGAATAGTAAAACAACAAAAATTTATTACCACGATTAAGGTTAAAACAAGGTTTTGCATGTTACAAACGCTTGTTTTAAAATTAATTTTCCACACACATAGAATTTTTATGTGATAAATATTATTTAATATTCAAAATAAGTGGGTATAAATTACCTAATAAGGATCATTTTATTTTTATTCTTAAAGGATGACCTAGTTAGGTAAAAAACTAGCTATCGTGGTGGAAAATAAAATGGTAAAAGTGAATAAACATAAAGGTAAAGAGAATAAGATATTTAAAAAAGTTTTTTATAATTTTGGTGGTGTTTATTGTCCTTATATTTCATAAAATACATAATTTATTAATTTTTTAGGCAGTTTGATTGATAGTGACATTCCATTCTTGAATAGTTTTGGGTATTTATAAAAATTCCACTCTTTCTCACTTATAAAAGGGAACCTCTTCTCATCTCCACTCCACACATTAAATGATTTTATTTTGTAAAATACCTACCAAAATACATTTCATAATTCCCTTAAAACGTTTTATAATCATTTTTTTGATTACAAAACCCTCTTGTGAATGATTTTGGTGCAAACCTAAAGATGTTGTCTGAAAAAGAGGTATTGTTATTAACTGGGTGTTTTTTTATTTCTTCTTTCACCCCTTAAAATTTTATTCAATTATTATTATATAATAACATCATTATAACCCATATAATTATATGTAATTATATTAATTTCATAATATAGATCCATCTCATCTTCCTCAAAAGGCAAAATAAAACATCTTTTGTGTGTACCGTGAAATACTGCCTCATGAACTGATGTAATTCATTTTTCATCGTCACCTATAATGAATATTTGTGATGATGAATTTAATGTATATATATGATATTAATTAAATAGTTATAATTATTTAAAATTATTATATAATATATTTTATTACCTTTCCATTAATTAAAATATGATATCTTCATTGATGTGCATGTGTGGATTACCACCTCCCCAAAGTGATGTGATTTTTTTAAATTACCGCATCACATGGATAGTATATATAAGTGTATTTAAAGAAATAATATGATATTTATGATATAATTATCATTCTATGAAGTTAAATTAACACTTTCCTTCTTTCTATCATGATTGTTGAAAAATATAAATGATACTCATGCGTACGTACGACCTAACATCTCTGTGATTATAACGTAGTTCATTTTTCATAACCATATTTTATGGTTGGTTTTAAAAGTATAATTTATATATAAAAATTATTATTATTTTATTATTATATATATCAGGGAAACCAATCATACATGAAATGAATAAGTAAGTTTTATTATTATTTTATTATTTTATGGATGATTTTAT
The DNA here is from genome assembly GCA_963277665.1 of Viscum album. Lineage (NCBI taxonomy): Eukaryota > Viridiplantae > Streptophyta > Magnoliopsida > Santalales > Viscaceae > Viscum > Viscum album. Next base: position 394,293,373 of record OY728160.1, read on the forward strand.
ATTTTATTATTTTATTATTATGCAATATTATTATTTTATTATTTTATCATTATTCATATTTATGGTTGATTACTTTATTATTATTTTATTATTTATAATTATTATTACATTTTCATGGTTGGATAGTATAATTTATTATTTTATTGTACCATATTCGACCTACAGAAGTATGTTTGGAAATATGAAACGAATATCATCAAAACAACTAGTGTGGACTTGAATGATTAAGTAAATAAACATAACATGGTAATAAATAAAATAAAATGAATAGTAAATTTGAAAAAAGGTTCTTAAGAAAGTAAGTAATTAAAATAATTTTTTTATTTAGGATGATAAAGTACATACATGACAAGTCAAACTTGAGGTAAGGGATTTAATCTCAATTTCCCTTTATTAAGGCATGTTTTAATGTCATGAACCTAATTTATTTTATATTTTGTATATTATTATAATTTTACATATTATATCATGAATACTTCATAATTAAGGGTATTTTCAGTTACAATTCATTTTACTCTATCCAAGGGGATTTTATTCGAAAGTTACCAAAGTTTTAAAGACATTATGTTATAACCTCCTTTCTTTTGGTGTTTCTTTATGTTCAAGGTTAATTTGGGGGGAAATCATATAAAATTATTTTCTTGAACCTAATTTATTTTATTATAATTTTTTATGAATTATTTCTACATGTTTGGATCCCATTTCCATGCTTATTCAATAAATTAACATCAAGAAATATGTTTTTATGGAATACAAATCTTGTATCTTCTTTTAGATTTGGAAAATTTATATTTTGTGTCTATATTATCTTTAAAATAGTTTAAAGACCATTTTTAATATTATATAATGATTTAATAAATTAATTTTTACCAATGACTAAATATTTTTATAAAATGGTTTAAAAGGAATATTTTTATCATTTTCCAAACAATGTACTGTTTGATTTTTTTAAAAAAGTGTTAAAGGAATGTTTTCTTTTAACTTATAAAAAATGAATGGAATTTATTACCATCATTCCTGATGAATTATTTGAAAATTATTTTATAATACTCTATGGTTATTTTCGAAGAAATTTTAATTTATAATATTTTTATAAATTATTAGATTTTAAAGAAGTGATGTCAAATTTATAAGGGTACTTTCCTCAATAAATAGTCCATGTGATCTTATAAATATGTTTTCATCAACAATAAAAACCATTGATGTTATATATTGATTATAAATTCAGTATATATGTTAGTTACATATATACTTAGCTCATACTCTCTTATATTTATCTGGAAATACATTCCTTAAGTTCATTTATTAAATGCCTTCTTTATGAAATCTTCATTGATTATGACAAGAGGTAAGATTATACAACCCATTACTTTCCATGGGTAATTCTTATGTTTGTAACTTATTATTTATTTCTTTTTTGTAGAACACATAATAATGCACGTGTTATGATGGATGCGCCCATATAGAAATCCAATGCATTGGGTGAAACTTTTGTCCCATGAGACATTATATATAGGATTTGAGAGTAAAACTAATCCATTATGAGACTTTTTACATCAAGTGATATTGTCTAGGTAGTTATCCTGACTCATGTTTACATCCTGATATATGTTGCTTCCAAATTTCCTTTGTTTCTATGATCTTATGATACCATGTTATTTATGTTATTCATCCGTGAAATTACTCACAAGTCTTCTGTTTTATGATATCATGTTATAACTTTGACTCACATGTTATGTTTCCTTATCATTTTTATTCCATTACTAGAATTTTTATCTCACCCCTTTATTTTATGTACCCATAAGTTATTCTATATATTTTTTAGAGATCAAATAGATTTGGGAGATCACTACATAATATGAAAATAAAGATGTTATGTTTTAGTTTCTTTTTATGTTTTATGAACCTAGTCTTCTAAAGACACTATACCTCATAGTATTTGTGTTGTAATTAATGGATGTTTTTGTGAAAAATCATTTAATAATATGTGTAAAATATTCTATGTTTCTATATTAATGAACCAAGCATACTCAAGGAAAGGTCCAACACTATGACCCAAGCCTCATAAAAAAAGTTCCATCATGAACATGAGGACCCCATATCTCCCATGGAAATCCAACCAACACCATCTCACTCATGGTGGGGTTAAGCCTTAAGACACCTCCCCCCAATAGGTTCATTTAATATCATAAGAACATAGTAAAGAACATTCATATAATACAAATTAGGGCATGCATCTTATCACACAACTCAACAACTGCTCCTTGGGTGCTAGTCTATCGAGACCTTGATCCTCATGTCAAAAAACATATTGTATTACCCACCAGGGTGTCCACTAGTTACCTAGACCTATCATAGTCTTTTCTCATCAATACTATCTCACACCCATCACACATTGGTGATAATATTACCCATAGGCTCCTCCTAACCATAGGTTAAAGCCCATTCTAACCCCATCACTATTCGACCTTCTACCAAGAGACTATCTCGAGATATCCCACTCCAAGGACCCTTGAAAACCTGATATCAAGTCCTTGAAAGCACCCAAGGCCTACACCTAGGTCCCATATCACATATCTTAAGGGAAATATCTCAATTCATTACACCCCATCTCCTCTTGAAGGACTCACTCCACTCATAGTTCGTTCTAAATTCTAATCCACCCTCAAGATCACATCACTCACCAAAAGGGAGAAGTATCACCATCTGACACATCATCAGTAGGATAAATCCTCTCTCACATGTCTATATAGACCTAGGGAAAACAACATAGAGTACCCAAATTTCATGTCACACCTGATAATCACCATATTCCTCTTTATAACTCAAAATACATCCATTCCCATTAGAAAAAATCCACCAAGCAATCCCAAACCAAGGAGCTATTATTTTGTGCGTAGGATGAAAAACTCCATCCTATCTCTTTATCTAGGGATCGATCAGTCCCTATCAATTCTACTCAGTCCCATGAAACCTGAATTTAGAAGAAAATATTGTATAAATAAATATATAAATTTGTATATAAGGGAAAAAATAACAGAAACATGGAGTCAAATAATCACAAAGATTTATAGATCCTTATCAGATCTTGTCCATGCCTTGTACAAGCTTGTACAAAAACTTGGGCTCAATGAAAACATGTTACACTCAAACTATTTCTGATAGAATGTGATCAACAATCCAAAACCTTCTCTATTCAAGACACATGAAATATATATCATCCTTTGTAATTCCTCGACCCAAAAAACCTTTTGCTGGTGCATTAATTTACTATATTGGCATGAATATAAGAAACCAGTCCTAAAGGAATTATTAGTTATTAGTTTTGGAAGACCAAATTAAATTCATGATACCCAAATTACATTTGTAAAGATAAAAAATACAACATGATACATAATAAACTAAAAAAACTACCTCCTCAAAAACTTATTCAAGCTTATCTTGTTAATAACATGGGGAAAGGAAACCTGATAAGGGTAATATAAAATGATCTATAAGGGTCACATATAGTGGAATCATGAATCAATAATAAGTTAATCATAATCAATTAGACATGACTAATATGGCATGTTGAATAAATGAAAACACCTACCATCAATAAGCCGAGAATAAAAAAATGCATCCATAGATTTTTTCATAGTAAAAATCATGGATATATATAAATGAATAATAAATAAAGTTATTTATTTTTATTTGGAAGTCATGTATCTAGTCTCCCCTGCAACAGGACTAGGGTAGGGGGTGCTCAGGCCAGTGAAGCGGGTAAAGGTACTCAGGACTCAAATGCTGCTCCCAATCAAGCTCTGGGGGAGGTTATAAAAGATGATAAAGTAGATGGCTCAGCTGCTTGGGCTGAGGCAAGCCAAATTCACAGCTCTTATGAGATGGCGGTGAGGGGTGGTAGTAACATGGTCATAGGAAAGGTGTCTAATGGAAAGAATAAGTCGAATATAGGCCTTGAGTGGGAGCAGATTTCACTGGCGGATCATAGGACACTGGACTCTAGGAAGGACTTCAACCTGAGGGAATCTCTTTCCTATATTTCCCTCAACAATTGGTTTGGGAATGTGAATAATGAGGGGGAGAATGAGGGACACTCCAAGAGTTCTTATGAGATTGATTCTTAGAGTGAAGGTAAATTTTTTGAGGAAAATGAATTGGGAGGGGAGGGAAAAGACTTGCACAACAAAAGATGGAAGAAAAGGAACAAAGAGAATAGGGACCCGGGGTGCTGCATTTTTTCTAGGAAGCCAAAACTGAAGGGGAAAAAAGACTACTCTTTTATACCTAGACCGATGGAGACCCGATCGACTAAAAAAGAGGGGAAACCCAAGGAGATTGAGTCCCAATCAGTGGGGAGAGTGGATGGCCAACCAGCCTTGGTCACCGAGTCACATGAGTATGAACCCTCTCAGGAGGGAGATCAACATGAGGAGAGGAACATACATACATAAGAGGTGATAAAAAGGGTAAAGGTTGATGCTTCTCTGGGTATGTAGAGGGAGGTAGGTATCGGGCCAACTGAAAAGATAGGTGTAGTGGAAGAGGAGGTGCAAGTCGGTGAATTGGCCTCACCTGTCAAGGTAGTCGTGAAAGGGATACGTGGGGAGCCAGAAGGGGAGGTTGTGATCAGGGAAGAACCATGGGAGTTGCTAGTGGATTCATAGGACGGGATGACTGAGAAGGTGGTAGACATCCATGCTTCTGCTGAGACTATGGAACAGACGAAAGAAAGACTGATGCAAGTTGACACGACCAAGGAACGAAGTGAGTGGATTTAAAAACAACACCAAATCCTAGTAAGAGGTTTCAACAACAAGAAAATATATGAGGATGAGTTCTTGTGAGTGTGGGGGAATATGGCATCCCATTTCAAAGGCATCATCAGAGTTAACCCTGGCAAAGAGGTAACATCTATCTTCTATAAATTATTTAAGGACAATAGGTCTAATGGTTTTAAGTGGGTCTCTAATAATTTTGTAATGTGATATAGTGTTTGAAGACAAGGGTGTACTTGTTGGTTTCACACTTTCTCCATAAAAGTGTTCTTATTTATAATAAAAATATATATTTTTTGGTGGTAAAATAAACTCCGTATGTGAAATGATATACGAATTAAATAAATAATCATATCCTTGATACAAGAAAATGGATATTTAATAGAATTATAATTTCAAATGAAAAATTATCTCCAATGGGCAGTGGATACCCCACTTAATAAATATTTGGTGCATAATACCAAGTAAATCTCAATGAAAGGAAAATCGAGACAAAGTCCCTCACCACATTATAATCAATCGAGTTATATGACAAAAAATTAATAATAATAAACTGAATGATAGAATATCATGAATATAAATAGAATCATGTTATTATATATCAAATTTAAGTACACATACACAACATTCATGAAACATGTGACGAATGATGGTAATCTCATGGAATTAAAAGTGAGATGAGAAAACCCTTACCTTATACCTGAATGTGTTATTTGGTTGATCTTAATGACATGAATAATCAAATTTATATTCATTAATTTATAAGTACATAAAAAAGTATACATGTAATTGATTTATTATAACATTATTATGTTAATTAATGTCATTTTTGATGGGTTCAAGGGTTCAATTTTATTGTTTTGGAAGAATTTTCTTCCTTGGTTTACATGATCAGTTTTCTTGTATATGAGTATGGAAGTTTGTGTAAAATGGAAATTGAAATTGAGAATTGAAGTTATGAGTTATTAATGATCATAAAAAAGTTTAAATTATTAGATAATTCTTTCGGTTATTGGGAGGAGGATGAATTATTATAAAAAATTTAAATGTTAAACACTTGGATTATTTTTATGGTTTTTGATCACCATGAACTCATTTTGTTTTATTATTAAATAACATGTGTAAAAAATGATTATAAAACATTAAATAGGATATACTACATATATAATGAAACATTTCAACCATAATAAATTTTCATTACCATAAATTAAGACAGTAATATAAATTGAAAACCCACAGTCCTTGAATGTGATAAATTAACACATCTCAGACGATGTTTTCATTTTTAGGATAAGAGAAGGGGAAAAGAGAGACGGTGATGAAATATTCTATTAGATTAATAAAATTTCAAATCATTTAAGTTACTATAATTATCATAGAATTTTTATTAGGGTATTTTAGGAGAGATAAAAAAAATAAGGGAACTTGTAAAAGTAGTTGAATGAAAAAGGAAGAGAGGTTCACCTACTGAGTACTTCTTTTGAGAATCTCATTAAGACCGTTGTTTTTTTCCTTTTAGTGTGACTAAAAATTATTGGATGTGGAAGGTTGGGTTGTGAAGTTTTTTTTTCATAACATGGGAAAGGATCAAAAATCGAGTGGTGTGAGAGGAATATGGGATGTGTGGTGGTTTATATAGTGGAGGGGAGGAGGATTTTTTTATTATTTTAATAATTAGTTTATTATTTTTTCCTATGAAAAGAAATAGTATTGATTCTTGTGACCAATAATAGTAATAATTTTATTTGGGTTATAAATAATGGTCATTTATATCAACCATGAGTCAATCATGATGAAAAATTCATTTATTTAGCATGCTTCATAAATTATCAAATTTCACTATTCACCAAAAATCCAAGTATTTCAAAAAAATACCAAAAATTCACCCTAAATTTTTTTTGATGTTTAGAATCCAAAAATGAAATTCTTTTATGATATTTTTTTTATCTAAATATGAGAAATTTATTTTTTAATTAAAATAATAATTTAATTATAAAATTCCAACACTTAAAATATTAATCTTTATTTTTAAGGTGTCTAAATTATATTTACACTTACATGGGTAAGGTTACCATTCATAAGGTTCATATTAATTTTCATAAGGGTAGGTTACTATTAATAAGGTTATGTTACTATTAATAAGGGTAAATTTCTATTCCCAAAAATTAACTTGATTCTATCAGACTCCAAATATCATCCTGATCACAATTGTGTAAGTCCATTTTTAGAAATTTAAAACATAGAAGTAAAAATTTTATGTTTTATGTATAGTTTATGAGTATATCCTATAAATAAATATGTTTTTTTTACTGAGACCCAGTACTTTATGAAATATAGTTCATCTAATGAATTGAAAGTATTTAAGATAAACATACCATAAAATGCTTGGGGTTTTATATTCTTCCCACCTTCAAAAATACTGTCCTCAAAATTTTTGATGTATAAAGACCTTTAAAAAGACGTGGGTGGTTCTTCTTCATAACATCCTCATGTTCACATGTTGCTTCATCAATTTTATGGTTTCTCCAAAAAACCTTCACTAGTCGAGTTTTCATATTTTTCAATACCTTATCCCTTATGTCAGGAATCTCGATAGGCTCTTCAAAGTTTGAAAAATCTGGTTATAGATCTATTTATTCATAGGTGATTATATTCATTGGGCCTAGCATGTATTTATTTACCAATGATAGAAGAAACACAATATGAACTTTGGACAGACTTGGTGGAATTACTAAATGGTAAGATACAACTCCAATTCTTTATATAATTTTGAACTATTCGATGTACCTATGGCTCTATTTACCTTTCTTACCAAACCTTAAGACACCATTCCACAAAAAAGATTTTAGAACGACATGATATCCAACTTGAAATTCCAAATCCTTTCTCCAGTGTTCAGCATAAATCTTTTTCCTACTTTGGGCTACTTTAATATGAGCCTGAATTTTCATTACCATTGCGGTTGTCTCTTCGATAAGTTCTAGTATTATAAGTTTCCTCTCACCAACTTCATCCCAACAAGTTGGAGTTCGACACCTCTTACCATATAATGCTTTATATGGCTCCATTTTAATGCTATAATGAAAACTATTATTATGGAAGAATTCCAAAAAAGCAAGTATTGATCCCAAATACCTCAGTTATGTTCATTGGAATGGGACATTCCGGGACTGCCTTTATCTTCATAGGATCAACTAAGATTCCATCCTTAGTGATAACATAGAAAAGAAAAGAAACTTATTGAATCCAAAATTCCATATTGTTAAACATCCCATATAATTCATTTCTTCTAAGAGTTTTCAGAATGAACCCCAAGTAATTACCATGGTCTTCATAGATTTTGGATTATACTAGGATATCATTAATAAATACCACAAAAAGTCATAATGATGTCTTTGAAAATTCCATTCATTTAATTCATGAAAATTAATGGTGCATTAGTCAGTCTAAAAGGCATTACTGTAAACTCATAATGCCCATACCTGGTTCAAAATACTGCCTTAGGAACATCTTTCTTCCTAACACATAGCTGATGATATTCAGATCGATGGTCAATCTTAGAATAATATTGGGCTCCATGAAGTTGATCAAATTAATCATCAATTCATGGAAGATGATACTTTTTCCTTATTGTGATTGCATTGGTTTCCTTATAATCAGTGCATATCCTCGTGGGTTCATCTTTCTTCTTGATGAAGAGGGTAGGGGCTCCCCATAGAGAAACACCAAGTCAAATAAATCCTTATTAACTCAATTAATCTAGTTATTTCTTTAGATCCACTAATTCTATAGTGTCCATTCTATAAGGAGTCGTTGATATAGGCCTTTAACTTGGAATTAAATCAATGGAGAACTCAACTTCCCACTCTACAGGATGTCCAGGTAAATCCTCTAGAAATATATCAAAGTATTATTTCACAATAGGTACATATGCATTTTGAATATTTATTTCTTCGCCCATAGATATTTTGTTCTCTTAATCCCCAAGAATTGAATTCAATTGAGCTACTGGGGGTGGATCTAGATAAGAATCAGATGGTGACATTTCTGCTCTAAAGATAAGGGATTCTACCCCATTATAAAAAATTGTAACTTGCTTCTTCTTGTAATAGATCTTAGAATCCAAATTTTTTATCCAATTCATATTGAGAATTATATCAATGTCGATCATGGGTATGATGATAAGGTTTGCAACTATAGCATTTTTATGTTTCATGAAGGGGACTGGTCGACAGATCTTTATTACAATGATACATCCCCTGAGAGTTTTTAATGACAACTAATTTATTAAATCAAATTGGAAAATTTTAATTTCCATTGAAAAATGGAAAGATATAAATGAATGTGATGATCCATAATAGAATAATGCATTGGATAAGGTTTAGTAAACAATTAATGTACCTACCACCACATCATTAGGAACTTCAACCTCTGTAGTTGTAATCACATAATCTTTCCCTTTCTCTTGGGGACTTTTCTTAGGCAAGTTTCCTTGGAGTTTAGGATACTCATTTTCATAGTATCCCATATCTATAAAAATGTATCATTGAAAATTGTTTACTTATTTCTTCCCCTTACATTCATTATATAAATGAACTTTTTCTTCATACTTATAGTAGACTCCCATTCCTTTCAAGCATTTCCCATGATTATTCTTTCCAGAGTTCTTGAATGATGGGAATTAATTTGTTCCCATATTCTTGTTTGGTGCTTCACCTTTTCCTTTGTTATCAGAGTACCTCTTATTATATTTGTTTCCCTTGAACAAATTTAATCTAGAAAATTATTTCTCTATTTTCATGGAACTTAATACAATTTCATCATATGATGAAAATGTTTGAGAAGCCAATGCCCTTTGAAGACTTGGCTTAAGACCTTTAAAGAAATTATCAATCTTGTCTTCCAAATAACTTAAATAATTTATATGATACGTGGATAATATTGTGAAGGTATCCTCATACTCTGCAACACTGTCTTCTTCCCTTTTATTTATAATGAGGAATTTACTCTTCATTTCAGTTTGTTGATCACAAGGGAAATATTTGTCGAAGAACATTTCCTTAAAAGTCATACATTTCATATATTCTATTTCTTCTTCCTCCATGGTATTGTGGATCAAGGACCCCCATTTATTAGCATCACCCATGATACAATATACTGCTAGCACTACCTTTTTCATTTTCAATGCATCTTAATGAGAGGAATTGCTTTTCAAAGGACTTGATCCACTACTTAGCAACAACAAGGTTAGTAGTACCACTAAAATATGGGGGATTCTGTAGCATGAAACAATCTAACACAGGTGTAGCATGGTTATTCTTCACAAATTGAGTACGTTGTCCCGAAATTATCATGATTTGATCCCCTCCAACATTGAATATATTGAATTTCTTAGGGAAATACTTATATTATCCGTGAGTATTGATTGCCATTATTACATTAGGAACCATCACTAAACAATTTAATACACTAAATTAGGGCATAATTCATAATTTATAACTAGAAAAAGCTTAGCATAATCTGAAATTTTATGTACAACTAATCTCATAACCATAAACATTGTTTCATATTTACTTTTAAATCCATTATAATGGTTTGTAATGAAAATGTGAATTATCCTAAGAATATCCCTAGGGAGTGTCAAACCAGGTGTGCAGTAAGACCCATTATTGTGTACCAGGATACCCCAGCTCAAGCCCAAAACTCCTTTTTGGAGTTGTTACTCCTAGGTACATCTTTGGCAGAACTACATCCACATATAGTATCCAAACAAGGATATATTTCTTAGGAAGATCCAAAAAGTATCTACATAACCAAAAATCCAGGAAGTTACTCTATAATTATCCTCAAAGTATATGTTAGAGTTATTTCCTCTAAACTATCATTCCTAAATCTAGTTTCCAAGGTTGCTGCTAAACATCCTCACATACCAACGGTAATGCCCTGACCCCAGAAAATCAAATCCAGGGAATTAAATTACTATATTGGCATTAATATAAGAAATATATCTTTAAGGACCAATTATTTTTGTAGTTTTTGAAGACCATATTACATACATGATACCCAAAGTACATTTGTAAAGATAGAATATACAACAAGGTATATAATAAACTAAAAACAAACTGCCCCCTTGAAAACTTATTCAAGGCTCTCTTCTTCATAACCTGGGGAAACCTATAGGTAAGATAAAATGCTCAATAAGGGTTACATATAGTGGAATCATTAATCAATTATAGTTGAATCGTAATCAATTAGTTGTGGCTAATATGGAATGATGAATAAATGAAAACACTTTCCATCAATAAGCTGAGAATAAAAAAATGAATCAATAGATTTTTTAATAGTGAAAACATCATGGGTAGTAATAAAAAAATAAAAAATAAAAAGAATTCTTATTATTTTTATATCAGGTATCAAGATCATGAGACAATATATCATCAAGATGGTTTAATTCTATGGGTAGAAACCCATCTTATTTTTCTAAACAAACTCGAAGAGTTTTCCACCAACTAATTTGTCTCATGAGACCTATCGATGAATTGAGGGGCTATAGTGGCCCAAAAAAATCACTACCAGTCTAAATAATTCTTTATACATAGATTTAATATAAGAAAATATTCCTTTTTGATATCCATATTTAATAGAGGATACATATCCATCAATATTTTTCCTATTAAAATAGCATTCAAAATAAACACAGTATGTGAAATCATATAAAACATAAGAAAAAAATAATATCTATGATACAAGAAAATAGATATTTACCAAAATTATAATTTCAAATGAAAAATTATCTCAAATGGGTAGTGGATAAACCACAGAAGAATTATTAGGTGCATAATACAGAGTAAGTCTCAATGAAATGGAAATTGAGACAAAGTCCCTTACCATGTTATTATCAATCGAGTCATATGACTAAAAATTAATAATCACCCAATGAATAATAGAATACCATGAATATAAATAGAATCAAGATATTATATATCAATTGTCAGTACACATACACCACATGCAAGAAAAAACTGTCAGATGATGGAAATCTCACAGAATTAAAAGTGAGATGGGAAAACCCTTACCTTATACCCAAATGTGTTCTTCGGTTAATCTTAATGACACAATTAATCAAATTTAGCATCATTAGTAATAATTAAAAAATATCATATACATGTAATTTATTTATTATAACCTCATTAGGTTCATTCATAGCTTTTTATGGGTTTAATAGGTTTAATTTTATTATTTGGAAGCATTTTATTCCTTGGTTTTCAAGATCAGTTTTCTTGTATATGAGTATGGAAGTTAGTGTAAAATAAAAATTGAAATATATAGTTAAATTTATAAGTTATTAATAATAATCTATAAGGTTAAATTATAATATAAATCATTTGGTTATTTTTGGGGAGGATGAATCATTATAAGAAAATTTTAATGATAAACGCTTGGATTATTTTGATGGTTTTTTAACACCATGAACTCATTTTGTTTTTTAATTAAATAACATCCGTAAAAAATGATTCCAGAACATTAAATAGGATATATTACATATAAAAAGTTATTTTTAAACCATAAAAATGGTTTTATTACTATAATTTAATACGGTAATAGAAATTGAAAACCCGTCGTCCTTGAATGTGATAAATTAACACATCTCAGACGATGTTTTCATTTTTAGTATAAGAGGATGGGAAAAGGGAGTTGATGATGAAATATTAAAGTAGAATAATAAAATTCCAATTTATGTAAGGTAATGGAATTATCAGATAATTTTTATGATGGGAGGTTATAATAGAGAAACAAAAGAATGGAACTTGTAAAAGAAGTTGAAAGAAAAAGGAAGAGAGGTTCACCTCTTGAGTATTCCTCCTTGAGAATCTCTTTAAGGCCATTGTTTTTGTCCTTTTAGTGAGAAAAAATGGTATTGGACATGGGGGGAGGGCTTGGGAAGTGTATTTGTAAGAACTTGGTAACTTATCAAATCTTGAGTGGTGTGAGAGGAAGATAGGGCGAGGGGTGGTTTATATAGTAGAGGGGAGGATGGTTTTCTTAATTTTTTGATCATTAGTTTATTATTTTTCCCTAAGAAAAGTAATAGTATTGATTATTGTGACCAAAAAAGTAATAATTGCATTTATGTTCAAACTAATGATCATTTACATCATCTATGAATCAATCATGATGCATAAATTCATTTATTTAGCATATTTCGTAAATTATTGAATTTCACTATTCACAAAAATTCATGTATTTCAGAAAAATCCAAAAAATTCAACCTAACCATTTTTAGACATGTAGAATACCAAAATAAACTATATTTTATTAATATAATTTTTTAAATATGATAAATTCCATTTTTAATAAAAATCATCATTAAATCAAAAAATTACAACAAATAAAAATATTCATTTTCGTCTTTAAGGTGTCTAAATTTTATTTACACATTCAAGGGTAAGGATAACATCAATAAGGGTCATATTAATATTCATAATGGTAGGTTACTAATCAAAAGGGTATGTTACAACTCATAAAGATACGTGACTATTCACCAAACATTAACTTGATTCTATCAGACTCCAAATATCATCCTAATAGCAACTGTTTATATCCGTTTTTCAAAATTAAAAACACAGAAGTGGAAAATTTACATTTAATGGATAGGTTATGGGTATATAAAATAAATAACCAGGTGTTGTTTCACATAGAGTTAGTTCTTCATGAAATATAGAATATGTAATGAATTGAAAGTATTTAAGAGAAACATACCATAAAATATTTGGGGGTGTTATATGCTCACTAAATTCCACCATGATCTAGTGAAATCAACACCAAAACCCAATTTGAATTCATCCAAAATCATAAGGTCTATGAAAGGGGTATAAAATATAGAGTAAGTGGATAAATATATCTGAAACCACTATTAAATCAAACCCAAACCATCCACCAATATAGGGGGTGAAGGAGGAAGAGAGGGGTATGGCTACCCAAATGTTTCCCCTATCCTTAATTCACTATACTAAAGTGGGTAACTGGTAAATTACCTATCTTACCTTACATAAAAAATAGATAGGGGTAGTTTTGTGAAATAGCTACTTGTCGTGGCAGGGAGTAGTGATCCCTGTTGTATCCCTCCACAGGGAAGCTCCCTGAGGGCCTCCTCCTATGGTGTAACCCTTCATGGTTGTGATATAGGCCTCCTTTCCAGGCCGTGTTGTAGCATTTCTAACTTCCATAAGGTAGGGGTGACCCCAAAACCCCTTCCATTCTTTATAAAATAGCCCCTTAGGTATACACTATGCACTTTCTTGACCAAGCCAGGTCCATGTAGCGATGTGGACCCTAGGTTATGGAGAAACAACCTATGAGAGGCAAAGGAATTAAACATCAAGGGCATTCCCCCCTTTATGATGTGGCACCAAGGATGTTCCATATTGAACCCACCATAAAATCTCTCCACGACACAAAATCGAGGTTGTAGAGGGATTCGCTCTACTAAAGAACCACCAAGGCACAACCCTCATTGTTGTATTGTGGACACCTTGACCACATGTCACTATGATGTGTCCCCAGTTGGGATACACCATCTTGGATGCCTATAGATAGAATTCTAGCTGCCAGACTACCCTAACCTTCTCCCCTGCCTCCCCAAGCACCCAAACACCCATCTAAGAACCATTTTCTATCTAAAAACATATCATATGGATGTTCCAATTCTTGTATTCCTTATCCAAATACTAATTAAGAAAAATAAACCTACTCCAAATCAATAATTAATAATTTCTATAAAACATAAAAAAAAATATGTTGGGTGTTACAATCAATGTACACCTCCTCTTAAAATTCATTGTTTAGAAATACTAACTTGAAAAACATTTGGAAAATTTTGTATCACATTTTTAGTGGTGATAACTTAAAAAATCCTAATGTTTTAAAGTCTAAAAACTGTAAAAAACATCTCATAGAAGTAAGTGACATCAAATTGATAATTTTCTTTTCAAACATACATTACATTGTTTTTTATCACATCTCATCTCTCGTTAAACTTGTTATAGAATAACCACTTTGTCTTAATAAAATCTGTTTATCATTTTTAGAACCAATTCCTAAGTGTTTTTCTTTAAAATATATTCCATTTCTTCTTTCATGGAATCAATCCACACATGATGTTTCAACAAATCTTCCACACTCCTTAGTTTGAATTTATATTAAATGAGGTGTGTGATGTTATCCTAAAAGGAATCCTTATATGAACTGATTATCCATGACCAACAATGATTTTTTGAACATCCACTTACTTCTTAAAAAATGGATAAACTAAAATTATTCATTATTCATAACTTTTTTTCATTATTAATCACTTGATATAGATTATTAGATATATTATTCATTCTCATAAATTATATCTTCCATTAGTATAAAATATTTTTCTTGTAATATAAGAAATTCACCATCTTCTTTATCAATGTTGGAAAATGTTCCCAGTGGTTCACACCCATTAAATGAGTGCTCAAGAACCTTTACATAATCACATAAAAAATATTTCTATATTCCTTTTTATATATATGATATCTTATTTTATTTGGGGGATATCAAAGTAAAATTCCTTCAAAAATTTTTTTATCAAAATTTCTTATGTTTGAACCCATTATTTTGATGATACAAGGGCTAGCAAACACCCTTAAATACTTCATTATTGGGGAATTTTTATAGTACATCTCTTATGGATACATATTAGAGTTCATATGATAAAATAATTATCTTTGAATGTGTAGCATTATCTAAAAAACTTGAAACTAAAAGATATGAGAAGTTATATGTTCCATTAAAATGGTTTGATCCATCTCAATCAAACATTGATTCATACTCTCAGAATTATTATTGGGTAAACAATGCACTGAACTCATGATAAATTATATAATTATCTAAATAATTTTCTATTTTTTATATCTGACTCCATTATTTGAATGAAACATCTTTAAGAAATAACCAAATTATTTTTTTACACTTCCATTAAAACTCATAAGACACTTTAATGCTTCAGATTTTCACCTCATGAATTTGATTCATCTGATTCAAGTAAATTCATCATTGAATACAATAAATTATTTTTCACTATATGTTTATTTCTTCCTCATCGATATATAAATATCCAAACTACAAAGTTCCAAGGTATTAGTTTTTTGAATTTACAATATTTTATTTTCATAATTCATAATATATCTATTTTTACATGTAAATCATTAAAATTTTATTTATCACTTTAGAAACAAAAAACCATTAACATTATCTCCTAAAGTCATCTTATTCATGATAATTTTTCCAATATGACCAAGCTATCAATTACATAACTCCTTTTTATCTATCATATTTAAATAACTATATTTTTTAGATTCTCTTAATTGAAATAGATTGAATTTAGGTTGTGGTACTAGAGTTATAATAAATTCATCCATACATCTCTTCACGACATATCTATATTTCTAAAATATGAATTTATTTCATTTATCATATAGTTGAAAACACATATAAGGTTATGTTTCAGACCATTAACATTGAGAGTACGCTTTTGCTTCAAATTCTTTTCTTTTATTTCCATTTAGAAGTTCTGTTTCTTTTTTTGTGCTCATGAACGTTATATACTCTAAACACATTACACATATGATGTGTTTTGGACCATACTATAAGATATGATATATATATATACCATATGGTATTAAATTTTTAAACTAAATTTATATCGTATGCATTTATTTTCTCATATTTTAAGGATAAATTTCTAATATTGATCCATTGCCTTTATCCATACCATATTTTATGATATGGTGATATCATGATACTATGAAAATAGTAATATATGATTAAATAAAATGTTACAATTCAATGTTGGATGAATGCTAAATTTTTAACATTCAAAATAAAACAAAACAAAAGGATATCATTAATAGTAAAACATTTCATAATATGAAATGCATGGGAGTTTGATCACCTAAAGTTTAAAATTGTTGTAACCAGAGGCATTTACTCATAATGTATGAGTAAATTCGCACACACCAAAGGAATTTCTTCAATAGATATAAAAATTGTCATTCAACATTAGACAATGTGCATTAAAGCCTTCCAAAGCCTCTATCAATTCTCTCTTTCTTGAAAGCTCTCTTCTTCTTCTTCATATTTTACCATAAGATGTACTGTTATATTTCAGAGTAATATAGAGTCCCACCCAAGAATTAATTAATTCATGTAAACCCATTGAAACCCCATGCATGGGGGATTCTTTCAACTATCTTTTGTGGATATTCATCAAACCATCATGATGAATATAATAGAATAGGATTGACTGGTGCAAGCTATATGAGTAATTAATTTTAAGTTATACATGGATTGAATTTCATACATGGTATATAATGGGTATACAGGTTTATTATTTTTTTCTATATGATGATTAAGTGTTAATTAATCCTTAAAAACCAATTAGTGGTATCAAATACATTTCATGATCATTTATTCATTAAATTGTGTATTGAAAAATAAGAATATGAACAGTGTATGATTGTTCTATTCCCTACCATTAAAAATTATAGAAATTCTATACTCAGTTTAGCCATATAATATAGGATATCATAGTCCATGATATAAAATTTTAAATATATTTTTTACGATATATAACATTATAAAAAAATATCAATTTTGAACTGAGGCTAATATTATATTATGTACAAATTTAATCTGGTTGGGGTTATTCCATATGATATGAGATATCGTAGGTCATCAATCATCACAATATTTAATTTTTTTGGTTTTTCATAGTATATCATATGGAATTAATGAGTCATACCCAGGGTGAAAATAGATAATATTATCATCAAAATGATATCAATTCCAACCATAGAATATGACTCCTCAAGAACCGAATGGATATTACAACCGAAGATTGTATATCGTAAAATACAACATATAATATTCCAAAAAAAATATATGATATAATATATATATCATAGGATAAAATATTTAGGAAAATTGAAATTTCAAAATTTTAGTTATGAATTGTTTTATATAATTTATAAGATGTTTATAAATTATGGTAAAAGGTATTTTAATATGTTTAATTAATTTAAAAAGATGTTTATAAATTAATTCATTGTCATTTGTTTATAATTAATAAATTTAAATTTAATAAAACATTTATTAAATTAATACTCCTTAATATTAATTATTTATATTAAAACACCATTTTCAAAATTTATGGAATGATTTATAATTTGGATACAAAATACTCATATAGAAATTTTAAGTGTAAATTTTAAAGTTTTTATAAATTAAAAAATAAGGAAAAATTGAAATAAGTTTATATTTGTTATTATTAATGGTTAATAATAATCAATTTGAATTGTTCAAGTTAAAATGAGTTAATTTTTTCATTATTTAAACCACATAAAAATTAGTTTTGATAATTTATTTGATCAAAGTTTAAATAATATTACATATCTGATATTTAGATTACATAATTGTTTTTACAAATTAGACATGGATTATAAATTATTAATATTTGAATTAATATCATATATTTAAGTAATATTTTCTATAAAAGTTAATATAAAGGGGTACAAATTAAAATTAATATAATTTTTTGTTTACTTATTTAGAGAATGCCCATAATACTAGCTAAATTAGAATTTTTTTTGTAATTTGATTTATTTATGAATTTTGAATAATTTTTTGTCTATTATTTAAGTATATTAACTTATCATTTATTTAATATTATTCCTCACAATTATTTATGGTTATAATTTTTATATTACGAATATGTTTATACTTTAGTTTAAAGAGTTAAATTGCTTTTAAAAATTTTCATACAATTATTTATGGCATTACATGCTAGGTATGATAATTGATTTTGTATTCTTTAATATTAACATTGAATTGTACTAGGTTATGAGTTTTAATTTAAAGGGTAATTATATTTCATAATTATAATGGATTTAAATACTCCCTTGAGTAAAGTATCCTTAGGTATAAGGGCTTTAGGTTGGATTTCTCACTGCTCTAGAGGATTATGCCTTATCTTGAATAGTGGAGTTATAAATCTATCTATATAAGATTAATCTTGTGGAGATTGTTATTTTATTATGATTATAATAAATTACATGAAAGGTATTCATATACATTATTCATGAGATTAATTTAGTTGTTTATAAATATATTTGACTAATTGGGTTAGTAACATAAGCTATGAGTTTTGTAAATGGTTAAACATCAATATGGTTTGAACACATCTTTTTGGATGAAGGAATATTATTAAAAAATAAATAACTAGAATTATGAATACATTTAAATACAATAACATGAGATAATAAGGTGATATTAAACCCTCCTTAAAAATAATAAATGTCTAATTCCTTCCAAAGAGAACACTAGTAAAGACCTCGATCATTTAACTATGTAGGTTCTACCAAAGTAAAATGACCATGGATCATATTTTAGAAATAAATTAATATAGTGACCCAAATATTTAGGTGCCTAATTTTTATATTTTTCTTTGGTTGAAAAACCTCAATAGATAGGATACAAGAGGAATGGTGTTGAGTTATCCTTATTAAGAATTGGATAAAGAGTTATCTGATCAACCACTTAAGAGTCATATGTGATATGTTTTGGATGGTGTCCATCATAAATAATTATTTGGTTAGTGGAATACCAAATAAGGATAATTTATTAGTTAAATATGGATCTTTTCCCACTAATAAGTATGATGAAATTTTAAAAGGTTTCATCATTTTAATGGGATCACATTTATTAAAATTCCTTATTAAATGAAAGTAAAAAATGACAACCATTCAATAAACGATTTTTTTGTAGATAAATAGAATCATAATCATCTAAAATAACTTTGAGGTCAACCAAAATAAAGTTCAATCTTAATGTAATAAAATCATTAGACTGGTATAAAATGCATAATGTTTTTAAGGTATAAAAGAGTTCTTTTTGTTTGAGAAATTTTCAATCGAGTAATTTTTTTTTAAATAGATCAATATTTGGATCAAATAGATAATTATGAGAAGTATAAAATGGATCAATTGAGTTTTAAAATAAATTATATGTAAAATATCCTCAAGAACATTAGACTCCACTCATATACTAAATATGATTGTGTGTGTTGAATAACTTGGAGAGATTGAAGGCTTCCTTTATTAAGAATTTTTTTCCTATGTGGTGTGTATCATTTAAATATTGAATTAAACTCTTTATTTTATCATTTTAAATGTGATATATGATATAATGAAGGGTTCTAGATTATATGGGGCTTTTTCAGAGCTCGAATATCTTGATTTTAGAGAAAATAACTCTACCGCATGGTTTGTAGAAACCATGAAACCCAGTCTGCATGGTTAGGAAAAACCATGGGGGTGATCTTGTGCATAGTTAGGGGTCACATAATTTAATGAAACCATTAAACTAGGCTAAATGGACATATTGATATGAGACAAATGATGTAGAAGGTATGTACATAGTTTTTATAACTATGTACTGCAAGATGTTACTGGGGTGTCTTGGGATAGATATGGGTGCACAGTTCGAATATAGTTTGGAAAATTTTGTGTCCAAACCTTGAAACTTTTAATTTTTGGGTTATATTATCATCATACCTCATTTTATTTAAATATTATAACTCTATTTCTCCCTTTTTGTCCCAGTGGACAATAACCCCTCCACCTCTTCACATTGAGAGCTCGTTCAATCCTAAAGATTTGTTTTGATAATTCTTCTTCCTAAAAACTCCAAATTGATTTTCATTAGTATCATTGGATATCAATTGGTGAGATATCTATTAACATTTCACCTCTTTTAGTTTCTCTTCTTATCGATGAATTTATTTTGGTGCAAGTGTATATGCCCTATTTTTTAAGGGTTTGTCTATTTTCTCAATTTCTTTCATTATAGCTTAGATTATAGTCCTAACATGGATGATGAGTCAACTAGAAAGATAAGGTAGGTGGTATCATTATTTTACCTCAAATTATGGAGGTTTATATATATTTTTTTTCATGTGATATATTTTCCGATAATCTCTTTTTAAATATATCAATTCCTAAATTTAATCTGTACTCTTTACCTATATGACACATGGGAACCATTTATAAATAATTAGAGGTTAAGGACCTTGAAATAAACCAACAATTTAGATGTGTTTCCAAATATGGTCAAACCACCATGGGTGGCCTATGAATTTGACTCACCTTAGGGGTGTGTTATTTACCCCTCTCTTTGGGATGTTTAATGAATTGAAGGAAATGTTAAAAAAATTAAATAGAAGACGTAAATGGAAGACCGTGTCCCTAATCATTTTCCACTATTTATCCATCTCTCTTGGTCTTGAGATGCTCTTAAAATTAAAATTCCCAATTGAGATGAATGAGATAATTCATGGGATTGTAGGTCTTATAAACCTATGCTATAATTTGAGCTGCCTTTTTAGGTGAGTGTAATGATTATATAAATTCAATTGCTAATTTAGTTAAATGTGAACTTAAATTGAAAAGTTATTATTTGGGCCCATGAATATCCATATTTATATGCTAAGAGTGATACATGGGTTTTAATTCTAAATTACTTTAATGAAATGTTTAGTATTATCTAATTAAATGATGTTAATAAATTTATTATGCATCGTGGATGACACATGGGTTCTCATAGGAAATCCATGGACATAATCACTTACCAGCTAGTTAATATATGCCTTGGGTGATACATGGACTCCCTTTGTGGAATGACAATGACATACTTAGAGGTAATATAGTTATTATTCCATGAGTTATACCTGGACTCCGTATGTGGAATTACAAGGAAAAACTCAGAGGGGAGATCAATATGTATTCTATGACTGACATTTGGGATAACTTGTGGACCACTAAGGATAGATTCAAAGGGTGGTGACTTTATACCACACCTATAACAATACCATAGTTCCTCTGAGAAATTTCTAGGATAGTCTTATAATGGGATAGGTTCATGTTATTCACAAACTAATACCTAGGTTCCAAATTAGTAATTCAAAGGATAGTCTCAGGTTGACTTTGAATTAGATGATAAAATGATTAAATGATATATCTTTCAATCCAAAGAAAAATATTGGATTCAGTTAAAGAATTTTCTTTATGAAGGAATTATTGTGCATCTATTGTTCTATATGTTTTATAGGGAATTTTGGGCTATGATTTAGGACCCCAAACATTATTATAAATTGAACCTTGAATGAATTATTACTCAGAGACATTCTTATGAAAAACATAGAATTTATTACAAATTAATTAATGATTTAATACATAATAATAAAAACTATACAACCCAAAAGACTGATAAGCCTAGTATCATTGGGTAATTAGTTAAATTAAAAAACAACTTAAAACAAGTGTTACATCGAGATTATTGAAAGAATCCTTAACATGCTCATAATTTTCCCGTGTTCTTCAAACTGTATGGAATAGCCTAAGGACAGACAGAAGAAATGAGTGAGATATAAAGTCCAGTAAGAGAATAATGAAATAATAACATGAATAAAGTTTTACATTTTAAAAAATATGAATTTAAATGCGAAATAAAATGGTTCAAAGAAATAAACATGAACAAAGAGTCATGATATAACATGGTCACATAAAGGCAAAATGGGAAATGTGGAAATATCTTCAATCATGACATAAAAAATAGGTTAAGGATAACTACCAAGACATCATAAAATTGTGAAAAAATTCCCATAATGAATTGGATTCACTACCCAATCCCATACATTAAATATCATGATAATCAAACATTATCCCATTTCATTGTATCCCTATATAATTCTGGGCTCACCCATCTCTTTCATATCATGTACATGCATAAGTATCCTACATTGATCATTCAAAATATGACGGTATTTCATAAAATTTAATTCAACGATCAAGGAATGTGGAATGAAAACATATAATTCCAAAATAAAATAATTATATGTATGTCTAGGTGAATACCATTGAGTGTAAATAGAGATGTTATTCACAATAAAAAGGTTTGGCATGAAAAAATTGCAGTGAAATTTTGGCATCATAATGAAAATACATAATGATTCATAAAATGAATTAATGGGAGTGAAATGTGTGTCTTAAAAATTTTATATCAAAACATTAGTAATAGGGATATATAAGAAACTTTCCCAATATTAGAAGTTTGGAAATCAAATGGCATAACATATATAAGAAGATTGAATAAAGAGGAGAATGAGCGGATCCCTTAGTAAATTTCGGCATAAAAACGACTTAGGTAAATACTATAATGAGAGATGATAAATGATATATAATTATTATTAAATAAATTTTAAAGTATAGGGATATTTATAAAGTCATTAAAACATAACCAATTTATATTTAAAAGGCTAAATAAATATGGTTCTTGAATTTAAAATAAGAGAGAGAGGTCACTTACTAAATTTCAGCATAGTAACATCTTAGGTAAATGATATAATGAGTGGGGATAAATAATATCTCATTATTATTACACAAATTTTACATTATATGGATATTTATAAAATCATGACAACATAAACAATTGAGATTAAAAAGTATAAATACAAATAAGGTGCTTGAATTGAAAAGAAGAGAGAGAGGTCCCTTGCCTTGAGAGGGTTATTCAAAAAGCTTAAGAGGAGATTATTAAGAGCTTAGTGAAACCATGTGAGGAATCTAGAGTGGGTATAGTATAGTAAGGACGTGATAAAAGGTTTTTAGTGAAGTGGAATGAGAGATTTGGTGGGTTTATATAGTAAAAGATGGGAGTTCTTTATTATTTCCCAAACATAGGTATTGGACTCTATATAATGAAGTAATCAAAACCACAAAACATAAAATGGGTTGTCCCATTATTTCTGAAAAATATGAGTGTATTTAATTATTTTATAAGTACAAGGTCCAAAATCAATAAAATATTATGCTTGGTGATGTTTAAGTGAGTTATGTTTATAAATAAATGATTTTATAACCTTAAAATATAATATAGGTTTTGGAGGATTCATAAAAGATTTATAAAATTAATAAAATTACCTGAAATATATTTTAAATTGGAAACATATATTTGGTATTTGAGACCATTTATAGAATATATTACATCACTTTTGGGTTATTATAATGTGATAATGCACACCATATATTTATACCTTATTTAATGTTTACTATAAAATTTGATTGTCTCAAAAAATTATGAAAAATTCACTACTAGGTAATATTAATATTATGATTCAAAAAATAATAATAATTTTATAAAAAAAATTCTAAATAAGTGTATTTTTAGTTTTATAACAAGAAACAACATTTTATGAGAAATGATGGTTTTTTTGACAATAACAATTCTCAAATCCTTATAAAAAATTTACATTTTACTTTTTAAAAATTATATTACCATTTGTATTTAATAAAAATTATTTCATTGTATTATTTTATTAAAATATCATTTATTTTTAAAAATTCACGAATTCATCAAAAAGGAATGTATTAACTGAAATGGCATATTACACAAAAATATAGTTTGTGTTTTATCGTATCAAAATCAAAATCAATTTTTAAGTAAAAATAATAAGAAGTAAATATAATCATTATTATAATATAAATATTCATATTATTAGGGTATTAATACATATACCTTTATTACACCATCAAATTACCTAAGAGTAAGGTGTGAAATGGTGATATTTTCATGGGGTGGTTTGACATACATGGTTTGGGATATGATATCTATGAGATTGAAATTCTACCATAAATGAGTTTTCTCATAATTTAATTATTAAATATCAACTTAATATTGTTCTGGGGAAATAAACAATGAGTGTATCTCCATTGGAAGCTCTGATAAATGGGTTTCATAGGGTATTTTCTTATTGGTCGAGGCCATCAGTTCCTTTGTTTGTGTCAACTGGATTAATCAAAACCCTATATTTATACAAATCATATGATCACTGTTAAATGGATATATTATTTACAATGAAGATGATTAATGGGTTTTTAAATATGATAGGATATACTAAAATCAATTAAGTTCATGTGTTTTCTATAACCAAAATAGGTCATCTAATTCAAACATAAATGGAATTTTTTTTATAATAGTTTAGGTCCTTACAATATTACCCTATCATAAATTTCACCATAAAAAGTTTCATTTCATAGAATAAAATAGATGATGTTACTTTTGTTTCGTCACCTCCTCTAGTTACTACAAAATTTATTCAAAATTTTGGTTTCTCCATCAAACTATGACAAGGTGCATTGTCTTATTTTTTATGACATTGTCTTTATAATATAGTCTCTTCACTGAATTCTTCTCATTGAAAGGTCATTCTCCAATGGTAACACCTCTAGATTTAGAACATGAGAGTGGTCCGGTATGTACTTCATCAAGAGGAATACATAGTACACATCATGTACTTTATATAGGTTATTTAGTAGTTCTAGTTGAGATACCTATGCTCCAATGAAATTAAGGATCTCAAAGGGATCAATTAATCTTGGACTAAGATTCCCCTTCATCCCAAATGTCATGAATTTATTTCATAGAGATATGCGGAGGATCCCTTATCTCCAACATTAAACTCCATATCATATCTAATATTGACAATATAGCTCTTGTGTTGAATCAAAGTAGCCCTAATGTGGTGATGAAAGGTCTTGACCTTTTCTATCATTTTGTTGACCATTTCAGGACCCATCAGTTTATGTCCACCAACTTCATCCCAACATGCAGGTGTTCTGATTCTCTTCCAATAAATGGCTTCAAAGGGATCCATTTGGAGGCTTGTGTGGATACTATTATTTTATGAGAACTCAACTGTAATAATATATTTATCTAGTCCCCTTTTTAAGTCCATTGAGTATTCTCTCCATATTTTCTTGAGTGCCTGGGTAGTCTACTCATATTGGCCATCAATTTGAGGGTGATAATATATACTAAATTTCAACTCAATATTTAGAGAATATTTGAGACTCTTCTAAAACAAGAAGGTAAATTTTTTATCATGAAAAAATATAATTTATAGTTTCTTGTCATGTAGTCTCACCACTTCTATAACGTCTATCCCTACATGTTGATCCAGCGAGAAGTCCACTTAGATTTAAATGAAGTGATAATTATTTGAAATAAAATCCATCACAACCCATATAACATTATTTACTCTTTATGTATTTTTAATAACAATGACAATAAAAAAGTATATGGTTATTTTTTCCATTTTCCATGTAGGTATGGGTGATGGTTTTCTAAACCCCTTGGATTTTTTTCTTTAATCCTTCACTTTCAAACATACAAGACACCTTGATGTATATTCTTCTATCTCTTAATTTATATTTTCCCACCAATAGTGATATCAGATATCTTGATACATCTTTGTACTCCCAAGGTTAATGGAGAATGTTGAGATATGTGAATCATCCAACATATACTTATCTAACTAAATATTTGATGGTATAAATATTTGTGACAAAAATTATACAAATCCTTCTTCATTAATTTTGAACTCTGAGGATTTACCTTTTCTTATATCTTCTACCTTCTTCTATATTTCAACACCATATCTTTGAGCACCCATTATCTTATCTATAAGGGATGGTTTATCAATCATTTGTGAAAGTATTGATAAGGTTACTTCCTTTATGATTCCCATATCCATTTGTTTCAAGTCTAAGAAGATTTGATCCTTCCTAATTCTCATTAATGATAAAATTATAGGATCACTTCTACTTATAGCATCTTACACTTTATTTGATTTAGTACGATGGTAGTGGATTGAGTATTCATAGTCCTTAATCATATCTAACCATATATTATGGATCTTATACACCTCTTTTTGTGAAAATATATACTTAATTATCTTATGATCCATATATATTTCACACTTCTCCCCAAAGACATAATGACATAATATTTTCAATGTGAAGATCACTGCAACCAACTCCAAATAATTCATTGGGAAGTTCAATTCATGAGAATTTAATTTCCTTGAGGAATAGTCTATCACCTTTTCATTCTATATTAGTACAAAACCCAATCCCTTCTTCAAAGAATCATTTTATACCATGAAAACTTACCCACATATGGTTAGGATAAGTACGAGCATAGTGAAAAGCCTCCTTTTAAAATTCTTAAATCTCTCTTCACATTCATTATTATAGAAAAACTTGATTCCTTTATAAGTTATCATGGTTAGAGGGTTTTACAATCATGATAAATTTCTTAAAAACATCAATAATACCCAACCAATCTAAGGAAACTATAGATATATGTCACAAGTGTTGGCCTCAACCATCCTTCACATGCCTCTATTTTTAAGGGTACAAAGATATCCATTTACTGGAATATATTTCTCTAATAATGAGAATTGTGTCAACCAAAACTCACATTTACTATAATTTACCTAAACATTCTCCTTTTGTATGTTCTTTAGCATAGTGTCTAGATCCTCCTCATGATCATCCTTTATTTTGGATTATATTGGAATATCATCTATAAAGGCTACCAAAAAAATTTCAAGGTAATATCTAAAGACTATATTCATCAAATACATTAATATTGATAGATAATTGGTGAGTAATAGTGGAATTACTATGAACTCATAGTCCCCTTACCTTGTATGGAAAGTAGACTTGGGGATATCCTCCTTCACCCTTACTTGAGAATACACCAACTGATGATCCACATTATATAATTATTGGGATCCATATATTTTGTTGAATAATTTATCAATATATATAATAGGATATTTTAATTTATAGTTTTCTTTTTGAGATTAAAATAATCAATGAAATGGTGCATTGGCCCATCCTTCTTAAAAAAGAGGATTAGTTCACCCCAAGGTAAAAAAATAGGGTGTACAAAACTTTTATCTAGATTCTTCTATGGTTTATTATTTAGTCCCTCTTGTTCCACAACAACCATTAAATATAGAGTCTTAGATTGTGGAAAATCCCCATATACAATATTGATTGAAAATTAAATCTCTTGGATAGGGAGAAGACTATACAATACTTTGGGAAACACATAAGAATATTCCCTCAGAATGATTATGTATTCAAGGATGATATTCTTCTTATAACCAATCATTTTATCAAGATATGCTTACTCATCGGGAAATAATATCTATTATTTAGATTTTGGTTCTAAATAAGTTTCATCCTCCTCCTTGAGCTTGTGCAAAATCATATGATGATTAATGATATAAATAGTTATTTCCTTCTCACAGAAATTTATGTTGGCTCTATGTAAGAAAATCCAATCGATACCTAGAATTGAATAGAATTACACTAAAGGGAGTATCATATGGTTATATTATAATTTCATCCCACAACTTTTGACATGGTATGGGTTATATACTTGGGTTGAAATAATTTCCCCATTTTCCATTTTCATTGATGACTCTACTTTTCTGATTTGTGGTGGTGTTTGAATAGTTCTGCTAAAATTACATGATATGAATGAATGTGTGTAAATATGATAAAAAGAATGCTCACTATTTTTGAATGAATAACTTGCATAATTATCATGAATTCATTTTCGGGATCCACCTTAGTGGTTTAATATCATAAGATTACCCTTACTACCTTGGAGGTTATTGGTGTGGATTATCTTTGACCACCCTTGCCTTAGTGCATTGGTTTGTAAAGTTACCTTGTTACATATAGTATAAATATTGGACTATAGGATGAAGTTTGACTAGACCTTTCCTCTCTTACATTACATTAGTGATTTTATACCATTGGAAATTGTTAGCTAGGTTCCCTTCCCCTTTGCACCTAAAGCATTTCTTCATCCCCTTCAATTAATTTCTAGTGTGCTTATTTCCAAACTATTGAAAAGTGGGATTTAAAATTTCTTACCACCATTAGATTTATCTATTTTAATTCTAGAATTAAACTCCAATTTTCACTTATTATCCTAGAGAAACTATTTAGATTTGTTGATATCCATTTCAACTTTGAGGGAATATCAGAAAATTTACTCATAGCTATCAAATTCAAAGATCTCCAGGTCTTTTAATAGACTTAGTTTTTCCAATGATTTAAGTGGTATCCTTTTTATTTTGGGATAAGGAAAAGGCTAAAGGTGTATCATGCATGTATTGTGATTTTTTCCTAATACACACTATAGGATTCATCATCTTTTTTCTCAAGGGAAAAAATATCTTTCCATTTTAAGTCGAAGTGTGTGAGGAAAATATTTTTCAATTTTCCCTAATTCATTCACCCACATCACTTTGATATCTTAATTAGGATTCATATTCTTGACCAATGTCCACAACTGATTAGATTATCCTTCTATATAATAGACAACTATCATAACCTACTCTTGTTTGATACATTGAATGTTGGAGGATATATTTTAAATTAATTTGATCCATTATTTAGTGATTAAGGGATCATGTGATCCATTAAAAGTCAGAGGCCTTAGTCATATAATGGTCTCAATTGAAACTTGTTCTTTTTAGGGGGATTTTGGAATTTCAATTTATTCATGTTTCTATTCCAATATTGATCTAATTGAGAGTGTACCATCACAATGTTCATGATTCCATCTCTCATAGGATTGGGTATATCATTTGGGAATTCATCATATTTCCCTTCACATTATTTGTTTACTCGGTTCCTTTTATTTTCATCCATTGGGTAAAATAAAGGGAAAATTAAGGATGAGTAATTTTAAACTATTAAACACACCAATGGGAATATATTAACCTAAAATGGATAATTTATAAATAACATTTATTCTTTAATGTTTGAATTTTTAGGCTTCAATATATGTTATCCATGATCTATTTCCTAAAATACTCTTATGAGAATTTTTATTCCCTTAATAATGTTACATAATGAGATTGTGAATTTAATGAAGCATATCCCCTGAGAGTGTCAAACCTGGTTTTTAACAAGCCCCATTATAGTGTGCTGAGTGATAATTGAGTCTAGCTAAATGCACCCTTTCTAGGATTATTACCCCTATATACCTCTATGATAGATCCACATCCACTTATACTATCCATATAGGGATGTATTTTAATGGAATTCACATACTCTATACTTTAAATAAATTTAGGGATGTTTTATTATGTTTATTATTTTCCCTAATGCTTTCTATAGAGTTTACTAATTGTAATCGCAAACATAACTAAGCTTTCCTTTGATACCAACTATGACAACCGTAGTATTTAGTATACATTAATTAATGATTTATTAAATAAGAATACACATTATACAACCCATAAGATCAAGAAGTATAGTGTTTTTGGGTAATTAGGTACATTACATAATAACTTAAAACATGTGGTACATCAGAATTATTGAAAAATTCATTAACATGCTCATAATTTTCCTTCGTTCTTAAAGTTTTATGGGATAACTAGGGGACATACATAAGAAAGGGGTGTGATATAAAACCTAGTAAGGGAATACAAAAAGAATAACATAAATAAATATTTAAATTTTATATGATATTAATTTAAATGCGTCATAAAAGGGGTGATAAATATAAACATGAACAAAGAGTTATGATATAGAATGATAACATAAAGGCAACATGGGAAATGTGGTAATAAGATTAAACATGGCATCATAAACAAAGGTCAAATATAACTACAAAGTCATCATAAATTAGGTTAAAAGTTCCAATAATGGATTAGGTTAACTCCCTAATCCCATACATGATGTCTCATGAGACTAAAACATTACCCAATGCATTGGATCACTATATTATTATGGGTACACCTATCGCTTTCATATCATATACATTCGTAAGTGTGCCACATAGATAATTCAACACATGGTAATATTTCATTAAATTTAGTTGAAAAATAATGTAGTGTGGAATACATACGTGTAATTAACCAATAAAATAATTATAGGTATATATGGATAAATAATCATGATTGTAAATTGTGACGGTATTTAAAACACAAATGTTTGGAATGGGAAAATCGTAGTGAAATTTCTGCAACATAATGACAGTATATAAAGATTCAAAAAATGGTTTAATTGGAGTAAAAGGGGTATCTAATAATTTTTTTGTGAAAATTATAGATATATGGATGTTTAAAAACATATCCCAAATTTAGAAATTTTAAAATCAAAAGGCATAAAATAGAGAATATGCTTGAATAAAGAATAGAAGCACATGATTCCTTACTACATTTCGACATAGTAAAAGCTCAGGTAAATTCTATAATGAGAGGGGATAAATGAAATCTCATTATAAGTAAATAATATTTATATTATAGGGATCCTAATAAATTCAGGACAAAATAACGAATTGAGATTAAAAAGTCTAAATAAATAAGGTTCTTAAATTTAAAGAAGAGAGATAGGTCCCTTACTAAATTTAGGAATAGTAACAGCTTAGGTAAATGATATAGTTGGAGGGGATAAATGATATATCATTATAAATATATAAATTATAAAGTATAAATATATTAATAAATCTATTAAAACATAACCAATTGATATTCAAATGGTTAAATACAAATAACATGCTTGAATTGAAAAAAAAGAGAGTGGTCCCTTACCTTGAGAGGGTGATTCCAAAAGCATGGTAGGAGCTTCCTAAGAGCTTGGGGGAAACTTGGTAAGAATATATAGAGGGTATTATTGTTTATGGATGTGATACAAGGTTTTATAGTGAATTGTATTGGGATATTGTGCGGGTTTATATAGAAAAATACAGGGGGTTCTTTATTATTTCCAAATCATAGGTTTTATACACTATATAATAATGTAATAAAAAACCCCATAACATGTTTTTTGAAAATGGTTTAAAAAAATTATGAGTGGTCTTAATTATTTTATAAGTCAAAGGTCCAAACTCAACAAAATATTACACTTGGTGATGTAGAAGTGAGTCATGTTTATAAATAAATGATTTTAAAACCCTAAAATATACTATAGGTTTTATAGGATACATAAATGATTTATAAAATTAATAAAATAACCTAAAAACACATTATTTTAATAGTAAAAAAATATTTGGTCATGTATACCATTTATATCATTTGTTACATCACTTATGTCTTATTATGATGTCATAATACACATCGTATATTTATACCAAATTTAATTTTTTCCCAAAAATTTGACTCTCTAAAAAAATTATAAAAAATTTACCATTGGGTAATTTTTAAATGTAAATTTCAAGAATAATATTTATTTTATATTTTTTTATTCTAAATATGTGAATCCTTACTTCTAAAATAATAATCAACATTTATTGAGAAATAATTATTTTTCCCATAATAAATGTTTTCGAACCCTTATAAAAAAATTCATTTGACTTCATAAAAATTATATTACCATTTTTATTTAAAAAAGATCATTTAATTTTATTTTTTTTAAATATCATTTATTTCTTAAAATTCACAATTTCCTCAAAAAATATCTTCATTTAAATTGCATATTACACTAAAATACTATTTGTCTTTTATCATATCAAAATCGATATCATTTATAAAGTAACAACAATAAGAAGTAAATATATTCATTATTATAATATAAATATGCATATTATTAAGGTCTTCATACATATATCTTTATTACATAGGAAAAAAATTTAAGAGTATGGTTCTTGATGGAAATATTTTCATGGGGTGGTTCAACATATATGGTTTGGGTCCTAGTCACAATGAGCTTGAAATTCTCTAATAAATAGTTCCACTCATTCTTTAGTTGTTGGGTAGTATCTTGGGATTGGTCAAAGTAAAATCCTAGTGATTATATCTCCCTTTTATTCTTAGATAAATTGTATTTATAGGGTATGATCATACTGGTCGGGGCCATCAGTTTTTTTGTTTGTGTAAATTGGATTTATCAAAACCTTATATTTATAATAATCATATGATCACTATTCAAAAACTATATTATCAATAGTTAATATACTTAAAAATTATATACATGATATAATATAATAATAAAAAATATGTTCACGTGTTTTCTATAAAAATAATAGGTAATTTATTTCAAACACAAAGGCAGTTTTATTTTTAAAATTTTGGGTAATTATAATTCCGGCTTTCTCTGAAGTAGGTAATAGTGGATGGGTGTTCCCATATAACCAAAAACTATATGGGTGATTTATTACCAAAATTAATTCTCTATATTTTACTATTATATACACACTCCCCTATATATATATATTCATGTACTAGATAGAATTATACACCATTAGTGGTGGATGACTAGTTTTATCTCACACCCTACTCAGGACACTATTTGGTACCTAGAAGAACATTATGGATGAATGTAGGGATAAGTTAAAGAACCCAATTGTCAATAATTTATTGATTTTAGCATGGTATAAGGGGAGAAAAAGACCTAGAAGTGTGTTGTGATGCTATCTTGATAGAGTTCTTTTAGGTGTTTTTGGTTCTTTTGGTATACCTATATGTATGTATAGCTACTACCATGTTCGACTGCTTCGTATTGTATAAAATTCCATGATCATCATTTTTTATATGACATTGATGGATGTGGGTACTTGGCTATCATTATGATGGATGATACTTTTCCACTATTTAGTTATATCTTATGACTACACTATTGATTAATATGATTACACACTTGGGATACACTCTGATCATGAGGACATAGTATCCTCAGAGTTCCACCATAGACCCTCATAGCTAGTCGAAAACCTCTGGCATGTTGGGAGGGGTTCTTGAGGTCATGTGTCCAATCATGTTTTATTATTATAGAATGAACCATTTCTAGGATTTCAAAAAGTGGTATCAGAGGAGTTTCCTTTCGTTATTTTTGTGCCTTAATACTTTGGGATTGTATAAAGTAGAAATAATACATGTCAGAATTTTTTCATGAGCCTGTTCTTTGGAGTATCTAACCCACATATAGTGAAAATCCATATTACCTAGGATGAGACATGTTTTCCTAGATTGTTCTTATTACAGTTTCATTGAATTCTCCATTAGGTGATGCACTTGACGTTTTATTTTTCTTATGACTAAATTTTTACCCTTGGATGATATCTAAAAGAGGTATTCCATCATAAAACATCATAGAAACTTCAAGATTTATATTTCATGCATATTCCATGATAGGTTTATATTACCTCATACATTACCTACAACATGTTTTGGTGTCTGTATTGTTAGGTCCATGAAATTATGCTATCATTTAATATAGGGAATTGATAAATAATTCGTTATGGTTACATGGATTCCAAACATCAATTTATAAAGTCTATAGTATTTTATAAATTAGAAGTGGTCATCTATATAATTCAACCATTTTAAAGGTATTTCATATATAATTGGGTACCAACATAAAAAGAATATGAATTATAAAATAAATGATCACCACTATATGGGGATTCCAATTGAAATTTAAAGAGTGGTTTCATATATAAATTGAAATTGACAATATTTATACAATGAAATTTGACCAATAGCAGAGAACATGACCCTGACCCAACATCAATAGTGGGAAGTAGGCAGTTTTTCATACTTTTCTTATGATATGTATATCACCCCGACCTGGAATTTGGAGCAGGCATAGAGGTGTGAATATTATATAGGGATCCCTGTACCTACCCTACTATCATATCTTTTCTTTGATAAGTTATTAAATCTTATATTGATGCATGTTTCTGTAATTTAAAGTTACATTACATCAATACAACCTTGATTCATGCACCAGGAGGGTGGCGACGATCATGCTCTAGAGGTGGAAGGAACTAGGTCACCAGTAGAACCCTCAATAGTGAAACTTGAGGAACCTATATATATAGATGATGTGGTAATATATGAAGAATTTTTAGAGGTTTTTATGGGATTTATAGACTAATGATGGAGCCCTAAAATATCACCCAACTATGGTATAGTTGATGTGTGAGTTTCAACAGCAACATCTGCCTATGTTTTATGGGAAGGGAAAACCAAAGGCTACAGATTCATGGTAAGATGCCATTCTATCTATTTTTTTGCATATTGGGATGCCTCCAAAGAGGAGAGTGCAACTTTCTATGTATATTCTTTGGTATTCCTCCAAGATATGGTGGGATGTTATTGCTCAGATGTATTTTCATTGGGATATGTCTTGGAGGGATTTGTAGATGGCCTTCTATGATTATTTCTATCTTGAGACATTTATAGATGATACATTGAGAGAGTTTATACACTTATAGGAGAGAAATTTATCAATTGTGGATAATTTTTCATTTTTCATAAAGATTTGACATTTCACACCTAATTTTTTAGGTGACAAGTTATTTAAAAACAATAAATTAGGGGATGTCACAGGTATGATATATGAT
Source organism: Viscum album (assembly GCA_963277665.1). Taxonomy (NCBI): domain Eukaryota; kingdom Viridiplantae; phylum Streptophyta; class Magnoliopsida; order Santalales; family Viscaceae; genus Viscum; species Viscum album. The sequence continues at coordinate 394,328,451 of OY728160.1, forward strand.
CATAGGTGAATATATTTTAGATTAATACCAAATATGGAATAGTTAATCAAGAAGTTATCATATAGCATAACCTGATATAGGATGGCGGTGTGAGCCAGGGTGGTTTGGTATCTAGATCTGGAACTATATAGACCAATGGTTAGAAGCATAATTTGGAGATTCTAAATAGTGATATTATTAGCCAAGGTGTGTACTCATGTAGTCAGGTGAGGTTCCGTCAGTCTGGTAGACGAGGACATACAAACCACTAGTGTACTAGGGACCCAGTTGGGTGTCAATATTATGGAAAGATAGTCCATATATAGTGATTTTTTTAGAGATTTTCTTCTAGTAGGTAGTGAGAGAGGGTCCACACATACTCAAAATTCAGGTGCAAGGTCATAAGCTTCTTTTCAGATAGTGAGCTAGAGTACGACTAGACGATCTGGCCTAGGTGGTCATCGTGGCTATGGTAGCTACACATTAGACATATAGAACTAGTAGAGCGAACTTTCTCAGGGTACATAGGTTATATCTCAAGGCTATGGATTACGCCAGATGTTTTCATTGCACCAAATACTAGAGGAGCAGAGTGTCTGACCTTATACAGTGATAAGTACTATCCATGTCACCTCTACTTTAGTATATTCTCATTTCAATAAATTTACTTACCAATCTTTAATATATGTGACTTTTTTGTAGATCCTTGGTCTTGATGTTTAGTTTTTATATGGTGTGATGAAACTCAATACTCTATTTGGGATATGATTTGAGAGTGTATGAAAATGTAGGGATTTACCCTTGAGATGGGTGGGTTTTTTTTATGATACTTAATTGTCCTTAAGATGATATAGTTTAATGTCAATCTCAAGATGAATTGGTCAGTTAGCTATCATGATTTTTTTGACTAATTTCACCAAAGGGTTTCTTTCACATCACAAGAGGGTGGGTTTTTATTCACAATGGTAAATAGGATTTCCAAGATATCTGAGATGGACCCAAGAATTGTGAGTTGGGTGGGATGAAAACCCATATTTATTGCTTATATTTAGATGATAAAGTAACTTGTTAGGTATATTTCACTCTAGTGGTAGATAATTTTTGGGATGTTTTCTTAAACAAATTTTGAGAAATACCACCTGAGTGAGAGGTAGAGTTTTCCATCAAGATAGTTCTTGGAGCTGCACCAGTATCTATTCCTCCTTACAAGATGGATAATAATAAGTTGTAGGATCTTAAGAGGCAGTTATAGAATTTTTAAGCTAAGGGTTTTATACAACCTAGTTATTTATTATGATTGTTTCAAAGATATTTTTATAGAACCCAGTTTTTTTCCATGGGATAATCATATTTCAAATATATTTTTATGTAACCTACTTATGTTCTATGGGATTATCATGTTTCAAAGAGATTTTTATGGAACCTATTTATTTTCCATGGGTTAATCATATTTAAATGATATTTTTATGGAACCCATTTTTCCTTGACTTAATCATGTTTCAAATTTATTATTACAGAATCCATTTCTGTTCCTTGGGTTAATCAAGTTATGAAAGGAATAATGATTATTTTTATGAGTTTTAGGATGAAATATAATATCTATCTACTTTATTTATGTCTTTTTTCTTGGAAATTTCTTATACAATTACTGTGACCATATAGCACTGGGCGATCCTGTTATAGCTTATATTTTTGGTTGACCCAGATAGCACTCCAATGTCTTGGGTAATGACTATGTTCTCTAGATAATTATATTATAAGTCAAAAGTATGGTTATCTCAATTTTAAGGGTTCATAAGGGTTATATAAAGATAATTTCCCAATATTGAAACATGTTTTTTATACTGTTATGGGTTATAAATATTTATTTACGATCAATATTTATATCACATGGCTCGTGATTATATATGAAACTTTCATTTGTTAAAGCCTTATTCCATGTTTTCATGTTTGAGTATCCATGTATTATTGGGTATGAATATTCTTATATTATACTCATGCACTTTGATTATTCCATCATGCCCTTATTATTTTCTTATTCAATCTGATGAAATTCAATGGTTAATTCTTATGTTTACCATTATTGAACATTTCCGAACAAACTTCTTATGTTTTTTCCCCAATTTATAAATATTGAGGTTGAATGAATTATTTCTATAAGGGATGTATGATGATGATGACTTAATTTGAAATAAGAAAACCTAGTTTAATTAGTAAAATAATCATTTAAATACATGGGTATTATTTATGTAAGAGTTTATCTTAATTATCTAAAACTATAAAACTAAATGGTCCTTGTGAAAGTAAGTGAATCCATTTTTTCTTTTTAGGTTGTGTGATTTGGATGAAAAATGTTGGGTCACCTTCATTGGTATCAAATCTAGAAATGTAAAGTTCATGTTTTTAGCATCGAATCCGGAAGTGCGGGTTTGGGGATGTTATAGTTTGTATCAAAGGAACTATTTAGATAAATTTGGATATTATGATATTTCAATTGGAGTTTATCTTAAGAGTTATTGATACTATCATAGTCCTATAAGATTAAAGATGATCATTATTTCAAAGACTTAGACCCCCCTTTGAGGTTATAAGAGATGAGATCTTAAAGTGATTAATGATATTTTAAGAGATGTTTTATTGGGTTGAAGTATATGTAAACCTTATTTTTCATTTTAAGTATTAATTTAAACTTTTTAGACATATGTTTAAAGTTATTTATAAACTTTAGAGTTGGTATGATATTTTATATTGAGGTAATTATGGGAAAACAAGTATTATCTTATAGATGACCATGGGATTGAAAAGTTATTTAGTGAACAGGCGATTAAGGATATTTCCATATTTTTTGTTCTTGAATGATTAAATGTATGAGAGAACCTTTTAAGTAAAAACGATATTTAATTTTGAGTTTACTTAAAAATGATTTATTTTAAACTTTGTGTATTTTTGTTGAATTTTTTGGATTAATATATTATTTCATCATATGAAGGTTTACTCATTTTGAGAATTATCTTAGCATGTGATAACCATTTATTAGTTAATATATAAATATAGGTGGAATATATTTTTATCCCTTTTATTGTTATATTCTCATTTAAATGTTAATTTTTCATGCTTCATATGTGAGAAATTCATCTTGGATACTCATAGTTTGGGAAAAAAAGATGAGATTGGGGTATGAATTTGGTAAAGGATTAAATAGTACTTATAAAGTAAGTATATTTCCCTATTTTTCAGTCTATATGGTAAATTAATCAATTAAATCTATGAAAAGGATCTTTAAACATTAATTTTATCATGGTAACTTTATTTCTAATGAACCGATGGTCTTTTCACTATTTTCATATTTAAGATTTTGAGGTCCTTAAATTTCTATTGATCATTCACTTTCATATAATCAATGATCTACACCACTCTACATAATTATTTATGATTTTATTCATTTTCCTAATATTAAATTCCCACATTATTTCTTCTATTGGAAAACCTAGTATGTTTTATTCCAAATAACATTCATATGTCTTTTTCTCTTCTATCAAGAGGGTGTTTTATTAACCATTTTTACGACATTGGCTTCCAAAAATATTGGTATCTTAAAATGTCTAACCTTTAATTATCAAGATGAATTTAAAATTTAAAGGAAACAATTTATTAATGTGGGAAGAATTTAACACCCTAATAATTTTGAAAAGAAAACTATGTTTGATAGTATATTCAACGCACAACACCATGCTTAAATGACCCATGAAATATATGACCGTTAAAAACTAGCCATTAAATTGGAGGGTATGTATAGTATTAGATAATGTATGATATATATACATATATACATATATATATTCTAATAAATATAAATTATTGATAAATTATTAGTAAGTAATAAATGAATTTTTAGTAATGTTATTTTATTCTTCAAAAATATGTTCACTTCGAAAATGATTTTTATTTATTTTCATGAAAAATTATTATAAATATTTTTTTTGTAAATTTTAGAAAGTTTATTTGAAAAATACTTGAAATTATAACATCAAAACTTACTTTTTGTTAATTTTTTGGATTTTTGTTGGAATATACGGATTTTTTTGGTGAATAGTGAAAATACCGATTTTTCAAAAAAAAGACATTTATTTTCAATAAATTAATAAATTTATAAGTCCCATTATGCTTTGAATATTATTTAATGTAACATAAGTATTATTTAGTTATTTTTAATCTACTTAATTTATTTTAAATTATTTTCATATTGGATTTTAGTAAAAAGTTGTATTTGGATTTACAAACAATTTTTTATGAATTTTTTTAAAGTGAATAATGTTTTTTATTTTTATTTAATTAAAAAACCCAAATGATAAATTATTTTAATAAAATTTATATATTATATATAAATAAATATTATTTTAAATTCATAAAATGATTTTTTATTCATAGAGTTAATATAAAATCATTTTTTTCTAACAAAAAACACTTCTTGAAAACCCTCTTTTTCGTCTTGCTTGAATGTTTAATATTTAAATTATAATTTTCAACTTAAATGAATTTAATTTGGAAAAATGGATTCCCTATTTTTTTATCATAATATTTTATATTATATAATAACTTCAACATAATTTTTGACTATAATGACAAGTGAAAACAATATAAATTAATTACCATAGTTAAGTTAAAAACAGATTTATAGGGGGTTAAACAAATAATATAATGGTCAAAATGACATAAAAACTTGTCTAAAAACATTTTATGGACATTTTTTAGCTTATAAAATCTATGGCTCAATAATACTCCATTTTGGATCCGTGTGGAATGTGAAAAATGTTGATACACTATTTTCTTTCAAAAAATTACAACTATGCCACTCACCTCCCTTATAAAAGGACACCCCACTTCTCTCTTATTCACAAGTTAAAACCCTTTTGGTTCATATACACTACTGGAAATCCAGCATTTCCCAACGGTTTAGAACTGTTGGGAAAGGCTGCAGAACCGTTGGTATATGTTATACCAACGGTTCTGCAAACCATGGGGAAGTAAGCCGTTGGGAAAGGCTTTTCCCAACGGTTTACACAGAACCGTTGGGATAGGTTAGAAAAAATCAACCTATCCCAACGGTTTGGCCCGTTGGGAAATCAACAGAGAATTTTCTTTCCCAACGGTTCATAGAACCGTTGGTAAAAACAACCATTCAACAGGATATCCCAATGGTTTCAAACCGTTGGGATAGGGTGTTTTTACGAACGGTTCCTTGAACCGTTGGTAAAAATAGCTACATAGAGCCTATGCCAACAGTTTTCAAACCGTTGGCATAGGCTTTGCTGTGCAAATTGCACAGCAGCCTGCAATTTGCATAGCAGGTCTAGTTTTTGGGCATTCACCCTCGGTTTCAATTCAATTTTCAATCCAATTATGCCCTCGTTTTCAATTCATTTTTCAATCCAATTATTGTACCTGTAACACATATAATGCATACATATAGAGAACAAACCAACACATAAAAATAATGCAAACCAACCAACCAACACATATAATGCATCCTGAAAATATACACATCCATAATTAAAGTAGAATTAATAACATAATTATAAACATACATAATTCATTTAGAATTAATTTTAAAATTTAGATGACAATCATATGTGGAATCCAGAATTCAATTCATAATTTGATTGGTTTTTCATATACCATATATTTTTAATAGAAATGATATCCATTTTAAACAAAATACATACATCTGGAATGATACCGGTCACACCGTGCCTCAGATTGAGGCAAGGTTAACTCGTACACGTCACAAATGACTCATTGATCGTTGTCCTAAAGTATCAACATATTCCGAAATCGTTTGGTCGGTTTTCCGTATGTCAGTTGTTGTTTTCACTTAAAATGAAGTGTTTTTTAAATAAAAGAGAGACACTTTGAATGATGTCGGCCACACCACGCCTCTTATTGAGGCGGGGTTAACTCGTACACATCAAAAATGACCCATGGATTGTTGTGCTAAAATATAAACACAATCAGAATGCGTTTGGTTGGTTTTCCGTATGAATTTAAAATGTAGTCCATTTTAAAGAAAAGAGATACACTTAGAGTGGTATCGGCCAAACCGCGACTCAGATTGAGGCGGGGTTGACTTGTATATGTCACATTTGACCCATGGATCGTTGTGCTAAAGTATCGACACAATCCGAATGCGTTTGGTTGGTTTTCTGTATGCCAGTTGATGTTTTTCACTTAAAATGACGTCCTTTTGAAACAAAAGACGGAAACTATGAGTGGTGCTGACCACACCGCATCTCCAATTGAGGCGGGGTTGATTCGTACACGTCACATATGACCCATGGATCGTTCTCCTAAAGTTTAAATGGAATCCGAATGCGTTTGGTCGGTTTTCCGTATGTACTTAAAATGTTGTCCATTTTAAACAAAAGAGTGACACTTAGACTAATCCTGACCACACCGCGACTCAGATTCATCCCGGGTTGGCTCGTACATGTCACATATGACCCATGGATCGTTGTGATAAATTATCAAAAGATTACGAATGTGTTTGGTCGGTTTTGCGTATGCCAGTTGTTCTTTTCATTTATAATCATGTCCATTTTAAACAAAAGTGACAGAGTTAGAGCGGTGTCAGGAACACTGCGTCTCAGATTAAGACAGGGTTGACTTGTACACGTCACATATGACTCATGGATCCTTGTGCTAAAGTATCGATATAATCTGAATGCGTTTGGTCGTTCTTCCGTATGTCAGTTGATGCCTTTCACTTAAAATGATGTCCTTTTGAAACAAAAGACGGACACTTTGAGTGGTGTCAGCCGCACCGCATGTTGGATTGAGGCGGGGATGATTCGTACACTTCACATATGACCCATGGATCGTTCTCCTAAAGTTTCAACGGAAACCGAATCCGTTTGGTCGTTTTTCCGTATGTACTTAAAATGGTGTCCATTTTAAAGAAAAGAGAGTCACTTAGACTTATCCTGGCCACACCGTGACTCAGATTCATCCCGGGTTGGCTCGTACATGACACATATGACCCATGGATTGTTGGGATAAATTATCAATAGATTAGGAATGCGTTTGGTCGGTTTTCCGTATGTCAGTTGATGCTTTTCACTTAAAATGACGTCCTTTTGAAACAAAAGACGGAAACTTTGAGTGGTGCCGGCCACACCACGTCTCCTGATTGAGCTGAAACCACCGTGAAACATTCTAATTATTATTTTTGACGTGTACGCGCAGACGTCACGTCAATCGGACGTGCGGTTTGCGCGGTACGACTCAATATTCGTGTTTTAAGTGATGCGTGCACTTCGTAAACGCGCGTGAGGGGGGTCCAAACGGGCTGAACAAAGTCGGAATGGCCTGAAATCAGAAGACAAATACGGGAGAGTGATTTATGAAGTGTTCGAGCAGACGTCACGTCAATCGGACGTGCCGTGTGCCCGCGGTGACCGAAAACGCAGTTCTGGTGTCATAAACGGCCAAAACGGGCGTCAAACGGTCAAATTCATAGCAGACGACCTCGTATTGACCTGAAACCACCGTGAAACATTCTAATTATTATTCATGATGTGTACGCGTAGACGAAACATCAATCGGACCTGCGGTTTCCGCGGTACGGCTCAATATTCGTGTTTTAAGTTATGTGCGCGCTTCGTAAACGCGCGTGAGGGTGGTCCAAACGGGCCGAACGATTTCGGAATGGCCTGAAATCAGACGAAAAATACGGGTGAGTGATTTATGAAGTGGTCGAGCAGACGGCACGTCAATCGGACGTGCCGTGTGCCCGCGGTGACCGACAACGCAGTTCTGGTGTCATAAACGGCCAAAACGGGCGTCAAACGGTCAAATTCATAGCGGAAGACCTTGGATTGACCTGAAACCACCGTGCAACATTCTAATTATTATTCGTAACGTGTAAGCGCAGACGAAACGTCAATCGGACTTGCGGTTTGCGCGGTACGGCTCAATATTCGTGTTTTAAGTGATGTGCGCGCTTCGTAAACGCGCGTGAGGGTGGTCCAAATGGGCCGAACGATTTCGGAATGGCCTGAAATCAGACGAAAAATACGGGTGATTGATTTATGAAGTGGTCGAGCAGACGGTACGTCAATCGGATGTGCCGTGTTCCCGCGGTGACCGACAACGCAGTTCTGGTGTCATAAACGGCCAAAACGGGCGTCCAACGGTCAAATTCATAGAGGACGACCTCGAATTGACCTGAAACCACTGTGAAACATTCTAATTATTATTCGTGACGTGTACGCACAGACAGAACGTCAATCGGACGTGCGGTTTGCGCGGTACGACTCAATATTCGTGTTTTAAGTGATGTGTGTGCTTCGTAAACGCGCGTGAGGGTGGTCCAAACAAGCCGAACGATTTCGGTATGGCCTGAAATCAGACGAAAAATATGGGTGAGTGATTTATGAAGTGTTCGAGAAGACGGCACGTCAATCGGACGTGCCGTGTGCCCGCGGTGACCGACAACGCAGTTCTGGTGTCACAAACAGCCAAAACGGGCGTCAAACGGTCAAATTCATAGTGGACGATCTCGTATTGAGTTGAAACCACCGTGCAACATTCTAATTATTATTCGTGACGTCTACGCGCAGACGACACGTCAATCGGATGTGCGGTTTGCGCGATACGACTCAATATTCGTGTTTTAAGTGATGCGCGCGCTTCGTAAACGCGCGTGAGGGGGGTCCAAACGGGCCGGACGATTTCGGAATGGCCTGAAATCAGACGAAAAATACGGGTGAGTGATTTATGAAGTGGTCAAGCAGACGGCATGTCAATCGGACGTGCCGTGTGCCCGCGGTGACTGACAACGCAGTTCTGGTGTCATAAATGGCCAAAACGGGCGTCCAACGATCAAATTCATAGCGGACAACCTCGGATTGACCTGAAACCACCGTGAAACATTCTAATTATTATTCGTGACGTGTACGCGCAGAAGAAACATCAATCGGACGTGCGGTTTGCACGGTACGGCTCAATATTCGTGTTTTAAGTGATGCGCGCGCTTCGTAAACGCGCGTGAGGGGGGTCCAAACGGGCCGAACGATTTCGGAATGGCCTGAAATCAGACGAAAAATACGGGTGAGTGATGTATGAAGTGTTTGAGTAGACAGAACGTCAATCGGACGTGCCGTGTGCCCGCGGTGACCGACAACGCAGTTCTGGTGTCATAAACGGCCAAAACGGGCGTCAAACGGTCAAATTCCTAGCGGACGACCTCAGATTGAGCTGAAACTACTGTGTAACATTCTAATTATTATTCGTGACGTGTACGCGTTGACGGAAAGTCAATCGGACGTGCGGTTTGAGCGGTACGGCTCAATATTCGTGTTTTAAGTGATGCGCGCGCTTCGTAAACGCACGTGAGGGGGGTCCAAACGGGCCGAACGATTTCGGAATGGCCTGAAATCAGACGAAAAATACGGGTGAGTGATTTATGAAGTGGTCGAGCAGACGACACATCAATCGGACGTGTCGTGTGCCCGCGGTGACCGACAACACAGTTCTGGTGTCATAAACGGCCAAAACGGGCGTCAAACGGTCAAATTCATAGCGGACGACCTCGGATTGAGCTGAAACCACCGTGAAACATTCTAATTATTATTAGTGATGTGTACGCGCAGAAGGCACGTCAATCGGACGTGCGGTTTGCGCGGTACGGCTCAATATTCGTGTTTTAAGTGATGCGCGCGCTTCGTAAATGCGCGTGAGGGTGGCCCAAACGGGCCGAACGATTTTGGAATGGCCTGAAATCAGACGGAAAATATGGGTGAGTGATTTATGAAGTGGTCAAGCAGACGGCATGTCAATTGGACGTGCCGTGTGCCCGCGGTGACCGACAACGCAGTTCTGGTGTCATAAACAGCCAAAACGGGCGTCCAACGGTCAAATTCATAGCGGACGACCTCATGTTGACCTGAAACCATCGTGAAACATTCTAATTATTATTCGCGACGTGTAAACGCAGACGGTACGTCAATCGGACGTGTAGTTTGCGCGGTACGGCTCAATATTCGTGTTTTAAGTGATGCACGCGCTTCGTAAACGCGCGTGAGGGTGGTCCAAATGGGCCGAATGATTTCGGAATGGCCTGAAATCAGACAAAAAATACGGGTGAGTGATTTATGAAGTGGTCGAGCAGACGGCACATCAATCGGACGTGCCGTGTGCCCGCGGTGACCGACAACGTAGTTCTGGTGTCATAAACGGCCAAAACGGGCGTCAAACGGTCAAATTCATAGAGGACGACCTCAGATTGAGCTGAAACCACCGTTCAACATTCTAATTATTATTCGTGACGTGTAAGCGCAGATAGAACATCAATCGGATGTGCGGTTTGCGCGGTACGGCTCAATATTCGTGTTTTAAGTGATGCGCGCGCTTCGTAAACGCGCGTGAGGGGGGTCCAAACGGGCTGAACGATTTCGGAATGGCCTGAAATCAGACGAAAAATACGGGTGAGTGATTTATGAAGTGTTCGAGCAGACGGCATGTCAATCGGACATGCTGTGTGCCCGCGGTGACCGGCAACGCAGTTCTGGTGTCCTAAACCGCCAAAACGGGCGTCCAATGGTCAAATTCATAGCGGGCGACCTCGGATTGACCTGAAACCACCGTGAAAAATTCAAATTATTATTCGTGACATGTACGCGCAGACATCACGTCAATCGGACCTGCGGTTTGCGCGGTACGGCTCAATATTTGTGTTTTAAGTGATGCGCTCGCTTCGTAAACGTGCGTGAGGGGGGTCCAAACGGGCCGAACAATTTTGGAATGGCCTGAAATAAGACGAAAAATACGGGTGAGTGATTTATGAAGTGGTCGAGTAGACGGCACGTCAATCTGACGTGCCGTGTGCCCGCGGAGACCGACAACGCAGTTCTGGTGTCATAAACGGCCAAAACGGGCGTCAAACGGTCAAATTCATAGCGGATGACCTCGGATTGAGCTGAAAGCACTGTGCAACATTCTAATTATTATTCGTGACGTGTACGCGCAGACGGCACGTCAATCGGACGTGCGGTTTGCACGGTACGACTCAATATTCGTGTTTTAAGTGATGCGCGTGCTTCGTAAACGCGCGTGAGGGGGGTCCAAATGGGCCAAACGAAGTCGAAATGGCCTGAAATCAGACAAAAAATACAGGAGAGTGATTTAGGAAGTGGTCGAGAAGACGGCACGTCAATCGGACGTGCCGTGTTCCCACGGTGACCGACAACGCAGTTCTGGTGTCATAAACGGCCAAAACGGGCGTCAAAAGGTTAAATTCATAGAGGACGACCTCGGATTGAGCTGAAACCACCGTGAAACATTCTAATTATTATTCGTGACGTGTACGCGCAGACTTCACGTCAATCGGACGTGCGGTTTGCGTGGTACGGCTCAATATTCGTGTTTTAAGTGATGCGCGTGCTTCGTAAACGCGCGTGAGGGGGGTCCAAACGGGCCGAACGAAGTCGGAATGGCCTGAAATCAGACGACAAATACGGGAGAGTGATTTATGAAGTGGTCGAGTAGACGACACGTCAATCAGACGTGCCGTGTGCCCGCGGTGACCGACAACGCAGTTCTGGTGTCATAAACGGCCAAAACGGGCGTCAAACGGTCAAATTCATAGCGGACGACCTCGGATTGAGCTGAAACCACCGTGAAACATTCTAATTATTATTCATGACGTGTACGCGTAGACGTCACGTCAATCGGACGTGCGGTTTGTGCGGTATGGCTCAATATTCGTGTTTTAAGTGATGCGCGCGCTTCGTAAACGTGCGTGGGGGTGGTCCAAACGGGCCGAACGATTTCAGAATGGCCTGAAATCAGACGACAAATACGGGTGAGTGATTTATGAAGTGGTCTAGTAGACGGCACGTCAATCGGATGTGCCGTGTGCCCGCGGTGACCAAAAACGCAGTTCTGGTGTCATAAACGGCCAAAACGGGCGTCAAACGGTCAAATTCATAGCAGACGACCTCAGATTGATCTGAAACCACCGTTCAACATTCTAATTATTATTCTTGACGTGTACGCGCAGACGGTACGTCAATCGGACGTGCGGTTTGTGTGGTACGGCTCAATATTCTTGTTTTAAGTGAAGCACGTGCTTCGTAAACGCGCGTGTGGGTGGTCCAAACGGGCCGAACGATTTCGGAATGACCTGAAATCAGACGACAAATACAGGTGAGTGATTTATGAAGTGTTTGAGTAGACGGCACGTCAATCGGATGTGCCGTGTGCCCGCGGTGACCGACAACGCAGTTCTAGTGTCATAAACGGCCAAAACGGGCGTCAAACGGTCAAATTCATAGCGGACGACCTCGGATTGAGCTTAAAACACCGTGAAACTTTCTAATTATTATTCGTGACATGTACGCGCAGACAGCACGTCAATCGGACGTGCGGTTTGCACGGTACGGCTCAATATTCGTATTTTAAGTGATGCACGCGCTTCGTAAACGCGCGTGAGGGGGGTCCAAACAGGCCGAAAGAAGTCAGAATGACCTGAAATCAGACGACAAATACGGGTGAGTGATTTCTGAAGTGGTCGAGCAGACGACACATCAATTGGACGTGCCATTTTCCCGCGGTGACCGACAACGCAGTTTTAGTGTCATAAACGGCCAAAACGGGCGTCAAACGGTCAAATTCATAGCGGACGACCTCGGATTGAGCTGAAACCACTGTGAAACATTCTAATTATTATTAGTGACGTGTACGCGTAGATGGCATGTCAGTCGGACGTGCGTTTTGCGCGGTACGGCTCAATATTCGTATTTTAAGTGATGCACGCGCTTCGTAAACGCGCGTGAGGGGGGTCCAAACGGGCCGAACGAAGTCGGAATGACCTAAAATCAGACGACAAATACGTCTGAGTGATTTATGAAGTGTTCGAGTAGACGACACGTCAATCGGACGTGCCGTGTGCCCGCGGTGACTGACAACGCAGTTCTGGTGTCATAAACGGCCAAAATGGGCGTCAAACGGTCAAATTCATAGCGGACGACCTCGGATTGACCTGAAACCACCGCGAAACATTCTAATTATTATTCATGACGTGTACGTGTAGAAGGAACGTCAATCGGACATGCCATGTGCCCGCGGTGACCGACAACACAGTTCTGGTGTCATAAACGGCCAAAATACTGTCCATTTTAAACAAAATAGAGACACTTTGAGTGGTGTCGGCCACACCGTGCCTCGGATTGAGGTGGCGTTGACTCGTACACGTCACATATGACCCATGGATCATTCTCCTAAAGTTTCAACAGAAACCGAATGCGTTTGGTCGATTTTCCGTACGTCATTTTTTGTTTTCACTAAAAATGAAGTCCATTTTAAACAAAATAGAGACACTTTGAGTGGTGTCGGCCACACCGCGCCTCGGATTGAGGTGACGTTGACTCGTACACGATACATATGACCCATGGACCATTCTCCTAATGTTTCAACAGAAACCGAATGCGTTTGGTCGGTTTTCCGTATGTACTTAAAATACTATCCATTTTAAACAAAAGAAAGTCACTTAGAGTGGTCCCGACCAAACCGCATCTCGGATTTAGGCGGGGTTGACTCTTACACGTCTTAAATGACCCATGGATCATTGTCTTGAAGTATCAACACAATCCGAATGCGTTTGGCTGGTTTTCCGTATGCCAGTTGATGTTTTTCACTTAAAATGATGTCCTTTTGAAACAAAAGACATACACTTTGAGTTGTTCCGACCACACTGCGCCTCGGATTGAGGCGGGGTTGATTAGTACATGTCACATATGACCCATGGATCATTGTCCTAAAGCATCAACACATTTCGAATGCGTTTGGTCAGTTTTTCGTATGTCACTTTTTGTTTTCACTTAAAATCTTATGGAAATTCATATAGAATATTTTTATATCATATTTAGTATGGATTAAATTTTAGTTGATCGTGATATGAAAAATTTCAGAGCTAATGAAATTAAGGAAGGTGGAGGGGCAGTCCAGGGGGCTGTCCGGTGGGTGTCCGGGGGGCTGTCCGGAGACCAAGGAGGAGGGTGGGGGGGCTGTGCGGGGTCTGTCCGGGGGGTGTTTGGGGGTTGTTCAGGGGGTTGTCCGGGGTTGTTCAGGGGGCTGTTCGAGGGTTGTTCATGGGGTTGTTCAGGGGTTGTTCAGGGGCTGTTCAGGGGGTTGTCCGGGGTTGTTCAAGGGGCTGTCCGGGGGGTGTTTGGGGGGTTGTCCGGGGTCCAAGGGGGAGGGTGGGGGGGGGGGGGGGGGGTTGTCCGGGGGGTTGTCCGGGGGGCTGTCCGGGGGCTATCCGGGGTCCAGGGTGGAGGGTTGGGGGCTGTACGGGGGGCTGTACGGGGGGCTGTCTGCGGGGGCTGTCCGGGGGGGCTATCCGGTGGGTGTCCGGGGGGCTATCCGGGGACCAAGGAGGAGGGTGGGGGGGTTGTGCGGGGTCTGTCCGGGGGGTGTTTGAGAGTTGTTCAGGGGGTTGTCCGGGGTTGTTCAGGGGGCTGTCTGGGGGTTGTTCAGGGGGTTGTTCAGGGGTTGTTCAGGGGTTGTTCAGGGGTTGTTCAAGGGTTGTTTAGGGGGTTGTCCGGGGTTGTTCAGGGGCTGTCCGGGGGGTGTTTGGGGGGTTGTCCGGGGTCCAAGGGGGAGGGTGGGGGGGGGGGGCTGTCCGGGGGGCTGTCCGGGGGGATATCCGGGGTCCAGGGTGGAGGGTTGGGGGATGTACGGGGGGCTATCCAGGGGGCTGTCCGCGGGGCTGTCCGGGGGGTGTTTGGGGGTGTTCGGGGTCCAAGGGGGAGGGGGGGTGTCCAGGGTCCAAGAATGAGGGGGGTTGTCCAGGGAGTTCTCAAACACACAACCACTAAAAGACAACAACATCCATAAAAACAGACAATATATAAAAATAACTCAACTCCAATACTATACTACGAGTCTAGATAAAACCAACAACTAGAATAGATTAAATATCAAATCTCGGTAATATAAGTCAAAAATGTAACGGATCAATATGTACCACATCAGCATCAGCATCACCATCATCATCATCATCACCCTCATCATCATCCTCCTCATCGTCCTCACCCTCCACAGCGCCTTCCTCCTCACCTTCGCCCTCCTCCTCGCCCTCCTCATCTCCCTCCTCTTCCGTATCAGACTCCTTGCCATCATCATCTTCAAGCTAGACATCGGCCTGAACACCACTGGAACTGCCACCTGGTGCACCATATATAGAATGTATCGACGACATGTATTCATCAATCGCTGGGCTGGACTCTGCTGGAAGTGTTGGACGTAGAACTTCAATAAATTTCATAAATGCACTTTTTTCCCTAGCAGACTGTTCTGCCATCTCTGTGGCCCTTTTCTCAGCCTGTTCTGCCTGTGCCCTAACTTGCTGTAGTTCGGTGGCACTATAACTCGTACCTGAGGCAGGCCAATACCTCGTCGGGGCTATCCTAGGTCGGCAGCGTACTCTGCCAGAATGATCCTCTCCCAACACCTGATGTAAATGATCAGATGGCCCAAAATTGTCCGCTTCTTGGGCATCGAGGGCCTCTAAAGCATCCTGTTAGAAATATAAATATATTATTAAGTTATGAAATAGATATTAAAATATAAAATCAACAGATTAAAACTTACAATCTGCTGCTGAGTCGCTTCGTTGACAGCACTTCCATCCTTTTTTCATCTACTCAAGCAAAACAGTTTTGCTCGAGGCACACGTCCTTCAATATTTTGTACTTGCCTCTACAATGACATTGAAAACAAAAGTTATATAAAAACTTTACCAAATGATTAAATAATTGAGGAAACAAAAGAAAATGTAAGTCGTAAAGAAAACTTTTAAACAATTGTCATACCTGCTGCCTCTCATGATCCGGCATCGTCGTGCGTCCTAGTGTATGGAGGTATTTTTTTGCATCAATGTTTTTTTTATTTTTTCCAGATGATTCCTAAATAAAATTCGATAATGAAAAAGATAATATTAATGAAAAGCTTGAAAGTTATTATTTAAATACCTCAAATGTAATTCATACCTTAAACTGGGTACTCGTCCAATGAGTAATCATCTGACGATACTGCTCTATAGAACAATCATCCATGACTGGTACCGCCTCTAACTCAGTGCCAACTCTAGCACGCCAGCCAATATACATCTCATGCTTATAGGCTCTCCAAAGCTCACCTAAATACTTTAGACGTTCCAGTCGTGCACCCTCACCATCGGGAAAATTAAATCGAAGCTGAAATCAAAATATTAATTCATATAAATACAAAAATAATTCATGGCAATAAATACAACAGAATTTTTTACCCATATCTCTGCCCAAGATCTATCTTTGACCTCATGTGGAAAATGTCTCCACGACAGCGGGCTGACGGGAATGATGTCGGAGTATTTGGCAAGCGTCACCAGAAAACTTTGACATTGCTGCCCTGTTTTCTCAACCATCTGATTGTCTTCATTATATTCCCCCATAACCTGTGTGCGACGATTCCATACCGAACGCATGCGTGTATGGCCCCGCTCCCGCCTCCTGTCAGTAGATGTATCTGTCATGAAAGAAAAACAAATATTTTATCAAAACATGTTATAATGAAAATAAATATTGCTATAAAAATTTGTTAGGGTTTTATAAATATACCTGCGCTAGTCTGATCAATGAGTGGCGCCGGATCCACAGAACCTGATGGAACACCCTCTGGTGGAACAGGAATCGAAGACGATGGAATATAAAAGATCGGAGAGACAGAAGTAGAAGGAAAAGAAGATGGAACAGCTGTATGACCTGATGCTGACTGGGGAGTGGGAATCATCATGGGATGTGAAAATGATGGGGCAGAAGATGCAGAAGGTAGCGAAAACATGGGAGGCCTAAATACACCGTGTGTCCCTAACGACACACCAGGATCAGAATGTGGGAAGTCTGAAATGTCAGTGGGAGGGGCAGGGTCTAGTCAGGCACGCGCAACTCTACGTCCACCTTTGGTACGAACCCTCCTCGTACCACCGGCCTGAGTACTAGGACCAGTACTAGGCTCCTCGTCGAATAACTGTCGATGTAATGGTGGATCCTACAAAAACGTTTACAAAAAAAATTAATCACATGACATTATATATTCTGTAAATATATATATATATATATATATATATATATTTGAAATAAAGTACTCACTGTAGGCACTAATGGTGGAATTCCCATCTCCTCCATCCGACGATTGTTCTCCGCCATTTTTTTCTTCGTCTCTCTTCAATTGGAAGCATTTCCTGCATTTCAAAACAAATATGTAATTAATTAGAAAAAGAAAATTAATGTGTAAACCAAAAAACTAAATATATGAGGGAATGATGGGATTCATTGGTAATTCAGCTATCAATTGTTTTAGAAGAGCTTGAATGAATTTAATAAAACATACAAGTTGTAATGTTCACCAATTTAGAAATATTGTTTGATTTGGTTTGAATACAGTTCAATTCTAAATTAGAAAATGCAATTCAAATAAAGCAGCAACCAATAAACATTGAAAATTCACATAACGGTCAAGTCAGCTAAAACATATTTGTGATCAATACTAAATAAATATGAATATTACCAACCTTAACAACCCAACTCGAGGTAAACCAAAAGAATTGAGAACATGGATGAATGATTCTATATATTTCTAACCACAACTTCAGGTTCACAATCAACTCTGACAATTGAGCTATTAGAGTCATCAAAAGAAATAAATGGATTGGTTCCAATGGAAATAGGGACAATGTCAATTCCATCATCAGCATCATCAAAAATATGTCTTGGAATTACTTCAACTATGACACCAAATTCAGGTTGAAGTTGATCTTTGACATAAAAAACTTGTTTATCCATTGATTCCAACACATATGGTTCTTCGGTAGCAAGAGTGCAGGTCATATTAATTACTTGAAATCCACAATCATCAATAAATGTGCCATGTCTCGTCATCGAATCAAACCAATGGAATTTCATCATTACGACTCGTCCATGAGAGTAATAATCCAATATTATTATTTTCTCAACGACTCCATAATAACCCACATTTTCAAGTCGCGGTCTACTATTTGATGCACTGGCATAACAATCTGTTGTGGCAGTAACCATAATACCATCATGTTGTGTTCTCATGTTTTTGGCTCGTTCAGTGACAATAAATCTGTACCCATTGATAACAATTGATTTACAGTCACGAACCACGGTATTAGGACCAAAAGCCAAAGCTCTTATTTCCTCAGAGACAGAGTCAACAGACAAACTCAATACCTGCAATATAAATGACAGTTAAACTTAAGTAAATATTGAAATAATTAATTTAAACAGTAATATTTTTACCTTCAATTTTAACCAAGCAGAAAACTCTTTGTTATGCAAAGTCTCTATCCTTCTCAAAGATAAAGAACAATGCTTCCTATTTATCATTGTTTTATGTTCCCTGTAGATAAAAAAATATGAATAGTTTAACAGATATATATGTAAGATATACATATTCAATTTTGTTACCTGATATAGTCATCGAACAAATCACAGTTGAACAAAACTGTGCGATGTGCCATCTCCCGCTCTTCATGGCTTAATGTATTCAATGTATATGATCCAGGAATTCCTCCTGTTTGAGGAAGTGATGGAAAACTGGGTTCAATTTTCTCATATTGTTCATCTTCATTTCTCATTGGTCTGTTCATTCTTGTAGTAAGATCAGACAAATACATTGAACAGAAATCCATACATTCTTCAGCTAAGTAACCGTTCACGATAGAACCTTAGGGATGATTCTTGTTTCGAACATAGGACTTTAATGTGAACATATTTCTTTCAGTTGGATACATCCAAAGAAAAGAAACAGGTCCTCCGAGAAGTATTTCAGTTGGAATATGGATAGTCAGATGCAGCATGCATGTGAAAAATGATGGGGGAAATATTTTCTCCAACTCACACAAAATTAATGGGGCATCTGTCAACATTTTTTTCAAGAAAGACTTGGACAACTTCTTAGCAAAAAGATCTCTAAAATAATGGCACAACCGAATAACACCCACCCTTACATTATTGGACAAAAGATGAGGGATTGCTATTGGAAGCAACTCATGCAGTTGAACGCGATAATCATGAGTCTTCAAAGATTTTAGCTTCAACTCTCTTCTGTTGACCCGTTTAGATATGTTGCTTGAATAGCTATCAGGAACTCTAATAGTCTCTAATACTTCCAAAAATTGTTTTTTTTTCAGTAGATGTCATCACATAAGAAGCACATGGAAGTTGCCATTTATTTTCCCTGATACGCACAGGATGCAATTCTGGTCTGATTCCCCAATCCACCAAGTCACGTCGAGATCGTAAATCATATTTTGTCTTCCCCTTGACATTTAGAAGAACTGAAAGCAACATTTCACATATATTCTTTTCAATATGCATTATGTCTATGTAATGACGTAGCAAATTGGTTGACCAATAAGGCAAGTCAAAAAAGATACTCCTCTTCCTCCAATTGTAACAGGTTTCTGTGGAAACATTCTTTCTCATTCCAGATTTCATTTGAACCTTCCCGAACGAAAAACTGAAATCTTTCAATTCATTAAGCACATCAGTTCTAGACATACGTTGAGGTGGATCATTGGTCTCTATAGTATTATCAAATCTTCGACGATTCATTCTATATGGATGATCCTTTGGCAAAAATCGTCGATGTCCCATAAAACTGAAACTACAACGATGTTTCAGTCTTCTGGATCGTGTATTCTTCATACAAACTAGACATGACAGTTTTCCCTTCGTGCTCCATCCAGACATCATTGCATAAGCCGGAAAATCATTGATCGTCCACATAAGCGCAACACGCATCTGAAATATGTCTTTCGAACATGCATCGTATGTGCGCACCCCCACATCCCAAACAAGTTTTATCTCTTTTATTAAAGGTTGCATGTATACATCAATATCAATGCCGGGATCAGAAGGACCAGATATGAGTATACTCATGAAAGTGAAAGATTTTTTCATACACAACCATGGGGGAAGATTATAAATGTGTATAAAAACTAGCCATGTGTTGTGCGAAGTAAGCATCTGCCCAAACGGATTAAAACCGTCGCATGAAAGACCCAGCCTCACATTACGCACGTCAGCTGCAAAATCAGGATGTCGAGCATCAAATCGCTGCCATGAAAATCCATCTGCAGGATGAACCAACTCATCATTAGTCTTCTTTCTCTCGGTATCATGCCATCTCATTTTTATTGATATGTCATCAGACATAAAAATATTCTGGAGTCTGGGGATCAATGGAAAGTGCCACATTACTTTCTGTGGAATGCAGGATGGTGTTCCATCAGATTTTGACTTCCAGCGGGATGTGCCACATTTTATACATTCATTTCGTTCAGCGGTTTCTTCCCAGAATAAACTGCAATCTTTCGGGCAAGCATGAATTTTGTTTCTGGAAAATCCAAGTTCTTCAACTAACTTCCATGCCATATAGTGGTTTGAGGGAATATCTGCATCATCTGGAAGTAAATCCTTCAAGAGGGTAAGAATTTAATCGATTGCTGTATTAGAAATCCCATAAATAGTTTTTCCATGAAACAATCGGATTAAAAATTCCAGCTTTTTCATTTTATCGCATTGTCGATATACTGGAGTCGTGGCAGCATCATTCAATTTTTTCACCCTATAAATATCATCATTTTCACTAGATGCATCAGTTTTCCTCATATCGACGTCTTCTTGAGTCAAAATCCTTTCTTTTTCATGATGACGAATAAACGGAAACCGATCATCTAACAAATTCTCCATTCCAGTCCTTTCATTTCGATCATCACCAATTTGAGATTTCATTTTCTCCCCATTGTGATACCACACAAAGTAGTTTGCTTGAAAACCATTTTTGGTTATGTGGTAGCTGACTTCTTCACGACTCAACCAAGGTCTACCAACACAATTGGAACATGGGCAGTGTATGCGACCACTATCTGAAGCATTGTGAAATGCAAAATCTATAAAGCTCTCCAAATTGTTTTGAAAATCGCTTGAGATACGATCGGTTTCATACATCCAACTTCTGTCCATTCTGTAAAAAGAATTCATATTAGTCATTTTGTTATAAACAATTCAATAGGATTGAACTTTAATAGAAAATAAATTTAAGTAAATGATAAAGGAAGAAAATAATCATGGTATCAACTACACATGTGAAAAAAACATACTAATGTGTTAATGAAAAAATGTAAAACCAACATGAACTTAATGTGTTATCACATCAGAGCATGCCTCATCCCATAACCATATTAGTAGGGTACCCTCGTGGACAGCCCCGCCCACCCCCGTGGACAACCCACCCACCCCCGTGGACACCCCCTACCCCCTAGAAAGCCCAACCACCCCCGTGGACAGTCCACCCACCCCCTCGACACCCCTTCTCCCTATGGACAGCCCCCACCCCCTTGGATAGCCCGCCCACCCCCCTGGACACCCCTACCCCCTGTGTCCAGCCCACCCACCCCCCCTGGACAGCCCGCACACCCCTCCTTGACAGCCCGGCCACCCCCGTGGACAGCCCGTCCACCCTTGTGGACAGCCCGCCCACCCCCAGGGCCACCCCGTACCCCCCCGGGACAGCCCCGCCCACCCTCCCAAACAGCCCACACACCCTCCCCTGCAACCCCACCACCACCACCTAGACATACCAACCCCCCTGGACACCCCACACACCCCTCCCCCACCAGGACACCCCACCCAGACCTCTAGGATAGCCCACACCCCCTGGACAGCCCCGCCCACCCCCGTGGAAAGCCTTTCCCACCCCCGTGGACAGCCCCTCCCACCCCCGTGGACAACTCACCCACCCCCGTGGACTCCCCCTACCCCCTAGACAGCCCAACCACCCCCGTGGACAGCCCACCCACCCCCCTCAACACCCCTTCTCCCTATGGACAGCCCCCACCCCCTTGGATAGCCCGCCCACCCCCCTAGACACCCCTACCCCCTGTGGCCATCCCACCCACCCCCCCTGGACAGCCCGCCCACCCCTCCTTGATAGCCCGACCACCCTCGTGGACAGCCCGTCCACCCTTGTGGACAGCCCGCCCACCCCCGTACCCCCTGGACACCCCGTACCCCCTGGATAGCCCCGCCCACCCTCCCAAACAGACCACACCCCCTTCCTTGCAACCCCACCACCACCACCTAGACATACCACCCCACCTGGACACCTCACACACCCCTCCCCCACCAGGACACCCCACCCAGACCCCCAGGACAGCCCACACCCCCTGGACAGCCCCGCCCACCCCCGTGGACACCCCCTACCCCCTAGACAGCCCAACCACCCCCGTGGACAGCCCACCCACCCCCCTCGACACCCCCTTCTCCCTATGGACAGCCCCCATCCCCTTGGATAGCCCGCCCACCCCCTGGACACCCCTACCCCCCGTGGCCAGCCCACCCACCCCCCCTAGACAGCCCGCCCACCTCTCCTTGACAGCCCGACCACCCCCGTGGACAGCCCGTCCACCCTTGTGGACAACCCGCCCACCCCCATACCCCCCTGGACACCCCGTACCCCCCCTGGATAGCCCCGCCCACCCTCCCAAACAGCCCACACCCCCTCCCCTGCAACCCCACCACCACCACCTAGACATACCACCCCCCCTGGATACCCCACACACCCCTCCCCCACCAGGACACCCCACCCAGACCCCTAGGACAGCCCACACCCCCTAGACAGCCCCGCCCACCCCCGTGGATAACCTTTACCACCCCCGTGGACACCCCCGCCCACCCCCGTGGACAACCCACCCACCCCCGTGGACACCCCCTACCCCCACAATCCATTATCCAAAACATATCAAATTGGTTTGAACAAAATCCATAATTCCCACAATCCATTATCCAAAACATGTAAACGTTCACGATAGCCTCCCCAACTCTGATTTACATGTTTTGAACTCTCTCCTTCCAAACATAGAATACAAAAACATTAAAGAAGTCTTCACAAACACAAACAATATCCTATTTAGAAATTAATTTCAATAATCAATTAAACCACCAACACCTGGAAAAAATCAATTCATTAAAACAACTACAACAATATGGTTGAGATAAAATTTTACCTATTGGTATGGGGGTGTACCTGTTGGGATGGGGGGTGCTGGTGTTCGGATTCGCGAGAGTAGTGGAGTCGTATGGGGTTCGCTAGTGCAGCAAAGTGAATAGATTATGGCTCTGTCTGAATGGGGAGAGGAGATCGCGATCTGGAATTTGGGGGAAACCTTTGCCAACGGTTTTTATAAACCGTTGGCAAAGGCACACATTTCCCAACGGTTTTTATAAACCTTTGGCAAAGGCACACATTTCCCAACGGTTCCAGTGGAACCGTTGGGAAAGGGAAAACATTTCCCTACAGTTACACTGAACCGTTGGGAAATGTTTCGGTTTAGTACCCCTTTCCCAACAGTTCACTAGAACCGTTGGGAAAGGGTTCACCGAAATTCCCTTTTCTAACGGTTTCCTTAAACCGTTGGTAAAGGCTCACTATACCAACGGTTTAAGTAAACCATTGGTATACTACCGTTGGGAAAAGAGAAAATTCCAGTAGTGATAAGACATACTAAAATCACTCCCAAAAATACACCCAAAAATTGAATCCTTTTTTGGTTATAAATCCATTCTAAGAACAAATTAGGTAAAATCCTAAAGGGGTCGTCCGAGAAGATGTAAAATTCCAAACTATGTGTCTTTGCATTATATCTTCTTCAAAATCCTTCAAATATAATTCAAATATGATCATACAGTAAAAAAAGTATCTAATATATACTTATATGTTATTATATTAATCTAATAACCTAAATCCATCTCTTATTCCATTAAATGGGATATGAAATCATCAATCATGTGTATGATAGACTACCACTTCGCGAGCCAATGTCATTCATTTTCCATCATCTCCTCTGAATGATTTAATAATGATGTATTTAAAATATATATATACATATACATATATATACATATATATATATATATGACATTTGTAACATATTTATACTATCTTTATTTATTATGTAACATATAAGTTTTAATTTCCATTCCATGGGTGATATGATAACGTTGTTCATGTGTACGGTGGACTACCACCTCACAAAGTGATGTGTTTCATTTTTCACTAACTCCTTACATGGAAGGTAATGAGGATAATTTTAATGAATATATGTGATATAAAAGACATAATAATTTTATTCATTACATATTTATCATCAATAAAATATAATATATCATTTTCTTTCATACCTTTTCACTCATTGGTAAATGATAACGTCGTTCATGTACATGTGGACTACCGCCTTCACGAAGCGATGTGACACTATTTTCATAACAACACCCATGGATTATATATATAAGTGTATTTAAATAAAAAATATGGTATAAGTTATATTATTATAATTCTATAATGTTAAAATATTACTTACCACCATTCCATAATTATCATTGAACAAATGTAAACGTTACTCATTTGTACGTACGACCTACCGAATCCATGATCGTAACACACTTCATTTAAAAAAATATATTTCATTATTGTGTTTAAAAGTATAATTGATGAATAAATATATTAATTATTTCATTATTATTATTCTGGGGATGTTGAAATAATTTCCTCTTTATCCATGGTCAACACACCAAATCTGTTTTGAAATAATGAATCGAAAGTCCTCAAAACACCCGATGTGGAATTAACTGATTAAGTATTTTAATATGTCATTAAAAAAAGAAAAAAATGATTTAAGTATAAGGTTTTAAACCATTAAAAGGATATTGATAAATAAAATAATTTATATAATCTAATTACACATTAGTTAAAGGAAACACATGGAATGTCTGGACTCGAGGTAAGGGTTTTTCCCATCTCACTTTAACTTCTGTGAAACATATTCCATATTCAAGAATTATTTTTATTATGTGGTGTATATAATTTAAATTTTACATTTAAAATTATCAATCCTTCACAAATCATGGTTATTTAAGTAACATATCAAATTAATTTATCCGAGGGTGATTGACTTGAAAGTTACCAAGTGGTAAATAGTTTCTTAACTCAATTTACTTTCATTGGGTTATAAAAATTATTCAATGACTCTGTTATGACATGATTATTTGTGAATTGAACTATAAATGTTTTATCTTATATTTATACTTTTATATTATGGATTTAAATTTTTTATAAAAACTATCTACATTAATTAACTCTCAATTTAGTTATGTGATCTTGGAAAAGGTTAATCATCCCAAATTCCTTTTTTTTGGGAAATATATTTATGATGTGAACCTACCTTATTTATGAGGAATAAATACTGAAATTTTTGATGTTATGTCATGTATATCATTATATTACTGATACTTAATGTTTCATTTGAAGTTATTCATCCATGGGCCCTACAATTAAATATTTTCTAAAGTGGAAAAGGCTTTATATTAAAATCTCATTTATTATAAGATTTTTTTTGTTCAAGGTTATTTTGGAGAAAATAATGTCATATTATTTTTATGAATCACTTATATTTATTCTAAACTAGTTATGAAATCAGTTAAAATTCTTGATTTATATTTATTCCCTTATTGATTGAAGAGATATCAATAAAGTCATTTGTAAGTGATATTGATCTTGTATTTTATTTTTGATCAGACATCTTTCTCTCCCATACCCATGTATTTAAAAATTATTTAAAAAATTTTCTTTTCGAAACAAAATTCCTTTCAAAATTAATTTTACATGATCTTTTAACTTATTTAAAAAAAATTTAAAAAGTAAATTTCCTAATTCTTTCCAAATGGTTCACTTTTATCTTCGTTTTTAAAAATATTTTTAAAAGAATGTTTATTTTTAACATTTATAACATGAATACATTTTCCCACAAACATTTTTATTATTTTTATTGAAGTTTAATTTATATTTTTATAATGTTTTTTTCAAAGAAAATTCTTTTCATTTTTTTTAATTTTTATATTTTTATATGTGATTTTCAAAATGAAAAGTTTATTTCCCTTAAAAATGTTTTCAATGAACTTTTTATTATATTTTTATTCTTTAAAATCAACAATATTTGTTGTTTATTATGTTCTAATGGGTATATTTCATATTGATACAATACACATTACCTATATGTACAGATTGGGATTGTTTCAAATACATTCTTATGGAACCCATTTCTTTTGCATGAGTTAATCATGTTTCCAAGAGACTGTTATAGAACCTATTTCTTTCATACAAGTAAATCATGTTTCAAAAATATTTTTATGGAACCCATTTCCTTTCCATGGGTTAATCATGTTTCAATGAGTTTGTTATATAACCTATTTATTTTCTATGATGTAATCTTGTTTCAAAGATATTGTTATGGAAATAGTTTTTTTACATGGGTTAATAATATTATAAAAGGAATGATGGTTTTTTATGATTTTTATAATGAAATTAAATTTCTATATAAATTATTCATGTTTTGGATCTTGGATATTATTATATAATGGGTTTTCCCAAACTGTACTAGTTGAGCCAATTATAGGTCATATAATGGGTGTTCAAAGATAGTTCTCTAATAAATTGGTTAATGACTATGTTATATGTATAATTATATTGGAGGTTTTCCATATGTTTATTCCAATTATAAG
Organism: Viscum album; assembly: GCA_963277665.1. Lineage (NCBI taxonomy): Eukaryota > Viridiplantae > Streptophyta > Magnoliopsida > Santalales > Viscaceae > Viscum > Viscum album. Next base: position 394,355,108 of record OY728160.1, read on the forward strand.
GGTTCTATAAGGGTTCCATGAAGATAATGTTCCAAGACTCCAACATTTTTTTTATTATAATATGGGTTATAAATATTTTCTTATGATCAATATTGATATCACATGGGTCATAATCATTGATGAATCTTTCCTTTATTAAATCCTTATGCTATGTTTTCATGATTTATGATCTAGGTATTGATATGTATTAATATTCTTATATTATAATAATGCACTTTTATTAAGTCATCATACCCTTATTCTATTCTTATTCTCCCTGATGACATTCAATTTTTAATGTTTATGTTTACCCTTACTAAGAATTTGAACCCACCCTTATTATTTTTCATTTTCCACAGGTTATAAAGATTTATATTTAAAAAATTATGTCTAGAAGTGTTTAATATGGATGATGATGATGACTTAATATGAAATAAGAAAGTGTGAGTTACGTGAGAAAAATTCTCATTTAAAGACATGGCTATTTTTTATTTACGATCATTTCTTAATTATATAAAACTCTAATACTAAGAGTTCATTGATAATTTAAGGGAATCCAATTTTTCATTTTATATTTTATGTTTTTTATGGAAAAAATAGAGTCACCTTCATCGGAATCAGATCTGTAAATGTTAATTTCATGTTTTCAGCATCAAATCCAAGAGTGTAGGTTTTGGGTTTTTATATAAGGAAAAATTCAAAGGCTTCAAGATGAATATGTATATTCATCCCATCCCTCTTAATTGAATCATTTTGGGTTTTCCCGAATTACTTTTTATTCTATTTTCAATGTAGGATAATGGTACACAACTTATGTCGGTTACTGTTTGGAATCCAAAGATGGAATTCTTCTAAAAAAAGAGAAGAATCGAGTGTATGGATTGAATATGAGAGCATCAAAATGAATTTTACAAAATCTTTGTCATAAATGGATGAAAATATATCCAAAAAAATTATTTTTATAGCAGTGTATTATTATAAAATTTTTCTCTGAGAAAGGATGGATTTTATGTTATTTGGTGTGAGTTGTGAGGGGTTGATAACAAATCTAGATGGGGATATTGAAGAACCCAATTTGTTTTTGTAAGTGTGGTGTATTTATTTTTAACCATGATTAAGGATAATTATATGTATTTTACAATGTTTTTAAGACGTTTTGGAGTTAATTGATATTCCCTAACAATGATTAAAAAGGTTTTGATCTAATTTTAAGAAGTTCTAGAATTTTGAGTTCAAGCAAAAATCTAATAAAGTTCTCTATATGTAATGGTACTTGAGATGACACGTAAGATCTCATATGAAGTTAAAATGAATATTTAAAGGTAATTATGATGATTTTTATGAGTAATTAGTTATATTCAATGAAAATTTAAATATATTCACAATGATACATACAAGTACTTTTGAAGTTACACTAAATATATTAAGTCACTCAAGATGATATTTAAGAGAACTTATAAAGCTTTATTGAATACATAAAGTTACTGATGATGAAATTTAATAGTGTAATTATTGTTACAATGAATACATAAAGGTACTCAGGATAATACATAATATTACTTATGAAGTTACATTAGAACATGTAAGGACCATCTAGAATTAATACATAAAGATTTCCCATGCCATACAGACTAAATATTGGAAAATTAGAGATCCACAATTTGATATGTAAGGGATAGTTTGAATGATAACTAAAGTTAAATACCTAATAGTTACTTTTCATGATACTTAAAGGTTAATGGTTAAGGGTTTTCATAGAAAATGTAAAGTTCAATACATAAGGGCTAATCACTGGAAATTTAAAAAACTCCCAGATCCTCACTATGATATGTAAGGGTTATATTGACGATATATAAGGGTTAATATAAGGACACATAAGGGTTGTCGATTGGGAAAATACAAATCATAGAATATAATATTTTCATATCATGAAAAATTATATTCCTATAAGAGGATATCATTTTCTAGAGATCAAAATTAGGTAATTTTGTGTTGGAATTTAAATATTAAAATATCTTGATGAAAGTGGTTGTTCCAGGATTCTAACCAAGTCAAAAAAAAATAAATTATCAAGTGGTAAATTTATCAAATATTATGTTATTTTATAATATAAATATTTGGAATTCATTAATATTGATTGAATATATATAACTTTATGATAGAATATCCTAAAAAGAATGAATTTAAGAATGAAAGAGATTAAAAATGAAGTGGTTGCCTTGTTGAGTTTATTAGAGGTTTTCAATGTGCATCAATACCTTAAAATACAAGATCATCTATTTAAAGAGTGATTTATAAAATATGGAGAATATAAATTCATAAATTTACATTCAAATTATAGAAGATAATGTTTGAGAAGAAAAAACTATAGAGCCCTAATGTTCAGAGATTCAAAGTTGAGGATCTAAGCATTAAGGTTCTGAGAGAAGTTAAATCCAATTATTTTAGAATAAGTTTACATTCCATAAGTTAAATTTCTAAAATAAGTGAGATCATTTTGATTCAAATTATTTCGAAGGCTAAAAGTAATACTATTTATCTATTATGGAGGAATCCTAGAGTCAAATTAATCATACACATACCATTCTATTTTTTTTTTGTAAACCAATGGAAATCAGTATAAATAATAATATAGATTTTTTAACTACTAGAAAATAGTTTTGAGTTAATAATGATACCATCAAATATCACTTGTAATATTTTTTTATATTAGTGAAGAATATGTTTTTCAAATTTGACCTGAACACAACATGTATTTTTTTTAATTCACATTGAAGGTAGAACTTGTAAAAATGTTGTGTGATTTGTGATACTTTTATTTATAATCTATATGAGTGAAGAAGAAATATAAATCTTGAGAGGATCTCAATTCTAAAAAATCATAGTGGATAATTTTAGGAATGAAATTTTAAAAAATAAAGTACACATGATTCATCCTCCCCTTATCTATGTTATATATGTTTCCTTGGAACTTTGTTTATCATGGATGATAGAGAACCTAAAAGTTTAGAAAAGTTTTCAAGTATGAATGAATAAAGATAGTGAGAATTATAAATAGGGGATGAGGTGGATTCCTTACATGTTTTTAGGACATGAGAGCTAATATAAAGACTAAATTTTAGGAGAGTACTTTATAATAAATCAGATTTTTGATAAAGGAGGAAACAATTAGTATACATATATATAAGGAATGCGTTATCATGAAAGGGTTTTTAAAAAATGGAATGGGTTGATTTTTCCTAGATATGTTATCCAATTATTAAACTCATGACTATTCATATGGTAATTTTTAAGATTTCCATAGTAGTTATGAATCTATAATAGTTAAATGTTAAGACCAAATTTCTTCATGGAGACTTAGATGAATATATTTACATGGATTATCTAAAAGTATTCATGAAAAAATAGACTAGGATATTGTGTGAAAGCTAAAGTAGAGCCTTCATAAGATGAATTTAGAACCATAGAAGTGGAAATAGAAGTTCAATGCATTTATATTGGAATAAAATATCATTCAAATAAATCAATATCATTTATATTAACAAAATATTTTCAGTGATACATGTTACATCTTCTTAATTATCTATAATGATGATTTTCTTATTAATAATCCAATAAAGGAAAGGACAAATGAGATAAAATGTGTATTTTTTGACATTTTTTGGATATAGGATCTCAATCTATCCAGATGAAGATATATATTATAAGGGACATAAATTTGGGAACATTATTCTTGAATAAATTTGAATACATCTGGATGGTGATGGAACATTTCTAAATGAGTGAGGTGTAACCGGTAACCACTCCCCTAGATAGATAATTCATGTTGATAAAGGATAATTCAAATTGAATAGAAGAAGAGGATGAGTAAATGAAAAAGGGTCACTTTGTATCATTAGTTTAAATATTAATGTATTATATGGTTTTTACATGTCTGTACATTGCGGATGTGGTGGGAGTTGTTAGCATATTCATATATAATTTTAGAAGAGATAACTAGGAAGTGGTAAAGTGGATCCTATAGTATTTAAATGGTTTCAAAATATTGTATATTTTATTCAGAATATATGTATCATTTCCTAGGTTTGAATATTATGATTTTTGGGGGTGATGATGACACTTAGAGGAGAATCACTGGCTACATGTTTACTTGTAGAGGAATAACTGTGAGTTAGATATCGATACTTCAATTTATTGTTTTACTTTCAACCATAGAGGTAGTGTATATTGAATTAATAGAACCATAGGAGTTGATATGGATTAAGGGGTATTTAGAGTATATCAAAATAAGCTAGATGGTTGGGGTGATATTTAATGATTAAATAAGTGTGATTCCTATAGACAATAATATAATGTTTGACTCCAAATTGAATCATATTAAATTAAAGTATCACTTCATCAATAATTTGATGGATGAAAATGTGATGGATCTATATATGGTGGAAAAGTATTTAATACAACATATAAATTGACCAAGGTTATAGTCTGGGATATAATAAGGCGGTGCTACATCTTAGTTGAGTTGGTATGACCAAAATCATGTTGGGGGAATCATACAGCTGTAAATGAAGACTAAAATTTGTATGGTTTGGTATATATTAACATAGGATTTGGTGGTGAAGCTTTAAAATGATTCTAAAATGGGATATTTTTTGGTTTACCTATATGTATTTTTTGTATATGTGATTGGAACTTATGGAAGGAATGATTCTAGATGTAATTGTTTTGAAACTGGAAGGGTGATGGGTGAGTTCTAATGAAAAGATTCAGAAGTTTGGAAGTAGGTTGACCAAAAGATGTAATTCCCTGATCTAAAACTACTCATTAGTGTCTTATATAGTAAATAAATGGAACTTAGGCATGCCTACTCATACACAAAAGGTTTCCATGTATTAAACGATACATTAGGGAGATAATTCCCCCAATACCATAATCACCAATAATAACAAATAACTATACACCAGCCATAACATAACTTCCGATTATGCAGAATCAATGAAACATATACATGTTATAAAAAATGAAATTCAATACTATAAGCATACATTACATTTAATCGTCCACTAGGATGATCACATAAGAAAGGTAAAACAAATAGTATATAGGCTTCATTACCAACCCTAATCATTATATCTAATCCTCTTCAAGCTTCTCAAGCTTAATCCACTGCAGAATCTATTATTAGAACTGTATAATTGACATAAGGTCTAAATGTTCACTAGAATTTCTAATAAGTGTGTGAGAAATACATATCAGTAGGTTATCACTAATTGGACCTAATAAATTCTATTATATTTACATGTATTCATGTGGAAAATGGATAATAGGAATATAACCAAAAAGAATGTGTGCCAGGTTTTCTTATTCTAACCAGGTCACCACAACACCTAATCGTACCTTATTTTTTTTAAGCTAAAAACCAGTCACATTATTCAATAAACCTTTATCCATAATTGATGAGTCTGGGTTGGTTTTCAAACTATGTCACAATCTATAACTAAATATATAGGGTAGGGTGCCTTACCATGTCTTGACCACTACCCTCTCTTAGGGTAGAGTCACACATTATTAACAAACAACAAACATCTCACATAAGGTTAAGACCTTCCAATAATTTTTAACTCAAGGTAATTCTATTTATCTAGATCTTGTACTATTATTTATCACTCAGGGTTGTCCATGCCAACATCTTCTCACTCAATGTGAGGCCATACAACCACATCATGAACACTACCTTATCACTCAAGGTAGGTATTCCAATCATATTCAGACCACTGCCATATAATTCAAGGTAGGGACTTATATAATATTATGACCACTACCCTCTCACACAATGTAGGGACTTGTATCACATTATTAAAACTATATTATCACACACGGTATGGTATTATATCACATCATGACCACTACTTTATCACTCAAGGTAGGGTCCAATTACATCCTGACCATTTCCTTCTTACTCAAGGTAGTGTATGATATCACATCTCGACCACTAAATTATCACTCAAGGTAGTATCCATTCCAATAAATTCTCACTCAAGGTTATTATATCCATCTAGTCTCATCGTCCAGTACACACATTCAACCAGCACACACCTTTAAAAAAAACAGGGCATGCATCACATCCCATAAGCTCACTAGCTCATCACTAGTGTTCTAATCACTCAAGAACTATCCCTACATCTCAAAGTACTTCTCATCATACCCCTATATTTTTAAGATAATCTCCTCATGATCATATAATTCATATACACACAACATTATAAGCCTACTTGAATCATTATCCCACCCATAAGGATATCCACTAGGGTCATCAGACCTATTTTAATCTTTTCTTATATGCTTCAACTCACACCATCACCCCATAGCGACCTCACAGCCCAAAGTCCTTTCTTATACCAATTCTAAATAGACTAGTCCCATATTCTTATAATTTGTTGGTCACAAATTAATCCTTCAATCTTGGGACCATCCAGATCTAACCCACACTAAGACCCTTTGAAACCCAATGCCAATTCATCCAGACAATTCCCATGACTCGATTTTTGGGTCCTATATTCCATCTCTCTATGATAACTCACAATCCATCATATATAGTAAAACCCATATGTTACACCAAATATAACTTTGGGGGACTTATAACACTCATGTTATATTCTAATACTTCAATCCACCCTCAAGTGGGTGTTCCCTATAATGGGTTTGATGTATAACCGTGTCATCCATCACTACTAGGCTTAAACCCCTAATGACTTCCCAAAAAACCTTGGAAAACTAACCTAGGATATATTTGACTTTTATAAAGGACAAGGATGTATCCTAATACCCTCATGAACTCAATATAAATCTTATCCCCTTTAGCTATGTAGTCACCGAATGATCCCAAATTTCCTAAAGTACATGGGTGTACATTTATCACGTATAGAAGGCTCAAATATAACCTATATCTTTACCTAGGGTGTTCTCCATCCCCATCCAGTTTACCTAAATAGAAATATTAGTGTATGAATGCACAATAATTCATAAATAGTAATATATTTTAGTATTATAGGGTCTTACTACCTCTAAAACAGATTTAACATCCTCACAATGCTTTTCTAATTCTAAGCCAAGTTCATCCATGCATTGACCAACATTATATCATCACCCAAGACCCTGTATCAATATTTTCATTTAAATAATTAATTATAACAATTTATAATTAATTAAAATTAATAAAATGAGGCATAATCTCTTAAAAACTCACCAGGTAACTCTGCATCACTAAAACAATTCAAACCCCTAAGATATCATCCTATTGGGATGTCCTCTATCCTTGAAAATAAAATTGACCATAGTTCAGGATGATTCGATAATGATCTAGTAAAATTTTCACTGAAACCTATTCCAAATACATTAAATTGAACAAATAATTAAGGGGATGAAGAATTCAGAAAACCAAGGGAATAAATCACCTTGATTTATTGTAGAAAACATCCAAGAATCACCCCAAAAAAGGGAGATCAAAGAGTGGATGGAGTGGGGGAAGAGTTAGCTAAAATAAATCTACTTGATTCCTTATTTTCTCTAAAAATAGAGAGGGGATGACCAATAAATTATGGTTATACACATTATTTTTGAAAAACTAGAGAATGTTCCATTTAAAAGATGACCCTAGGCATCACGATGTGGTTCCTCATCCCGGGGTTTTCTTGTGATGTGACTTTAGGGGTTATAGAATGGAGTCATCCCATGATAAATCCCCAATAGTGAGACTCTCCACATTTAGGGACTCATCATGGAATAATTACCTAACCTTATAAAAAACTAATACCCCTATGGTCTGGCCTTCATGGGGTGTCCCTCCCTTGTCTTGGTTATAGGTTTCACACTCCACACCACAACACATCCCTGTAGAAAGCTATCAAAACATGATCCTTCTAACCGTAATGTGACCAACCATTCTTTTCCAAAAAAAAATGAAAGGAGAATGTAAGTATTTATAATGTATTACTCAATAGTTCTCATCATGATTTATAAACCTCATCCACAATGTAAATCCCACATGTAATATATTTTCTTTTTCCAAAATACAAATGATATTACCCCATGTCATGACACCCTTCAGTCAGAACATGACGTACTATTATCATGCCACCACCACACCATGGAAACCATCAATCATAGTGTGACCTACAACCTCCACACCATAGAACCTACCTAGTTATGGTCTAAACCCTTAACCAACCCTTATCATGGAGTGAACTTCATCTGTCATTTCATGGTGGGTCATCTGTAGTAGAAAATTAGCAAAGGGTCACACCATCCCAACTTCATACCAAAAAATTAGATTTCCTATAAAATAAATGACCCATTTATAAAAAATTCATTACAATATAAATATATTCATAAGTAAGAAATTTGATGAAATTTAGGATTCTATTTTGAGGCACTGTGAAGGAATAAAGAAATTTAATTTAATACACTTGGGAAGTTACATAAGGATATTTCTCAACTTTTGTAGGGAATACATATAAATTATTAAATTGGATATGTAAGGTTCTTTCTCATTGAGTTTATAGATTTTTTTCACTATTCATAAGAATGAAAAATTAAGGTGGGGGATGTATTTGAGAATGAAAATAGATAATCATGATAATCAAATCCAAGTGGGAATACTATTTCTGAAAATCATAAGTTCATTGAATTAGTTGAACTGACTAAAATCTAATTTAAGTAGTAGGGTGGGGATTTTTTTAAGAATTTTTTTTGTAACTTTGAGTTAAATATTGTAATACAGTTACATTACTTAATATAATAGTTTTCATAGATCCCTCAAGAGATTTATACTTCTCTTGAACCATATAAAAAATTATATTATTCTTTTTCTTATGTTTCTTTCAATAATTTACATTCAGAAGATATTTTTGAGTAATTTGTGTGTATTATTATGTATTAAATTAGTTTCAACATACCTTATATGTTCAAATAAATCATATATGTGTGGTTCATTTTTTTTAGTTTAAGAGACTCTGTTTATTACTATGTAAGTTCTATTGGGTAACTTTCTATTATGAGGTTTTATGGACCCCAATGACAATGAGTTATACTATATTTGTATATAAGGAACTAAAAAAACTATATTGAGGTACCACATAAGTATTTAATAAGTGTTTAATAAATTAATAAAAATCATTTATGAATCTTGATCATACCGTGATTCACTGTTTCATTTTCACATTTACACCACTGTTTTAAACTGAATTTGTATTGTAAATTCAAAATATAATAACAAATTTCACTTCACTTTAGATTCAATTATTTTGTGTTTATCACTGTTAAAAAGGTAAATGTTACTTTTTTTAATAATTTCATTGAAGGCGGATGTGATTTGGAGGGCTGATGATGTAGTTCAAGAAAAATCGGCCAAGCTATGTAGGATCCAAGAAAACCATTTTACTAAACTGGAAACTTCTAGTGTACCATGCTTTAAAATGGGATGAAATTTTGTGGTCTGGTCAAAAACACATTTGTATACATTTAATCTGAATAAACCCAAGACTCATTCGGCCATCTGGTGGCCCAACCGACCTGATCTGTCTAGCACACCGAATATGCACGAAGTCAAAGGTGTTTTGTTGTGATCTATCCATATCTCGGGATCTAGTTGTCCAAATGGTTCCAAACATTCAGTGGTGACATCCTAGAGGTGTGTAAACATTTTTATAGTTTTTTACAAAGCTGTATTAGACTTTAATGTGGTCTAAAACCATGGGTTAAGTGGTTTTACACAATCTATGTGCCCAAAACCACCTTCCACTTTTCCTATACATAGAAGCTTGGGCACCTCATCTGAAAGTTTGGATAAGGGGTGAAGTGATGAATATTTGGATTTCCATAGGATTCATCTTCTCATCCTAAAATTTTTGGAGTCCCATATCATCATAGGGGGATCAACGATGAATAAGGAGTTCCATCTGAGATTCCACCTCCTCCCGATGTCGAGCTAAATGGCAGACGATCGTTTTGAAGAAGTTACACATACTTGGGATGGAGTTCCAACATTTGATATTATAATGGTTTTCTTTAATTTGTGTGATAAATATTTCAATTATTTTTTACTTTGGTGAACTTCTCATCCAAATACATTTCTTTCATTATAATTAAGTGAAACACCTTTTATCTCAACACCGATTAGGTTGGGATTTCAAGTGGGAATCTTGTATAGTTTTTATTATACAAGACAAGAGTAATATTTATCTCAAACATACATAATATTTAAGTATTCTTTAATATCCTTTCTTTTCTATGTTTGATACCCAAACCTTTACAACATTATTTTTGCTTCAAAAGGCGGTACTTTAGCTTCATTTTAAGAGGCAAGAGGAAAGTCGAGATCTTGACAACCCTGAACCAAAGGGTTCCACTAAACCATGTGTATTTTTCAGAATTATGAACTCACCAAGATTTATATTTAACATGAAATTATCTCCTTATATCATAATTCTAAAACACTAAATTTATTTATCAAATATTAAAGTCTTTAAGTTAAGTTATTTTTCTTAGAACTGTTTTAAAATTTACCCCCTATTTTAGTATTCTTTATTAAAAATACACACTATAAGCTACCAATGATCATTGATAGATAACCTAGGGTGTAACCTATACTAAAAAAATTCTTTAAATGACTATTAATTTGATGTTTCAAGACAACGTGGCCAAGTTTTGGAGCCATTTACGGGGAGCACTTTGGTTTTTTGTGCGTGTTTTTTATAATATTTTTTTTAAATTTTGTGAATATTAGTCTATTTGATAATATACCTATACCTATCTTTTTTATTATGATATATTTGTTGTGTAGTTTTGGTGCATGATGTGTTCTAATCCGGGAGATTTACCTCCTATCAAACCCAAACCGGAAAGGATCTTACGTTAGCGACCCCGAGACGCACAAGGGAACCCTTTAAAGGATGATACATAAGACAACAACACTCTTCTTGATCCTTAATCTTCTTCTTCTAGAACAAACATTAAAACTGAAATAAACTTCTATAACATGGATGAATAAAATAGAGCAATAAAATAACTAACCTCACCTGATGTTGATATCCAGTCGACTTATATTCAAATTCAAGGAGAGGCACCCAACTTTGAACTAAAATCTGGTTTAATTCATTTATTAACAAGATTTCATGGACTTCCTGGAGAAGATACACTAATTTTTTTTAAGGAATTTCATATCTTTTTTTCTGCTTTAAAACATTCTAATGTGGATAAAGAACAAGGAAACCTTATAGAATTTCCTTTCTCATTACAAGATACTGCAAAATATTGGATTTACTATGTTAATTCACCAATAAGAGGTTGGGAATACATGAAACGCCTTCTTCTTGAAAAATATTTCCTAGGCCCTTGAATTGAAACTATAAAGAATGAAATTTTTTGTATAATATAGTCACAATTGGAAACATTACATGAATATTGGGAACACTTTAAACAGGTTTTTTCAAGTTTCCCACACCACCAAATAAGTGATCAAATTTTAATTAAATATTTTTATGATGGTTTAATTCCTATTGATAGAAACACGATTGACACTACTTTAGGTGGTGAACTGGTAGTTAAAACCCCAATTGTTTCAATAACCCTAACTGAGAACATGACATCAAACACTCATAAATTTGGTACAATGACCAGTGTACCCATTTTAGGTGCCCATGAGTTTCGAACAACCGAATTTGAGAAGATGGTGGAAACAAAGTTAGAAGATGTAAGTACCCTTATCTGAAAACTTTCTCTTTCCCAAGTAAAATCCTAATCTCCTCCACTAATCCATTGTGGTATATGTTCTTTGGACCCCCACTACTCTGACCAATGTTATCAAATAAGGGGAACTTATTAGAGTTGTGAGGCAATATTTCCCGGACGCCCCTATAACCAACCATTTAGGAAAGAACCTTACTATCCAAACAACCCTTGGTGGAAAGAAAACCAATCCTATAGTCCAGGGTGTATTCAAACCAACATCAACAATAATGGAACCAAAATGGTCAGAGTAGTCATCCACCACCCCCACCCAGAAATCCCGAACCACCCCAAAGGCCTTTCCAACAATCCCCTCCAAAACCCAAGCCTAGCCTAGAAGATATTAGGAAAAAAATGGATTAAAAAAATATCCAATTACAACAAACCACTCAGGTATCCATACAAGACCTCAAAATCCAATTAGGATAACTATCTAACTCAGCGGGGGAAATTCAAAGTCACAGGTTGGGTAAACTACCATCTCAACCATTAGTCAACCCTAGAGATAATGGAAATGTTAGTTAAATCATTCTTTGAAGTGGAAAACAACTAGAAGGTCCAATGAATCCTCCATTAGTGTCATCCCCTCTTGAGAAAACCTCCATCCTAACCATTAAAAATGTTCCAAATTTTGAAAAACCATGTCTTGAGAGAAGCCCTTACAAAAAAAGAGTGTGTCTATTGATGAGTCATTTATCCCAAACATTCATCTTCCATTTCCCCAAAGGACCACCCAACCACAAAAAATGAAACCGGCCTTGATAAGGAAATTTTGGATACATTCAAAAAATTGCAGGTAAAAATCCCCTTTTTGATGTTGTGAAGCAAATTCCGCGATATGCCATGATTCTAAAGGAGACGTGTACACACCGAAGGAGACTCCATGGAGATGAAAAGGTGACCTTGGGGAGGAACATATCATCATTAAGAGAGCCATCACTTCTTACCAAGTGAAACGATCCTGGGACATTCTCGATTCCATGTACTATAGGATAGTATTCATTTTCCAATGTTATGAACGATTTAGGTGCTTCTATAAATGTGATGCCTCAATCCATTTACTATTAATTGCAGGTCAGGGAACTGAAGACCACAAAAATTGTTGTTCAAATAGCAAACCAGAGTACCGCACACACTTTTGGTGTGTTAGAGGATGTTATTGTGAGGGTAAAAAAATTAATTTTTCCTACTGATTTTTATGTGCTTAAAATGGAATATTATAGGATGAATAGACATGTACTAATTATATTGGGGAGACCCTTATTAAAAACTGCCAAAACCATAATTAATGTCCATAATGGTAAATTATCTATGGAATTTGGTGGTGAAAAATTCCATTTCAACATCCTTAATTCCATGAAGCACCCATCAGAAGAACATCAATCTCTCTCTATAAATTCAATTAATGTAACACCTTCCTCTGAAAACACTTATTTTCATTCCCTTGATACCCTTTATGAGTTTTCATCCTTGATTGAATTTTATTGGTAATGAATCATGAATTGATTGTTGTAGTGGTCTAGAAAAATGTTATGCATGTTTATTAATTGATAATTTCTTGAACACTGAGGATCCAATGACTATCTATGATACTTCCATGCTTGTAAACGCTCATTCCTCATCTGAGGATGATACCACGGAGCAATTATATGTGATTAGTGACCTATAACATTCAAACACACTCCCATAAATCCAAAATCCACCTGAATTGGAACTAAAAAAACTACATCATGATTTTAAATATTCATATATTTAGAATGGAAACAAGTTGCCCGTTATCATTGATAATTCACTTCCTCCTGAGTGTAGATTGAGACTTCTTTAAATTTTGAGGGAGTATAAACAAACAATAGGTTGGACACTTGCAGACATTCCTAGTTTTATCCCATCAGTTTTTACACATTCTATTTTATTAAATTATGAGGCTAATCCAATGAGGCAAGAACAACGTTGAATGAATTAAATCCTCTTATAAGTTGTGAAAAAGGAGGTAACAAAATTATTGGATGCTGGAATCATTTACCCCATATCCAAAATCCAGTGGTTCAGTCCCGTTCAATTAGTTCCTAAAAAACAGTTCTTATATTAATAAAAAATGAAAACAATGAATTGGTTCCAACTCATGTGTAGAATAGTTGGCGTGTCTGTATAGACTATCGCTGACTAAACCACCACACTAGGAGGAACCATTTCCCTTTTTCATTCATTGAACAAATTATAGAGAGGCTAGTGGGTAAGTCCCACTACTGTTTCTGTGATGGGTATTCTGGATACTTTTAGATCCATATTTCCCTCGAGGATCAGAAAAAGACATCCTTCACTTGCCCCTTTAGCACATTTTCATATAGAAGGATTCCATTTTGTTAGTTAAATGCTGTGGGTACTTTCCAATCATGCATGATTAGTATTTTTTCAGATTACCTAGAGAATTTCATGGAACTATTCATTGATGATTTCACTATTTATGGAACCTATTTTAATGAATTTTTGAGTAGTATTACTTCAGTCCTATGTTGCTGTATTAAAAATAATCTCGTATTAAATTATGAGAAATTCAATTTTATGGTGTGAAAAGGTATAGTTTTGGGACATGTCATTTCTGGGATGGTATCCAAGTAGATAAATCAAAAGTGGATGTCATTTTTCCCTATTATTCCCCAAAAATGTATGGGATGTGCGGTCTTTTCTAGTTCATGTTGGATTTTACCATCATTTGATTTGTGAATTTAGTAAAAGTTCACTCCCCTCTCCAGATTACTCCAAAAAGAAAATGAATTTGTTTTTGATAAAGAATGTGAGGAATATTTTAATAAGTTAAAATGGTGTCTCATGTCACCCTCGGTAATCCAACCTCCTCAGTGGGATTTACCATTTTGGATCATGTGTGATTCCTCTAACTATGTAGTAGGGGAAGTCATATCATGAAGGGTTGATCTAGATCCACATTTCATTGCCTATGCCTCATGTACACTGGAACCTGCCCAAGAAAACTACACCACAATGGAAAAATAATTTACTTCAAATGTGTATTCCTTGGATAAATTTAGGTCGTATCTTTTAGGGTCCAAATTCATCGTATTCTTAGACCATACAACCCTCCAGTATCTCTTTAAGAAGCCTTAATTCAAACCATGTCTCATTCGCTGGATGCTCCTCCTTTTGGAATTCAATTTAGAAATTAGAGATAAAAAGGAGCAGAGAATGTGGTGGCTGATCATATCAGTAGGATTCACCCATCCTCAAACATTGACTTATCCCTCTTTGTTCCTATAAATTTCATGATTTCTGATGAGAAAGTATACCGAGTGCAAGATGTTATTCCTTGTTATTCTGAAATTGTAAATTATTTGGTAGTATCCTGCATTCCTATTGATTTTAACAAAAACCAGGACAACCATCTAAAACATGAGTCCCATTGGTACATTTGGGAGGACCCATACCTTTGGTGCACATATAGTGATAAAGTCCTCATGTGTTGTGTTCCCAATAGTGAGTTTCAATCTATCCTTATATTTTTCCACACTCTTTCTTGTAGGAGCCACTTTGGTCCCCAATGGACTGCTCGCAAGGTCCTTGATTTGGGTCTCTTTTGGACAACACTTTTTAGGGATTCCCAGGAATTTTGAAAATATTGTCCTCATTTTCAATGAATGGGGAATGTTTCTAAAATAAATTAAATTCCACAACAACCATTGATCTTTCATGAGATTTTTGATATTTGGGGTATTGAATTTATGGGGCCATTTCCCAATTCCTTTGGAAGCTTGTACATTCTTCTGGTAGTAGATTATTTGTCAAAATGGGTAGAGGCATGAGCTACAAGGACCGATGATTCTAAAGTAGTTGTATAATTTTGTAGAACCCAAATATTTTATAGGTTTATCTTACCTAGGTTAATCATCAGGGATCAAGGTTTTCATTTCCGCAACTGAACAATGAGATCACTTTTTCACCGGTATGGGGTCAACCATAGAGTGTCTATTGCATATCACCCATAGAACAATGATCAAGATATGGTTTCAAATAGAGAGGTAAAACTAATTCTTGAAAAAATGGTTCAACCCAATAGAAATTTTGGAGTCTTCGACCTGATGATTCATTATGAGTGTGTCATACTACTTTCAAAACTCCCATTGTCATGTCACTATATCGGCTAGTGTTTGTAAAGATTTTTCACCTCCCTATTGTAATTGAGCATCGGGCCTACTAGGCCATCAAACAATGTAATTCTAATCTTTCTGGTTCAGGTGCTCAAAGGAAGTAGTATATTCATGAGTTAGAGTAAATTAGAAGAGATTCATATGAAAACCCCAGGATTTATAGGGAGTGAACCAAGGCTTCCCACGACCGTCTTATTCTTCATCGTGAGTTCCACATTGGGAAAAAATTACTCCTTTACAATTCAATGCTATAGTTTCATCTAGGTAAGCTTCGTTCCTACTGGTTTGTCCCATACAATGTTAGTAATGTATCCTCATTTGGTGTTGTTTAGGTTCAATAGGAAGAAACCAAACAAACCTTCACTATCAATGGGAAGTGACTGAATCACTACCACAAAGTCTTTCCGGAGTTCCCAATGGAGGAACTCCATGTTCAAGAAGAAATCTATGAATGAAACTCACTAGTATTGATCCGTCCTTACCATATTATCTTTTATTACATTGAGGACACTACACACTTTAGGTGTGGTTGGGGGTATATTCCTAGGTTATTTAGTAATTTTCATCATCTTTCTAATTTTTCTTTTTTAGCTTGATGAATTGTGTTGTTACATTCCCCCCTTTCCCTCTCACTGACCTTTATGCTAGAATATTTTTTATGCCCACTTTATCATGTAAAATAATGCTTGTTTAACCATATAAGTTATTGAAAATTCATATAGAATATCTGTATTTCATGTTGTTTTAATATTCAAAAAAAGATATGATTAAATGTGAATTTTAGCAAGATTTCAATACTATGGTGTGACTTTATTTTGGAATTTTTTTCTTTGTTGGTGATTTAAATGGATGTATCATTTTGAAACCTTTTAGAATAATGGTTCTCTTTTTTGTGAACAGTTTAATGGAAAATTTTGTCACTTAATATTTCTACACATTTTTGCACCCAACCATGATGTGTGAAAATTTATAACTTAATGGAAGGTAAATATAAGTTAGGTTTATTTTTCTCTACTTTACAAAATCATTTTTCCATATGTCCGTTCCTTATTCGATCTATTTCATTGCATTACCAGATTAACCTATGCATGTGTACTTATTATCTTAATGTTGTTCACCCTAAAAAATAAAAATAGAAAAGGTTTGTATATTGGGAAGGTCAAAAACCACCCTTCCTCGACCATTGATCTTGTTATAACTATTACAACCAGTATCATGAGGAGATCAAATATGGTTTGGGATAAGAGTGTGATATTTATTTCAAGTAAAACTTCAAAAAAAAATTAAATGATGGGAGTGATGAAATGTGTAACATATTGGGAAATATATGTTGTGAGCTTATGGTTTGACTTCTGGGAATGCTTCAGTGAGTGGGTCTTGAATTTTGATTGCAAAGAATGTGGGGAAGTTCGGTGGAAAGGATCTTGTAAGTATAGAATTATTATAATAACATATATTTACTCAATTGATAGTGGACAGAATTACCTGAAATGGTTTTCACACACACACATGGAGAATTAGTGACATGATTAACTTTTGAATTATTTTATTTGATTTGTATCATGCATCTCTTATGATTTCATTTGGATACAATTTTTGAGATTTCTTTTTCAATTATCATTTAGAATAACTCCTCTGTGTGATTTTTTCTTTGACCAAATTTCTATCAGGAATTAAATTTTCATTTAATGTTAAATCCTTATGATGTTGGAAATATCTATATGAATAATTTTTTATAAATATGACTTTTCTCATGAGTGAAAATGTTTATGTGTGGGGGTGTGATCATACTGTGATTCATTGTTTCATTTTCACCATTACCCCACTGTTTTAAACTGAATTTTTATTGTAAATTAAAAATATAATAAAAATTTTTACTTCATGTTAGATTCAATTATTATTTTATCATTGTTAAAAAGGGAAATGTTAATTTTTTTAATAATTTAATTGAAGGTAGAGGTGATTTGGAGGGCTCATGATGGAGTTCAAGAAAAATGGACCAAGCTACGTAGGATCCAAGAAAACCAGTTTACTAAACCAAACACTTTTTCTAGACTGTTCATTAAAATGGACTGAACATTTGTGGTCTGGTCCAAAATATATTGATATAAATTTCATCTTAAGGAACCCAAGATTCATTCGGCAATATGGTGGCCCAGCCGACCTGATCTGTCCAGCACACCGAATCTGCAAAAAGTCAAAAGTGGTGTGATGTAATATGGCCATATATTGTGATATAGTTGTCCAAATGGTTCCAAAATTTTGTTGGAGACATCCAAGAGGTGTGGAAAAAAGTTTCTAGTTTTTTCTAAAGTGATATTAGACTGTCAAGTGGTTTAAACCTATGGGAAAAATGGTTTTACACAATATATGGGCCCAAAACAGCCTTCCACTTTGCCGATAAAATGAAAGCTTGGACTCCTCATTTGTAAGTTCAGATAATAAGTGAAGTGATGAATATTTGGAGTTCCATAGGATTCCACTCCTCATCCTAGAAGTTGTAGAGGCCCCTATCCTCATAGGGGGATCAAGGATGAAGATGGAGTTCCACCCGAGCTAAATGATGGACGATCATTCGAGGGAGATACACATACTTGGGAGGGAGTTCCGACAATTGATATTATATTGATTTTATGTAATTTGTTTGAAATATATTTCACTTATGTTTTAATTTTTTTAAATTCTCATCTAAATAAATTTCTTTCATTATAATTAAGTGAAACACTTTTTATCTAAACACCGATTAGGTTGAGATTTCAAGTGGGAATCTTGTGTTGTTCTGATTGGACAAGACAAGATCCCTACTTATCTCACACATACATAAGATTTCAGTATTCTTTAGTTTCCTTTATTTTCTATGTTTGATACCCAAACCTTGACAACATGATTATTGTGTCAAGGGGTGGTAGTTTGAGTATCATTTAAAGAGGTAGGAGGAAAGTCGAGATCTTGACAACCCTCAACCCAAGGGTTCCATTAAACCATGTGTATTTTTCAGAATGATTAACTAACCAAGATGTGTAGTGATCTTGAAATGATTTACTTATCTCATAATTCTAAAACACCAACCTTATTTATCACTATTAAAGTCTTTAAGTTACGTTAATTTTTTAAAAACTGTTTTCAAATTCACCCCCTCTTTTAGTAATATTTATAAAAAATACACACTATAAGATACCAATGTTCCTTGAGAGACAACCTAGGGTCTTCCCTATAATAAAAAATCTTCTTTAAATAAATTTCAATTTGATATTTCACGACAACACGGTCAAATTTTTGTGTTGTTTACGGGGAGTACTTTGGTTTTTAGTGCATGTTTTTGATAAGATTTTTTTTTTTAAATTTTATGAATATTTATCTATTTTATATTAAACCTCTACCTATATTTTTGTATTATAATATTTTTTTGTAGTTTTGTTGCATAACGTGTTCTAATATCTGAGATTTACCTCCATTAGAACTTGGATCAGAGAGGATCTTACGTCAGCAAGCCCGAGACGCACAAGAGAACACTTGGAAGGAAGACAGAAAATTCAAAAACACTCTTCTTGATCCTTTATCTTCTTCATATAGAACCAAAATAAAAATTAATATAAACTTGTGAAAATGGCTGAAAACAATAAAACAATAAAATAATTAACCTCTCTTGATGTTGATATCCATCCCACCTATATTTAAATTCAAGGGGAGGCAACCAACTTTGAACTAAAATATGGTTTAATTCATTTATTACCAAGATTCCATGGACTTCCTAGAGAATATCCACACAAAAATCATAATGAATTTCATACCTTGTGTTATAATTTAAAACCTTATAATCTTGATGAAGAAGAAGTAAAGATTATAGAATTTCATTTCTCATTAGAAGATACTGAAAAATATTGGATTTACTATATTAATTCACCAATAAGAGGCTGGGCAGACATGAATTGCCTTTTTCTTGAAAAATATTTCCCAGCCTCCCAAACTGCAACTATAAGAAAAGAAATGTGTTTTATAAAGAAGACACAAGGGGAAACATTTCATGAATATTGGGAATTATTTAAAAGTTTACGTTCAAGTTCCCCACACCACCAAATAAGTGATCAACTTTTAATTCAAAATTTTTATGAAGGTTTAATTCTTATTGATAGAAACATGATTCATGTTACTGTAGGTGGTGTTCTGGAGATGAGACCCCAATTTCTAT
Source organism: Viscum album (assembly GCA_963277665.1). Lineage (NCBI taxonomy): Eukaryota > Viridiplantae > Streptophyta > Magnoliopsida > Santalales > Viscaceae > Viscum > Viscum album. The sequence continues at coordinate 394,375,220 of OY728160.1, forward strand.
ATGAAACCTAATTGAGAACATGGAATATAACACTCAAACATTTGGTACAAGGACCAATTTACCCATTCGATGTGTCCATGAGTTTTAATCAACCAAATTTGAAAAGAATGTGAAAAAAATGTTCAAAGATGTATGTGCCCTTCTCCAAAATCTTTCTCTTTCCCAAGGGTAATCACAGTCTCCTCCTCCCATCCAATGTAGTATATGTTCTTCTGACACCCACTACTCTGATCAATGTCCTAAATTAAGGGAAACTTCTTAGAGTTGTGAGGAAATATTTCCAGGCTGCCCCTATAAATAACCCTTTAGGAAAGAACCTTACTGTCCATCCAACCCTGGGTGGAAAGAAAACTAAGCCTATAGGCAAGGGGGTATTCAAACCAACCCTAACAATAATGGAACCAATAAGGTCAGAGTATTAATCCACCACCACCACCTAGAAATCCCCAACCACCCCAAAGGGATTTCCGACAAACCCCTCCAAAACCTAAGCCTAGCCTAGAAGATATGATGAAACAAATTGCTACCAACAATATCTAATTCCAACAAACCACTCAGGTATCCATATAAGACCTCAAAACCCAATTAGGCCAACTATCTAACTCGATGGGGGAAATTCAAAGTCACAAGTCAAGTAAACTACCACCTCAACCATTATACAACCCTAGAGATAAAGGAAATGTTAATTATATCAAAATTAGAAGTGAAAAACAACTATATGGTACAATGAATCCTCTATTAGAGTCATCCCCTACCGAGGAAACCTCCATCCCAACCATTAAAAATGTTCCAGATATTGAAAAACCATGTCTTGAGAGAAGCTATTCTAAAGAAAAGAGTGTGTTTGTTGATGATTCATCTATACCAACCATTCCTATTTCATTTCCCCAAAGGACCACCCAACTAAGAAAACAAAAGGAAAATGATCTCAAAAATGAAAGTTTGGAGACTTTCAAAAAAGTGCAGGTAAACATCCTCTTGATTGATGTTGTGAATAAAATTCCATGATATGCCAGGTTTCTAAAGGAGATGTGTACACACCGAAGGAGAATTCCTGGAGATGAAAATGAGAGATTGGGGAAGAATGTATCAGAATTAATAGAGCCATCACTTCCCACCATGTGAAACAATCTTCGGAAATTCTTGATTCCATACACCATAGGGGAGTATTCATTTTCCAATTATATGATTTATTTACGTGCTTCAACAAATGTGATGCCTCACTCCATTTACTCTTCATTGTAGGTTAGGGAACTGAATCTAATTGGAATTTTTTTACAACTAGCCAACTGGAGTACTGCACACCCCTCTAGTGTGTTAGATGATGTTCTTGTGAGGGTGAAAATTTTAATTTTTCCGACTGATTTTTGTGTGCTTAAAATGGATGATGATAGGATGAATGGACATGCCCCAATTATATTGGGGAGACCCTTTTTAAAACCACCAAAACCATAATTAATGTCCATAATGGTACATTATCTATGGAATTTGGTAGTGAAATATTCCATTTCGACATCCTTTATGTCATGAAGCCCACCTTAAAAGAACATACCTCTCTCTATAAATTCAATTGATGCACTCCCTTCCTCTGAAAACACTTCTTTTCATTCCCCCGATCCCCTATCTGATTTTTCATCCATGATTGAATTTATTTGTAATGAATCAGGAATTGATTGTTTTAGTGGTCTAGAAAAGTGTCATGTGTGTTTATTAATTGATAATTTCTTGAACACTGAGGATATAATGACCATCAATGATGCTGTTAAGCTTATAAAATCTCATTCCTCATCTGTGGATGATACCATTGTGCAATTAGATGAGATTAGTGACCTCCCACTACCACACACACTCCCATAAATCCAAAATCCACCTGAATTGGAACTAAAGAAATTGCCACAAGATTTAAAATATTTATATCTTGAGAATAGAAAAAAGTTTCCCATTGTCAGTTCCAGTTCACTCCCTCCTTAGCATGAATTGTGACTGCTTGATCTTTTGAGGGAGTATAAACAAGCATTATGATGGACACTTGTAGACATTCCTGGTATTATCCCATTAGTTTTTACACTTAAAATTTTATTAAATGAAGAGGATAAACTAGTGAGGCTAGCATAACATCGACTGAACCTAACCCTCCTAGTATTTTTAAAAAAGGAAGTAACAAAATTATTGGCTGTTGGAATCATTTACCCCATCACTGAAAACCAATGGGTTAGTCTCGTTCAAGTAGTTCCTAAAAAAACTGGCTTTATTGTAATCAAATATGAAAACAATGAATTGGTTCCAACTCGTGTACAGAATAATTGGCATGTCTGTTTAGACTATCGCTGACTAAACCAATACACTAGGATGGACCATTTCCCTTTTCCATTCATTGACCAAATTCTATAGAGGCTAGGGGTAAGTCCCAATAATATTTCCTTGATAGGTATTATAGATAATTTCAGATCCATATTTCCCTTGAAAATTAGAAAAAGACAACCTTCACTTGCCCCTTTGGAACATTTATATATAGAAGGATGCCATTTGGTCAGTGCAATGATCCGGGTAATTTCCAGCGATGCTTGGTTAGTATTTTTTTGGATTACCTAGAGAATTTCATGGAAGTATTCATAGATGATTTCACTATTTGTGGATCCTATTTTGATGAATGTTTGAGTATTCTTACTTCAGTCATACATCCCTATATTGAAAAGAATCTCGTATTAAATTATGAGAAATTCCATTTCATGGTGCAACAAGGTATAGTTTTGGAACATGTCATTTTTGGGTATGGTATCCATGTAGATAAATCAAAGGTGGATGTCATTTCTTCCCTATCATTCCCCAAATATATATAGGATGTGTGGTCTTTCCTAGTTCATGCTAGATTTTACCATCGTTTCATTCGAGACTTTAGTGAAATTGGACTCCCCCTCTCCTGATTACTCCAAAAAGAAAAAGAATTTGTTTTTGATAAAGAATGTGAGAAAGATTTTAATAAGTTAAAATGGAGTCTCACGCCACCCCCGGTAATCCAACCACCTCGGTGATATTTACCATTTGATCTCATGTGTGACACCTTTAACTATGCATTTGGGGCAGTCTTATCACAAATGGTCGATCAGGCTCCACATGTCATTGCCTATGCATCACATAAACTGGATTCTTCCAAAAAAAACTACACCACAACTAAAAACTAATTTCTTTCCACTGTTTTTTCTATGGATAAATTCAGGTCGTATCTTTTAGGTTCCAAAGTCATTATTTTCTCATACTATACAACCCTCCAGTATCTCTTTAAGAAACTTGAATCCAAACCACGTCTCATTCATTGGATGCTCCTCTTTACTAAAATTAAATTTAGAAATTAGAGATAAAAAAGTACCATATAATGTGGTGGCTGACCATATCAGTAGGATTCACCCATCCTCAGACATTAAATCAACCCCATGTATTCCAATATATGACATGTTTCATGATGAAAAAATGTATCGATTTCATGATGTTTTTCTTTAGTATACTGAAATTGTAAATTATTTGGTAGCATCTTACATTCATGTTGATTTCAATAAAAACCAGGCCAACCGTCTAAAACATGAGTCTTGTTGGTACATTTTGGATGACCCCTACCTTTGGCACACCTGTAGTGATCATGTCCTCATGTATTGTGTTCCCAATAGAGAGTTTCAGTCTATCCTTAGATTTTTTACACTCTTTCTTGAGGGGCCACTTTGGTCCCCAATGTACTACTCTCAAGGTCCTTGATTCCGATCACTTTTGGCCAACACTTTTTCAAGATGCGCATGAATTTTTAAAAACATGTCTTCATTATCAAAGAATGGGGAATGTATCTAAAAGAAATGAAATTACATAGTATTCATTTCTCTTCCATGAAATTTTTTATATTTGGGGTATTGAATTTATGGGGACATTTCCCAATTGCATTAACAACTTGAAATTTTTTTGGCAGTTGATTATGTGTCAAAATGGGTAGAGGCATGAGTTACAAGGACCGATGATTCTAAGGTAGTGGGAAGCCCTTGTTATCTCCTTATCTCCTCATTTTGGATTCCATAATTTTTGATTTGTCACTATTAAAATAGGAAATTTTACTTGTTTTAATAATTTCAGTGATGGTGGAGGTGATTTGGAGGGCCCGTGACAGAGTTCACAAAAAATGGGCCAAGATACGCAGGATCTAAGAAAACCAATTTAATAAACTGAACACTGCTACTATACCGTGCATTAAAATGCGATGACATTTTTTTCAGTTGTCTAGAATTTAGTGGACTAAATTTCATCTGAAGGAACCCAAGACTCATTCATCCATCTGGTGGCTCAACTGACTTGATCTGTCTAGTACACCGATTCTACACGAAGTCAAAAGTGGTGTGCTAGGATCTGTCCATATCTTGGGATCTAGTTGTCCAAATGGTGAAAAAAATTCCATGGTGACAACTTTGAGGTAGGGAAACATGTTTCTAGTTTATTTAAAAGTAATATTCGACTGTTAAGTGGCCTAAAACCATGTTCCAAGTGGTTTTACAAAATCTGTGTGCCCAAAAACACCTTGCAGTTTGCCTATAAAATGGAAGCTTGGGTTCCTCATTTGAAAGTTCGGCTAAGGAGTGAAGTAATGACAATTTGGAGTTCTATAGGAGTCCTCTCCTCATCCTAGATGTTCAAAAGGCCCCTATCTTTATAGGGGGGTCATGTATAAAGTAGGAGTTCCACACGAGCTTCCTCCTCCTCCTGATGTCGAGCTAAATGGTGTAAGATCATTTTGAGGGAGCTACAGATACTTGGGATGGAGTACCAACACTTGATATTCTATTGGTTTTCTGTAATTTTTGTGATAAAGTTTTACTTATGATTTTCTTTTATGAACATATCCTCTGAATACATTTATTTCATTATAATTAAATGAAACACTTTTTATTTCAACACTAATTAGGTTGAGATTTCAAGTAGGAATCTTGTATTGTTCCAATTGGACAAGGAAAGAGTCTTATTTATCTCACACATACATAAGATTTAAGTATTTTTTGTTATCCTTTATTTTTTATTTTTGATACCCAAACCATGACAACGTGATTGTTGTGTGAAGGGGTGGTACTTTGAGAATCAATTTTAAGTGGTAAGAGGAAAGTTGAGATCTTGAAAACCCTCAACCAAAGGGTTCCATTACACCAAGTGTATATTTCAAAATGATGAACTCACCAAGATGTGTAGTGAACTTGAAATGATCTCATTATCTCATAATTCTAAAACACCAACTTCATTTATCAACTATTAAAGTCTTTAAGTTAATTTGTTTTTTAACCTATTTTTAAATTCACCCCCTCTTTTTTATTAAAAATACACACTATAAGATACCAACACTCCTTGAGATATGACCTAGATTCTTCCCTATACTAAAAAACCTGATTTAAATAACTATTAATTTGATGTGTCATGACAACACAGTCAAATCTTTACTAATCAACCTTCATCATCGATTAAGATGAATATAAACAATTTGTCTTCCAATATTCTTATTCAATACTGAAATTTATGAATCTAATATATTTACTGCAATGATTTAACTTTAGAATCCACAAAACCAATGAGAAAACAACAATGTACAAGGTTCGGTATTCAAAATGAATGACTATATCCCTGTCATGGCATGATATTATCTATTTCCATACAATCCATTAAAATCACTAAATGAATTACAATGAGTAGGGTTTATTTATGACCATGTGAGTGTAAAAAAGTATATTGAAAAGTATGGCGTGATCTAGTAAGATAAATCTTTAATGATACAATAATAAGCATATTTTATCACTAATAATAATTTCTAAAACCACTGTTAATAGAGTATCACCTCTTTTTCTTCACTTAGATCATCAAAACTCTAGTATTCAATAACCAAACACATTTTTTTAGATTACCCAAAAAATTCATTTTTCGTATACTGAGTGATCATGAAGTATTGATGAATCCTTGAGCATTAAAATACAAGAGAAAACATAAAAAAACACTGTGTAAAACCAAAAAAACACATTTCCTTCAATGTAAGACTTTAATATTCATTATCTAAGGATTCATCCTTCATTAACCTATTATGATGAATAACTATACTTCCGATTCACTTAATCTAGGATCACATCTCTCTTTTATCAAATATTTTATTCACTACATCCATATTCATTTTATATAGTGGAACCCTTCCGTCTATAAATTTTGACTTTTGAAATTTAATTCCAAAAATTCATATAGCCATAAAAACTTCCATCTTATACCACTTATTTATTAGTTTTTAGATCAATATTGACATCAGAATAACCTTGAATACTTAAAAGGGGTGTAGTGGATCAATAAAGAATGAATCCATGTGGCACACACCAAGGAAAAACATAAAAAACCTAAAAACTATAAGTTTACATAAATTATAGAGAAATAAAATGTATTACAGTGTAATACATGTAGCTACCAAATGATTAATTCCAACTACTCTTAAATATGACATTCTCTTCAGAAGTATTATAACATACAATAACACTATTTCAACATAATTTCCCAAGACATAAAATTGTGACTTGTAATCATGACACATTACACCACCCATAATGAAAAATACCTCACAACTTTTATTACAACCTACTTTTGTAGTGTAATTTAGATCACCATGACACAACACCTTATTGAACAATGCAATGGTCTTCCCACCACACCCAAAAATTATTGTGTGATTTCCTCTTATTCATAAAAACTTCTCCAAATCCTTTACAACTCCTAAAAACAATCCCAAACATCCATATAACCATTTTCAACATATTATTTAAGTAATAAAAACACCTCAATTGATCTAAATCACTTGATTTATTGTTTTATGGATTTATAGAAAAATACAACACAAAAAATCCCCAAAAATGATGAATTTCTTCTTTTTATCTAATAATATCTCCCTTATATCAAATATTTAACAGGGAACATCATACAAATCAAGAATATTCTTGGTCACAACAATCACCCCTTTAGATTTTTTTATTAACTAAACAAACATAAATCAAACTCAATCATAGAAATGGTTCATCATTGAACCATTCTGATCCTACATTAGTTAACTTAGTGCAAGAAACAATAATAATGAATAATAATTTCAAACATGTTCATAAGAAAAACTGACATTTAATTCCAAACAGCTTATCAAACTTTTCTCTACTACTTCATCTTAAAAAAACTATCATTCAACACATGTAAAACCATTATCTACACATATACTCAATAAAAATGTTATAATAGTTCAGAAAAAACCAATTCACAATCACCACTCACTATAAAAACAGAAAAAATGCATTTTCTTAACACATGGATAATTTTTAACTTCGCTGAGTTTTGTTAAAAAAATGGATAATTTAGCTCTATTTTCAAACAAGACTATTTTACATTAAATTTAATTTTTTATCCATGATTTAAAAATATAGAAAATTTTTATTTTAATAAATTTTTAAAATATAGTTAAACTAAATATGAAATTAAAAGTTATTTTTTATACTTGTTGTTTTTTAAATATATATATATATATATAATATTATTATATTATATTTAAACTAATAGAAAAGAATGATATATATAATACAAATATAAAAAAATATAAGACTTTAAAAAAATAGATTTATATAAAATTAACTCGCACACACATATACATGGATGCATACACGTATAAATACATACATACAAACACATAAATATCCACACACTGGAGTTAAAGAATAATTATTTTTAATTAATAATAAACAAATAACTGACTATTAATAATCAGTATAAATATATAAATTAACACACACACACATAAATATTTACTGATATATCTTCATAATATTATTTATATATTTATATATAAATTAATAAATTAATATACATGTATTTATATAATATAATATATTAAATTATAAAATATATTACTTATACACGGACACACCTCTATATAGATATTAATATTTAATTTATATATAATTATATGTACATTATTATATTATATTATATATATATAATATAATATAAATATGTAAATAAAAATAAACAAAAACAAAACAAAAAAAAACAAAAAAAAACAAAAATATTTATATATATTAATAAGAAAACGTATATATAAATACAGTGAAGTATTATTGTAAGAAAAAAAACACCTGGACCGAGTGGTTTGGGCATTCTCACAGTTCCCCCACATCATGGATTCGAGCACCAAAACGTGCATAATTTTTGAAGAGAATGTAGTAGGTGACAAGGGATTTAGGGTGTATTAGGGGTATAAGGGACAAAAAAATGCATACAAGGTACATATAGGATTGGTTTTGCATGAGTGGATGACATAAAATTGAACAGGAAAGCATGGGAGGGACTTGTGGGGGTGGTTTAAAAACAATTAATGGTTAATTTGAAAAACATACCCACATTTCTTATAAATGTGGGAAATTTATAAAAATTTATAAATAAAGATAAAAACAAATATAAATTCGACTAAATGTGTTTTTCTAGTGTCTTTTGAAATCAAAGCTTGACACACACACTCAAACAACATGTTTATACTAAACTTTCTTTATAAAAATTCGACTAAATTTATACCCCCTTAATAATAGATTTATCTCTCATTAGGTATATATATATATATATTAATTTATGTCGGTATATTTATCTCCATTTAACAATAATATCTAATGAAAAAGTGAGATAGGGGAATAACACCTTACCTTAGACTTTAAACTATTGAGGTTATACCCCCATTACCAACCTAAATTTATAAAATGAATCCTTAGGTAGTGGTTTGGTAAAGAAATAGCCACTTATTCCTTTACATATAATTCATATTATAATACACTTCTCCCACCTTCTCCTTGATAAATTGGCACCTAATATCAATATTCATTGATTGAGAATGTTGAATTGTATTTCTCAAAAGATTAACAATACTTTGATTATAGAAAATTATCAATGAGGGTACCATCACTTATACTTTCAAATATTCAAGTTGTATTTTCATACACATTGTTGGAGTTGTTTCTTGAGTGGATACAATATATTCCAATTGTAATTTACTAATGTTATCATAAATTTACTTCTTATTGTGCTATGTAACACACCTTTATGCAAGAAAAAACACTCTACCATACATGTACTTATAATCTTTAACATATCCAATCTAATCCACATTAACATTACAAAAAATATTGGACTTTCTTTTATTATAATATAAAAAACCATGTCCTATAGTTCCTTTTATGTACCGTAGAATCAATTTTGATGTTATATAATGAGATTACTTGAGCATAATTTGATACCCTACAGACAATGTAACAGCATAGAAAACATATAGTCTCAAATATTTAAATTTGAGAAAAATACCGATAAGTTTTCTCTACCCCTTTTGATCAATATCCATTATATATTAATACTTTGAAATATTGGTTCCCACTGGAATTAGGATTAAAATCATCTTAACACATTTCTCTACAAACTTATTCAACAATACTCAGGCATACTTATCTTGATAAATAAAAATGAAATCCTTGATTTGATAAATTTTAAATCACAAAAAGAAATTCATCTCTCCAAATATTGAAATCTCAAAAATATCCTTCATATAAGTGGATATTATTTTTAAACATTCTTTTAATTTATAAAAACGTTAATATCAACAATATAAATGATAAGAATGAGAAATACCTATTTTCATTCTTTGATATGTAGGTTGATTCCCACTCTTATTTTCTTGAATTATAGTGACCTTAAGAATAAATCCATATTCAAATACCATGATATCAGATCTTTTTTAAACCCATATAATTCCTTATTCAAGTTATATATACATTTTTATCACCAGAAAAGTACAAGAAATAACTTTCCATAAAGACAATGATTTAATTCATTCTTAGATGACATGAAGGTTATTTACCTCACTCTACGAAGAAGAAGTAAATTGGGTATCCAAGTATTGTACATTTCTCATTCATTGAGGGATGAATATTGTTAAAAATAATTTCCCAATTTTATTCGGAAGTGTTTAGAACCTCCCATCTAGAGTTGGCCATAAATCCCACCTAGTATTAAAAAAATGATTCTAGAAAACTTTTGGTTCATTTTAATGGTTTTATAGATATATTTTGGCCATAAAAATATATGATATGGATATACTAAATAAATAGGGGAAAACAATTCTATGAGATTTCATTTAACAACTTATGAATCTGAAATTAATATCCAAATAAAATGTTATGACCATTTTACATTAGAGTTTTTATGAAGGAGTTATATCAAAGTACACATGAATTCCCAAATAATTCCATGCAAGCACACATTATCTTATGCCCAACACTTAAAGAAATGATGAATACTTAATCACTGATGCTGAGAATAATATTGGGTATAAACTAGGGAAAACTAAAAAATTATAGTTTAAGTGGGTATATGTTTCCACATAAACACTACACGATTAAGAAAGAATTTTGAATCCTAACTCAATTATATGGTAGAAGAACAAAGATACCTCATGGAATGCAAGTTCTTATGTGGACCAAATACCTTATGTAGTCGAAGAATGGAGATCCTTCATAGCATCCTGGAAATTTTGTGGCTCAAATCCCTTATGTGGTTGATGAATGATGATTATTTATATCCCTCAAGATCTTATGTGGATTGAATTACTTATGATGTTGGATAATGATATTACTTAATTAGTTATGAACCTTTTACATGGTCCAATATCTAAAGTAACATGGTCCATGAATTTGTTTATATAAATATCCCATCCAACATGAATTTTAGGAAGACTTCGATTTTTAGAGGCACAAAATTTGAGGAATTTATTACTTTGTGTGCTAGGCTTTATGAAACATGGTTGGAATAGTAAAATCTTTATGTAATCCAAAAAGGGGAATAAACTCTTTACATAAATGGTTAGTGTTCCATACCTATTAAAATATGATCAAAATAAATAACATTCATGAAGGACCATAACGGGGTCCCTACCATGAAAAATTTTCATGTTATATTTTCATGTGTAATTATATGGTGAATTAATGTCCTTAATATAAGAAAACCACCATTCACAATGCTCCCCTTTTCATAAAATTTATTTTTAATGAAGAAATGACCTATTTTAATAGGTGTTACCCTATTTGTGTGGGCCAATCATCATTGATGTTATGTAATGTTGTAGATCCTTTTGTGAAAGTATTATTTTTTGAAAAAAAAAACATGTGTAAGACTCTCACAAACCTTTTCTTATTCCCCCTTCCATCAGAAATGGATCGATGTGGTATCTAGGATTATCAAGAATAAGTCCCATACCAAACCATTACTAGGAACCTTTCACCAAGTAGTACACTCTTTATAACTTTAAATATATTATAATTGTTATTGGTTACATGTAATTAAAAGGAATATCATTGGTCATGGTTGCAAGATATTAAAGGGCACCAAAATGGTCCTTGTCACATGACTATAACAGGTGAGACATTCCTCTTTATATTACACCAAACTATGTGATCTTTTATTACTCTCATTAGTACATGTTGGAATACCATTTAGTGCCTAATCCCAATTCCACAACAACTTTCACTATTCTGTAGGGAAACAAATTCTTGAGTTCGCAACTATATAGATCAAAACTATAGCATAATTATCCATGAAATGGATGATAAAGAACCTATCATACATATAATTTTCTTACAAATACATGGTTTCAATCAATCTATTTTAAAATATGTGTAACCAGTACTATTACTAGGAAATATTTTATGAATATGACTTAAATCTAGAAATGATTCATATAATATATAATAAGCACCTTTATGAGCTGATTTGACCTTATATACTCTTGATTATGATACAAATTATAAAGACCCTAATCTTGACATACATGGGAATTACATTACTTTTTCCAAACTCTTAATACATGGAACAAATAGATTCTCAAAGACTATATTAGTTTAGTTTCTTTGGAAACTCAAAAACATAAATAACTTGTTTATAAAACATCTCCGAAATTTTCCTTCATAACGAGAACCCCCATTTTGAAACATCTTACTTAATACCCTTATTTATATCTTGGGGGAAAACATAAAAAAGGGTGAGCTCAAATGCTTAGTAAGGGTAAACATGGAAAATATCAAACAAAACATAAACATAAGAATGTAAAAACCTGAACATAACTTTTTAATACCATACCACATTTAAAATATATCAAAATATTTATTCATGAAATAAACCTTGGTAGTTCATAAGGCATAAATAATAAAGGAATCATGCACTGTGAGGAAATAAAATTCTCATAAAACATGGAATTTTGGAAAAAAAAATAAGTATAGAAAATAATTTTCATATTATATAAGGCTCATTGACAAGACCATTATAGTAGAAGAAGTCCATTACTGAACCGATTTCACTACTCGTTCCATCCCTGTATTACTGAACAAGATTTACTTCTCATTCCAACCTTGTATTATTGAACCAGATTTACTTGCCATTACAATTATATCTATCTCATGAGATATAAATCATTACCCAATTCATTGGAGGGAGAAATAGGTCCTAATAATATTATAATTAAATCATTCTTATGTGATCCACAAAAACATAAATCATTCTCCATAGAATTACCTAAGGAATAAAATGGTTTTCTTAAACATCATTCCATCATAATCCATATAAAACAAACAGAATTTACAAATATCATTCCAAAATAAACACAATAAAAACATATTAATAAAAAATATAGAAAAAAACCATTCTGTAATAATGTCATCTTATATGGAAAATAATTTTTTATAAAACACTTCAAATTAATTCCCATGGAAAATATCCTTTCTTCTTCAAATTTTTTTGCTTTTCTAAAAAAACACAATTTTAAAAGTAAATAATTTATTTGAAAATAAGATTAAAATATTATAATGTAATATTCTTTTAAATAAGTCATTATAAAAGATTAAAAATCCATTCATTCCATCTATGTTAAAAAAACTTTCTTCTCATACTTTTTCTTAGAAAAGTAAAAAAGTACCTCGTATGGAAAATGAAATAAAGATTCCATCCAAACCATGTAGTAAAAGTTAAAAAACTGTAAAAATGAATTTAAATATACGTAGTATAATATTAAACATTTTATAAATTTTTTTTATAAAACTTTTATGTGGATGATAAATATACCCTAGTAAATAATTATGTATAATTAATCTTAGATAATAATGAGATTATGAAATTATCCATTACCAATTTATCATATGTTGAAAAATATTCCTCCTAAAATAAAGAAAATTATATCCATATGTAAATATAATAACCTTAATAATAATAATCATAAAAATATTCATGGGAAAAATAAACACCACACCAAATAAATAGGTGGTTTGTAAGGCATATGTCCCACAAACATAAAAGAGAGACAAAATAATCCCTTACCTTAGGTCTGATATCCTTTGTATATATATGAACCTCCTGTATAATGATTTAAATAGTGTTATTGACATATTATAAAATCATACTCATTTTATTAATGTCATATATGATCATATTATCATCTGTTTGTTAATAACACTTCATTATTACTCGTTATTCGAGTATTAACTGCTCCATTTTCTTATGCTTGTTTCCTAAAATAAGTTTTAGTTCTCATTATTAGGTCATATTTATATCACTCAAAAATCATATTAAAATAATATATATCATATTTATTCATTATATTCATTTAAATAATCATGTTTTAATGTATATCATGTAGAATTAATCGTATCGCATCGTGGAGATGGTAAGCCGTACGTACGCACGAGCGACGATATCTTTCCCATAATTTTGAAATGGTATGTAAGTGAATGGTATATAATTTTTTTTCCATAATACATATTAATTTATAATAATAACACATAGTTATTATTTCCATTATTATACCTATCCATGTAAGGTGGTGGTGAAAACAGATTACACCACGACGTGGAGACGGTAAGTCGTACGTACGCACATGTGCTGATTTTGTTTTTCATAGGATGGATAAAAGGTGGAATAAGGTTTTGTAGATAACCATAATAAAATATAATTATATTGTTGATACTAGAGTTATTACTTAATAATATAAACAATAATGGAAGAGGAAGTAGAAGAAGAAATGATCTTAAGAGTGTCAGTAAATGAGATTATCTTTTCTTAGGCGAGCTCCCTTTATATTTCCTATTAAAAGAACTAAGGTTGGTGTTTTTAGAAGTAAAAAAATAGTATAATGTGACTAAGGAAGTATATAAGTTAAATATTCAGCATATAAATGAATATTAGGCTCAAATTAAAGTGATGAAGTGAGGGAGGAGGTTCCGTTTTATAATTATGGTGAGGGGCACTTTTTGAATCTCCAAAAATATTAAATTATAATAAAATATATATCAATCCAAATAACACCAAAATGTCATTTATTAGAATATATAAAGGTATAAGGTATTAATATCATCAAAAAATAAATTTTAGATACGTTTTTATTTCAATTTAAACCTCATCATTTCAATTAACCTTTAGTTATTCTATTTTAATTTTAACTAAGGTAAGAAATTATTCAATAATGAAATAGTGCAATTTTCAATTGTTGGATGTCAATTAGACCATAAATGAATAATTCAGAACATTTTATACTATATAATAATAATTGTATTTCTTAAAATGCTTTATGTTTTTTAAATAATTTAATAATACCTGATTTAGATAAACAATCACTAGTTTCAATTTAGACACTATACAATTTATTGATTTTTAAAAATATTTAGATAAGTTGTTATCCACAAAGGAAATATTTTATTATATCCCTAATAGGTCAAGTTAATCAAGAAAATAATTTGGATATATTAATTATCCAATTTTTTTATTTTAATATTTTTAATAATATTAATTTGGTATTTCCATTAATAACATAATTACTACATCTGTATTTTATAATTGTTTAATATACTTATTTTTTTGAATAAAAATTGAAAATAAAATACCCAAAAAAATATAATTATTCTATATTATTGAGAAATATTTTTAGTTCCATATATCTTCTGTAAAAATCATATATTAAAAATGTTATATTTAATAAAACATGAATGTGAAATCTTTAACATCACTTTAAATAAATTATTGGAAGTGTCATAATCCTTCCCATATGACTTGAAATTGTCAATAAATAGAACCTTGTATGATTTTAGTTTAGATATACTCTACAAATAAGATTTGGTCATGTGTTTTTTTCTTTTAAGGATGATGATTATTTTAACAATTTTTTTTTATTTCTCATCAATTAAATAATTTATACATCATTAATGTATAAGCTATTAAGGTAAATATTTATTTCCTAAAAATATAAAATAAATTTCCATTAAAAATAAAAACATATTTTCTTAAAAATAATGATTTATAATCTAATTTATCTTCTATATAACATTATATTAATAAATTATATAGTTTTAAAAATATGAGTAAGTCATATTTAACTTTTCTTTAAATAAAATATATTAAATGTACTAATATCATCCATGTGGCTTTAAAAGGGTATCATTTATAGACAAGGATGGTTTATATAGAAAATCACTCATCCAATCACACTAGGACAAGTGTTATGTTAATTTTGTAATATTATATTTACCCTTAATTACCTGATTTACCATTTTACTGTATTAATAAAAATTAAAAAAGTTATATTTTTAATCCCTAAAAATATTATAATTATATTTACATAATTTGGAAATAATTATTCCGAAAATGGAATCCATTTTTAAAAATTCAAAACACATTTTTCATAGTATTTAATTTAAAAGTATTCTCATTGTCGGAATAAAAAATGGGTTTTTAAAGTTAAAACATGAAAAAAGATTTAAATGTTTTTAAATCAAAATTAAATATAAAACGAATCCCAATGATATGAATTATATTCAATGGTTAAAATATATTCTATTTTTACTTTAAAACCATTTAATAATATAATTTAACCATATAAATTATTTTTATGAAAAGAGTTGTTTTCAATTAAAATTTAGTGTATTTTACTATTCATCAAAACATGAACGTTATCAGAAAAATATCAAAAATTCATCCAAAGTAAATTTATATATCCTGCTTCCAAATAATGAGTTTATTTTGTTGAATAGAATATATGAACGTTTTTAAATGAGATTTAAAATTGTGCATCATCAAAAGGTGGCAAAACTGTATTTTTTTTAAAATTACTTCTATTATTAGAAAAATTGAATTTGTTATTATATCATATATAGAAAAAAATAAGATGAATTTTAAATAGTATATTGAATAAATTAAACTTATATTTAGTTAATAAAATCCAAAAATAGTGATTTTATTATTTTTAAAATCACTTATTTTCATTTAAATAGTTTTTCAGAAGAAAGTTAATACTGTTCATACCAACATTTATAATGACTAGGTTATATAATATCATAAAAAAATTTAGTTTTAAACTTATAATATGTCTTGTGTGAAATGAATTCTATCAAAATAATAGGAAATTTTGTGTAACACAAGCGAAACATAGTGTTTCCTATACCGCAAGCTAAGCCGGTGTTGCGTATTATACATGTTTATCTTGATGTAGCACACAACAGAAGCCATCAATGAAATTTTAAAAAATATATCTCATAAAAAAATAGGTTTGTTACATTCTACCCCCCTTAAATTAATTTCTCTATTGAAATTTTTCTAGTTAATAAAAGGATTTATACATTAGATGTTATTTTATAGATACCCACATCGGGAAACGGATAATAAAACCTCCTTTTAAAAAGAAATATAAGAAACATAACGGTTACCCAAAGTCACTCATAACTAGGTTTCCACATAGGATAACATTGGTTGAATATTAAAACACGATTATGAAAGAGAAATCTAACTATCATGTTCTGATGGAGAGTGATATAGAATGAGGTTAGGAGAATGCTAACATTAAAAAATCCATAAATCTGCTATGATTTATGTGGCCATCTGATTCATCAGAAATGAAGGTACTAGGGTAATATTTTTTTGTTTTAAGATCTTTCCCTAGAGTTGAATAATGATAAGAAATAATTTCATGATTTAAGTATAACATCATCCTTTCCTTTTTTCCTTGATCAATTTCCACATCATCTCTTATTCCAAGAAATCATGTTGAATTTTTCATTTCTAAAGCATTAATAGATCATGATATCCATAAATATAATGATATCCATAAATGTAATTATAGTACATTCCATCTATCATTATCACAAAAAGGTTATAAAAAGTCATAAAATGTGTATAAGTATACCTATAGTGAGATAATACTTTAATATAAAAAAATTTAACTGAGATTTACATTATATTTTCTATAAATGGATAACTTTACAATCCTTATGAAAGATAAAAATCAAAGACTTTAGAAAAAGGTTCACTAACTATGCTTAACATTTATCCCCTATATATTATAAGGTGTCTCTTGTTAGTCACATTACAAAAAAGTGAAAACCTTCATCATGTATTCACTTGAGTCATGGTAATAACCTGAATTATCATATATCCTTATTGAAAACATGCATTTTTCTTTTTTATTAAGTCCAACAAGCTGTAAAATTAAACTATGATAACTTAAACCACATGCCAATATATTCTTAACCAGTTCCAAGGTAACAAATATCTTACAATTTACTTATTATTATCCCACATATATTTATCCAAATATCATTATCTCAACATCATGATCATATTAAGGGTTATCCTTCTCTTAATAATAAGTTTTCTAAAAAATATCACCTTATTAACTCAATCACTTTTCATGGTTATCGGTATGAATCAACATAAAATTTTAAATACATGTGGAAAACCAAGTTGTACCTCTACATATATATTCAAATATTCTATAATTCTATAAGAGAGATTCTACAACATTATTATGGGATCACATTACATAAACACTCAATCATTCCATAACTTCGTTGTCATACTCAACATATCCAATAGTAATCTCTTGTGATTTCCCTTTTTATTTATCCTTAAGAGGTTGTTGATGTCATTCATCATCGATAACCCTTGTATTAGGGTATTGGTTATCATAATACCCCATTACCTTTCACTTTTAACTTTAATGTGTGGGAGGTTCATTCTGGGTATCCTTTTCTATATTCGCATCATTAGCTACATTTTTTATCATTTCTTCAGAACTAAACATCCCAATGAAATTATATTCCACACTTAAAACATTTACTAATCCCTTTAATACAATATACACCATGCTTCTTTCCACACATTGAGCATTAGGAAACACACATATTCTTTTCAACATTGTCTTGATATTTTCCCTTGAACTCCATCTCCATTTCTTGTCGAAACCATAACATTGATGTGTAAAATGAACATCCATTTCTACCGTGATATCACAAAACATGATCTCTTCATATACACTAAAGTTTCTTATAACTAACACCCTTCAAAGACTTCATTTTAAGACACTGAAGAATCGATCAAATTTACTTTCAGGTTGGATGATAAAGCCAAAATCATACCTTCAATGTCTTGTAAATTTTGTCTCATATGTACCAATGGATTCATCATCATTTTGCTTAAACTCTAGAAAATCCTTTTACCTATTTGTTTGAATAATATGAGGAAAGTAGTTATTAAAAAATAAGTTCTTGAACTCTTCCCATTCTATCGATTCAATTTAATCTTGTTGCCTCATATTCTTGATTAGATCCCACCACTGGTATGCTTCACCTTCTAAAAGATAGACAACCAAAATGACTTTTTCATGTTCTAAACAATGAAGGATATAAAATATCTTTTCAATGGTACTGATACATTGTTATGAAACAAGTGGATCATAAGACCCACTGAAAGAAGGTGGATTTTGACTCATGAAGGACTCAACAAAATGTTGTTCCCTTCTCTGCTCATTTAGAAGTCCAGAATGATTCATAACTTCTGTAAGTATAACGATAATATTTTTCATTCTATCTCTCATAACATTTTCTTATTTATGAATAAAATTGTTGTATTTACTATTACATTGATCCTTAAAATGTTTTCTTTTGGGATCCAACCATTGAATAAAACCTAAAAAGAATAGTGTGAGAGACATAAATCATACTAAGAAAATGACATATTCAAGGGGAAGTACATTCAACATCTAACATCTTAGGTTTAATCCTAGGTTAAAAATTATCATTACCACAATTAAAGGATTGTAATATATAGTTAGAATTATCATTAGGTACATTCCTAGACATACCTTAGAAATATCTCTAGGGATCTCACAAAGTAATTCACATCCTATTTTCCAATGTTTGACTAACCCTTCACTTGGATACCAATTATAAGGACCCTACTCTTGATGTACATGGACATTACATTAATTTATCACAATAATTAATCTATAACTCAAATAGATGATCAAATAACATTTTAGTTTAGTGTCTCTAGAAAAATAAGAAACATAAAAAACTTTTTTATAAAACATCTATATCATCTCGTGCAATTTTATCCATAACTAGAATCCCCTTTTTGACACATCTTTCATAACACCCTTCTTCATAACATGGGGAAAAGAAACATAAAAATGGGTTAGCTAAAATGATAATTAAGGGTAAACATGTAAAATATAAAACAAAACACAAAAATAATAATATAAAAACATGAACATATTGAAAACCATACCACATTCAACATATACAAAATCTTGATTCATGGAATAAACCTTGGTAGTTCATAAGGAATAAATAATAAAGGAATCACGAACCATGAGGAAATAAAATTGGAAAAAACATGGAATTGTGGAAATCACATAAGTATATAAAATAATTTTCATATTATCCAATTCTCATTTCAATGAACATCATAGCAGACAAAGTCCACTACTAAAACAAGTTTACTTATAATTCCATCTATGTATTACTGAACTAGATTTACTTATCGTTCCATACCTAGATTACTGAACCATATTTACTTATCATTCTTATAATGTATATATCATGAGATATAACTATTTACCTAATTAATTGGAGGGAGATATAGGTCCCACCCATTTAATAATTTAATCATTCTTATGTGTTCCAGAAAAACATAAATCATTAACCATAGCATAACCCAAAGAATAAAATGTGTTTCTTAAACATCATTCCATTATAATCCATATAAAAAAAATGAATTTCATAAATAGAATTATATCATAAAAATAATTAAACCATATTGATAATAGGGATAAAAACATAACCCTATTTAAAGAATATCATCTTATATGGAAACTAATTTTGATAAAACACTTGAAATTAATTCTGGAGGAGAATATCCTTTCTTCTTAAAAAATATTTTTTTTCTCAAAATACCACTTGATTTTAAAAGAAAATAATCTATTTAAAAATAAAATTGATATATTGTAAATGAATCTTTAGAGAAACAAGGTGTTATGAAATTATAAAAATCCATTCATGCTGTATATGTAAAAAAACATTCTTCTCATACTTTTTCTAGAAAAGACAAAAAGTACCTCATATGGAAAATGAAAGAAAGTTTCCTTCAAAACCATGAAGTAAAAGTAAAAAATGGGTAAAAATGACTTTAAAAATCCATAGGATAATAGTAAAAATATTATGAAAACATTTTTAGAAAACATCAACATGGATGATATATATACCCGAGTAAATAATTACGTATAATCAATCTTGGATAATAATGAGATTTAAAAATTATCCCTTACCAAATTATAATCAGTAAAATCTTATATGTCATAAAATAAAAAAACTTGTATCCATATTTAAATATTATAACCTTCATAATAATAATCATAAAAACATTCATGGGCAGCATAAACACAACAGAAAATAAATAGGTGGTGTATAAGGCATATGTCCCAAAGAAATAAAAGTGAGACAAAATAAACCCTTACCTAAGGTCCGATATCCTTTCTATTTTTTAGAAACTCCTGAATAATGGTTTAAATAATTTCATTAACTTATTATAGAATCATATACATTTTTATGATATCATATATGATCATATTATAATCCATTTTTTAATAACAATTCATTATTACTCGTTATTTAGGTATTAACTGCTTCATTTTCTTATGCATATTTTCTCAAATAAGTTAAAGTTCTCCTTCTTATGTCATATTTATATCATTAAAAATGATTTTAAAATAATATATGTTATATTTATTCATTATATATATTTATATAATCATTTTTAATGAATATCATATAGAATAAAACACATCATATCATGGAGATGGTAGGTCGTACGTACGCACGTGTGATAATATCATTCCCATAATTGTGAAATGGTATGGAATTGAATGGTATATAATTGGTTCTTGAATAAATATCATGTTATATTAATCACATATAGTTATTATTTACATCATTATACCCATCAAATTTAGGTTTTGGTGAAAAAATATTGCACCACGGTGCTGAGATGGTAAGTCGTACGCACATACACATAGTGATTTTTGTTTTTCATAGGATGGATAAAAGGTAGAATAAGTTTTTATATAAACTTAATAACATCAATTTATATAAGTGATACTTTATTTATTACTTAATAATTTAAACAACAAAGGAAGAGGATGTAGGAGAAGAAATTATCTTGAGAGAGTCAGTAAAGGAGATTACCTCTTCTTCGGTGAGCTCCCTCTAGATCTCCTCTTAAAGGCACTAAAGATGGTATTTCGAGAAGACAAAAATCTCTATAATATGACTAAGAATGTTAATAAGGGAAATATGTAGGGTATGGACGAACATTAAGCCTCAAAGTCATGTTGATAAGTGAGATATGAGGTTCCCTTTTATAATTGAGGTGAGGGGTACTTTTGGAATCCCTAGAAATATTTTATTATAATTAAATATATATCAATCCAAATTCCAAAAAATGTAATTTTTTAGAATCTAGAAATAGATAAGGTTTTAATATCCTCAACCAATAAATTTTATACATGTTTTTATGTCAATTTAAACCTTATCATTTCATTTAACCTTTAGTTATTTTATTTTAATATTAACTAAGGTAACAAATTATTCAATATGAAAATAGTGCAATTTTTACTTATTAGATTATAATTAAAAAATAAATGTATAATTTAGAAAATTTTAGGCCATATAATAATTATTATAAATTTTTTAAAAATGTTTTATGATTTTTAAATAATTAAATAATACATAATTTTGAAAAATAATCAATAGTGTCAATTTTGACACTATTCAATTTATTATTTTTTTAATATTAAGATAATATGTTATCCTAGAACCAAATATTTTATTATATCCGTAATGGTTAAATTTTATATAGAAAATTCTTTGTATATATTAATTATCCTAAATTATATTTATTTTAATATTATTAATATCATTAATAAAATAAATACTACATCAGTATTGTATAATTATTTAATATACATATTTATAATTGAAAATTAAAAATAAAATACAATAATTAAGATGATTATTATATATTTCATATTAATATTTTTAGTTGAATATATATTTTATAAAATCCTTTATTAAAAATTTTATATTTAATAAAACATGAATGTGACAACATTATAATCACTTTAAATAAAATATTATAAGTGTCGTAATCATTTCCATATAGCTCCAAATGGTCAATAAATCTATACTTGGATGATTATGGTAGATATATACTCCACCAATAATATTTGGTCAAGTGATTTTGTCTTTAAATTATTATTATAATTTTAATAAAAATTATTTTATTGATTTCTCATCAATTAAATAATTTCCACATCATTTATGTATAAGCTATTAAGGTAAATATTTATTTCATTAAAATTAAAAATAAATTTACATGATAGATAAAAATATATTAGCTTAAAATGAGTATTTATAGTCTAGATTATCTTCTATATAACCTTATATTAAAAATGATATATTTATAAAAATTTGAGTAAGAAATATTCATCTTTTTTATTAATAAAATATATTAAATGTTCAAATATCATCCAAGTGGATTCCAAATGGTATCATTTGAACCCATATATAGTTTAGGTAGAAAATCAATCATCCAATCATATTAGGACAAGTGTTAAAGTAATATTATAATATTATATTTACCTTTAATTTACCGATTTCCCTTCTTACTGTATTAATAAATATTACTGAAGTTACTATTCATAATGCCTGAAAATAAAATAATGCTATTTACATATTTTTTAGCCACTGATTCAAAATATGGAATAAATTTTTAAAAATTTTAAACACATAAGTTTCATTAATTAATTTAAATTTAATCCCGTTGTCGGAATAAAAAATAGATTTTAAAAATTAAAGCATTACAAAAGATTGAAATGTTTTTACATCAAATTTCAATGTAAAATTAATGCCAATGACATAAATTATACTGAAAGATAAAAATACACTCTATTTATACATTAAAACCATTTGATAATATAATTTAACTATATAAATTGTTTTAATGAAAAAGTTGTTTTCAATTAAAATTTAGTGTATTTTTAGTATTCATAAAAACATGAAAGTTATCATAAAATTTAAACAATTCATCCAAAGTAAATTTTATTTAACTCTTTCAAATAACATGTTGATGTTATTTAATAAAATATATTAATTTTTTAAAAACTATATTTAAAATGGGTGCTCTATCAAAAGGCTACAAAACATCATTTTTTATTAAATTAGTTATTTTATCCAAAAAATAGAATTTGTTCTTATATCATGTCTAGAAAACATATAAGTTGAATTTTGAACATTATATTGAATATATTTATCTTATATTTCATTAATATAACCCATCTAATGTTATTTTATTATTTTACAGACTCACTAATTTTCATTTAAATAGTTTTTCCGAATAAAGTTATTATCATTCATACCCGCCATTATAATGACTAGGTTATATGGTATCATAATAATATTAAGTTGTTCACTTATAGTAATCCTTTTGTGATATGAATTCTATCAAAAGATTTGGGAATTTTTTGTAAAATAATCCAATTATATTATTGCATATACAACAAGCTAAGCCAGTGTTTTGTATTGTGCAAGCTTGTCTTGGCATAGTGTATAACAATAGACATCAAAGATTTTTTTTAAAAAAAAATTTATCTCATAAAAATATTACGGTGCTACACATTTATTACTTATTAATTTTACTTTTTCATTAGATGAGGTAAGGAGGATCAAAATTCATGAGATCATACACCTCTATAGAGTTCCACATTCTATATTATTAGAAAGAGACAGTCACTTCAGGTCGTAGTTCTAGAAGGAGTTATAGAGGGCACTGGGATAATAGGTATTACTGAGTATATACTGTCACCCATATATTTATGGTTAGTTTGAGCATATGATACAAGTTTTAGATGGAATTATTTGAGCATGATTCATTGATTTCAGAGGTTTCTGGGATAAAAACTAACCAATCATCGAGTTTTCTTATAACAATAGCTTATAGGAGACCATATAGATGGATCCTTATAAGGACATATATGGTAGGTCCTGTTGTTTACCCCTAGGATGGATAGAGGAAGGAGAGGTAGTGCTAATTGGTCTTTATCTTGTTTCAGATACTTCAAAGTAGGTTCTAATTATTAAGAATTGGATGGTTATATCTCAGTCTAGGTATAATCAATTTTCGGATCATCACTATTGATCACTAGAGTTTAAGGTGGGGAGTTGGGTTTTCTTAGGTGTTTCACCTAGACAAGGGCATATGCATATTCAGATAAAAAGGAATCTATCACCTCATTATGTCTGTCCCTTTTTGATTCTAGAGAGAGTATGGTGGACAGCCTATTGGTTGAAGTAACCTCATAGGTACTAGGTTTTTTCCAATGTATTCCATCTATCTTAGCTTTTCATATATCATTATGATCCATATCATATTCTTCAGCCTATGGATGTTGAGTTTGGGGTATGCGAGTCCTTTAAGGAGCATCCTATATGTATTTTTGATTGGGGCATGAATGTTATCTGAGGATAGTCAGTTCCATTGGTACATGTGTTATTGAAGAATGACCATGTACAAGATGATACTTGGGACTAGGAGGTAGACGTTTATTCCTGGTGGCTAGAGTTATTCTCTGATGATACTTTACCACCCTTGGAAGGAAAATTTGGTGACAAATTTCTTTAATGGTGAAGATTGTAAGAACTCAGTTTTTTATGAGTTATGAATCATTTTAAATATTATTTTAATATTTTTATTTTATCCTTATAAATTTTCCTTATGGTTTATGGAATGGTTTAGGAGAATCTTGAGCTTGTTTATATCACAGATCCATGAATTTTGGAGGATGCAACAGAGGTGCACGCTAAGAGAATAGTTAGTCATAACCATGCACCTCAAACTATGCATCCAGTGAGGGTGCAACATAATTTTTCTAAATCATGCAAGGGATGTTTGGACTATTTGGGGCTAAGACAAAGGTCGGTCATGGAATGCACATGGTTTATCAAATAGTTTGATAGAGGATATACAGGGTGTGCTCTATGGGTAGTGGGGTGTACATAATAGGCATATGGTTTGGCCAACCATGCATACAAACCATTTGACCACTTAACATGTAAAGATTTACCATTTCCCCATATTTATATTTAACTCACCCATTATTTTATTTCCTATCCATACACACATCACCTCACCTCTCCCTTAAAATATCCCTTCAATCCTAAATCTAGTATTTGTGGTAAATTATCCCTTCGGACTATGAATATCTTGTCATATGTCTCATTGGATAGCCACCAGTATGCTCTCTACTAATCTTTCACCTATTATCATTTATGTTGTAATAGATAGAGTTATATTTTGTGTGAGATCATATTACCTATTTATAGGGTGTTTTATGTTTCATCATTTTTTTCTCTTCTATCCTGTATTATAGGCTTACAAAAGATGAGGATTCGACTAGAAATATGAGGTAGGTGGTCTTGAACTTCTCCCTAAAATTCTTGGTGTTTATATATATTCCATTTTGTCGCATGATAGATTTTCCAAGAATCACTTATTAAATGGGATGATTCTTAAATTAAATGGGTAGTATTGACCCATAAAACTCATGGGAACTGTTTATATATCATTAAAGTTTAATGACATAGAATTTGACCACCCCTTTGGGTGTGTTTCCAAAGAGGATAAAGCACCTTGGGTGGCCTATGAATTTGATTCACCTTAGAGGTTTGTTCATTAGCCATTTATTTGGGAGGTTAACTAAAATGGTTAAATGTAAATTAAATTGAATAAAAGAGTTAATGGAATACCATGAATCTATACCTATATCTTTTGTATTTTATCTCTTAGGATTGATATGATCCTTAAATCCAAATTCCAAATTTATTGAATAGGAGGATTCATGTGATGCTAGGACTTTTAAGAATATGATATGATTTGATCCACCTCCTAGGGTGAGTTAATTGAATTATAAATGTTATGGAAAATTGAATTAAATATGAACATAAATGGTATGGTTAGTCCTTGGTCCCTTGACCATTCATATTTCCATTTCGAGGGTGATAGGTGGGTTCCAAATCATAATTCGATAAACAGACTCCTCGGTATTAAATTATTAATTAATTGTAATGAAATTATTATTGTGTCATGGGTGACACATGGGTTCTTGTATGAGATCCATGGATGAACTCATGTGTAAGATGGGTTATTATTCAATGAGTGATACTTGGAATCCATTATTAGACAAGTAAGGATGTACTCATAAGGTTGATCATTTTTATTCCATGAGTTATACATGGATTCCCTACGCGGTCTACCAAGGAAGGGATAAAATGGTAGATTATTATTTATGCTACATGTAAAATATGGGCTCCCTTTGTGGACCTACAAGGATATAATTTGAGGGAGGTGACCTTATTACACAAAAATAGTGATACTAGGGTTCTTATAAGGAATTCCTAGGATAGGCTTCTAAGGTGATGGGTTCATGTTATGCTAGGAAAAATACATGGGTTCCAAATTAGGAACACAAAGGACAGGATCAAGTTACTTTATAATTAAATAATAAACAGATTATATTACATGTCTTCTAAGACAAATAAAATTATTGGATTTAGTCAAAGCCTTACATTTTGATTTCCTTAATATACATATCTTGTGGGATATGTTTTATGGGGTGATTGGGTTATGATCCAAGTCTACATACATTATTATAAAGTTAATTATGACTCACTGATTAATCATCGATATTATAGCTTAAGACAAAGAAGGTAGTAGAGGATAGGTCTTCCATGGGAACCCAGACCTATGTGGGTACTTTATTACCACACATCATTTCTAGATTTTACTATCATCTTCACAATATTTACTATATATTCAAAGACTAGATGGGATTAGACACTGTTGGTGGTGGCCTACTGATATTATCTCACACCCTGTTTAGGCTGCCATTCTGTTCCTAAATATACATTCTCGATGTAGGTAAGGATAGGGGAAATCCCCTAGTTATCTATACTTGATTTATTGTAGCATGGGAGTGAGGGAGAATCAGACCGAGTTGAGGATCGTGATGATATTTAGAGATAGTATTTTGGTTGTTTTGTTTTTTTGGTATACCTTCATGAATACATACTTGCATCAACATTAGACTTCTTCCTTTTTTAATAGCATTCCATGATAATCATTTTTTATATGATAATGATGGATGTGATTACTTTTTTATTATATGATGAATGTTTCCTTTTCTATAATTCACATATCTTTATGCCTCCACAATTATTTGTTATGATTATACCACTATTCTATACTATGATCAAGAGGGTATAGTCTCCCTACTATTCTACCGTAGACCCTCTCTACTAGTTGGAAATATCTCAGATATCAGGAGGTATTCTTGATGTCATTTGGATAACCGTTTTTGGTTACTATTGAGTAAACTAGGTCTGGGACATCACATTCATAGTTTTCTTGGTATTATGGATATTATAGGAGGTTCATGTTTGATTTATCTAGGAATGTGACCTATTTGAAATATTTTACTTAGAAATACATATCATTTGTAGGAATATATATGTGTCATATGAAATTTATGTACCTAAAAGTTATGATGATCTTGATTCTATTCTTCTACTACTAGAAGTGAGGGTTGTGTTTGAAGTCTTTTGTGAAAATTATCATTTTGGTATAGTTTGTGTTCTAATTAAGTAATAAGAAATTATATATTAAAGGTATTGATAATTATTTCCATATAAATATAACTATGTTATTCATGATCCTAAAATCATTATTATGGAATTTTATTTGATCCACTATTAGAATTATCTTATTATATATCATTTTACAGTCTTTATAGATCATAAAATTCTAAAGTATTTCTTTCCTTAGAAGGATTTTAATTTTCATCAACAGATGGGTATAGAGTTATAAGATTATGACATCCAAATATCTTACACACTGGGGAATGAAATGATGTATATGATAAGTTAAGAACAAATTCCCATTTATAAGTTTCCATAAATATTGGAGAAGAGTGGAGGATGATGGGAGAGGTTATAACATTAAATTTGTATATAGAGGGAGTGGGTGGGGTATTTTTCCTACTCTAGATAATAGTATATTATTACCTATTTCAAAATTTGGAGGAGTACCAGTTAAGAGATCCATATGCAGAGGTGTATAGATATTGTGTCTTCTACAGAGATACTCATAAGGGATGGTAATAGGATAGTAAGAACTAGGTTTTGTTTCATGGAATGGTCTTTGTTTCTTTGGTGATAATAGAGATTCTATTACGTGAGTATCATATCTCACCTATAGTTATACATCATTGTATTTACAAGATGTTTCATGATATGAGAGATCAGTTTTGGAAGAAATGGATGAGGAAGTCAGTGTTTGTGTTTTTGTATTAGTGTTTTTTTGTTAGTGGGTGAAAGCTAAGAATAGATTTATGATTAGCCAGTTGCATCCATCAAATTTATATTAGTAGAAATTTTAGGATATATCAATTAATTTTATTACTTGTTTATCTTGATTATTGGTTGGATAAGACACTATTTGGGTGGTCATGGATTGATTAATGAATTAAGCTCATTTATTTATAATTAAAGAGTTGTGTGTGGTGGATTATCTAGTGAGTATTTTATGGACGATGTTGTGAGTATTCATGGGGTTGTAAGGATGATTATCTCTAATTGTGATAATATTTTTACATATAAATCATATATGAGTATGAAACATGACTTTGGATCCTAGTTATTCCTTCGCACTAAATTTATTCCATAGATGGGAAAACATATCCAATGATGTTGGTGTTTGAAGACATTTTACATGTAAATGTATATATGTTTGAGGTTCATAAGGAATTTTTTTATTTGGTTAAGTATTCCTATAATATTAACTATCACTCATCTATTGACATTTTTTTATATAAGAATTTTATGTGTGGACTTATAGATCTCCATTGTTCTATACGAGGTTGAAAATTTGAAGATTCTCAAACTAGATTTATTATAAATCTCAAAAAGGAAAGTGTATGTGATTCCTAATAAGGTGAAGGAAAATCAAGACCATTATAATTATTATGATGAACAATGGGGGATTCTATGTAATTTTAGGTTGGTTATCTCGTGTTCATGATTTATCTCCTCATCGTAGGAAAATAAGATTTGGTTAAGGTAGTAATATTTCTACTCAATTTTCTGAACCTTTTAGGGTGTTAGAGAGAGTTAGTGATGTGGCATATTCTTTGTCTCTCAGTTTATAATGAACTAGATTCATGAAATTTTACATGTTTCATAGCTTAAAAGACATATTTTCAATGATTTATATGTCATTTATTGGGGTAATTTTGATATTACGAACGATAATTTCTTTTCATAGAAGCTTATTATGATTTAGGTTCATTAGGATAAAGTGATGTGAGGATGTATAATTTGTTTGTTCCATGTCTTATAGTGTCTTGATGTGTTAGATAAATTTTCATAGAAGTGAGAGTCAAAGACATGAGATCAATATCCAGATTTATTTTGAGATTTTGTCTTATAGTTATGTTGATATTTGGTTTTATACTAATCTGATTTCAGTCAATTTTTTTTGATATTATTATAATGATAAATTTTTATGATTAAGAGGGACCCATAAAAATACCCAATTCAGAATAAAAAATTACAAAAATAACCCAAAAACTAAAGTAAAATTTATAAAATCAATTTCAACTAGTGGGAAATAGATAATGTGTGGGATATTACTTCATTCCTATTCCTGACATGACCTTGCCTCATGCCAACCGCCATCCCCTTACATTTACCAATATGATTAACTCCACTCCCTATGCACCATCGCTGTTATAACCAAAAACATACTTGAAAAAAAAACTCTATCAAATTAAAAAAAACCAAATATTTTTAATGAAAGACCACTGAAATCACATTCATGTCACCATTTTTTAGGATACCTTCACCAGCTAGTACAAGGAACAACACACCAACAAAGGAAACTTAGTGCTGGTCGAAAACAAGAATAACTAATGACACTATAAATACATATAGAACCAAATAATCCTAAGAAAAATAAATCCAAAAATCAACCATAAATTAGAATTGAATAAACATAAAAACGTCTATCTTAAACCAAAATCAATCCTCAATATCAACTATATCCCTCAAAAACACCACACCATCATGAAATAAAAAAAATATTGAAAAATATCACCATATTTTCCCCATCATAATTGGGGGAGAAATAAATTTAACCTACTTTAATAAACTAAATCCAAGACAATCATGCCCCCTAAATCATATCAAAAATACAAACACATGCTGAAAAAAAATCTCTAAAACCTTAACATAGCTAAAGAACAGTCTCTAATGAAAAAATTTCATGGATTAGTAGAAAACCTCTAACTAGGAAAAACTACCAAAGAGTAGGGATACAAAAACACAAAACACACCACCACTAATTCAAAAAAAATTTGATGTTTGGGATAACACCAACTGAGATTTACTATTTACATCAAACACATCATCTAATAACATCCAAATAACTAACTCAAAAATCTGCAAATATGACCAAGTTGTAGTCCAACACAATGAGATATGAAAAGATAGTTTAGGAGGGAGAATTAATAATAAGAATATCCACCAATTTATTTACCAACATAATCCCCAACCGGTTAAGTTCCATTGTGTCAAACCAAAATGTGGTTTAACATGAAAGTTCAAGTGATAAGATCATGGTAGAAATATAGAGGGAATGTGAAGTTGTAGAGGTAATCCTCATTATTAAATATAATAAAAATTAACAGAACCTAAATAATAGAAAAAAGAACCCCCCAAAAATAGATCCTTGTGAAGAAAAGAAATAACAGAACCAAAACACCTCAAGGTTCTTTTTTGAGAAGAGTTACATATGGTTTTCTTGTGTTTCTGGTGTTATTTGTTCTTCCATGTATTTTTCTTGTATTTTAAAGGATAAAAATAAATTGAGATGTACTTACTGTAGAGTCTTGCACTTTCTTGATCATGTAATTTGTGTTTTTTTATTTTTCAAGATATTGGAGTAGAGCTTGAAAGTGGTTTAGGAGTAAAGAGATAATTTTTTGGATTATGAAGGAAAAATGATATGGTTGGGCCTTCATTATACTATGGTTGGTTGTGAGGGTAACTATAGTAATGGGGGATTAGTCTCTTTTTAGGAAAATGTATTTCTATGTTGAAATAGGTATATATAAAGTGCCTATTTCTCTTTCCATGGTATGAAATGGAATGGTTTTATAAACACAAGTCCATGATCTTATTACAGAGGTTTGAAATAACATTAGGAAATAATGTTGTTATATGGGTGTTTCATTACGGTGGAATGAAATTGAAAGGTAAAGATCAAAGGAACATGTTGTAGACTATGGTTTCTATACTATGGTCTTATTCAAATCAATTTTTTAATAAATTAAACGATTGATGATATTATAGGAATCGAATTAATTTTGAAGGACCTATTTTTTATATCTTGGATGACTGATCTAGACCATGTTGTGGTCAATCCTCTCTATGATATGGGGTGTTCATCAGAGTTTTTTATTCTAAATTTATTCATCACTCTTATTCCTTATGATTATTTCTCTTCCTATATAACCGTAGGATTCACTTTGGTTAGGTTTAAGTCATCTCAAATGCCTTTGATAAATCCTTAAGCCCTTGCCTTTGTGAAATTATTCTCTTATTATCTATGGTTTTCTTCTCTTCCGTTCCTTTTTTATTTTTTTATTCTTTCTTGAATTGGTTATGGAAGATCATGTGTTTAATTTTTCTTGGTTTTTGGTCAAATATTGATGGAGGATTGATGTCTTATAGGTTTTTGGGAGATACTTGTGAGTTTGTCAGTGTTTAATCATCAGATTCCTTTCTTTCTTGTACAAAGATTGTTTGAGATTTAGTTTAAGTTAAGAGATTCAGATTTTATCTATTTTATTTCTACAATAATGAAAAATTATCATGATTTAGTATTTTGGGTAAAGATATGAAATTGACACAATAAATATAATAATTGAATTTAAATTTGTTTTGGAAGTGTGGTGAATATGTTTTACAGACATTCTTATTATTGGAATGTTATTTATTTACAATTATTATGCAGAGAATGTTAAAATTATTTCATGTAGTTATTGATATGTTGATATAAGTATAAATATATTATATGATTTAAACATGTTAATGGAACAAAATGGTTAGAATTTGGAATTTTTGTTTGTTTATGGTAGATTTTTTGTTGTTTTCTTATTTTGATAAAGAGAGTAGATTTGGAAGGATTTGTTTATTTTGGTGGAGGAGCTTTAGTATGGGTTGTGGGTAAGTTTTTTTCATGATGTTTTAAAGAGGTTTATATTTTTAATACTTTATTTTCCCATGATTATGGATATATGATGAAATATTATAATTTTAATGTATAAATTGTTTTAGTAATGGGGTTTAATGAATGAAAATTTTATAAATAACTGGTAATAAAATAGTGGGGATATATTGTGGTAATTGAAATATAAATGATTAAAAGTAGAGATGTAATTACTATAATTAATGTGGCTAATTAATAAATATGATTAATGAATGTTAAATGTGGAAGGGATGATAAAATATGTAGGAGAAAAAGATATGTGTGGATATATTACTTCTTTTAGGAGGTAGTGGTGGTGGTTTGTGTTTTTCCTTGAGGTGGAATGGTTGATGATGTGTGGTAGTGATAGTGTAATCATAGGTTATGGTTATAGAGTTGTTGTGATAGTAAGTTGACCCTATGTTGGGTTTATGTGATATTGTATATTCATTTTTTTTATTTCTTATATGGAACGACATAATAAGGGAAATGTGACTAATACTCATAATATGTTTTGGTTTTTGGGTATACCACCAACATCCTGTATGTGGTTGATATGTATTTTTGGATACACAATTTCATAAAGTCTCTTCTGAACATAGTGTGGTAGTGATGTGGTTATGTGGAAATGATGTGGTGATGTGGTTTTAATGTGATGATGTGATGATGATATGATTTTGTGGTAGTGATGTGGTAATGTGATGGTGGTATGTAGTATGTGGATATGGTTACGCAGTTCGGATGTGATGTGGCATGAGGCTATGATATGTGGATATGAAAGGTATGAGAGTGCAAAAATGTAATATAATAAAATGTGACAGATATAGGATTAATGTGGAAGAAAGTGTTGGGTATTTTTGTTAAAATATTTTCATATTTATTAAAATATTGTACTTGTGTGTGGATTTTTTTAGCAAGCCTTAGTGAGGTTGGGTTCTATTTGACCTCGAGATAGGTGAGGATTCAATTTTACTATTTATTTATAGAGACTTTTGTATGCTTATTACAAATTTTTATGAGTTTTTTTGGAAAGTAACTTATTAAGCATACTCATTTTCTCACCCCTATCTTTTTATCTAGTTTTATAGATTTATAGGATAGAGTTTGTGTTGAGTTTAAACATTACTAGCTCCAGGTGTAGTTGTTTACAGGATTCAAAGTTTCTACCATAGGATTTGTTTTTAGTATTCATTTTGGGAACCTTGTTTAAATATGGAATTTAATGAATTATTTTGGGATTATAGGTTTCATTATTTACTTATGATGGAGATTATTTGGTGTTTTATTTTATTTTACTTGGATTATATAGGGTAATTACTCTCATAAAATATTATTTATATTCTCTATTCCATATTGCAACTTTTAACATATTGAAAGTGGGATTTAGGGGCCACATCCAACTTCAATAACAGTCCAAAATAGGTTCTATTGGGGATGGGACATGATGGGGGGTGTTTAATTATTGTTGGGTATTTTAGATTTTTGTTCACAAAATAAACCCCTATACTTGTTAGAGGGATTTCATCTCTTCTAAAATACTCAACTCACAATCATTATATGTATAAATTAACACTATCAGAATAAACACATAATATTATTATATGGTTCATCGATGAAGACTACATATTTTTTTCATGGTAATCTCTATCTACTATATCATTCTATTTCTCAAAAACTCACCCCACTTGTATAACCACTTTTAGATTTAATTTTTACCCCAATACCATTATAAATTAAATCGTTATTTTAAGAAAAATAAATGAAACATTAATGGAAGGGGGATCATCAACACAAATCATGTCTATAATAAGGTATGATATATCTTGTGATTCTCAAAATATATTTATTTAATTAAAGAATATTATATACTAAACCATTATTGAAATATTTAATGTGTTACAATATGAATATTTTTGTAAACATTTGTCACTACATTAAATTTTATTTCATTTATGTCTTCATATTTCTATATCTAAGAGGCCTCTATAAAAATGAATGTATTAAAACAATTTCTCTAATATCATATCATGTTTTCATAATAACTTATTTTTTTTAAATATTATTCTTGGATGAAAAATATAAATAAAATAAATAATGCGGGTTCCTCTAAATAACATTTACATAGAGTTATGTAGTTGAGAATGTTTACTCAACTGAAACTCTTTAATTATAGAAAATTTTCTTCATAGTTCTTCATAAAAATGTTTTCTTTTCCTTAATAAACTAATTCATTCGACACATACTCTTACCTTTCTTCTACATGGTATTTTTTTTCATATTATCTCTCTATTTCCATGTTCATTAAATTTTAAAATCCATCTATAATTTTGTTCACTTTTTATTTCAAATGAATCATGCTTGAACAATTGCAATTATTTGGTATCATTTTATGGAATTAATAAAATTTTCAGTAAATTTATCATATCTTCGACACAAATTCTCAACAAATTCATATGTTTAATTTGTATCTTTATTTATATATGGATCTTCAAATAGAAAAATTAATATTTTTTTTAATTGAGAATATTTTATTTTTCATCAAAATTACCTTTTTTCTTAAATTATTTAGCTTTATAAAAAAAATCATTATGTGTCCATGTATTTTAAAAAATTAACATGTACTAATTTTTTACATTTAATCAATTTTCTCTTTATGTATTTTTAAGAAAAATTCTTATCAGGTGAATTTAATATGTACATTTTCATTAACCAACCAATATAACCCACTTAAATGACTCTCGAACCGATCCAAACATGACTTGAAGGTTTTTCCCGAAACCCATGGGTTGACGACTAATGCCTTGGCATCAATACAACCAAGAGGGACTTATTTTTCCATAAGCGTAACACAAAAATGTAATGCAATAGGTAATAATCAACAAAATAGTCAGTATTAAATACACTCCACTAAATCCAAAGTTTCATAAACACCCATATACAAGTCTATGAAAATTGTAATTCAAAATTTGAACAACAGGTGGATCCTAAACTCCATTAGTTTCTACAAACTCACAAGGTCCCCCAAGTTAGGTATAATCACTACCTCCGAGTGGTACCTTCACTTTATATTGACCTGTAAAAGAAAATATACAAATGTTCATAGTCAAAGGTTGGATGTGATATATAAATCCTAGTAGGATCTCACCAATAATTTCATAAGGAATCTCGTACAAGTAAACTAGGTATGCCCAATTTTAGGTAAAACATGGAATCGAAATATTTTCGTATTTCAAATCAAAAAATAATTTTAAAAACATTTAAATGGATAGTACAAAAATTAAAAGGAATTGTATTTCCATAAAATCAAGTATGAAAATTACATTTTATCAATAGGTATGAATAATCATTTATATCAAAAATGACATGAGTAAAACATTTTATAACACTGCCATTAAAAAATAATTTTAAAATATATCTTGCTAGTTAAGGTAACAAAGAGTAGGTTCATAAATGTATTCACACACATCTCAATGAGTTGTGGTTTCTATTATGAACATAATCTTAGTATTAGGTCTATGGGAAGAAGTAAAACCCATAATGATGAATAAGAGAAGATTCCTAAGTAATAATATCCATTAAATCAAGTAGTTTAGTTATAATTTTTATCATCAAACCATTTATATGTAGAGATAATACATACCTAGGGTGTGTTCATCACACCTAACAACATAGTCTCCCATGTTCTTCAAGGTAAATCAAACCTTTATTGAGCCATAATTTAATAAATTCATCTCTAACATTTCAAATAGTCATTCAATAATCCCCACACTTGGGTTTATAAAACATGCATTTGATTGCAGAACCCAACAGCAAAAAGTTTTTTTTAAAAAAATAACGCCTTTCAAATAAATCCATCTAAATTCAAATCATAAAAAAAATTCATTCCTTTATTTCATAAAAAACATTCTTTAGACTATTATTTTAAAAATCAAGAACATTCATTAGAAGTCACACTTATTTGAAAAGCTATTTTCAAAGATATTTAATCACACACTCCATGACATTTCAAAAATAAATTTTTCAATGACTCAAATAAAACTTTAAAAATAAATTATAAAACCAATTTAATATAAAAAAGGATAAAAGGATCCAAAGAATAGATATTTATTTATGAAATTACCTATCATAATTACAATATCATAAAACATGATTGTGGGATCCAAAAAAATAAATAGGAGAAGGTACATACCCTACAACCAAAGGAAAACAACAAAAAACACTACCATACTGATCATCCACTAACCAAATTCCCTAAAATACACTCTAGATTATAATAAAAACTTATATAGTATATGTTTAGGTATTTATAAAAATAATATAAGCATTTTGGTTCATAGAAATAAAACACCCAATTAAAATACTATTTAATTTTACGTTTTCAAATTAATCTTGAATGAAAAAGGTTTAAATTATTTTAAAATAGGTGTTAAAACATTTAATGTATTAAAATAACCCAATTCCCATGATTTAAATATTTTGAAATTACTAAAATATAATTATATGTCAGTATGGAAGAATAAGAATGAAAAGAATATTTTAAAAACATTTTGTTTCACAAAAAGGGTGTTGCATAATGGTAACATGTTTTTCCCTTACGCAACTCATAGCTTCCACATAAAGGTAAGGGGGTTTACCCAAATCCATGTATTGTGCCCAAACATACTTATACATAGAAGCTGAGTACCCTTATGAATCCTTTTAAAACTATGTATTACCCTTACATAATATCTTAGGTACCATTAAGAATCCTTTGAAAACATAGGGTTACCCTTACATAGTGTAGAAACAGTCATATGCCCTTACAAAAATCATATGAAAGATGATCTATCCTTACACAACTCATATGAAAACACACTAGCCTTGAAAAATCAAAATAATTTTACCATATCCTTACAGAGTGGGTTATTTATCCTCATGCAGCCCTTATAAAACTGAGGTTACCTTTACCCAACACCCTAAAAACTCCCCTATATAAAGATAGGATTTCAATACCATTATGCAGACCCATTATCTTTATAATGGTAAAAATAAAATTAAAAATTATTTAATTTCCATTTAAAATAACTTTATTAAATAATACCCAATGGGTTTATAAAGAGCATATAAAGTGTCCAGAACATTTAAAAATGAAACAAAAACACAAAAAACCAAAGAATGTACTTGAAATAATAGATAATGATGTTACAATTATCCCCACAATAAATGATTTCTCCCCCCCAAAAATCCTATCTAGAAGACTCCATAACAAATATTTGAGATCACTTCTCTCTCATTAGTATATTATGATCCCATTTATTATGTGAATCAAAACTTTGATTACATAACAACCAAACCAAGGGTATAGATTTCACAAAAAGAACCGTTATCTGAGAATAAAAAAATTGAATCGACTACTCAGTTAGGGATAAACTAGGTTCTATATCTAGTTTATCATAGATCAAGAAATGAAATGTATCAGAAATGTACTTATGGAGCTATGACACATGGGAAACATTATGAAATTATTCAATCTAAGGTGATAAATAATCAATCCACCTCTCCAATCATCTCAACAACCTCAAATGGTTTCACATATCTCAGTGCTAATTTTCATTATTTTTCAAGTCATTAGTGACCCAACCCAGGTGAAAATATAAAAAATAGGCCACCAAATAAAACTCCAAAGGACATCAACAATGTTCAGAATAGTATTTTTAATGAATATGTTCCTATAATATTATCTTAAAAATCAACTGAATATTTAACATCACATCTTAGACTCAACTAGGTATAACTAGGGAAGCTTCCCCAATCTGTGATGAAA
Organism: Viscum album; assembly: GCA_963277665.1. Lineage (NCBI taxonomy): Eukaryota > Viridiplantae > Streptophyta > Magnoliopsida > Santalales > Viscaceae > Viscum > Viscum album. The sequence continues at coordinate 394,413,807 of OY728160.1, forward strand.
AAAGTGGTAATTTATATGGCCAGACATATGAGGCAAGGGTTCCATCATTATAGATGATTGATAACTATTTTTAAGAAAATTTGAGTAGTCCTAAATGGATATCCAAAGCTCCACCAAAGACAAGGACAAAAGCATATAGAAAATCTTTAAGAATATGAATAGATCATTATATCTAACTATCTGTCTATAGATGGTACACCATTCTTAACTTTACATGGGATTCCATCACCTCTTGGAGATCTCTCCAAAAATTAGAGGTAAACTAGGGGTCCCTATTAAAAGTGATAGAAAAAGGAAGTCAATGAAATATGATGATACTTTATATAAATATAATTTTGATATCCTTAACTTTTTTTCATCAGAAATGGGAATAAATCAATCATATTTGGTTAATCAGTCAATTCACAACCATATCACATTATTTCTGTGAGGTGTATGCATTAACACAACAAAAAAGTCCATAGATATCCCCTACCAATTCCAAACCATCACTGGAAGGTTCTAAAGCAAACTTAAATTGTTATGGGGATCTACCATGACCTTTTTGAAATTCTATAAATGTGAAAACAATAAACAATGTCCCATTTCATACCCTTCCATTAGAATCATCAATTGATATCATACAACATATTTATGGTTCTAGGGTGTACTTCCCACTTGGAATTATGAAAATCTCCCACCATAACCCCCCTCAAAAGAAAAGTAATGACATACTAGATCTAGAAACATATTGTCACGACCTGTATCCTAAGGCCCGTTTCGTGACTACCCCAAGCCCGCCTTCCATAAGCCAGGGGATGGAGACTAACACCAGAAAGGCATATCCCTAAACTGGGAAGGAATTTCCTTTTTAACCTAAAATATCACACAATCCAAGCACACAACACGATATAAGTACATATTAAACTAAATAATAAATAGAGTGAGTAGAGTAAGTGAAGGGGTCTGGAATACAAGCCCAGTTGGAAAGTACAAGTAAAAGTAAAAACAGTTCCATTGAACACCCTCCAAGGATCCTACATGAAGGGTAGGTACAACTCTCGAACGGTCATCTATGTGGATTGTCCCGTATAAAGGTACACCTCTGAGAACCCTCTAGTCCTGGCAACCTCAGCCTTGATCAATGTTGTCCATCGTCTGCACAATACATAGCAAGGTGCAGGCATAGGCAGTGTAGGGGTGAGTATAACAATACTCAGTAGGGACCCTGAGGCCCCTGAAGGTCTCTCAGAATCCAAAAAGGATAAACCGCAAAGAAATACCATAATCACAAAGCACAGAAAAAATAGTCAAACTTTCTTAGGTCTATTCCCATACATATACCTAAGTTATCCAGCATACCCATCTCATTATTGAGGAAACACAATGCCCAACTCTTTAGCCAAAAGCACAATTATCCCACGAAGGAAATATTTCCACGAAGGTAACACCACGAAGTTAAGTACCACAAAGGTAAGACCACATAGAAGAATACCACGTGGGTATCACCAAACAGAAGTGTACCACAAAGGTAAAGACTCAGATCACACCAGGTATAAATTAAGTATGAAAGTATAGATGATTAGTTGCATTGCTAGATCATTTTACCTCATCGAGAAGCTCAGCTGTTAACCCAAACTGGATCGTAGATGACCCAAAGAGGATCTGAAGATGTCCCACATAGGATCTGAACATGACCTACACAAGATCTGAAGATGAACCACACAGGATCCGAAGATGCTGACCCACACAGAATCTGAAGATAACCCACACAGGATCTGAAGACTCGTCATGTACAACCAGCCACAGGGTTCCCGCACAAAGCATGCTTTATTTCGAGAGGATACACTCCTCACGCCTTATTTATATACTTCAAATGCCACGAATTACAACAATTAAGTATCATGAAGGTCTTCCATGTCATAAGGGACCCAACGTGACAAACAACACGTCAATCGGACACCCGGTCTGTAAGTTATTATCGTTTTTGTTCCAACAGCCTGGTTGGATTTGGGTTCAATCCAACCCATCCATACTACAACTTTATCCAAAAATCAAATGGGGTATACCAAAAATACCATCTCGATCCAAGGATTCTGGTACCATAGACGGTTAGTCAAACGGATGCCTGGTTCTCAGGATATGGCCAAAGGCATATCTGGGTCTAGATGGGCCCGGGTCTGGTCCGAACCGGTCAGACTCACCCGGTCCAAGTCCTACCTTGATGGGATGGACCATGATGGTCTCAGCCCACTGGGCCGCGGTCTGGCCTGACTCGCAAAGGGGGAGGCCAGGCCCGTTGGGGCGGCCCGCGACCGGGGTGGCCTCCCGTGGCAGGGCCTGCCCTAGTCGACACCTGAGGGAGGCGCCCCCCTAAATTTTCATATGGCCTAAGGGATGTTTGGTTTTTCCCAACCCAGCAGTGCCATGTGGCACCGCCTACTGGCATGTGGGACCCACCAAAGCAGGTTCTTCTCGGCGTGACATAGCTATCCAGAAATCCGGTCGGATCCCCTTCTAGTGGCGCGACGATGCCACTATCCTCCCATGGCTGGCCGGTGATTGGCCACCCTGGTGGGCCACTACGGCTCGACAACTACAACCTCCTCTTCTACCGGTGGTGCAGATGCATGCCGCCCTTCCTTCACGTGGCTGCCCAACATGCCGGTCATCGTTCTCCTCCATCGTGGCCGACAGGCCGCGACCTCCTCTGGCAGCCCGGTTGCACCGCTGCCACCATCATGGTCGGCCGGTGTGTCGGCCGCCGCCTTGTTCCCTATCAACGCCAATCAACGACACCAGTCACCGGCGGACTTCGTCAGGTTTTGATCAACCCAACGATCTTCCTGCGAAGAACACATCAATCCAAGAGGTTGTGGAGGGATCATTCCATATTCGTTTGGCCCACACCCTCTGCATTAGACAGATAACATGTGTCTTGAGAAGAAAGATTCAATGTTAATTAAAAAGGAATAATCATAAACATACCCTACCTCGATCGTTCATTGGGGAAATCTTGCGAGGGGTGGTGTTGGTGTTTGTCATCCCTGCATCAAGTTGCCAATGACGCCGCTCAAATGATGATCTTATGACCTTTCTTAGTTGATATGTTCTTTTTCAGGAGCCTCATGATCCTCCTCTCCCTTTCGCCAATTGAAAACCAACCCCCAATACCTTCTAGAAGAGTTAATATAACTCTTTTTTAAAAAGATGATTCATTAATTTAGAATTAATGAATCTTATTAATTTAAAGAGAATGTGGTTACACATTTTGTGTAACCAGGCATTTATTGCCCAAAATTAAATGTCTAAACTCCTTTATGTGGTCCCCATTACCATAATTTGAAAGAAGATGTGGGATGATATATTTTTTTTAAAATAAATTTATTTTATTTAAACCTCTACGAAAAATGTAAAAACCAACTTCTTCTCTCGACCCACTGCAGTCGAGGTTAAACCTCCCTTAAGAAAATATCGGCGTTGTGAGTTCAACGGTGTCCTCATATTTCAATTCTGAGCACTGGTTCAAAAGGTACAAATTACCGCTTGCAAGTTAACTAAACGTACCCGAAAAAATAGTTCAGAAATTCATTCCAGGCACACCGACCCTCAGAATCACGCGTCGTTAATTTTCATAGACTTGTAATATTTCTATATGAATAAAAAAATAATTTTACATGAAAAAATATAGGTCTTTAAACATATAATACCCTGTGATGATAGTGACCACTCATAGATGGTGTACCCACCGCATAAAATCTCTAATTACTTGGAACTCATCATCAGGTTTATATTTTTAAAGAATCATCATGAGAAGTGAAGATGTCAACTGAATGCTCACACAAGAAATCCTAACCTCAACCTACCTTTCATATCAATGAAACAACTGATCCCCATAAGTACCCCGGTTTCCTCACGAACATGTGTTTTCCCCACCCTAGGGCCCACCCACATTCCAAAATGGGTCAAATGAAAAATTATTATACCCATAGGAAAAGACATTTTTTTCAAGTGCGAGTTTCCTCTCTTGAACATAACTAGGATAATTTCTATGAATTTACCTATCCAGATAACTACTCTATAAAAACCCCCATGAAATGTTGAGTTATAATTAGGTTTACTCCAAAAAAAAAAAGGTTCACTTTGTTGACATGGGTAGTAATATATTTCCTTTTAACTATTTACATTTGGGAGGTTTACATTGGTATCAGATGATGAAATCGACCAAAAGAGTAGTGTAACTACCTGGGTTGATATGTAGGGTCCACAATGAGGACATTGTTCTTTGAGGGGGGTGGTGAATGTAACACCCCTTAATGTTAATTTATTAAAATGATACATGATTATTATCATTTTAACAAGGTTGGCCCTTATTTTAGGGAGGCTACTCCATTATTACTCCATAGTTAAAGTCATTTTTCTTGGTGTAGTGATAATGATGGGAAACCTCCTGTGAAATATCCATAGGAGTGTAAATGTGAGGATAATACATAATATAAAGAACATGTGATGTATTTTGAGGACAATCATTAATCATATAACCTATTTTTTCTCATGAGTGGGCCCTAGGGATGGGAAAACACATGTGTGTGGTGAAAATAGTGTGCTTGTAGGGCCAAGTTATGACAAACCAACATAGATAACCTACATAAATTGTGTCTAAACAGATCTTGACATGAATTGAATTTCATTACTAACCCCATGGACTAGAAAATAGTGTCTTGGAAACAATAATATCGAGAGTGAATGATTTCACCACATGTGTTACTAAAAAATGTAACATAACAGAAAAATAAAAAATAAAAAAGTCTGTATGAGAAAAACTTCAAAGGAGAAATAGTTCCACAAGAACCAAGGTATAAGTCAAAAAAATGGAAAGTCAAACATCACATAAAAAGTGGGTCACAAACTCCACCACTTTATTCCCACTCCCAAGGTCTATCATGTTAGGTACACCCACTACCACTGAGCAGTATCTTCCCCTTCCCTATACATATCATAAGAAAATCAAAAAATGACTTAAGGAAAACGTATGGTGTGAGATATAAATCAAATTAGGATCTCACCAAGAATTTTATAAGAAATATATTACAAATATACCAATTATTCACAATTTTAGATATAAATTTCGTGGAAATAATTTCATAATTCATTTCAAAAAATGATTTTCAAAACATTTCAATGGCTTGTGAAAAATGGGATCATAATGCATTTTCATCAATGAAGAATTGATAATAAAATTTTATTCAAAGAAGCATCAATATGGATCTCTATCAAAACTAAAATTAATAAAAAAAATTCATTAAAATAGAATATAAAATAATTTTCAATTGTAGCACCATGGTTAAGAGACCCATGAGTAGTTTCATATATGGATTATCCCAATTTCAATAAAGTACCAATTCCACTGTTCACAGATTCCTAGGCCTAGGCCAAGGGAAAATGTAACACCACTAAGGATGAATCACATAATATCTCTAAGGATTAATCTCCCTTAACCCAAGTAGTTTAGTTGGAATTTTCATTATTATACCATTTCTAAGTAGATTTAATACAATACCATCTTGTGTTATTCCCACATAACTACCCAATATCCCATGTGATTCAAGGAAAATCAACCATTTAAATGGATTTTTTTAAATTCAAGAAATGTGAATTATTTCTAACAATAATTCACTTGGCCCCATGTATGGGTTTCAAAAATACACCTCTCATTTTAAAAACCATCATGAAAAGTTTTTTATCAAATACTCATTACTTTAAAATCAATTTATCACACTTCAAATCATAAAACATTTTTGGCCATTATGTCACCAAAACTGGTACGCGCGTCGCAACGCGTGCAAATTTGCGAATTTTTATAACCGACTGGCTACTGTAAAAGTGGCGAGCAGGGTCGAACCACAGAGAGCACGGAATCTAGTCCACTAAAAATATTTCGTTGGACAATGTTTAGATGGACAAGGTTTGAGGGAATTCCTATTTTTGAGTTTTCTCTTTTTTTTTTTATTTAAACTAAAAGGTGAGAAGACAAAAGATAAAAAGAAAATTGCAAACGGAAATGATGATGGATTCTAAGTCAACAAAATGTGTCGGGGATGTTGGTGTCACAATTAAATTATCACACAGCCGTGAAAGGTATTCTTTAGGATGATTAATTATTTATTCTGTTTAATTATCGCCAGTTCCGAAAATATGACCATTTTTTAGATGCTCAATTTTAATTTCCCAATTATATTTAAAGTCCCGTTCTCTGGTGTCATAAATAAATTAGAAAACTCGTTCAAGCCCCGAACTACACGGCGAAATGACACAACCCGTTTCTCACAAAGTTGTGTCACTAATTTGCACCTACCATCAGTCAACGCGGTTTACCTTCTCGGACCGCCGTGTCGATTTATAATTAAAATGGCCAGTTTTAATTTTAGCAATTAATTCAGTGAAAAAATAATTTAAACAGATAAATATTCAATTAAAATAAATTTAATTGACAATTAATCATCAAATAATACTTGCATGGCATACGCAATAATTTTTATTAATCAACCAACATCCCGACACTGAGAAAATCACCCCGACATCACAACTGAAAATGTAAACACGGTAATAAGATGGAAATTCATGTAAAATAAGACCGTGTTACCAACAAATAATCATGTCGGTCTTCACTCTCACTGCATGAAACTCGTTCTTCAATATCTGACTGCTCCTCGGCACGTGATGACGTCACGCGCCAGCTATGCGACCACTGGAATAAAAGATGCAGGTGATGAAGCAGATGCTGGTCCGGTGCAGCGACCGCGGTGGCTGCTCAAACACTCGGTGGCCGGGGCGCTGCAAGTAAAAAAAAACAAGGATGAGAGGGGTTGGCTGGTTAGGAGGGGTAGTGGGGTGCAGGGCCTTCGGACTGGAGAAGGGCGGCCGCGGGGGGTGAGTTCGGACGAGGGGCTGGGTGGTGAGGAAGGACAGGGAGATGGGGGCGCGAGCGAGAGGGGATGGGCTGCCGGGCGAGTGGAGATGCAGGGGGTGGCGAGAGAGAGAGAGAGCTGGGCGAGGGAGCGGCTGGGGGTGCGCGGCCGGGTGAAGAGGAGCAGGGGGTGAGCCGGCTCGGGATGGGAGTGCGGCCGAGGCGCTGGTCCGGCCGAGAGAGGGAGAGGGAGGCGGAGCGGTGAGGGAGGCTGGCGGCGAGTGGAGGCAGGCGGCTGACGGGATGAGCATGGCCGGGGTGAAGAGGAGGCGGTCGTGGATGGGGGCGCGGCGGGGCTAAGCTGGTAAGGGGGTGCGCGGCCAGCGGGATGGAAGAGAGGGGAGGCCCGGCGGCTGGTGTTGCGCACGGCGTGAAGATGGGGGGCGCGGGGTGCAGGTGATGCGGCCAGCGGGATGGAAGATAAAAAAAAGGCGGCCGGTAGCGGGTTGATAGGGATGGCGGGTCAAGGGGTGGGGGGGGGAAGTTAGATAGAATTCAAAATTTTAAAACTAAAATTTAAATTTAAAAACTAATTATCTAAAAGTTTAAATAAAAAGGTAATAATAATAATAATAATAATTAGTAAAAATAAAAAGAAGAGTTATGTAAACTAATAATAATAATAATAACTAATGTTAATTAAACTAAAAAAAACTAAAAAAATAAAAAAATAAAAATAAAAGTAAATAACTAATGTTAATATAAAATTAACTAAAAATATCTAGAATATTAAAATACTACAAAAAAGAACCTAAAAACTCAAGAAGCGGTTAGCAAATTAATTAAAACTAAGTTAAAAAATGTTAGTAACATCCATGTATATCAAATCCCCCACACTTAAACTTTTGCACTCCTGGGCAAAACAATCTGAAATAAAACACAAGTGGACCTGTAGACAAATCCAAACATCAAAATTACAAGTTCAAAAATCTTTCAATCTCTTTCCTCATAATATATCATGCTTCATTTAAAACATCAGTTTCAAAAAATTGTTCTTTCACTTTCATTTTTTCAAAACAAGTACGTGCACTCATTCATCATGTGACCTACCTCACCATCACTCTCATCTCTCAAAAAACATTTGATCAAAGTTTTTCTCAGTTCTCATACACATGCAGTCTTACCATAGGCTTGCCATGAATTTCACCCCTCCACTAGTGGAAATCAAAAGAATGCACCAATCTCAAGGACTTTACATGAGGTTCAAATGTTTCTGAAGCTGTGGGACGGTGGGAAAAAAATTGACATTTTTTTGGTAAAAAGGAGGGTTGAATCTTGAAATAAATGCATGATAAGTCAATCTAAATGTCTCCCTCAAACTCTCGCTCCCCCACACTTAAAACACTGCTTGTCCCCAAGCATATGATAAGCCAATGTTTCGCTCTCTTGTTTTTGTTTTTTTCACTTTTTTTTTTAAAAACACAACTCACTCACAATATGGTCAGGAAAAACTGTTGAGTATCAACCCAAAAACCCCATGGAATAGGTGTCAGACAATAATCCCAAAGAATGGTACACAAGCAGCGTATATGCTGTAACATCGCAATGAAGGTAGGTCATATAGAAAACTCTCTAGTTCCTGGAGTAATGGACCATCACTTTAATAGGTATCCCCAAAGTCGAGGGTTACCGCGTAATGACCACCAATGTACCCATTGTTGGAACTGAAAAGGGTTCTATATTCCAATATCAAAATAATATGAAATGAATGTCGCTACTGTGAAAAAGAACTCATATGATCAGGATGGAATAATGTTAATCCATGTACATCAAATGACGCACTGCCCCTCGAAGAACCCTCTCCATGAGTAAGTCTCTCTCCCCCACACTTAGATTGAAATAATCATGCAAAAATTCAAGAAATTGGTATGGAAGGGTATCGGCTTGGGCTCATCCTAAGAGGCTTCATCATGGCTTCTAAGGGCTATACGACGGAGAAAATGTAAGGGTGGCTTAGTGGGTCAACGGGGCTGAAAAATCAAACAGATGCCTCGATCATTTTGGTGAATCTTTCAAAAATTCCTATCGCTTTGATGGAAAAACATGGCAAGTTCTAGAAGACAAAACATGGTTGAGATTCCCTCAAGAAAAAGAGAAATAAGAGATGATTTTGAAATGGATTAGAGTCCTCACGGGTATGGAAATATAATGTTGGACAGCACAGATGAGAATGAGTGCAAATAAGTGTCTAAAAAATATTCAAGTTTTTTTTTTTTGAAAAACATTCGAAGCATGAAATAATATCAGGTGCTCAAACTGCCTAGGGACACAAGTGGTATGTTCCCGACTGGGTTGCGATAAAAATACAACAGTTCTTATGTGGGTTCATGAATGACAGGAGTGTTAGTTTTTTTTTTACATGGTGTTTTTGGAAGCAGAAAATATGGCGAAAATTAAAACACTTCCCTGTGTAAGTGCAGATAGATGCGGAGAGGCTGCCTGTATCCGATGAAGTTCCAGAAATGATGTACCTATAAAATCTACATATGGACAACACATACCCGCATCATATCATAAAGATAACACCAAGAATCATCTAAATAGAAGCAGAGATGCAGAAGAGTGACAGGTGCATACAGATATCAGGAGGAGCTAAAAGAAAAATCACACATGACATGTTTTATTTTATTTTATTTTTTTTTTCAAACAAATTAGAACAGGTAAAAGGAGAAAAAAGGGGGGGGGGAAAGAAACTGGAACATGGGTTGCCTCCCAGGAAGCGCTAAGTTTTACGTCTTCAGCCAGACAGATGGACAATGTTCAATCGTCTTGGTCCATCAGCTCAGAATTCCTCTGCCTCTTACGAGAACTAGTGGCTGTGTCCTCTATCTCACGGGGACGCTTGGTGGGATTAACCACCTCCGGAGAAAAGTGAGCATGAAGCTGGTGAGGGAGGAATGGAATATGTGCTCTTTGTGGTGGTGCTGGATGCTGAGCACGAATCTCCAGTGAAAGTTCCTCAAGCCGGCGCTCGATATCAGCCAGCTCCTGAGTTATCCGTCGTACTAAGTCAGAGGGAGGCAGAACAAGCACATCGATGACCACAGAAGAATCAGAAGAGCTAGACATTTTTTTTAAAAGCTGCATTCACAAAGAAGATAGAGAGATAGAGATAGAGTAAGAAAACAAAGATCAAGAATGAAGAAGCAGTCGGGTTGCCTCCCGATCAGTGCTAAGTTTTACGTCTTCAGCCAGACGGATAACTTCTCATTGCAATTGTAGTTCTTCAATGATGCCTATTTTATCCGAAGTGTGGTAAGGTTTAAGGCGTTGACCATTTACTTTGAATGGGGGCATCTTCCCATCAGAAATTTCGACAGCACCATGTGGATAAACAATTGTGACGGTGTAAGGACCTGACCACTTCGACTTGAGTTTTCCATCCATGACTCGAAGTCGTGAGTTGAAGAGGAGAACTTTGTCGCCTGTTGAAAAGTTTCTTTGTTGGATCCGTTTGTCATGGCAGGCTCGAGTTTTCTCTTTGTAAATCAAAGCATTGTCATATGCTTCTCTCCTCATCTCATCCAGTTCATTCATTTGTAGAAAACGCTTCTCTTGGGCAGTTTTGAGATCAAAATTCAGTTTCTTCACAGCCCAATAAGCTTTATGTTCCAATTCTACAGGTAAGTGGCAGGTTTTCCCAAATACCAACCTATATGGGGACATTCCAATGGGTGTCTTGTAGGCAGTTCTGTAGGCCCATAGTGCATCATCAAGTTTGGTGACCCAATCTTTCCTAGATGTACTTACAGTTTTCTCCAAAATACCCTTAATTTCTCGGTTTGAAACCTCAGCTTGGCCATTGGTCTGTGGATGGTATGGGGTTCTCATGTAGTGGTGACATCCATGGCGAGTCATTAGCTTCTGAAACAGCGCATTATTGAAGTGGGTACCACGGTCACTGATGATGAGCCTTGGAATTCCGAACCGGGTAAAAATGTGTTGCTTCAAAAATTTAATGACGACTCGAGCAGTATTTTCCGAGAATGCCTCAGCTTCCACCCATTTTGACACATAGTCCACACAGACAAGGATATAGGATTTCCCAAAAGATTTAGGAAAAGGACCCATGAAGTCAATTCCCCATATGTCAAAAATTTCAATTCCCATGATTGAGTGTTGTGGCATTTCGTGCTTCCAGCTTATACCCCCGGTTCTTTGGAATTTGTCACAATTCATGACGAATTCACGAATATCACGATTCATGGTCGGCCAGTACAAACCACATTGTAACACCTTGCTGATTGTTCGATGAATCCCATGGTGTCCTCCAGCTTCTCCCGTATGGCATAAGTTCAAAACACTCTCCACTTCTTCTTCAGGGATGCATCTTCTTATCATTCCATCCGCACAGTCTTTGAAAAGTAAAGGATCATCCCAGTAGTAATGTCGTGATTCATTCAGAAATCTTTTCCTCTGTTCCTTTGATAAATCTGGATGTATCACACCTGAAGCTAAGTAGTTCACGAAATCAGCATACCAAGGTGTGATTGTCTCAATGGCATAGAGTTGTTCGTCAGGAAATGTTTCAGTGATTAGTTCGACATTGATTTCACTTGTGTCATGGTCTAGGCGTGATAAATGATCAGCAACGACGTTCTCTGTTCCCTTTTTGTCCTTGACTTCAATGTCAAATTCCTGAAGTAACAGTATCCATCGAATGAGTCTCGGTTTTGCATCTTTCTTGGCCATTAGATACCGAAGTGCAGCGTGATCCGTATAGACAGTGACTTTTGAGAACAACAGATGGGATCGAAATTTATCAAAGGCAAAAACAACTGCTAGCAGCTCTTTTTCAGTTGTTGTGTAGTTATGTTGGGCCTCATTCAAAGTTCGGCTAGCATAGTAGATTGTCCTAAAGATCTTTTCTTTTCTTTGCCCCAAGGCAGCTCCAACTGCCCAGTCACTAGCATCACACATTAACTCGAATGGTTGCTCCCAATCAGGTGAAATCATTATTGGGGCTTCAACCAAACGCTGCCTTAATAATTTAAATGCTTCCTGACATTCAGGGCCGAAGTAGAACGTGACATCTTTTCCCAACAGATTCGTAAGGGGTCGGGCAATAACAGAGAAATCCTTGATGAAGCGTCTATAGAATCCAACGTGCCCACGAAAACCTTGAATGGAACGAACTGAAGAAGGCATGGGTAACTCAGAGATTGTACTAATCTTTGCGGAGTCAACTTCAATTCCTTTCTTTGAAATTTGATGGCCTAAGACTATTCCACTTTGGACCATGAAGTGTGACTTTTCCCAATTAAGTACCAGATTCTTTTCTTCGCATCTTGCCAAAACCTTATCCAGATGTTCTAGACAGTCATCAAAAGAATTTCCATACACTGAGAATTCATCCATGAAAATTTCCAAGAACTCTTCAATCATGTCATGGAATATTGCCATCATGCATCGTTGAAATGTGGCTGGAGCATTACACATTCCAAAAGGCATTCGCCTATAAGCAAATGTACTATATGGACAAGTGAACGTGCTTTTCTCTTGATCCTCTGGTGTCACTGCTATTTGATTATAGCCCGAGTATCCATCCAGAAAACAGTAGTAATCTCGTCCTGCCAATCGTTCAAGGATTTGATCAATAAAGGGTAATGGGAAGTGAACCTTTCTAGTGGAATCATTCAATTTCCGATAGTCGACGCACACTCTCCATCCAGTCACTGTTCTTGTGGTTATCAATTCTCCTTTATCATTCTCAGCCACTGTGGTTCCACCCTTTTTAGGTACCACTTGCAACGGGCTAACCCACTGACTATCGGAGATTGGAAAAATTAAACCGGCATCAAGAAGTTTGATGACTTCTTTCTTGACTACTTCTTTCATGGGAGGTGTCAAGCATCGTTGTGGTTGCCTGCGGGGTTTTGAATTATCTTCCATATGTATTCTGTGAGTACAGCTGGCAGGACTTATACCTTTTAGATCAGCAATCGTCCAACCTATTGCTGGTTTCCTTTGTGACAGGACATTGAGCAATTTGCTCTCTTGTTCACTCGAAAGATTGGCATTTATGATGACTGGTAAGGTGTTTAAATCTCCCAAGTAGCTATATCTCAGGTTTGATGGAAGAGGTTTAAGCTCAAGTGTTGGAGGCTTTTCAAGTGATGGAGTAAGTGAAGTGAATTCATGTCTATCTAAAGGCTCGACTATATTCCTGATGAATTCCACTTCCTCGATTGATTCAGTGAACTCTTTATTTTCTTTGTGCAAATCTGCGAGGTCCAGCACATCGCTTGCAAACTCATCCCATTCTTCAATCGTATCCAAGAAATGACAGTCTGCTACAGATGGTTTTTCCATGGCCTTTAAGACATCAAATGTTATGTTCTCGTCCCCAATTCTAAAAATTAACTTTCCCTCTTGGACATCAACCAGTGCTCTGCATGTCGCCAAGAAGGGTCTCCCGAGAATGAGTGGGACGTCCTTATCTTCTTCCATATCGAGGACAATGAAGTCAGCAGGGAAGTAATATTTATCAACCTTGACAAGAACGTCCTCTAGAATCCCTCGAGGATGCTTCACTGATCGGTCAGCCATTTGCAAGGCGACTCTCGTTGGCTTTAATTCAGTGATGCCCAGTTCTTCAAGGATTCCAGATGGCATGAGATTGACACTAGCTCCGAGGTCGCACAAAGCTCTTCCGAATTGACATCCTCCAATATTGCAAGGAATAGTGAAACTCCCAGGGTCTCTTAGTTTTGGAGGTATGGATCTGGGTATGACTGCTGAACATTCCTCATGCATTATGACCGTTCCCACATCATCTAATTTTCTTCTTTTTGACAGAAGTTCTTTGAGAAATTTGGCATAGTGGGGCATTTGTGTGATGGCTTCAGCAAAAGGAATATTTATTTGAAGATTTTTGAACATCTCCATGAATTTTGAAAATTGAGCATCCAACTTCCTTTGCTTCAGTCTTTGTGGAAATGGAGGAGGTGGTATGTGGGCTTTCGCTCTTTCGTTGAGTGCCTCATTTTCCTTCTCCTTTCTTGCCTTTTCATTCTTTACAAGGTTGTTTGGATCTTCCTCCCCTTTGGGTTCAAGTTGGATTGCTTTGTTTGTTGAGTTGCCATTTTCAGTGGAAGGTATAGGCGTCTCATCTGTTGGTTGAACATCAGGCTTTTGGTGCTCTGGTAACTGTGTGCCACTTCGCAATGTGATGGCTTTTGCTTCTTCTCTTGGGTTGACTCTTGTGCTTCCCGGTAGTGTTCCTTGTTGTCGGTTCTGCATTTGTGCGGCTATCTGACCGACTTGATTTTCAATGTTACGCATGGAAGCCTGCATGTTTTGGGTGTTCGTCTGCAAATTTTGAGTTGTTGCTTGCAAATTTTGAGTTGCAATCTCTTGTAACTCAAACCTTGATTGATTGGACATCATTAGTTTAGCAATAGTTGCTCCCCAATCTTGTTGTCCTTGCATTGCAGGAGGGGACAAGTCTGTTTGCTTTTGCTCCTTATTTTGTTGTTGTTGCTGAAATGGGGGTCGGTATTTCTGTTGATATCCTTGCTCTTGCGATTGCATGGCGGGTCTGAAGGAAGATTGAGCAGGAAATCCAGGTGGACCTGCATTCTGGTTTATTGGTTGAGTAGTTGATGGCTCCTTCCAACCTTGATTTTGGTTATTTCCTTGCCAGTTTGTGTTGTAGTTGTTTCCATAATTTCCTTTGTTGTAGCTGACAAAGTTAGCTTCAGACATCTTAGTCTCAGATGTGTTATATGGACACATGGGATAATCATGAGGGCCACCACAGTGTGGACAATGTTCAGCTTGAACAACATGGACTGGCTTAGGCGGGTTTATTGACAAGTTTTCAATCCTCTTGTTGAGAGCTTCAAATTGTGAAGCCATGAATGTTTGAGTATCAACGTGATGCACTCCTGCCTTTCGTCTTGAAAAATCTTCTGGCCACTGGAAACTGTGTTCGGCCATGTTTTGAATCAATATGTACAGGTCCTCCGGATCCATTTCCATGAACGCGTTTCCAGTAGCTGTGTTGATGGCAGACTTACTCTCGGATTGAAGTCCATAGTAGAAAGCTTGCAGCTGGTTTGCCAACTTCATCCCATGATGGGGGCAACGTCTTAACATGGACTTGAATCTTTCCCAAGCTTCTCCTAACGATTCGTATTCACTTTGACAAAAGGAGTCGAGGTCTCTCTTGTTTTTCAAAGATTGGGCTGTTGTGTAATATCGATCAAGGAATTTTCTTCTCAACACTTCCCATGTGAAAACTGTTTCGGGGTCGAGACTCTCCAACCAGTCCTTTGCTTTCCCTTGCAACGAAAATGGAAACAGTCGTAGGATCAACGCATCATCCGTTACTCCGTTATATTTAAATGTGTCACAGACTTCAAGAAATCTATTCACATGCATATAAGGGTCTTCGCTGCTCAATCCATGAAACTGTGCATGTTGTTGGAGCAGGTTGATCGTAGACGGCTTCAATTCAAAGTGCGTTGCTTGAATTCTGGGTCGTGTTATACCTGAGCTTATTCCGACTGTGTTGGGTCGCAACTCCTGTCTCATAGTAGTCCGAGGTCGTTGATTATCGAGACGGTTTTGGAAAAGTGGATGGACTTGTCCACTAGGAAGTGTCGGAATATGAGTTTCAACGCTTTCCACAGGTGGATGCATTGCGTTTGCAGCTGAGGTACCGACTTGTTCTTTTCCATTTCTTTGATGTTCAAGTTGTGGATCAAGGGGTGTGTCGTTCTTTGACGGATCAGAAGTACGAGTGTTCACCATTTAGGCGAACAGTGCCTAAAGCAAGGTCTACTTGAAATTTTCTTAATGCTAGACGTGCGCGTGCTCCCCGGCAACGGTGCCAGAAATTTGGTACGCGCGTCGCAACGCGTGCAAATTTGCGAATTTTTATAACCGACTGGCTACTGTAAAAGTGGCGAGCAGGGTCGAACCACAGAGAGCATGGAATCTAGTCCCCTAAAAATATTTCGTTGGACAATGTTTAGATGGACAAGTTTTGAGGGAATTCCTATTTTTGAGTTTTCTCTTTTTTTTTATTTAAACTAAAAGGTGAGAAGACAAAAGATAAAAAGAAAATTGCAAACGGAAATGATGATGGATTCTAAGTCAACAAAATGTGTCGGGGATGTTGGTGTCACAATTAAATTATCACGCAGCCGTGCAAGGTATTCTTTAGGATGATTAATTATTTATTCTGTTTCATTATCGCCAGTTCCGAAAATATGACCATTTTTTAGATGCTCAATTTTAATTTCCCAATTATATTTAAAGTCCTGTTCTCTGGTGTCATAAATAAATTAGAAAACTCGTTCAAGCCCCGAACTACACGGCGAAATGACACAACCCGTTTCTCACAAAGTTGTGTCACTAATTTGCACCTACCATCAGTCAACGCGGTTTACCTTCTCGGACCGCCGCGTCGATTTATAATTAAAATGGCCAGTTTTAATTTTAGCAATTAATTCAGTGAAAAAATAATTTAAACAGATAAATATTCAATTAAAATAACTTTAATTGAAAATTAATCATCAAATAATACTTTCATGGCATACGCAATAATTTTTATTAATCAACCAACATCCCGACACTGAGAAAATCACCCCGACATCACAACTGAAAATGTAAACACGGTAATAAGATGGAAATTCATGTAAAATAAGACCGTGTTACCAACAAATAATCGTGTCGGTCTTCACTCTCACTGCATGCAACTCATTCTTCAATATCTGACTGCTCCTCGGCAGGTGATGACGTCGCGCGCCAGCTATGCGACCACTGGAATAAAAGATGCAGGTGATGAAGCAGATGCTGGTCCGGTGCAGCGACCGCGGTGGCTGCTCAAACACTCGGTGGCCGGGGCGCTGCAAGTAAAAAAAAACAAGGATGAGAGGGGTTGGCTGGTTAGGAGGGGTAGTGGGGTGCAGGGCCTTCGGACTGGAGAAGGGCGGCCACGGGGGGTGAGTTCGGACGAGGGGCTGGGTGGTGAGGACGGACAGGGAGATGGGGGCGCGAGCGAGAGGGGATGGGCTGCCGGGCGAGTGGAGATGCAGGGGGTGGCGAGAGAGAGAGAGCTGGGCGAGGGAGCAGCTGGGGGTGCGCGGCCAGGTGAAGAGGAGCAGGGGGTGAGCCGGCTCGGGATGGGAGTGCGGCCGAGGCGCTGGTCCGGCCGAGAGAGGGAGAGGGAGGCTGGCGGCGAGTGGAGGCAGGCGGCTGATGGGATGAGCGCGGCCGGGGTGAAGAGGAGGCGGCCGTGGATGGGGGCGCGGCGGGGCTAAGTTGGTAAGGGGGTGCGCGGCCAGCGGGATGGAAGAGAGGGGAGGCCCGGCGGCTGGTGTTGCGCACGGCGTGAAGATGGGGGGCGCGGGGTGCAGGTGATGCGGCCAGCGGGATGGAAGATAAAAAAAAAGGCGGCCGGTAGCGGGTTGATAGGGAGAGCGGGTCAAGGGGTGGGGGGGGGGAAGTTAGATAGAATTCAAAATTTTAAAACTAAAATTTAAATTTAAAAACTAATTATCTAAAAGTTTAAATAAAAAGGTAATAATAATAATAATAATAATAATTAGTAAAAATAAAAAGAAGAGTTATGTAAACTAATAATAATAATAATAACTAATGTTAATTAAACTAAAAAAAACTAAAAAACTAAAAAAATAAAAATAAAAGTAAATAACTAATGTTAATATAAAATTAACTAAAAATATCTAAAATATTAAAATACTACAAAAAAGAACCTAAAAACTCAAGAAGCGGTTAGCAAATTAATTAAAACTAAGTTAAAAAATGTTAGTAACATCCATGTACATCAAAAACCTTTCTTGAGATCTTTCATTTCAAATCAATAACATTTTCTTCAAATCGCACTTTATATAAAAATGTGGTTTGAAATAATTTCCTTATATAAACCACACCATAAAAAAATTATTTATAAATCTATCAAATTAAAATTTATATCTAAACTGGGAAAACAATTTAAAATAAAAAAGAATCAATGTTTTCAATTAATATATATTTATTTATAAAATCTCTTATGTTAAATAAAATATCATAAATCATGAATGGGGGATCCACAAAAAGAAATAGTAGAAAGACCAAACCCTAAGATCAAAGGATGAAAAAAACTCTTCTATTGATCAACCAGAAAAAAGAAGCCATAAACTATACTGAAGAGGATTAAAAAAACAAAGAAATATATGATAATGTATTTTTAAAAATACCGTTAATGTTTTGGTATGCATAAAGAAAGCCCCAAATTAAAACAGTATTAAATTTTTTGTTTTCAGGTAAATATTTAAAGTGGAAGTTTTAAAATCATTTATAATAGCATTCAAAACCTTTAATGGTTCAAAAATATTTCAATTCCAATTATTTATATATTTTAAAATCAAGAAAAATGGTACAATAGGTTTTCATGGATGAAGAAAAACTAAAATCATATTAAAATAATCATAATAATGGTGTTTCATAAGGGTGATATGTTTTACCCTTATATAGCTCATAAATTCCATATAAAGGTAAAATATTTTGCCATTATACAGGTCTCACACCCATACATATCTATACACAATAGCTGAGTATGCTTATAAATCCTTTGAAAACTCCAACTTACCCATATGTAATGACAAATTTAAACTTATTCATCCTTTGAAAGAATAGGGTTACCCTTACACAACATAAAAATAGTCTTTTACCCTTACACAACTCTTATAAAAGTGATCTAAACATAAAAAATCATATGAAAATAAATATACCCTTTCATAAAATAAATAATATCACCAAACTATTATGAATCATGTGATTTACCCTTAACAACCCCTTAGAAAATAGAGTTTACCTATGCAAAACACCCTTAAAACTCACCCGTGTAAAGGTATGAGACCTTTACCCTTACATAAATCGCAGGCTCTAAAAAATGGTCAAAATTCAATTAAAATTACATAACTTCCATTTAAAATATTTTATTAAAAAAAATAATTTTGAAATAGCATAAGAAGTCTGAAACTTTATGATTAGACTGATTTCATATTGTGTACTCACACCCATCAACTTTATGATTTTACTAATTTCATATTGTTTGTGCCTTAGAATATTTAAATATTTTTTGAACATTCCAATTCGAATTTTTGATTTTTTTTTCATAGCATGGATTACATTATTAGTATTATTTTAATTTAGTAGATGACTCTTCCATTCTTGAAACATACCTTTTGTTCCTTGAAATTAATTATTATGCCAAAAAATATATTATTTATTATGATATTCTCAACTACACTAGTAATATCATTTAAACTATGTTGTTATCCTTGGAATAGATTTTTTCTATAATATGTGTCATGATATTTTAGAGATAAACATGTATCAAATTGATAATTATTATTAAGAATATTTTTTCTTAGGGTGTGGACCAACTCCATTGATATATACATGCATTTTTTATAATGATTCTAACCAGTTTTTTTTCCATAAACATACTTCATAAATTATCCATTTTTAAAAAAGTATTAGAACTTTGTGAGGTTTCATTGATAAATTTTACCCCACTTACTTTGGGTTATATTTCACTCATAAACCCATTTAATATAATCCCATTATTTCATTCATATCATGGTATTTGAAAGTTAAGTTACAATTATAAATAAATTTTTCTGTGGTTTTATTCCCAATATCTTTAGATAATTCTGAATAAAACTCTTGAGGTTTATTAAAAACATCCATAAACATCTTTAATGATCTCTAAACATCATGGAACATGGAAAGAGTTTTCATTGTGTTATTGTTTTCAGTAGAAACATAAATATAATGTTATTTTTTATCCAAATAAAGTTTTTTGGATTGATTAATTAGAATTTCATGATCTTAAACATAATCAATGTTTTGAAATTTAGTTTCATTGTCTTCTTACCCCTCAAACTCATTCATTAAATTTTAAATCCTATTTTTGATCTTTGTGTTTTTATTAAAACATGATACATGTTCAAATAATATCATTTTTAACATATAAACCTTTTCATCTTCATTTTTAGATAAAATTATAGATTCTTAAAAAATTCATCTATATTTATCCTATTCAATATATATAATTAATATTATGTGCTTCTCATGATATTTTTTATTTTTGAATTTAATATAATTAGTGTTTCTATTATTATATTATTTAATTAAAACTTTTTTTCTTTCAGAAAATATTTTTCTTTCAATGGATTATTATTATTTTATTTCCTAGCATAGTAATACTTTTCATAATTATTCATAGCGATAGAATTATCATCCTAAACTTTTTTATAATCAAAACCAACTTATTCATAAATTTTATTCATTAGAAAATAATTTATATATTCTCTAATGACATTAAATAAAAAACACTTCAATGAATGTTGGTACTTATATTTACCATAACATTTTCAGAAAGTTATTTGAAAAAAGTGATACTATCTACATATAATTTTCATCACTCTCTTTGACTTATTAAAAATCATTAGTATGCTCAAATGTCTTCACTTTGAGATTTAATTTTTACATAAATTTAATGGCAATATAATTTTCCATTATAATTTTATTTTTCGAAACAAAATATAGTCTTATTTTATATATAATTGATATATTGTGTAAATTATTAAGAGTAAGTTAATTAAATTATCTATATTTAAGATAATAGACTCTATAATCAAATATATCAGGAAATATTATCATTAGAATATTAAAAATAATGAAATATTCATGATTTTATCCCAATCCTTTTATATTACTCACAATATCATCAAATCTTGAAAAACAATCATTAATAGATCTATCATTGTATATATTTACTTATTTATATTTTTATATTTATATTCGACGTTTTTTGTAAATTATTTTGGATTTACCTCATATATGTACTCAAGATTATCCCATATTTCTTTGGAAGCTATTAATCCTATAACCTTGGTGGATTCATTTTATGATATAGATGGCTATATTTCATTTCTAATATTCCCATTTTACTAAAAATTTCTTTTCCCAATGGGTTTCATCGTGGTTTATTTCTAAAAGGGTGAGAACCCAATTAAAGTAGTACCCTGTACTTCTATACTTTGAGACAATAGGTATGGTTCCATTTAATTATTCTATGTGTGAATTTTTTTTCATGGTGGATAAATATTCCTCTATCATTGATATAATTAATGTTAGTTATAATTATTTTAGAAATAAAAGAAATAATAAATAGATAAATTAAAAAACAATTCATATATGAAAAATTCAATACCATCTAAGGATAAAAAATGATTGCAATGATTATTTTTAGATCAATTAAATATAAAGCTCAAAAATATCAAATTAGTTGTAAAAACTTTAATCTCTATAACCAATTGAAAACCCAACACAACTTTTAGAATTAAATATAACATTTTAATTTAATATTAATCAAATTAAAAAATTAATAACAAAAATATATTAATTTACTAGATCCAATACTACATGAGTTACATCTATATATGAAAGAATAGTAATTAATTAATAAAAATTTATTTCCACTAAATACTATCTTAATATCTCCCATTAATTTTTTTTTCAATACCAACTTGTCCTTTTAAATCTCTACCGTTCATTTATTTTATTCCAATACTAATTCCTTATCATACTATTTCATTCCATGTTGGTAAAAATATTCACTACTTTTTATTCTATTATATCTCATTTTATTCTCTAGAAGTTTTCACTGTAATTGATAAGACCCTCGAAGGATTAATTATTAACAATGATAAGGGTGGTGGTGGTGGTGGTTGGGGTGAATCATTGATGAATATTTTATCATTTTTATAAACTAAAACTTTGTACTTTTTATAGTGAATGGATATCTTCTAACTTACTCAATTCAGAATTACTATATAAAAAAGTAAAATAATCATAGATAATAAAAAACTTTTTTATAAGGTCTATATCATATTTTGGGAAATTAAATCTTTATTAATGATAGTAATTTACATGGTACAATGATCCATTTATATCTAAAAGATTATTATTACAGGATATATGTTTATCTTTTTACCCTTAGAATTATACAGGAATCCCAATAGTTTAAAAATCATCCCACTTGAAAATATGGTTTCATATTACTTCTTTAGTTTTGGTTTAATAATCAATTGATAAATAAAATAGTACATTATCTTTGATGGATTAATAATAAATAACTATCAGAGTTTATCCAATAACGTATAATTCAATAATGATCACCATGATTGGTAACTGAACTCCACTTTCCTCAAATACATGTAAGAATGTTCACAATAAATAGTGACATTAATAAATCTAATTAAAATTTAGTTGAGTCTTAATCTTATTTTCATATACTTTATGTGATCAAAATTATCTCATCAATATACTCTCACTAAATATTTTAGTAATTCTTCACTGATGGTTCTCTCTTATTTCTTCACGGATGCTCAATACTTAGCATAATGTCTCTATCAATCGAATCAATGATCTCCATTGTTTATCCTCTTGAATATATTCCAAAAATAAAATATTTAATTATCCTTTTAATTATTATAAAAATATGTTTTTTTCGAAACATATAATAAAAAATTATTTCTATAAATATCTTAAATACTAATAATTCTCCTCTAGAAATTTCTATGTATCTCAACCAATATATATCTATTGAAACTCTAAAATATAAATTCCATTTTTTAATATTTACCTTAAAATATTCACTAAATATATATCTAAGAAATCACTAAAAAATCTTATTATATATTCAAATTTTTAACTATAAAAATTGGTATAAGTGAATAAACCCATAAATTCACTTAATTAAATACTTATACAACATTTAAAAATTGTAGTTCACTATTTCACATTGATAACTCAAACCTTATGTAGTGTGTTCAATGTTTAATTATAACTTATATATCCTCCTATAATGTCAAATCACTGTTACATAAACTTAGGTTAATTGTTACACATATTTTCTAAAATATTATGCTGCTCATCATTAAAACTTATATAAAAAATGTGAATCATAATACATTGTTTTAAAAGTATTGATAAATATTATTTAGTTCTAATTTTTTATTTTAAAAATTATTTATTTTTATCATTAATAATATGTAACCTTTATAATTCTCATCACATTGTTTTTAAGTATTCAAAAGTATTATATATTGTTACAAAAATTCAAATTACTCTTTCCAAATCTTTTCATTTTTTATTTCACACTTATGTAATAATTTTAAACTTACCTTCACTCTTATAAAAATATTTTAAAATTTATTATTCACATGTAAAGTACATGTATCAACATCAACACTTTAGTTAAGTCTTATTAAAATTAGATTAGTATTTTCCAAAAACATTGATAATCTATAAATCTTAATATGATTTTGATCCTTTATAATTATCCTCTAAACATCATTCTAGAGGTTCCTCCTTTGTCATGACATGGATTCTCTCGTAATGGATCCTTATACATTGAAATATATCATTTTCCTTAGCCTTTATCTCCTACCATTATTGCATAATATTTAAAAATCATTAACCAATACTCATCGGTATGTATATTGATAACCAATTGTATTTATTAATACAGACATGAATATATATTGACTAAAAAATATATTAACAACAAAAAAAACATAAAAAATTAATCAACTAGTCCAAGGGAAATTCAATATCCACCTCACTTAAATCTCTATATCTTGTAAGAGAAATTCTATTTATATTATACATATACATCCAATTCATTAATATCATTATGATTTTTAGATAAATGAGTTTATATATGTAATTAATGAATTTTTCTATGAATATTGTTTTACCATTAAGAGATAAAACTGGTTAAGGGTTTGAATTCAATGATTCCATGATCATGATTAGCAATATAGATGTGTTTTAGTAATATTTTTTTCATAATATGAAAAATCTATATCTTAATATTGATATATATTATTTGGTAAATTTTAATTCCTATAAATATTGTGGTCATTGAAAGGCCTCTATCAGCTCCCATGTTGGTATTATTCATATATTTTTAGTTGAATGGATCAGGAATGTGGGAATCCTAATACCAAGTTTATATAATTTTATATGTATATATTATCATTTAGAAGCACTAGTTCTTAATGTTATGGAAGTAGATACACAAACTTGGTTTCAAGATATGATATATATATACCTCGATATATTTCATAAAAAAATTTAGTGCTAACTTTAAAATGGATGATTAGTTTTCCATTACACTATCTTTACAGATTAGTTGAAAAAATTACCTTTTTATCCAATGGTTCTAATAAAACTTCATAGAAAAGAAATTTAGTTGGAATATTTTGAGTGAAATGGGTTTATTCTATTGAATGTATCACTATGGTCTAGGTTGATATTATTTGATATTAAAGATAATGAGATTTTATGCTTTTTAATTGATTATAGGATATTGAGAAAGGTGAATGTTATGATAATATATATCATCACCAATATTAATGAATTTTTTGACCTAATTAAGGGGTCAAGAATATTTCCAAAAAATGTGTTTTGATAAAAATATCACAAGTTTTATGTGATAGAGTGGGATATCCCAAAGATATTATTATAAGGATTTTATTGTGATTACATCTACTTATAGATTATTTTTGTATTCAATTATAATTATTATATTTTTATGGAATTAATGAACCATATTTTATACAGGAAACATAATTCATTTATAATAATATTTATGAGTAACATTTTTTTATTCATGATCAATGTTAGACCTTGAAATAAGAGTAAATATTTAATTTTGACACTTTATTAAATTTATTTTTATGATAATTTTTTAAAATGAAAATTTCAATTCAAGAGTTGAAGTTCTTGGGTCTTATCGTGTTAGATAAGGGGATTTAAATTTATTCAAGTAATGTTAAGGTCGTGATGTCTTGTAATTTAACTAGGATTGTTTTAATTATATAATGTTTCATTTGAATGAATATCTGTTATTGGAATTTTAATTGATTCTTTTCAAATTCTGATTCATCTATGAAATATTTGATTAGTATGGGTTTTGATATTGAATAAAGTGGAGAATTTTATTTGATTATCTAAAAATAATACCCATCTTAACTCTAGTTTTAAAATTTATTAATCTGGGTAAAGGATATATTGTTATTATGATGTGTCTAAAGTGCAATTGGGGTGTGTGCTAATGTAGAGAGATAACACTATGGATTATAGGCCAAGATAGTTGGTATATTATGAGAATAATTACCTTATATATTAATTATAGTTAGAAATAATAGTTTACACTCTCAAATTGTAGAGTTACTACCAATTTACTGAGAAATTCACCATAAATACACATCATAATATTTTAAAATATATTTTCTCTAATTGATATTTAAAAATTGGGAAATAAAAGTGGGTTAAATTTTTTCATAACTTCAATTTTGATCTACAAAATACACTAGGTATAAGAAATGTGATTGATGGTTCTTTGAGTCATAAATTATTGGTTCATGTAGCTAAAGAGGATGAAAATTAATGGAAACAAATGTGTTTGATGGAATATTTTCATCTGGAGGATGGAATGCAAAATGATTTTATGTTATTATTATGGATAAACTTACCCTTTATACTCATGGATTTGGTAAATGGAGAAATTTTTACAAATTCAAAGTGTAAGTGGATGAAATAGTTATTACATAGTATGAATACCCTTATTTGATATAAAAAAGAACTATATTTGAACCTTTATTTTAGAAACCAAGAGTAAATTCCTTTTAATCTTTATGAGGAAGTAATGAAACCCTTCCATTGATCTAGGTAATACATCTTTGATCTATAATGTTATGTAACTATTTTAAACTCCATTTTTTATGGGTTATGATTAAAAGGGAGATAAATGGTTTTGTCTCATGATTATTGAAATCCTTGTAGGATAAGTTTGTTTTATAGCTACCATTTGATATGTTACATCATTTATTGATAAATATATTTAAATGGGATAAAATTTACTATGATTTTACTATCAGTTTACAATGACAATATTAAAAGCATGATGTTATCTAGGTAAGTATAGACCAACATCCTATGCCTAATTATTTCTTTTCTTTTACATTTATCTTTATAGATGATTATTTTGGTAATATATGTGTAAAATAAGTGGTTAAAATTAAGGGTTTTCCAACATATATTATTACATATTGGTGTATGCATTTAATTTTTAGGTTTTAAAGGGATTTAAAGGATCAATGGTTTTTAAATTATGTTTTAACATGACATACCACTCCAGAAATTATGGAAAATTAGAAAGGAAAATCTTGGATTTGGGGGAAATGTTATGGGAATGTGTTCTTGATTTTAAGGTATTGATGAAGGAACAACATTCATTTATTTAAAAATTTTATAATAATTTATGGTTAGGCCTCAATTTTTAAAGAAGTATTTGAGGTATCATATGGTTGGCCATGCCAACGACCATTATAATAGACTGAAAAGCTAGGTAAAGATATTTATGTAGCCCAATTTGGTATAGAATATATCCAGGTGAATTAAGTTGATTGGAAAGATAATGGTAACTTCTCAAAGAAAATAAAAATATTACACAAGCTAATGTTGACAACCTATGGTGTGTAAAATAAAAGATCTATTTTTTATGAGTTTCCTCCTAGTTAAAGGTATCACTAGCTTAGAAAATAGGGATAATTGATGCCTTATTATATATGGACTTTTGATATTTTTGAAAAATATGGTGAAGTGTATTACAACTCAGCACTACCACCCTAATATAATTTTTTTCCCAACGTATTCCTCATATATCATTTGAGAAAATATAATTTCTTTATCCTTATCCTATTAAAAACTGAAATATATTTTACTTTAATACTAATGAAAATTTTGTAGATAAAATTATTCAATGGATTAATCAATAAAAAATGCGTAATGAAGAATAATTATTTCGTTGGTTAATGTGTTTTAGAAAAATAAACATGTCTAATAGGAAAAAGGGGGGGGGGTCATTAATGCGACACTAATGGCCAATGATTTTTTTTAAAAGAAGAAAAAAATGAATTTAAAATGATGGAAATACATTGTATGGGGATAATTGTGAAACTTTAATACTAATAAATTATTATTTTATTATTTTTAAATAATTTTTTTAAAAATGGAAATGGGGGAGAAAGTGGACTAATACTTGGTTAAGGTTCATAATTTGTAGAAAATGTAAGTTAACCTTTATTTTCTATTATTTTGAGGTAGTTACCATATAGGAACATGGTTAATGGTCTTAAAAAAGTTCATAGGGACCATAAAATTATTTAAAACAAGTTACATAATTAATTAAATCCAATATTTATCTTCTATGGGACCTCATTTGTTCTCCATTACACAACACTTTCACCCTTAATTCCTCTTGGGTAGTGTTTTCTAGGTTATTCACTTCTAGGATCATTCAATCATTATTTTTATGGTGTTTTGGAATTTTATTGAAGGAAAATTTCTCTAAATCCATTCTTATTATATTTCATTGTCTTATCTATTTTTTAGAAACCCTATCATGAATATTTTTTCTATTTCATTCAGGATTCATCAAACTGATTTGGGGATTCTTTGTTGTGATTTTTAAAAATCCTATGAGGTGTTTAAATCTTTTATAAATTAATTTAGTTTATCTTAGATGAAAAACCTATGGTAGATGGATCAAATAATTTCATAATAGAATTATATTTTTATTTTTTAAAATTGTTTTTTATTATGAAATGGTATTCATCTCTCATGATTAATTATTAGAATGTAGATATTTTTAACTAATGTTTAATTTAGATTAAATGATGTTTTTTTATAATTAAATAAGTTGTGTTATATGAAAAATATATTTATTATGGACTTATATATTGGTAGAGATTTTGAATTTATTTTATTACCGATTTTGAGAGAATAATCATGGGTTCTATGGTCCTACCTAAAGGTTGGTAGATTTTATAAATAGATGGAGGATATAGGGACAGAAAATAAGGTTTTTATATTCTACATTTATATAGAGGGCTTGAAAATTTTAGATATATTGAGTGATGAATCAATTATCATGGTATTGTTTATCATCACTCCAAATCATTTTTATCTGTTATTTTCTTGGTTTCCTAGGATTTTTTCTTATTAATTCATTATATAATGGTATAATTCAAGTGATCTAGGTGGGGGTTCGTGGGCGAAAATAGTTATTTTATGAGTTGATTTCATTTGTTGTTGAATAAACATTTTCTTGAATAAATTGTAAAAATATTTTAAAATGGTTTAAAACATATGTATTTATTTTCACTTGGAATGGGAATTCATTTTATTTATCCTCTAGTTAATTATATTGAAATTATAAATTTATGGTAAATTATGTGACTTATATAGGGAAAACCTAAATAGTATTGTATTTCCCATCCTCTAAATTAATACTTTTTATGTGTATGTTGATTCCATTTTTTATGATGTAGGTAAAGGATTAACATCCCTTGTTTGTTAGTGACATAACTTAAGAAATTTTATGTAGCTGTAGAGAATGGTGGTATATAGGTGGCTTGATGTATACCCTAAAGAGGAGTTTTTATCCAGAGAGGATAATTAATTTTGTTTTCTTCCATTCTAATTTAACATTTTTGAAAAATTAGTCCCCATTTTATCTACTTTTTTATATATCATATGATTTTATTTTTCACTTATGGTGATATAGAAATTATTATTTGTTTTTTTATTGTTGAATATTCATTACATATAGATTATTGGATTATTTTCATTTCATATTAAAGTATAAATACCTTTAAGAGTACTGAGGGAAAGTTTTTTTCCCCTAAGATTAATTAGTATAATTTTTTTTATATATTGGTATAGGTTTGGTAAATATTTATATACAAATCACTCAGGTAAATTTTTTAATAAATAATTGTAACGATGATTCGATTTTTAGTAGAGGAAAAATCACCCATAATGTTTTTGTTTTAAAATTTAACACTATTTATAGTTTTTTTAATTGTGGATTAACTAGATTCATTGTGTCAGTCCATGACTTGGGTGTCATATCATGAATCTATGTTTGTAAATTACACAAAAAGGTGAAAATTCATAACCAAAATCCACTCAGTTTAATTTGTTTTAATTTATATGGGCTAATGAGATAATGATTAATAGGTGGTTCCTTATATTTTATCACCATTATTAATGATTTTCTAATTATGATAATTATGATATTCATGAAGCAAATGTTCTATTCTATTAAAATATATAAATTCTTTAGAAGAAACATTGGGAAGGAATTATGTTTTTCTTTAAAGAGGATAAGGATTGTAAATAAAAAAACAATTCATGTTATTTTTTGAGTTATATTGACAAGAAATGAATAAATAATGAGTTTATTAGTCCCTGAACTCCCAAAAAAGTATATTAACCTACAGGAATAAGATGAGTTTAATGAAAATGGGAATTACTATGTCAATTAAAAAAATATTTTTTAAAAAACAAATTAATAGAGAAGACATGTTAATACCACTTCATATTAAAAATATATTTTTATTGTGGTTTGACTGAGGTAAGACTAACTATGATATTTGATATAATAATAATCCATTAATGAAATATTATTGAATATTTCCCACTTACTTACTGGTAAAATGAAAAAGTTAAAAATTATTAAAAAATTGATGAAAAGGTAGAAGAAATAATTTCCACGGAATATAATTCAATTAAAATATGTTATGAGTGTCATATCAAAATAAAAAAAAATTGGTTTATTATTATGATGAAAAAGTGATTTAATATTACCAAAATAGATAAAACAATATACTGAAGAATAACAAATTTCAGTTGAATCATGGTATTTTTTTAAAAAAATGGGTTTAAAAAATTATAGATGTTAGTGTATTTATAAATAGGTTTATTAAAAATGTAATATTTATGAATATTATATTATATAAAACTCAAACCTAACTTATTATATAGTAAATAATCATATTTATAATTATAACATTATTGGATATCAAAATGATTCTATATATAGAAAACTAATAAAAAAACATATAATACTTTTATATCATCATATATTGGTCAAAGACTGGTTGTGGAATTCCATAATAGAAAATAATAGGTGATTGGAATTAATTTAATGATTGATAATATATTAAAACACTAAATTTTAGATCTTTTACCTACAACAAAATTAAAAATATAATTATATCGTAATGATTTTTCAATAATAAAAATAAGAAAATAGTTATCGTCATAAGGAACATGTCCAAGATAGTTTTTAAAGGCTATTATAAAATATAAAGAATTTATTTTGATGATATATTTTATCTTATATCTATACATGAGAATATAATTGGTTTCATGTAAGTTACACCTCAAAGGAACCATAAATTTTATCAAATTGATGGAAAATATGCATTCCTTAATATAGATTTTTTAGAATAAATATTTGTTAATAAATATAATGAAATTGAACTCAAAATTTATTAAAAACATTTATGAAACCTAAAAATGTATATATATTTATGAAAAAACACCAAGATCATATTATTGAAACTTCTATGACTATTTAAAAGAAATATCTTTTTAAAATAGAAAATTGGGAAATAATTTCTTTGTGAAAGATGCAAACTAATATACTCTTATAATCATTATATATTTTTAAACCCCATGGATTTGGTTATAATTGAATTTTTTTTTCAACCAGTGATGAAGGAATAAAACTAGTGGTAGAGATATATTACAATGAATATATCTGGATGATATGATCATACAACTAATATTTGTTGATGAGATAGTTACTTCGTATTTCTTATATATTGATGGGATGATAATATGATAAATATTTACTGATGATATAATGATTGTACAAAAATTATATATTAAATAGGATTATGATAAACATTATATGATGAATCTGATGAATGGAGTTAATAAATAAGTCATTTTAATGCTGAAAGGAAATCATTTCTATATATATATGGGTCTTGTTGGATGAATGAAATCATAGTGAGTATGTTTAGATGGATATACATATTATAAGACTTGAGATGATTGAGGTAATTATTTCAAATATGGCGAGGTTGGTTCATAAATTCGGACATGTATTTAATTTAATATCAATTATCATGGGGAAGCTAGATATTTATAGACTATCAATATAATGATCAAAGACATTAAGTTGTGAATGTATAAAGTATTTCATATAGAAATGGTACTATTGGATAGTGGAAGAGATAAGAAACTATGTTAAGGATTTTTTTATATTGGAAAACGACTTAAGATGATGAAAAATATTTGAAATAGTGTACAAGAATGTTGAAATAAATATGTTAAAGAATTAATTGTTTGAGTTAGTGAATAAGTTTAATATTCTTTTTGTTAGATGTGGTGGTTTTGGAATCCCATCTTGTGGTGTTTGTAAGGGTTTTCCAGAGGTTTCTTTTCTGATGAAAGTATTATGATGTATCATGGTTTGAATATTACAAGGTAATGATTATGTGGGGTTGAATCTATACATTGTAGTGATACTCATCACTCAATATTGTGATCAGGTGGTCTAATTGATGGAGGTTCATAAATCTTATGACGTAATTTTTTCCCTTAGTTTTTAATACGGTATAACCATGGGGTATTTTAGTTTTTAATTTTATAATATGACTATATAGCTATAATTATTATTGTTCTTCATGATTATGACACACTTTGAAAATTTTGTTTCTAGCATGATAGAGGTTGTCTCTTCTTCTCACTTTACTCGTTGTTTTCTCAATGGTGGTTCATATTTCCTATTTTTAGTTATAGTGAGATCTATGGTATTTCAATAGTTATATTTATTGTTAAATTTTGTAATTAATTATTTTTTAATGTATTTATATCATATTTTACCTGTATTTTTGGCATTGATTATGTTAATAATGATGTGTGGTGATGATGGGAATGATGGGAAATTAGGACTATGATTTTTATTTGATCGACATGAACTTAGTTGATGTGGTGTAAATTAGTTTGAGGTATGATATTTGTCTCTTGTAATACTAGATTTTGATATAGTTTTTGAGAGGAATTATTGATTTATTTAATATCGTTTTAAATATGAAATTTATTGTCATATGGATTGAAATTGGTTTATATGGGAGTTTTAGTTTTTGGGAGTGTTCAAACATTACCAATTAAAGTTTTTTATTAAAATAAAAAAAACATGGATATAGAGTATAAATAATTATTCTTTAGGTATATTATAGTTAGTGATATACCTATAATGTTGGTTGTTCCATATTAGATTTAATAAAAAGAGTAAACTACATTGAATGACATAGCTAGAGAGAAAGTTGCATCACAACCCATATCAGGGTGTAGTATAACATGGTTGGTAACAATGTGGTTCCATAGAACACATTATAATGAGTATGATAAATGTTATTTAAATTGTATAATATAAATATAAAATCATTTAATACGGGTTAAAATATATAGAATGATATAATTATATCACTCTGAATGATATGAAGTAATAAATATTGTTCTTTATAGTTAGATTCATTATAGCTGGAGATTGAACCATATTTGTGGGGATGATATGAATATTTATTTAATTCTATAAATTGAGTTTTGTAAATATTTATAGTGTTTACAGTTTTATAATGTATTAAGGATGTATGTGACTTGGTAAGGAAATTATATAAAGGTACTTTAATGATTAAATGAAGTAAAATTCAGGGGAATAATATTCCCATAATAGTGAAAGGTAAAATAAATTATTTTGAGTTCTTACAATGAAGTATGAGGTATTCATAAAAAATATAGAAAAATATTAATATGAATCAAGATAAGGACATAACATAGTCCATAATAGGCTCATGGATTGTTATGATTATGTTAAAATGATTTATTAGAAGCTGTGAAAGATTAAAAATGAAATTTTTATGTGATAAAGGCGTTTTTTGGACAAGATTAATATTATTAATACTGTGTACGTATTGAATCTTAGTTTCACATGAATAGTACATTAAGAGATAATAGAGAAAAAGTTATAATATTTTATAGAAAATATGTAAAAGAAATGATAAAGAAGTTGACTAAAATGGATGATAACATAGAGGTGACATTATATTCAATAGGTACGAGGAAGTTTATCGGAAATAAATATAAAGGTCACTTGGATCATGAACCTCAATGCATCGGGTGATAATAAATAACATCATTTGTGATTTTTTCAATGAAAGAATGATTATTTCATAGAAAATGATAAGAGGATAATACTATTAGAGTTTCAGTATATTTGTTCTAGAATAAATAATAAATAATAATATCATATTATGATTAAATATTCTTTGTATATCTTTCATAGATTTATGAATATATTTGAATAAATTTGGTGTTGATGACTAAAACCACAACATGGTGTATAGTCCTACACTATGATATAAGAAAAAGTATATGGTAAAATGGTAGTGGTTGGAGGAATGAGTAATTCATAAAAACTATTAGAGACCATGATTAGATAAATCATGGAACAATTGATGGAACCACATTCTGGTATAAATTAACATGTAATAGTTTTTGAGTGTTCTGATACGAAAGACATTACAACATTCTGGATTCTAGTAATTTATAATGGAAACCATTCTTTGAGACTAACTATTATGGAATAAAGAAAAGGGTTGAAGATCCCTTATATATTAAATAAGCCACATTATTTGAGTTGATAAAAGGGGAGTTAAGAAGACCACAATATATAATTGATCAATATAGTATTGACCATTACATCATGTCATGAGAAACTCTCAAAAAGAAGATTCTATCCAATGATGTGGTGTTTAGATAACTCTCACATTTAGAGTATGCTATGACTATTTCCTTGAGTTGATGATTCACGAGATGAGAAATTATTTTCATTATATATTTTCTTTCGACAACAACACATATGAGTTGGATATTGATCATATCTAAGCTAATAAAAAAGGAATAATGTTTTCATAAGTCATGGAAGATATTACTTTATGGGATATTCATTAGACCAGAATAATATTAAGGTAAAATAGCTTTTCAAGTAAGATAAAATAACAACCTAATAAACCTTGGTTTAACTATCATTAAAACCCATTGTATTATAGATTTAATCATAAGAAAATATTACAAAATGATACAAGGATGTGGTTTGTACTAGTTGAAAGTGCTAAGGATGGGTACATGAATGTTCATTAAAAGATGACATTCACCCCATAATTTCACTCATTATTCCATGGCATTGAATATTATTCATTTATTTATAAACCATATAATTGTTATTATAATACTCGAATTTGTATCCAAATATTCAGATCACATTATTTATTGGTCACTCTATATTAATTTTTGGAGTTCTAAAAAAATTGGAGAATTGAATTAATTATTTCAAGGAATTTATTATCAAAAAAATTATTTTAATATACGAGTAGACATTATGGATTTAATTTGAGATATTATAGAGTTTTATATGATTTTTAATCCCATAATTTTAGGATATGAGTGTAACTGAGTATTACACCACAACCCATAGCATAACACTATGATTTTTTAAGCCCTTTCAATTTTTTGTAGTTTCTATTTGAAATGTGGGATGAATATTTGAGATATATTTACAAATATTAAAATTATAATTCTAGTGAGAAACTGGTCATGTTTTAGGACAATAGTGAAGGTCCATACTTGATCTATACTTAAAAACACTTGAGGGGGATTCTAGAATAATGATTAAAATAATTTAAAATTGGTTTTATATTTCATTTATTAGAGTTTAAAATAATATTATTTCTCTATATTCTATGTACCTTTTTCATAATAAGATAAAGAAGTGTGAATAATGATCACAACCACTAGGAACCAAGGACACAACAACATGGTAAAAAGAGTTGGAGAACCTTATAAAAAATCTCTTATGTCATGTGTCATTATTATTCACTGTCAATATCTTGTTATAATATTTTTTTACCACTTTTAGATACCATTATTTAACAAATGTGAGGATAATTTATAATAAATTTTTATAGACAACTGATTCACTCCCCCTATATGGTTAGATATATTTTAACTAGTCCTTTCAAGGGTGATCTGTTTCTTGAAATGAGTTGATTATATGATCATTTAATGGTTGAAATACATTTTTTAGAATTTGGATTATATAATCATTTAATGAAATAGGTATAAAAATAAAACCATGAAGTAATATACTATCCTAGTTTAAATTGAACAAAATATTATTCCACATAACCCTAGTCTCAACTCTCTATAAACCTAAGGCTTCCAACCGGAAAAGATGGTTTAATATAATCATTATCAAGACTATAACAAATAAGATATATTTTTTCATTAAAATAAATATATAAACCTATATATAAAATATAATCAGATTACAAATATGGAATTCATATAGATAGAAAACTATATTTAATAGCTTAAACCATGAAATAGTATACGAACCAATTATATATTATAATGATCACATACCAAAAGAGTGATAACCCAAAAGGATAACCATATCCATGGTTTATATAAAGGGAAGAAGAAAATATAGAGATAATATACTATAACAACCTTGAACTTTTCTTGAAATAATCCCCACATTCACATCATGTTACTCTAGCTCAAATAGATGTATTAGGTCCCTTAACCAAGCCTACATCCAAAACATGATCACTGAAAGTCCACTAAGGTACAAGTATTGGGTGTAAATATAAAACTCAATAGGACACCACAAAATTTCCCTTAAGATAATAAAACATATATGTGATTCAATATTTAATATTATATGAAAACATTATCAAAAAATGCATCACCCAAGTCACATCATTGCATAATTACCAGGTCTCCCAGATGATTGAAACTACTGGATTTGGGAAATAAAGGTGATATGGTATGGTTATTATAAGATTTATAAGTTATATGAAATATATTACCACAACTATAGTTGGCCTAATCATTCATAAATTCACTTCATATAGATCATGGTGTCACAACCTTTCACTTGGATGGTCTATGATATTAATAATTGGTGCATTAGTGGATGAGTCAAAAATATATTTATCTAACTCTAGGGTACAATACTATCACATTAATTAAGTAATAGGTTAATCCTTGAAAAGTATTTAATGTAACGGGTTTTAAAAAATATCGACCTCTCCAGAAATATTCTTTGAATATTGATTTGGCATGTACATGTCCAACTCTCAAAAATCATCATAATAGAAATTATACATACTCATTTAACACCAGGTGAAATCCAAAATGTCATGGGTTTATACACACATCCAGTCCTCTAACAATCCTTTGAATTAGTGGGCCTGACATAGTCATATCCATCCCTTGGGTTTTCTTGTTACAACAAATAAGGAATATAAGAATATTGGGATAATTGATAATAACAACAAAGATTCACTCATCACAATGAATTATTCCATGAATAATAATGCATCACACATCATTTTATGTATATCCAAACATATTGATATACCAATCCATGGATAATAATAACCATCCAATCCCATGCATGGGGTATCTTGATTCACTCAACTTAGTGAAAAACCTTACAAGATATAAAGTACTACTCTCAATAATGATATATTAGATAAATATTATTCCTTAGGATATGAAAGATTATTTCTATGCCCAAGGTCATGAAATAGTCCAATCACATGATAGTAAATATAGTACCCTACACTTGGTATGTCAACCATCATGGTCATATCATTAACTAAGTCCACATTAATCACACAAATCACCTCTTATAGGATTACATTGAATTTAATTCTTAAATAAATATTTTCCATAAACTTAAACCCAATGAAAACCATTAAATAAGTGGTCTACCCATTAATATGATATTAATATAATTCTTCTTACAACTACACAAGTCCTTATAAGTAATTCTATAATTATCCCATTCTTATTTCATAATCACTTATCTAGTTAACTAAATTCTTTTAAGGTTCCTCAATAGAACTCATCTCTTAGCCAAAAATAACTCACCATTAATGAAAAAATACAATACATCATCACTCGAAACATAAAATTATATCTTAAGTCATATCATAACACTAAAAACCCATGGTGGGTCTCTTGTTCAATTTTAACAAGGATCACAATCTCAACTCAATTATAGAGTGATTCTAAATTCAAGTTAATGGGAATAGTACATCCATCATAACCTTAATAGGTCCCACCTATTTTATGAATTCGCATCACCTTTTCACTCATAAGTAACATATCTCTATTGGCCACAAAGCCTCAAGTGGGCCTCCTCGTACACCAGAGGCTAACGAATAATATCAAGGGTTTTTGGTGGTATAGTGGATTAATTATATCCTGTTTATTGGAGTGGAGAACAATAGTGATATGATAATAAAAAAGAAATATAAGTGATATAATAATTAATAACAGGAGTAAATCATATAGATAAATATAATCAAAACATAATCAATATCAAGTATTATATACAAAATATGTTATACATTAAATGGGAAAATACAAGGGGAACAGGTAACATGAATACACATCACAAGCTATAGAAAGACAAACAAAAAGATATATACAATAGATTTGTGATAACTAGATCATTTATCTTCTCCCATGTTCCTTCTTTGTATAGAAAATTAGATATTCATGGATAAACGATTCTCGTTGTCTCTACCTACACCAATAAAGTTTTTCTAAGTACTAAATGACATCCCAAACAGGGAGCAACTAAAACATATTAGGAAACGCCAAAATGTGTCAAGTACTATCCACTTTGTATATACATTATGAAGTAGTGCACATTTAAAAATTAAAAAATAAGTAAAAAGTATTAATAAAACTTGTGTCATCTCAGGTTCATCATGGGGTGCCTGGCTGATACTACATGCTTTGAACACATTTGAAATGTCTTTGACAATTTATTATTTCAAAAAAACAATGGGATTAATTCCCACTAATTATATAACAATATAGGTAATTATATAATAAATAATTTCATGTTTATTAATGTGAATTAAATAGTTATATTAATTATAAAAATATTTGAGTAATTCTTAAATTAAAAAGGAAACCGTTTTAACTAAACTCTTATCTTATAAGTTTATTATTTATACGGTTAATTTAGAAATTATATAATTTTAATTAAAAAAAATAATTTCAGTTTTAAAATAATTATATTATAATTAACTAAGTATGAAATTGTGGTATTTTTTGGACAATATTGATTTCTTAGTGAATAGTCAAAACATCATTTTTTAAATGTAATTTATTTTAAATAAATTTTGTATTTTAGAATTCCCATTATGATTTGAATGTGATTTGAAGTAAATTAATTACTAATTAGTTATATTTAATCTAATTTGTTACATTATAATCATCTTTATATTGGATTTTAGTATAAGTTTATTTTTGGGTTTAAAAACATGATTTTTTTTAAAAAAAAAATTAATGTGCATAATGTTTTTTTTATTTTAATTAATTAAAAACTCTTATTGGGGAATGATATAAATATATTTTAGAGAATATATATTAATAAAAATTAATTTAAATTAATATAACTATTAATAATAATGCTAGAGTTAATATAAATTCATTTTATACTTAAAAAACACCCTTCTTTAAAAATAACATTTTCATCACATTTATAGGTTTAATTTTAAATTAAATTATACGTATTCTAGGAATATAATTTGGTAAAATGAATTCCATATTTTAAATAATAATAATTTATTTTATCTAATATGTTCAACTATTTTTTTATAATGAATAATTAAAATATAAAAATCTTTTACCGTGGTTAGGGTAAAAACAGATTTACAGGGGGGTTAAACTAAATGGGGATACACCTTTTGGCATGTGAAAAATGTGGGTACACTATTTTCTTTTAAAAAATTAAAAGTTTTCCACTCACCAAACATATAAATTTCCACCTCTATTCTCTACTATTCACACCTTAAAATCCCTTTATGTCAACCATGAAATATATGAAAACCTTCCTTACTTTAGTCCCCATGATCTAGATCCCCAAGTTATATTATAAATTTAACTACCCTGACACCATAACCTCCAAGATGATGTCTTTTTTACTATACTAGCATAAGATACATGGAATCACATCCCAAAGTAAAAAATATTTTAGTGGTATCGATATAATTGATACATACATGAATCATATTTACATTTGAAGCATTCAATATATCAAATTATTTTCTTGATAATTCTATTATTTCCCTTACCATACCTCTTCATATCAATCATAATATACTTTATGGTATCCTAGGGAAAATAAAACATAATAAGAGGTGTGCTCAGATACTCCATAAGGGTATGATTATAGTGAAACATATTAATAGGTAAATTATAATAAAATTTTAAAGTTAAATAAATGAAAAAAATTCCATTTAATTAATAAATTTATAATAGTATTTCAGGAATAAATGATGATCAATTAATTCCGCATAAATAATCACATGAGCATGGAACATAACCATATATATTCTAACTAACCGACTAATCACGTGGGATATAAATAATAGAATTTATAATGATGGTATAAATAATGATGTAAATATAAAACATTCTATCTGAACCTTGTGAAAAGACCTATAATACCATTAAGGCCATTTTTCAATACATCTATATAAATGGGAAAGGACTCAGCCAAAACCATATATAGTTTATCTCATTAGACCTACTGATTCATTTAGGGGATATATTATACCATAACCCACCCATCACTATTGGTCTAAATAATTCCTCATATATCGAATAATCTATTTAATTCATGAATCAATATGACTTATCATCAAATGTCTCTATTGAGTAATATATACAGATTTATCCACATTTCCCTAGTTAATAAAATAACTTTCAAACTAAAAATTGTATGTAAAAATGATACATGATTTTGGAAATAATCATATAGAACATTGAAGAATATATATTTTTAATAGAAATTTAATTTCTAATTAAAAATTATTACAAGAAAGTGATTGTTTCAAGAGAAAGCTGACAATAAAAAAAGGACGACAGATTGTACGATAACATTAACCACTTGGCAATTTTCAATTCAAATAACATTGGATGAGATAATTTAAGATAAAAAATAAGTTACCATGAATTATTAATGAATTATTATATTAAATTTCATGGGGGAATTATATATACCATATAAATGTGAATTGGTTCTTAATAATAAATAAATCTCAATTGAATGTAAATTGAGATGAAATATCTTACATAACACTTCCTTTTGATTGAAAATTATTTGAACTCTTTTATGGTGGATTTAAACATGTTATTAACTTACACTAAAATCATACTACTATTTATAATATCATAGGAAATATTTTTATATAATCTTATCACCTGATCAATAATAATCTTCCATTATTTTCATTGTTTGATGTGTTAGTTGCCTTTTTTTCTTTTGTGTATTTTGTCATTTAAGATTTGGTTATTTCACATATTATATCTTTTCATTATATCCAAAATAATAATCATAGAATAATTATTTTATTTTTAAATTAATTATAATTTTTAAACCAATCATGAAATATGGTTATGAAAAAATAGGTATGTTATGGTCATTGAGACAGTAGGTCGTATGTACACATGAGTAACATTTCCATTATCTAATGATCATTAAAAAAATAAGATAAGTAATATATAATATTTATATAATTACAATAATATCATATATATACAATATTTTATACTTATATATATATATCATACATATGGTCTGGTGATGAAAATGGAGCCATGTCGCTTCGTGAAGGTGGTAGTCCACACGTACACGAATGATGTTATCATCTTTAAGTGACTAGAAAGGTAAGAAATAAAAGGATTTATTATGATTATAGAATGATAAAAACAATAATTATTATCAAAATTATTTCATTTATATCATATAAAATAATTAAATTTCTCCTTATCACCTTCCATGTGAAGCGTTAGTGAAAGACGATTCACATTGCTTTGTGATGCAGTTGTCCTCCGTACACATGAGCGATGCTATGATATCTCTTATGAAATATAAGGTAATATATATATATATATATATAATAAATAATAAATAGGTTTAAATAGGTTATAAATATAACATATATACAGTTTATCTATCATTATACCCAACCATGAGAGGTGGTAATGGAAGAACGAATGACATCAGTTCGCGAGGCAATAGTCCTTCGTACACACAAACGTTGATTTGGTAACCCATTTGATGGAAGGAGAGATGTTTTTAGGTCACGAAATTTTTATAAAAACATCCCATTATATGTAATATATGGATTTTATTATATAATCATGGTTTAATAAGAATTTAAGAAGGTGGAGAAATAAATAAAATAAAGATGCTTGTTGAAGAACATTACCTCTTTTTCAGGTATCCTCCTTAGGTTTATAATAAACCAATCATAGTTTGTAATTATTCCCAATATAAGGATTATAGTATTTGATTAAAGATATTTTAAAGTTATTTGGTAAGGTATTTTCTCAAATAAAGATGTTTTGTGTAGTTAAGAGGAGAGGACAGGGGGTGGCCTTTTATAAGTGAGGTGAGTGG
The DNA here is from genome assembly GCA_963277665.1 of Viscum album. Lineage (NCBI taxonomy): Eukaryota > Viridiplantae > Streptophyta > Magnoliopsida > Santalales > Viscaceae > Viscum > Viscum album. Next base: position 394,455,266 of record OY728160.1, read on the forward strand.
CACACTTATAATGGTTTGGAATGATTCAATCATACCCATGTTTGTGTCATTCCAAAATATTACAAAATGGGAACTTCACGAACCTATAAAATATTAAGTATAAATATGTCTACAAAATGGGTGTTTTAAAAGTTTTTAGGTCATTTTAAACCATTATCTTCTTAGTTTAACCACTGGTATATCTACTTTTACCTTCACTACAATAATTATTTTTTAAGGTTTTCACTATTAATTTTTTTGAACCATTAAGTTGAGAATATTAGATATTATAAATTATTTTGATGAAAAATATGGAATCTATTTTTTCCAAATTAAATACATATAAGTGGTAAAATTTAATTAAAAATTAATCCCATAGACAAGTCGAGATAGTAGGTTTTTAAAGAGAAAATATTGAAAAGTTTACAATGTTTCTATATTAAAATCCAGCATAGAAATGATTATAATGGAATAATTAGATTAATTTATATATAATTTAAATTATATTAATTTTAAAAAAATTTAAAATAAATTTTATCTTTTTAAATAATTTAAATGATAAGTAATTTTTTCAATTAAATTTTTTTTTTCACTATTTATAAAAAAATGAAACTTTTTAGAAAAATAAAAAAAACACCATAAGATAATTGTTATATTATGATTAAAAAAATTATATTTTTTTTAAAATAAATTATTTAAAAGTGATGAAATATATTTTTAAATTGTGTTCACAAAACGCGAATGAACCGTCCTTATAAAAAATTACAGTTTTTTAGAAAACATCTCAATTTATTTTAAATGATTCTTATTTATTTATAATAAATTGATAAAAATGTGTTCATAATTTAGTTAATACTATTAATACCCACAATTATAAATACTAAGTGGTAACTGTTATGTTAAATAATAATATTTTAATAATATTTCACATTTCTTCTAAACTCGGTGGTGCCTGTAACCCAAGATAAACTAAGTGTTGTGTATAATGAAATCTATTAAAGAGATTGGATTTATTTAAAAATAAACATATCCTACAGTCTTGTTATGTTATATTCCTTTATATTCTTGGTGTTGTGTGTCATATATGTTTTCTGATATGATGTTGATATTTTAAAATAGCGGGGTATTGCATTTTACCACTCTTAAATAAATATCATCATTATAATCCAATCTTGATCTTGTTAATAAAGGGGTTGTCATTTAGAAATTACCACATCATAAAAAGGGTTAATAAAATATCATCTTAATAAGATAGAATTATATGTACAAAGTTATTCTGGAATAATCATCTAAAAATGTTTCCAAGTAGGAGAACATAGGTGGGAAGTGAGAACATGGATATGGAAGAAAATAATAATTCCCATGAATTAATAAAGAGTGATGGAGGTCATTGATCACAATAAAGTGGGTAATCAAGAGAAAGTTAATGACCATAAAACCATAAACCAAATAGGTGTGATATGGATCATTGAAATCAATAGAAATAATGATAATATAATAGCATTTTATTTCAAGATACCTTTTCAAAAGTTGATGAAATTTCATGAGATTATATATTATATTTATTCCATTATATTTCATAAGAACAATATCATCATTTTGTTGTGCCCTGATCAATTTTCACTTCATCTCTTACTTTATGAAATAAAGATTAATTTGTTATACCTGATACACCAATGGATCAAAAGATTCATATTAGAATGTTAAGACATTGCTTTGATCTCTAATTATCATTATAAAAATATAGTTATCATATGTTATCCAATATGCATAAATATTTATATGGTTAAGTAATAAATTAATCTATAAAACCTCATTCAAATTAAAAATTAAACCATTTTATAAATGGAAATCCTTATGACCCTTACAAAATATTACGATATAAAACATTAGAAATGTGTTCACTGAATTTCTAAAATGATTGTATCATTAATCCAGAAAACATGAAGTAACACTTAATCAAAAAATACTAAACATATGAATACCTTCATAATGTTTTATTTTGAACAATGTTAATAACCTGAATTTTCATAAAACCTCATTGAAAACATACATTCTTCTTTATTCCTTAATTAAAAAAAAATATTATTAGAAATATTCCTTAAAAAAATTTAACTCTATAAATGATAGCATAAAAAACATTTTCAATGAATTATTAATGAATTCCATGGTAGTCATTAATATCCAATTTACTTTATCTATATCAATCATCTCTTCATTACAATATCATTATATCAACATCTAGAACATGTAAAAGTTTATCTTTTATTCAATCATGTGTTTTCTATGATGTTAAATTATCCCCTAAAAAAATTTTTTAGTCACAAGTACTATTCAAAATACTCTTTCAATTTCATAATGAAAAAGTATTACAGTATTATCCTTATATATTTCATAATTAGTATGACTAGGATATCATTTTCAAAATACTAAAATGATATAATTCTTGGATCCAGACATAAGAACATTAATCATTCATCTTTATATATGTTAATGTTAAAGGCTTGACCTTGATCGCTTAGATTCTTCTGATGTATATTCCATTGAATCTCAGGGTATTAATTTTCATAGCACCCTATATCCTTATAGTCAAAGAATTTAACATTTAACTTTTATTTCTTTTCCTGGAAATCATGATAATGGTGACATTTACCTGCCCCATTTTGGAAAACTCTCATTCCTTTTAAAAAAGTACTCGACTGTTTTTTTAGAAATTATCACAGGTGGGAAAATCCTTCTTTTCCTTCTTCCATTTATATGTATTTTTTAGACCATAATTATTATTCTCTTACTTCCATTAAATAACATAATACTTAGATAATTATTTCTCTATATTATTTGAAAATCACACTATGTACTCATATGATGAGAATGTTTGGGAGAGGATATCCCTTTGAAATATTGGCTAAATACCATCAAAGAAATGATCATTCTTAATCTTTGGATTATTTTAATTGATATGTTTCCCATTAAATTTCAAGGTTCCATTTATAAATGATGGTATACACTTAATATGATCATATCATTATGAAAAAATGTATAATCAAAAAAATAGTGAAATACTAAACATAAACTGAATAAATTATGCATAGATAATCTCATAAATGTATAAATAGTTTCTTTGGGGATATGTATTTTTTCAAATCCTTCATAATGGTATATGAATAAAATGTGAAATACCCTTAGAAAATCACTTAGGAGTGTCAAACCAGGTGTGTAGTAATGCCCATTTTCATTCACTCAGTGATGATCGGGTTTAGTAAAATGCATTGTTTTGGATTTATTACACCTAGGTACCATAGTTCTAGAACCACTTTCACTTTTAGTATAGATACATGGATGCATTTCAATAAAACACCACATAATCTCCACCTTAATATAATGTTACGACACTCTTCTATATTTATCCTTAAATCATATAATATGGTTATGTTCCCTATTATATGTTTTCCAAAATCTAGTTACAATGGTTTCTAGTAAACTTTTTATGATACCAACTATAATGACCCTGACCCTAGAATCCTAGATCCTATAACTAATTTACTATATTGGATTAAGATATAAGGAATCACATCATAAAGGACTAAATAGTTTAGTAGTCTCGATAAAATAGATTAATACTTGAATGACATTTACATTTGAAAAAAAGAATACAATAAAGTATTTTAAGGATAACTCCATTATTACCCTTATAATATCACTACATATAAATTATAAAATACTTCTTGGTATCCTAGGGAAAATAAAATAAAATAGTGATCTTAGATGCTCAATAAGTGTAATCATACAATGAAATATATGGATAAATAAGGCATAATCAATATTGTAATGTATATAACCGAATCACATGTGATTTTTTAAATATCTTGAGTATAATATAGTATGAATAAATGATGATCAAATAATTTTATTTAAATAATCACAAGAACATGAAACTTAACCATGGATATTCTAAATAGTTGAATAATCACATGGAATATAAATAACTGAATTCATAATGATAAAATGAATAGTGGTGGGCATATAAAACATACTGTTAAGGGCTCATGACAATACATTTAATATCACTAAGGCTTCATGTGAAGACATCCAATATCATCGAGGCCTCATGCCAAGACATTTATATAAATGGGTAAGTACTAAGCCAAAACCATATCTAGTTTGTCTCATTACACCTTCCAATGCATCTAGTGGCTATATTATTCTAGACCCACCCATCACTACAGGTCAAAATAATTCAACATATATCAAATAATCTATTTAATTCATGAATCAATATTACTTATCATAAAATATCCATATTGAGTAAAAGATATTAATTTATCAATATTTCCCTAACTAATCAAATAACTTTCCAAGAAAACATTGTAAATAAAAATGGTATGTAGTTTAGGAAATAATAATATCCATCATTCATGAATATGGGTACTTAATAAAAATGTGATTTCCAATAAAAATGATTAATATAAAGTGATTATTTCAAGAGAAAGTTAACAATCATAAAAGGAAGCAAGATTGTACAATAACTTTAACAACTTGGTAATTTTCAAGTAAAATACCCTTAACTGAGATAATTAATGATGAAAATTAAATTAATAGAAAGTATTAATTAATTATGATACTAAATGTCATAAGGGTACTTTATGAACCACATAAAATTGAATTGGTTCATAATAACAAATAATTCTCAAAGGAATGTTAATTAGGAAAAAATAACTTACCTTGATCTTCCTTTTTATTGAACATTCATTAAACACCATAATAGTGGTTTTAAAAATTATATTAACTTTAATAATACCCATATTACTATTTATAATATCATATGTGATCATTTTATAACATATTTCCACTTGTTCCTTAATAATATTCTATTATTTTCATTGGTTTGTGTGTTAGTTGCCTTATTTTCTTATATGAATTTTTTCATTTAAGATATGATTATTGCAAATATTAAATAGTTTCATAATTTATATAATAATAATCATGTCATAATTATCATATTTTTACATCAATTTTACTTTTTAAACCAATCAATATAGATGGTTATGAAAAAAGAAGTATGATATGATCGTGAAGATGGTGGACTATACACATGGATGAGTAATGTTTCTATTTTCCAACAATAATTACGGAAAGAAGGAAAGTAGATTATAATATTTATATAATGATCATAATATAATATATATTTTATTATATACTTATATATATCATACATGATTTTTGGTGATGAAAATAGACTCACATCGCTTCATCAAGGTGGTAGTCCACACGTATATGAAAGATGTTATCGTCCTTAGTTGAGTAGAAAGGTAAGAGAGAAATATATATATTATATTTTTAGAATTATAAATATTCAATTTATATAATAATTATTTCATTTATATCACATATATTAATTAAAATATTTTTTATCACCATCCATGTGAAATGTTAGTGAAAGATGAATCACATCGCTTCAGGAGGTGGTAGTCTGTTGTACACATGAGCGATGTGATTGTGTCTCCCACAGAATAAAAGGTATATATATATATATGATATAATGACTAAATAGGTTTAAATATGTTATAAATATCATATATATAATTTATATTCATCATCATACCCAAATGTGAAAGGTGGTTATGGAAGAATGAATGACATCAGTTCGTGAGGTGGCAGTCCACTTTACCCACAAATGATATTTTCGTAACCCATTTTATAGAAGTGGAATCAGTTGTATGACATTAAAATATTATAAAAACAACCTATTATATTTAATATAGTGAGGTTATTATATCATCATGTTTTAATAGTAATTAAAGGAGGTGGAGAAAGAAATAAAATAAAGACGCTCATTGAAGTACTTACCACTTCTTCGGGCATTCTCTAATGGTTTTCACTAATTCCTTCCTAGTTTGAATTTATTCCCAATTAAATATTCTAGTATGTTATTAGGGATTTTGGGAAGTTATTTTGGATGGTATTTTTGGAATAAAAGTGGTTTTAATGTTTTAATAAGTGAGGATATTTGGTGGACTTTTATAAGTGAAGCAAGTGGAACACTTGTAATATTTGAAAAGATTGAATCATACCCACATTCGTATCATGGGAAAATATTCCAAAATGGGAATTATCAAGACTATATTATATATGGTGGAAATATGTCCATAAAATGGGTGTTTTATATGTTTTTAGGTCATTTTTACCCTCTTGTTCTCAGTTTAACCCCATGGTAAATTCATTTTTACCATAACCATGCTAATTATTTTGTATTGTTTGCACTATTTATTTTAGGAAAAAATTAATTTGACCATATTATAAATTATTAATTTCGATTATTCAAAATATTTAATCTATTTATACAAAGTAAATACAAATAAGTAGAAAACTTTATTTACAATTAATCCCAGAGACGTGTCGAGAAAGTGGGTTATTAAAGAGAAAATATTAAAAAGTTTACCATTATTTATATATCCAAATTCAATATGAAACAAATTAAAATTACTTAAATTTTATAAATTGATATATAATTTATATTATTTTACTTTAAAAACAATTTAAAATATAGTTAAACTTTATATATAATTTAAATGATAAACGTTTTAAAATAAAATGTTGTATTTTTCACTATTTATCAAAAAATAAATTTTTTTAGAAATGTCCCTAAACATTACCCTAAGATAATTTTGGTATTTTAATTTAAAAAATTAATTTTATTTTTTCAAATAAATTTTATAAAAGTTTTAAAAATTAATTTTAATTTTTTTCGCAAAGTACGACAAAACACTTCTTTAGAAAAATATAGTTTTTTAGAAAAAAAATTTGATTTATGTTAAATGATTATTATATATTTATAATCCATAGATAACCATATTTTCATAATTTTGTTAATACTATTCATAACCATCATTCTAATGTCTAGGCGATAACTATTATATTAAAAAATAACATTTTAATGAAATTTCTCATTTTGTTTAAACTCAGTGGTTCATGTAACCTAATCTAAACTCAATGTTTACTATGATGCAAACTATTGAAGATATTGAATTAATTTAAAAATAAATATATCATAAAGTACAAATTTTTTATATTCCATTATATTCTTGGTTTTTTATGTCATATATGCTATCAAATATGGTGTTCATATTTTAAAATATCTAGTTGTTACAAGAAATGAATCCTTAAGAAGGATTTTAATGTTAACCTATAGAGGTTGTCTAAAGAAGAGTTATCGTGTATAACCAAGAATTTTTATTAAATTTATTCTTCCAAATAATTTAAATAATATTCAATTATGATGATATAATAACCAAATTTTCACCCATATATTGATATTTATTATTATAATGGAATAACCTAAATCTATATTCTCTTCTATTAAATTAGAAATGAAACCATCATACCTGTGTACAATGGACCACTTCCTCGTGAAACGATGTAATTTGTTTTTTCATAATAACCTATATTGGATTTTATAATGATAGATTTAAATTATATATATTATATTTTTAAAATAGTTATGCTTATAGAATTAAGATATCACATAAAACTTATCAATTTCCATTATTTGGGGGATATGATAACGTCTCTCATGTATACGATAGACTACCTCCTTATGAAGTGATATGATTTGTTTTTCAAAAACCATTTAAATAAATGGAAATAAAGATAATTTTAATGAATATATGTGATATATATATCATATTTATTATATTCATGACATATTTATCATTATTAAAATATAATATATCATTTTATTTTGTTACCATTATACTTACTGAAAAATGATAACGTCGTTCATGCGTACATGTGGACTACCACCTACACGAAGAAATATGATTATTTTTTTACATCACCACATCCCATGGATGATAAATATGAGTACATTTAAAAAAAATTATTTATGATATTATTATCATTATATAAAGATATAATAATACTTAACTTCTTTCAATAATGATCGTTCAAAAATGGAAATGTTACTCAGGCGTACGTACGATCTACCATCTCCATGATTGTATCATACATTATTTTTTATAACCATATTTCATGTATGGATTTATATGTTTAATTGATATATAATAATCATAATAATTTCATTATTATAATTCTGGTGATGATGAAATAATGTCCACTTTGACCATAATCAACCTACCGTGGTCATTTTTGACAGATAAGTCGAATATCATTAGAACATCAGATGCAAACATAATTGATTAACAATAAAATTTTAATAAGAGAAACAAAAGGAATAATAAAATTTTATAATTTTATTAAGAAATTAAATAATTAAAATACTTTTATTATTTGGGAATATAAAGAACGTACTTGATGAGTCAAACTCAAGGTAAGGGAATTTATATCTATTTCCTTTCTTTACAACATATTTTTTGTTATGAAACTATATTATTTTCTGAGGTGTACATACATCCCCATTTTGTATTTTATATCATTAATTTATCTATTATAATGATATTTAATTTTTTGTTTATTATTTTTTTCATGGGGATTATGATCAAAATATTTCCAAAGTGGTAAGGTAATTTTCTATTAAAAAAAATCATATTTTAATGTTTTCCTTATATATTTATTTTTCTTCTATGTCCATGTTTTTATAATAATTTTATGAATGTGATTATATGAACAAGAGAGGTTTATAAAGGAATTTTTTTTCTTTATTTCAATGTTTTTCATAACAATGAATCTTTGTATGGAATGTTTGACTTTCCTTATAAATGAAAAAAAGGAATGTTCTATTTTAATGTATACATTGAAATCAAATTTTTTCTACACAATAATAATTATTTAAAATTTTTATTCCTTTATATGATATCATGTTTTATTCAAATAAAACCTTTTTATGCTTATTTTGGTATTGAAAACGAGTTTTTAAAAGAAAAGAGCATTTTGATATCCCAAAGTGATTTACGTAAGAGTTTAAATTTTTTTCAAGAGTTTAATGATATAAAAGTGAAAGAATAAAATGTTTTAATCTTCAATTGGTACCTGAGAGTTATAAATGTGAAATTATTGAACATGATACATCATATAAAATGGGTTGATCCCCATTATTTCTCACAAGTGAGCCTAATACAACTAATATGATGGGTACACCTAAATAGCACCCAATGAGCCAAATATTTCTTATATAATGGGTGGTCCCATATAATGATCCAATGGATTTAGCACTATTACTTATATTAATATAAAATAATGAGAGTATCACAAAAGGGTTTATCTTATAGATTTAACTGGGCTCCAATTATTTCAAACATATGTTCAAAACATTTTATAATGTGATGCTCTAAGTTGCCAAAATTTGTTTTTATTTTCATTCTATGGGTTTTAATGATTTTATTTGAGAAAAAAGTGTGTCTATTTTTATGGTGGAAATGTTTTATTTAATTATCTCAAATAAAATTGAGATAATTGTATTAATTTCATGGGTTTTCATGTTTTTCACTAGACTAACGATTTTCATTATTTTTGGGTCCCTTACTGAAAATTTTGTGCTCATACAACATTTTAAAATGTTTTTCACAGGGTTTAAACATGGAAAAGAGATATTAATAGGTCATGTTTAAATTCATGAATATTACCCATTAAAACAAATGCTGTTTTATTTTAAAAAAATTATACCATGGGAAAATGGATTTTGATCAGAAGTGTCCAATTTGTATTTTGTGGTTTTGTAATGTATGAGTTATGAATTAATTATCTAGAACTCTAAACCTAAATATATCATAAAATTTAAGATAATGAATTATTAACTTAAAACATAATATTATGCATTCTTTAAGGTTAAGTCCTTATAGTTTGTATCAAATAAAATGTTTATATAACTTTAGAGTTTAGGATAATATTAATAATATAGCCCTTAAAGATTATACATTATGGTTATGTTGAAATTATATAGAATTGGAAGATCACCATGTTACTTTTTCTAAAATATATTTATTCAGAATGGTTTCTCACTACGTAAATAAGGAGTCTATAGTATGAATACAAAAGATAAAAATATCCTTCCAAATCAGTATCCAGAGATAGTTGAAATTGGAACTAACCATTTTATTGTTGTGATGGCTCAGTGGACATAAGATATAAATGGTGGTGGTATCAATTCTATAAATAATAAAGATCATACAAAAATAATAATGGCTATCGTGGATCATTTTATGCAATAACATCCTTTAGTTTTCAATGTAACCTCAGATCTAGTGGTAGCCGAAGGATGGATCAATGCACTGTAGAAGATTTTTGAAGTCATGGGGTTCTTAGAACACCAAAATTAACTCTTTCCATTTATCATTTCGAAGGTGATTGTGATTGATGGTTCTCTTTATTTAAGAATACTAGAAATAAATATGATCTTGATTCCATGTGATGGGAAAAATTTTAAAATCCATTACATTAGAAATATTTACCAAAGGTTGTTTGGTTAAGGATTGAGAAACAATTTTTGAAATGGAGGAAAAAAGATAAATATTCTATGGATTCATATGAAGAAAACTTCACAATATTTTCTAGGTCTATGTCAAATTTTATTTGGGACACTGATAATAAAATTAATATATTTTACCCAGGGTTAAAATGATTTTTATGAATATATTTGGACGAATGAGCATTTAAATCTTATGAGAAATTAGTTCATTATGATTAGAAAGATGAGATAGAGTTTACCGAAACTTATGTTCCCCAAGATGGAAATAATAAGAAAAGGTCATGGTGGAAGGAACTAGATAAGAGACTAACTATGAAGTCTGATAGTGATTCCCAAACATGTTCCAAGCGTGGTAAATGAAATTTGAAGTAATTTTTATTGGATCTGGAAAGTGTTTTATGTGTGGTCAGTTTGGTTATAGAGCTTATTACTATAAAGGAAAGGGTCCAGAATAATAAAATAATTGGGTAATCGATTTTCATCCAATTGTGAGATGTTTTAGTTTCAATGAGTTGTGTCATTAAGCTAACATGTGTCCAAAGTTAGTTTCATAGGATAAAAATAATCTTGAATAGAAATATAAAGGTGTATAAAAGTAATTTTATACTACTATAATTGATATTAGACCATTTATTAAAGTGGTTATAGTTATGATAGTTCTTTATGCCTATTCATTTTATAAATCCAGATCTTTGAATTCTATCATATTTTATAAATTTTCAAGTAAAATTGGAATATCACAAAATGAAAATAAGATAAAAAATTTAGTGAAAATATGGGGTGGAAATATTAAATAAACCAATATTTATAATAATCCTTCTATTGTTATTAGTGGGATATTATTTCTGAAAAATCATATTAAACTTCCAATAATAGAGTTTGATATAATTTCAGGTATAGATTGGATTTCAGTTTATCATTCTAGGAAAGATTATAAAGACAATAAAGTTTTATTCAGTTATTTCATACCTTTGATAACTTACCAAGAAGATGAAATATTTAGTTGATATAGCAGTGAAAGTTACCTATCTCGTATTATTTAAGATAAATAGATTATTCAAATTAGTGATTATCTAATAGTGAAAGAATACATGGTTGTTTTTCTTGATGAGTTTCCTTTTTATTATTCCAAATCATGAGGTTGAGTTCACTCTTGACTTAGTTTCTGATTTTTATCCTATTTCAAAATCCCCTTATTGAATGGATCAAGTATAACATATATAATTTAAAAATAAATTTCTATAGTTTCTAGATAAAGGTTTAATTTGACCTATCACTTCACTATGGGGTGATCCAGTTTTTTTGTTAAAAATAAATTTGGTTCAATGAGACGTTATATTGATTATTGATCCTTTAACAACATCACTTTTAAAAACAAATATCCTTTGCATTATATCAATGATTTGTTTGACCTTCTCTATATAGATTAGTATTTCATCAAAGGTTGATATGAGTTTCCGGCACCATCAGCTGATGGTGAAGAAGAATGACATTTAGAAGACAATGTTTCAAACTAGATATGGGTATTTTGAGTTTTTATTTATTCCCTTAGGGTTATCTAATACAAAAACTATATATATGTTCCATATAAATAGATTATTACATGTGTTCTTGGATACTTTTTTGGTTGTGGTTATTGATGAAAATTTTTTATATTAGAAAATTTAGGAGGAACATTAAATTTCTTTAAGGATTGTTTTAGAAATCGTTAAATAAAATATATTATATAAAAAATTTAGTAAGTGTGAATTATGGTTGGAAAAATATCATTCCTTAGGAAAATTATTTCGATGGATTTCATTACTATAGACTAAACTAAAACCAAGGTTATTGATTATTTTTGAAGACCAAAAAAAATCATTTAGATTCATAGTTTTCTTGGTTAAGCGGGTTACTACGAGTGATTTGTTTAAAATTTTTCTTAGTTTTCTAGACCATTGCCTAAGATAACTAGAAAAGGCGTTAAATTCATATGGATAAAAGAATATGATGATTTTTTTCAGTAACTTAAAATAAATTATGTAAATTATCCCATTTCGGCAATGCCTTCTAGAAATGGATAACTTTCCATCTACAGTGATGCTTCATTGAAGGGAATTGGTGTTTTTATAATGTAGAATGATCAGTTAATTACTTCTGTTTCATGTCATTTAAAACCACATTAGTTAAATTACTCGAAAAATAATCTATAATTAGATGACATGATTTTATATTAAAAACTTTAGAGACATCATTTTTATGGATAAAAGTGTAAAATATATACTAATCATCAAACCTTGATGTTTATATTCACTCAAAAAGAATTAAAAATGAGATAAAGAAGTTTGATGGAAGTGATAAAAGATTATAATTGTATGATTCATTACTATCCTGGAAAAGAAAATAAAGTGGATGATGATTTGGAAAAAGATTATATGTATCTTTTTTTAAAGAATGAGTTTTTAAGGGAATCTCATAGTTCTCCATATCATATTTATTTTGGTAGTGATAAGTTGTACAAAGACCATTAAGAATATTATTTGTGGGATGAAATGGAAATAGATGCAACTGAATTTACCATGAATTATTTGAATTTCAAAATAATAAATAAAATATTCAATTACCAAATGGAACACTTCAACCATTTATATTTCCAAAGTTGAAATGGGAAAATGTATGAATAGATTTCATAGTGGGATTAACAAATAGATCTTGAGGTAACAATGCGATTTGAGGTATTATTTATATATTAACTAAATATACTCATTTCCTTCCCATTTAAGATAATATGTATTTGGATCAAATTTCTTCAATATATCTCAAGGAGTTAGTAAGGTTACATGGAGTTCCTCTCTCTATTTTCTTTGACCATAAACCTAGATTTACTTCTAATTTCTAGAAAAGACTTCAGAAGTCCATAGGTTATAAATTAAATTTAAGTACACCATTTCATTGTCCAACTGATGGTAAGTTTGAGGGGATAATTCAAACTATGGGAGACATTATTCTTTCATGCTAAATGTATTAATAGGGAATTTGGGATCAATATATTTATTTTGTTGAGTTTTATTATAATAATAAATTTAATTCTAGTATACAGATAGAATATTTTTAGGAATCATAAGAAAATATGTTCTGAACAACCACTTTATGGGATAAAGGTGTAAAAGGAAATTGATAGTACCAAATTTAGTAGAGGAAATGGCTGAGAAGGTGCTATTCATTCAATAGTATTTTAGGATGGATCAGAATATGTATAAAAAGTATACGCATAACTAGATGAATGTTATTTCCTTCGAGGTAGGTGATCTGGTCTTCCATAAAGTATCACCATAGAAAATTGTTATGAATTTTGGGAAAAAAGGGGAAGGTATATCCATGGTTAACTTGAAAATATGAAATTCTAGAGAATTTTTTGTTAGTTTCCTTCTGAGTGGCATTGCCTTTAAGTTTATCCTAGGCACACAATGTATTTGATATTTCAACGTTATGAAAATATGTTCCAGATTGATCGCATGTTTTGAGCCCTGATGTTGTTTAGTTGGAAGAGAATATTTCTTAAGACGAATACAATAATGATATTGTTGACCATATAGATGAAGTGTTTTTTAAAAAGTTAATTCATCATGTTAATATTTTTTATAAAAACCTCATGGTTGAACAAGCAACAAGGGAATTAAAAAATGCTATGAGGGGAACATATCCACACGTATTTAATAAGTGAATAAATTGGAGGGGATGAAATTTATAAAATTTTAGAATAATATAAAATCCTACTTATTTAAATAATAAATCATTTTCTTGTCTATTAATATGAATTAGATAGTTATATTTATAACCAAAATCTTAAGCAATTTTTTAATAAAAAAAGAAACTGTTTTAACTAAACTCATTAGTTCTTATGATTTTATATAAAACATTAATTTATAAATTATATAAATTTAATTTTGAAAAATTAATTTTATTTTTTAAACCATCATATTAAAATTAACATAAAGTTAAATTTTTCAATTTTTCAGAGAATATTTATTTTTCAATGAATAGTCAAAAATACCAATTTTTGTAAAAATGCCATTTCTTTTAAATAAATTAATTTATTTATGAGTAAAATTATTCAATGGATATTATTTCAAGTAACATATGTATTATCTGATTATATTTCTTCCATATAATTACATTTTATTCATCTTTGTATTGGATTTTACTATAATGCTTTTTGGTTATAAAAATGGGATTTTTCTGAAAACTGTTTTAAAGTGGATAATGTTTCTCTATTTTAGTTAATTAGAAATAACATAATTAGGATTAATTTAAATTAAATATATATATTATATTTCAATAAATATTATTTTAAATTCATATTATAATGATTACTAGTCATAGAGTTAATATAAAATCACTTTATTCTTAACAAAATACACTTCTTAAAAAACCGATTTTTTGTCATGTATATTGGTTTACATTTAAATTAAATTATTCCAATTATGTGAATTGAATTTGATAAAATGGATTAATTATTTTTAATTATAATAATTTATATTATCTAATATGTTCAACTGAATTTTTGGTCAAATTGAATAGTGAAAATAATAAAAATATTTTTATGTGGTTAAGGTAAAAAGGAATTTACGGAGGGTTTAAAATAAAATGATTATAGTTAAAATTTAAAAAACATCTCCAAAATATGTTTTTTGGACATATTTATACCTTTTAATGTCTAATTATTTAAAATTATCTATTTTGGACTCTTTTATCTTGTGAAAAATGTGGGTACACAATTTTATTTTCAAAAAAAACAAGTGTGCCACTCACCTCACCTATAGAAGGCCACCCCTATCCTATCCTATTCAAATAATAAAATCCATTTGGATCAAAAAATACCTATCCTAATACCTTAATTTATTTAATCCCTAGAATCTATAACCCATTTCTATCAAAAATCTATTCTAGGAATGATTTTTATGCTAACCTAAGGAGGTTATTTGAAGAAGAGGTATCATGCTTAAACTATAATTTTTATTTTATTTCTTCTTCCAAATTATTTAAATATTATACAATGATGATGATATAATAATACCAATATCTCATATATAATAATATTTTATTATTTTAATTCCCTAAACCTAATATATCTCCACTTATGTGAAATGGAAAACAAATCCATCATTCATGTGTACGACGGACTATCGCCTCACGAACCGATATGATTTTTTTTCATCATCTCCTCTCATGGATTATTATCATGATGGATTTAAAGTGTTTATATATATATGATAAATGTAACATAATTATACAAATTTACTTATTATATCACTTATATATTATTTCTTTCATTTCTTTGGGGGATTCAATAACGTCGCTCGTGTGTACATCAGACTACTGCCTCATGAAGCAATGTGATTCATTTTTTACTAATTCTTTTAATGGAACGTAATAAGAATAAATTTAATGAATATATATGTTATAAATGAAATAATTATGTTATTATGACATATTTATTATTCTTAAATGAAAATATATCATTTTATTTCTTACCTTTCCACTCACTGAAAAATGATAATGTCGTTCATTTGTATGTGTGGACTATCACCTCCACAAAGCGCTTAAATTATTTTTTTCCATCATCACATCCCATGGATGATATATATGATTATATTCAATGAAATAATATGGTATTAATGATATTATTATAATTATTTAATTATATAATAATATTTTTCTTTTTTTATAATGATCGTTACAAAATGGGAATGTTACTCACGAGTACGTACGACCTACCATCTCAATGATTATAACGTAGTTAGTTTTTCATAACCATATTTCATGATTTGTTTTAAAATTTTAAGTTATGTATTTAAATGATAAAAATTTCAAGATTATTATTCTAGAAATTATGGAATAATGACCACTTTGACCATAGTCAACATACCAATGTCATTTTTGACACATAAGTTTAATATCATCAAAACATTAGATATGTACTTAATTGATTAAGTAATCATATATGATATTTTAATAAGTGAAATAAAAATAATGATAAAATTGAAAAAGGTTCTTTTTAAAGTAAATAATTCACATAAGTTTATTATTTAAGAAGATAAAGAACACATGTGATGAGTCAGACTCAAAGTAAGGGACTTCATCTCAATTTCCTCTCACTGAGGAATATTTTGATGTTATAAACCTAAATTATTTTATGCGGTGAATATAAATCCCTATTTGAAATTTTATGTTAATAATTTATATTTTATAATGATATTTAATTTTTTTCTCCATTTTAATTCTTTCATGGAGATTATGATTCAAATGCTTACAATGTGTTAAGGGAATTTTCTTTAAAAAAATAATATTTTAAAGTTTTCCATCTAACTATATTTTCCATCCATATCTATGTTATTAAAATGATTTTATGATTTTAATTACATAGAAATAATATTTTTATAAAGTAATTTTTTCCATTATTTTAATGTTTTCCAAAAATAAATCTAAGTATCGAATCTTTAAATTTTTTTAGAAATGAAAAAAGGGATGTTTTATTTTAATTTATACAACAACATAAAATTTTCCCACCACCATAATTGTTATTTGAAGTTTGGTTTCCATTAAAAAAATTGCTTTTTTATTCCAATAAAACCCATATTTCAGGGTATTTTTGTATTAAAAATGTGGTTTTTAAAGAAAAGGGTATTTTGATATCAAAAATATATTTTCATATGAGTTTAAAAGATTTTTCATGGGTTTCAATTGAAAAGGTGGACTTGTAAAATGTTTGATTCTTGATATAATATTTTAGAATTATATATGATAATTGGGTAGAATGATATAATTTATATGACGGTTGATCCCATTACATCTCATGGGTGATCCTAATATAGATTTTATGATAGGTATTTCTAGATAGCTCTTGGTGGGCCTGATATAGTTTATATGATGGGTTCACCTAGATAACACTCCAATACATTGTGTAATGTTTCTTTTTTAATAGGAAATATGGAGAGATTTTACCAAGGGTTTGTCCTATGTATTTAACTAGGCTTTTGTTTTCTTCCATGATTTTAAAATGAGTTATGAATGTGATGCTCTTACTTTACAAAAAGGGTTTTTAATTTTCTTACTATGGGTTTTAAAAATTTTATTTGAGAAAAAATGTGTGTTTATGTGATGTTTAAATGGTTTATTTCATACTCTCAATGAACATTGACATAATGGAAATCATTTCATGGGTTTTCAAGTTTTTCAACAGACTAATGGTTTTGTTTATTTTTATATACCTTATTGATATTTTTTGTTCTCATACCATGGTTTTAAAATGTTTTTCATATGGTTAGGGATGGTTAAGGGAAAGGAAGAGTTCAAGTTGAAAGTTGTGAATATTTTTTCATGAAAATAAATCATGTTTTATTTTGACATGTTTTATATTGTAGAAAACATGTATACTAATAAGAAGTGTCCACTTTATATTATATTCCTTTTTATGTATGAGTTATGACCAAATTATCTAAAAATATAATGGATAAAAGATTAAAAAATGTAATATAATGAATTATTGACTTAAAAATTAATATTATGTAACATTTAACAATGAGTCATCACAAATTAGGTATAATCAATATGGAATTACATTCCCCTTGGTTAAAAATAAGTAATTTTGAATGTCATGTCTATTAATTATAATTATATAGTATAGAACACCATATAAATTAGTTATTAATATATAATAAAGAACATTATTTCTTGTAATTCTAAATAACCAATATAAAATTCCATTTAAATTTATTCTAGATAATAATAAATAACATCATTTCCTAAAATATCAAGTGAATAATAAATAACATTGTGTTAATAAATTTCAAGTGACAATAAAGAGAATCCAATATATTACCAAAGGTAAGAATGATGTAATCACATTTATATAAAATTAAATTCAAGTCTAAATAATATAACTATTTATATTATTCAATTTATTTCATTATTTAATCTTTATAACAGATATGTGACAATAATTGGTCCAAAGTGTATAACTTATTACATTAAATCAATTAATTAACTCACATTATCACATCACACAAGACAATGATAATCTAAAAGCACCTTAGTGGTGTTTTTATCATGGGGGAATATAATTTATTAAGGAATATGATAGAACCGACAAAAAGGGTGGTTTAATTTTCCTAATTTGACCTCTAACCAAGTATAAGAGTTTCCTAGCATGTCCATATCAAGTTGTAAACAATTAATGTAAGGTTTTATAATCTATTTATAATATTAGAGGAAATCATAAAATGTTCTATAATTATTACATAATATAAACACCCAAACCTCTAAGGAAAACTACACGACCACCTACCTTAGCAAGGTAGTGGACTCCTTCTCCAGTATTAGACTCTAATATGTACTAGAACTTGAGAAATAAGAGAAATTATCAAATTATCTAAAAATAGGACATATTTTCTCACAAGAAAATATAATTTTATACAATAACAGAAAGTGGGAAAATAACCAAAAGGAATCATAGCCTTACTTAGGGGGGATCCAATAAGTCCAATGGTGCTTGAATTAGATGTTAGATGAATGAGATAGATCAATTCATAGATTGAGAGGGAATGAATCCTCCATCATAAAGAGGATACTATGAAAATGGGTAAATCAAATAGGGGTTGAAATTTTAATGGAAATAATTGAAATTTGTTAATTTACAAATTTATTAAAGGGTTCAGAATTTGGCCACAAAGTTGGATAAATCCTGCGACACCAATATATAAGTGGAACAACCCCTTTTATGGTTCATTCATGTTTTGAGAAACCATATGCACACTATGAATTTCACCTATGAAACAATTGTACATCTTTTAAAATAGACCTTAAACATCCCTCTTATTATTAAAAATCTTTTCATTATCCCTTATACCCTTCATCATTGGGGATCACAGTTAATACTAACTGTGCTCTAATAGTATGCATTAGCCTATCCTTTCAAAATCCATAAATTCAGACGTATAATGAGCCCAAAATCCTCTAAAACATTTAATATTTCCCCAGTCTCCTTTATTTAGATAAAAATAGGTTTAATTGAATTTAAAAGAATTTGAACCTCTACAAAAAGTAGAGATATTTCAACCTCCCCTTGAAAACAAAAACTCAACCATGAGTTTCCCTTCAGAGGGTGGTTGATCAACATCTGAGAAAAAATCAGACCACTGAGCACATATTTTATCCTCTCAATCCCATGTCTCATCCTATACATGGTAATGCTACCATAACACCCAAACTAGAGGAATTTACTAGCCACACATAGCCTTTGTGGTTTGATCAATGATACAAATAAGTAAACAATCAAATGAAGAATCAACATCCAAATACAACTCTCTAGGATAAATAATATGGGATAAGTTATAATTATAATGAAATAAAAAATAAATGTGAAAAACATAATTCATAGACCTATATATATGAGGGAGTGTTATCTGATAATCTATTGCTCTTAACCTTTCCAAAAATATAAAAAGGTTAGAAGAAGTGTAATGATAGATTTTGATTCCACACAAACTGTTGATTCCCTAGTCTAGTCAAAATATCCAAGAATACTTGATCCCTGACCTCAAAATCTAGAGGCCATTGTTGATGATCTGTATATGAATTCATACTCAACTAAGTTGTATCCATATTCTTCTTGATAATCTACACCTACTCCTATGTCTCCTGAATGAGATATGAGGCCACATGAGTCCTTCATATCCTACATATAACTAGTATATGGGTTAATAACATGACCATCCATAAAAGGTATCATAAAGATCCATCTGTATAGTCACTTGAAAACCATTATTGTAAGTGATCTTAGCAAGTGGTAAATTTTTCTCCCAAGAACCTCCAAAATAAAGGGCTCATGATTGAATCATATCTACTAACACCTATATAGTATACTCAGACTGACCATTGATCTGAGGGTGTTTGGATATGTTCATAAGCAACTATGAACCTAGGGCCTTATGTAACCCCTTCTATAACCACAGTATAAAAAATCATCCCTATCCAATACTATAGTATAGAGACCTGCATGAAGGTGTATGATCTCTCTAACATATATCCTCCTTAGATAATCATCTAAGAAGATATCCCTGACATGTAATAAATGAGTAAACTTTTTCAACTGGTCTACAATAACCTATAAGACATCACTACCTCAATGGGACCTAGGTAAAACCATCACCAAATCCATCGTGATGTCATCAAATTTACACTCTAGAAAGGTAAATGGATGTGAAAGTACCGTAGGTTTTTGGTGTTCCACCTTCACTTGTTGACAATTGGAACACTAAGTAACTAAACTCATGATCTCCCTCTTCATCTCTGAACACCAATATTGGAAGCTTAATTCACAATACATCTTTGAAATACTAGTATCTAATGACTAAATTGTGGCATGACACTCTCACATAAACTCCTATCATATTTCTACCAGAACCCAAAAACACCCATGAATGTGTAAGATCTCATCCCCATCAATCATCCAACTAGGTGGTGGGTCATCACTTAAAACTCTCTCCCATAGGACTAAGACATCTGGATCTAAAAGGTATATCAACTTCACTCTATCTAGAAGTGAAAAAATTATTGATAACGATGTGAGTAAAGGATGTAGAATATAGTCATGTACCTTTAAATTAATCTCATAAAACATGGAAATTAACTACCATTCACTACTTCACTCATGAACCACTTACATCTAATTATTTCAGCTTAAATAATCATCCATAACATTTATTTTTCCAGTCATATAAGTAAGATCAAAGGCAAAATACTATAGGTATTCAATGCACCATCATTTTTTTAGATTCAAGTCACACTGAGTGAATATTTATTCAATGTTTTTTGAAACAGTGTATATAATGAATCACTCTCCTAATAAATAATTCATCCAACAACTTAAGGAATGAACCACAAATACCAGCTTAAGGTCATGTGTTGGGTAATTTTGAACATGATCCCTTAATTGATGAGACCTGTAATCCATGAATCACTCATATTGCATCAGAACTACCCCCAAACTGACACCTGGCACATCATAATAAACCAAATTCTTTCTACCTGACTCAAAAAGAATCAAGATCAGTGTTGATGTGATTTTTTTCATTCAACTCTAGAAATGATTTATCATATTCATACGAACATGAAAACATAACACCCTACTTAGTCAAACCCGTAATAGGTGCTTCAAGGATTTATAAATTTTAAATAAAGTTACTATAATATAAAATTTTTCCCAATAAACTCTGAACATTGAAAAAGTTATTTGGATGCTCCCATGAAACCATGTAAACCACCTACTATGGGTCTATAAACACTCCTACCTCTGAGATAGTGTGACCCAGTAAGTGATCTTTATTAAAGAAAAAGATTAATTGTGTGATCCAAGCATAAAACAAATGCTCTCTTAGTTTACTCAATATGATTTAAATATTATTTTCATAATAATTTAAAGTATGAGAATGCACCTTGATATCATCCATGAAAACCAAAATGAAATAATCTATGTATGGGTGGAAAACCTAATTCATCAGAGTCATAAAAATAGATGTAGTGTTCATGAGACCAAATGAAATTACCAAATACTCATAAAGTACATACCTACTTCTAAAATTAGTATTTTGTATATATGATGTCCTAACTCACACATGATGATAGATCAACCTCAATTCTATCTTTGAGAATACTCGTTCTCATCCAAGATTATAAAAAAGGTCATCTATATAAGGCATTGGATACCAATTCTTAACAATATGATGATTTAACATTTGTTAATTCACACAAAACATGATGGTTAGGTTTCCTTATTAGAGACATGAATGGGTGAACCTCAATGGGAAGTATTATATTAGATAAACCCTTTAGCCTTTTCGTCCTCTAACTATATTTCTAGTTCTAACATATTAGTAAGAGCCATCCTATAAGGATTCATAGATACCAGTGATTATCCTAGGAATAGATCAATAGTAAAATCAACCTCCATATTAGTACGTATCTCAAAAAAATAATGAAGTCAAACTTCTCTAAAATGATCCACCATAGGAGGTAAATCGTTCATATGTGTTATTTGATCACTCAAAAAAATATTGGAAATATGGGTTGTCACTCCAATCGGCCCAAAAAAATCATGTCTAGCTAAAATTTTGTAGACATCCCATTATCCTTTATGAATATAGTTACCTCCCTTAGGTTATGTGAAGTACACCCTCCAGTAATAGAAATCGACATAAGCATAATAAGTTATTAACTAGTCCATCCGGATAAATATAGAAACTCCTGTCATCTTGAGGATGAAAAGGTTCCATATGAATGATAAGCATCCATATCATGGGGAATTCCTTTCATCTCTATAAAGTCTCTGATTTAATTTCCATTTTATTGTTTAGAGTCATAAATTTACATAAATCCTTGATATTGATGCCAATACATTCAAGAATTTCCACATATATAAATGGGTGTGAAACACCTATGTCAAATAAGGAAGATACAAGTGTAGAGGATACTGGAATCATAACTTGAACTGTAGATGGATTGAAACTCCACTTATAGGGTGTAGGATATAATAAATATATATGTAATGATCCCTGGCCCTAGGATAAAACCTGACTACCGTAGGTTAGTAACCTCTACTAGCATTTCATATTCGGTGTTTAGCTCTCTCATCCATGAAAATCTCCTCAGCTTGAATGATCAGTGGTACTCTAATAGCCCACTTGGCGAGGAGATACTGACCCCACTCATTATGGTGGATCTTGTGTGGATACTAACCCACTATATATAAATATAAATTTCATGAAAAACTATTTAAGATTTATTGTACTACTATGGTCTCAACACTCAATAGGGTCCTTATCACACCAAGACTTCATGTAACCTAGATTCCCACAAGAATGGCATAACACCTGGCTACCGGTGAAAATAATTTTACTATCACCACCCTAAAAAAACCTTATAAGAAATGTTTCCTTTTGCTGGTCAAAGTAATTCCTAGTCTAGGTGCTATACCACTCTGGTATGCAGCTTCATCTTCCCTTAGATTTCACTCGATGATGAGGGATTGGTACACTATTTTAGACTCAATAGTCATCTTGAAGACATTCACCTATGAAATAATGTATTATATAATCCCAGACTTAAATCTCATATCCTCATAAATATTTTCATCCATAATAACCTGCATGAATAACTAGAGATCAGTAAAGGGATGTGAATAGCCTATAATTAATATAGTTCCCTATTGCATGTAAATTAACTCCCTATCCTGACCATCTATCAATGTATCAAGATAGAATTAATCATAAAAAGTAGTCTATAAATCCATACATACCTTAAAAAGATATATATATAATTTATTGATAACATACCACCACCTATTGTAAGATTCATGAAGCATGTATATAGTGTGATTAACTCTCCTATCAAAAGGTTCCACAAGATGCTCGAAGATAGATAGCATATCCTCCATCAAAAACATAACAACCTAGGAACCAAATTCCCCCCAAAAAGTAGGCGGGTTTTTATGCTGGAACTCCCAAGTAAACTCTAAAATATAAGGTGCAGGTTGTGGATATCCCCATATAGATTGCACTAGTTATAATCAATACTCTCAAAACAAGGTATTAGTTTCCAAATCTGGAATAATAGGAGGTTATACAAGTGGCACAGTAGGGCACAATACTGGGGGATCAAGGCCCATCACCTTTTAAGCATGGTCATATCCACCTTCCTAAAATTTTACCCAAGGCATTCATTATGGAATATATCTACAATTCCAAATTCTTGCCTAAAAATGTTTTGATAATAGAGAAGGATTTAGATAAAAGAATAGGATAGGTACAAGGCCTTCTTATAAAATATTCAATATCGATATGCTTGATCCTAAATATATGTCTAGGTAATTTATAATATTATAAAAGAACATAAGAGACACTCCCAACACTCTCTACTAAGGTCTGGTCCAGGCCAAATATCTCATAACAGGGGTTCCGACATACAAAGTGTCGATTGAAATTAAAATAGGGAAACAATATTTAAGATGAAATTGATACCCCTATTTAATGACAAACATTCCATTCAAAATTTACAATTCATTAGTCATATATATATATATCATTGTTTGTTTAGATGCATCTTCCATTGCAAAGTTATAATACCCTGCACTTTATAAGTTGAATTTTGAACTTCATGTTACTAAAACCAACCTTTTACAATAGTTTAAATATATGGATCACAATTCCAAATTTGTAGAGGTCCACACACTATAAATTTCAATTAGGATCCATTTAATTTCAACCACCAATTTTTTATCTCACAAAACCTATGTTTCATAGATCAATCATGTGATAATTGGTTAGTTAAGGTCCACCATCAATTTATAGAGGAAAAACTATTTTGGTTGATGTTGAAACATTATGTGACCAATTATTTATTACCTTCAAGAAAAATTTCACATTCACAAATATATCAATAAAGGAACATACGATAAGTTGTATTCAATGCAAAAAATGAAGTAAATATGGCATGGGATATGCATGACATGTGAATCCTTAGTTACCTATAATTATGCACAAGATAATACCTCATTTCCATACAATACCAAGGGTAAAAAATTAATCCATTGTAACAATAATAAATTTCAAAAGTTATGTGCATCACCCATTGGTGAAATTAGTACAACTATAATAGAAAAAAACCAAACCAACAAGTCCCTCAACATGAAACATATATTTTTCCTTATATATGGGTTAGATACTCTCAGGAAAAGGATCATTACTAAATTCCGATACTTCTTAGTATCAATTCTACCAACATAAAAATTGGAACACAATGAAAAAAAGAAGCTCAGATACCACTTTTTATCTCCCATACCTAGTTTACTCATAAGTAAGCTTACCTGGTTGGCCACATGTTTTCAAGGGAACCTCCCCATATGCTAGAGGCTATTGACTAGAATCAAGGTCATATTATGGTATGGTGGGGAGACTATATCCTCTTATTTCAGAATGGAGGACAATAGTGATTTAAAAATAAAACAACAATTGAAGTGATATAATATTGAATAAGATAAGTTAATCATATAGATAAATATAATCAAATATTATTAATATCGAATATCATGTAGAAAATTAAGAACATGATGCTATACCAAAATGGGGAAATAAGAGGGGGATAGGGTAGCAGGAAAACATAGCATAAGCTATACAAAAAAACAATACCCACTAACATCATGCGTACTAGCTTAGTCCTCTTCCCCCATGATCCATCCTAGTATATAAAATTAGGTATGAATAGATGGATTCTTCCCTTTCCCCTATATATATATATATCCATGATGACTATTCAGGTACCAAATTGTGACCTGAATAGGGTTTGAGTAAAACTCAATAGGACACCACCATTGGTGTCTAGTACTATCCAACATGTGAGTACATTATGAATCAGTGTACATGTAATAATTACAAAAGCAGTAAAGGAGCTAAATAAAACTCATGTCGGCCTGGGTTCCCCATGGGATTCCTATTTGATACAACATTCTTAAAACTAATATAGAATGTGTCTGAACATTAATTATTCTATAAAAATAATGGGCATCATTACCACAAATTAGGAATATTTAGTATGTAATTCCATGTCCCTTGGTTACAAATTGGAAATGTGCTATGTCATTTCCATTAATTACAATTAGATAGTGATGATCATAGTGTCCATTAATTATGAATAGGAAATAAATAATATAATGCCTAGTAATTCCAAAAATTCAATATGGAATTCCAAGTCTATTAGTTCCAATTAACAATAAGGAATATAATTTATAAATTTTTAAGTGAAAAATAAAGAAAATCATGTATTTAAATTTCAAAAAACAATAAGAAGCATCCCTTCCATTACCAAAGGTAAGAATAATGAAATTACATCAATGTAAAATTACATTCAAATCTAAAGAATATCACTCTTAACATTATTCAATTTATTTATTCATTTAATCCATATAACTAATAAGTGATTAGAAGGGGTAAATGTGTATAATCCATGTCACTTCATCATTTTATTAACTCACCTTTTCACGTATCATTATTCAATGATAACAAAAATATGTCGTAGTGGTGTTTTTGACACAAGGGAAACATAATCAATTAAGGAATATTATCTTACGTACCCAAGGGGTGGTTTAGATTGAGGTTGTTGACCTCCAACCAAGTATAAGGGTGTCATAGCCTATTTATATCAAGGTTTAAAAAATTATTGTATGGTTTTATCAACTTTAGATGAAACTCCCTAAAATCCTAGTGTGTGGCACAATGATGACATAATATAAACACTCAATACTTTAGAAAAAATATGATACCACATACCATAGCTTTTTAGTAGAATCATCATCTAGTATTATCCTCTAATCCAAGCTAGAATTGGATAAACCAAAGAAATAGAATAATTAATTCAAAATAGGACATATTGGATGACATAGAAATAACATTCAATAGAATGAGAGAAAAATGGAATTATCCTTGAAGAATCATAGTCTTAATGATGGGGATCCAATGATATGACTGATTCTGGAATAAGATTCTAGATATAAGAGATTGATCAAATCCTAGGTTGAGAGGAAATGGAGGTTCCAATGTGAGCAGGCTACTGTAAAAATGGAGAAAGAAAATAGGGAAGGGAAGGTTAAATGAATTAGTGGGAAATTAGTAATTTATAGTATTTTTAAAGGGAACATGGTTTGGTTACATGGTTGGATAAACCATACACCACCAATATCAAAGTGGCACCCCCCTTTCATGGTTTTCACATGATTTGAAAAATCATGCATGCACCATGAAGTTATACTTTGCAAAAAGTTTGTAGATTTTTTATGGTTTTATAACCTCCCTCACATAGTTAAATAACATGTGCATCACCCCTTATGTCTCACACTTTTGATCCACAAGTTTATCATTAAACATGTGTTAACCATGCACCTCACCACGTTCTTATAAGATTCATAAATTTGGTCCCCAAATAATCCCAAACTCATCTCACACCTTCCATATACTCTTAGTCACATTTATTTAGATAAAAAATATGTTGAAAATATTTTATAATAATATTAACCTCTATGAAAACACGGGATCATATATATTTTCTCACATATATTTGAGAAATTTGTTCCCTATTCGGCCCTATCGCACATGTTTCACCAAGACTATATATTTCAGGGTACATAAAACACACATTAAATGTTAGATAATATTAGGTACTACCAAAATTATAACAATAAAAGTCAGTTCATATTATATCATAGTTTAATTCGTACTTAATTTTTATAAAACTAATAAAAAATACCCAAATTAGTTGTTTTAAATGGATCACTACAAAAATATAATGAATAATTCAAATATGTAGGTGTGTTACCTTATCCATGGAAGTAATGGACTTAGTCATCGATAGTTATCTAATCAATTAATAAATAAGAAGCGTAAATGAGGAAGTATGAATTAATCATTACATTGAGGATCCCCCTCACATTATACTCTCTCAAACCAATTAGGCGACACAAAATATCTAGAAAACCACCACATAAAAGTTGGGGTTGAGACTTTTAATAGACACCAAAAGGTCCCCCACCAACACTCTAGTAATCTATGGGGTTCCTCGTATCATACCATTAGGATTTTAGTGGGTTTATCTAGGGATGTAAATTTTTCATAACTTTATATACCACCTTAAATTCCACTATGGTCCTTTCCTAGCAATATTTTTATTTATAAAACATCCTAAAAATAACCAAAATCTATCCCTCCAATCTGAATTCAAAAAAATTTAATTATGGTACAGTGTTTCCCAATTCTATAGGAATCCAATAATATGGAGAGTTACACACACCATAGATAATTTCATATCCTTTGACATTTTAAATATAAACGGTGTGGAATGTGTTTTTTACTAAAAAAGTTACAAGATATAGAGTGATTGACATATTAAGATATAAAACCAAAGCATATATGGAGAATCCCTATATGTGGTGAAGTGATATGAATGAAATTTAATGAATAATAAATAATTAAAAAAATAGGGAGATAAAGATATCATTTCATGGTTTTGTGGAGTTAATATTTAAATGAAATAACACATGCTATCTTGAAGTAAAACATAAAGTGCTTTTGGTGATGATAGTAAAATTTTGATGAATGGCATATCATTTATATTTCAATGTTTTAGGGATATTATAGGATCATTCCACTTAGATTTTATTGAAAAATTTTAATGGTACGTGACAACTTTCATCCATGGGAAAAATATTCTAATATAAATGGAATATTGATAAAGATATATTGAGTTATTTTAATAATATATATTAAAATTAAAACTAGAGGGATATATAGAGAGATACAACAAGGAAGAGTAGAGTGTGGGAGAATTATTCATAGATGAAATCAACTTTTTTGATGGTTATCCTAAGGGAGAAAGTCATTTCATGATGATGAAAAGTTATTATCCATCCCCAATGACTAACTAATTTAAATATCTTTACTACACCTATTTAAAAATAGGGAAATCTTTATTTATGTATATATTGATTTATTATAATTCTATAGAGCTATGTCATGGTTAGGTAAGTGACCCTTTAGGGATATCAAGTCCAATAAAAGAATATTTGAAATCAAGTGATGATTATATTGACATGAGTTAGTCAAGAGTGAGATATTCATACTCCATTAGATATAGTCTCCACATTGAGGTTGAAAAGGTAATTTTTTTTTTATTTACTTAATTCTTTTTCAGAAAAATTAATATGTTGATAAAAATATATTTTTTTAACTAATCGTAAGAGAAATACCTAAAAGGTAATTAAGAGAGGAAAATATTCAAATCCAATACCCCAATTCAACCCCCCTCAATCTATTTCACTTTTAGGAATAACAACTTATATCAATGTATTGACTTCCATTGTTGGTGTATTTTCTCTCAAATTATAAATCATGATGAATTTAGTGAATAAAAAATCTGTGAATAATTTTTGGTCTAAAAACAAATAACTATAGAAAACTATATGAGATAATATTTTCATTCCCCTGCCATAGATGTATGTGATAATATAATTAATAAAATTTATATTAGAGACATGGAAAATGAATCAATCATTATAAAATACCACATAGAGTTGGATATATATTTGAAAGAGTTAAATTCTTTGGTGGGATCACTACCAATTATTTTTATATGAATTTAATCCCATTAAAATATTCAAATTCTAAGTGAGTGAATCTTATTAACATCTTTGAGGTTAATAAAAATCCAAGGAATCAAAAATACAAGTTCATATTTAAGGATTTAAAAATTATACACATGTATTTTATTAAAAAAATATTCATCTATGAAATTGAAATATTTAGAGATATTCAAGGACTAAGTAAAGTCATTGAATATGTAAAAGTTTTAAAGTATATATCATAAATATTGGATAAAAAATTCAATCTATATGTTTCTTTTATATGAGAAAGGGGTTTTAAGATGGAATCCTTATATGATATTTAAATTATAATTGTTTCATATTATTTAAGGATAAAAAATGCCATACTAAATTTTTTGAGAAGAATACAAAGGATATGAAAAATAAGTCAGTGAAAAATTCACTATCAAAGAAAATTTAATGGTAAATAATTTAAAATTGTGATGTCATTCTTATCCTCAAATCTCAAAATAAATACAAAATTAAAAATGGATACTTCCACTTTCATGATTCCTTTGTGGAAAAGTTAGAAAACACACTGTTAAATATCTATGGATATACTAATAAGAAGAGGAGAAATAGAAATCTAAAATAATATCATTAAAATGTAATTAGAGTGTAATAAGTCTTTATAAAGGTAAATATTAAAGAATAACATTTATCTCTCAATAGTAAGAGTCTTACAAAGAGTCAAAAAATAAATATATTTAATATCCAAATGACAAATCCTTGGATTTAAAAATTTATCAACCCAATAATGTTGTTAATAAAGATAAATATTATAAAAATATGGTGTGTTATATGTAAAATTAACCAAGAAAAAATAATTTTCTAATGAGGTTGACCGAAGAAGTATAATGATATTCTAAAATAATTAAAAGTATTTATGCACTAATAAAAATAGGAGATAAATGGATTAATGTAATAAGTGTAATCACAAATATATTTAAATTATAAATATATAATGAAATTTAAAAAGTTAAAACTCAATGTTTCAGAATAAACATATATCATTAATGGTTTAGACCCGATAGTGAAAGAAAAGTTCACAGGGATCTATGATCTTAAAGCTAAAGTTGTTGATATAAGAAGAAAAATGGATAATCAATTTTTTCTCTCTAATATTTGTAATACTTAAAAATAATTATGAAAGTTGGAATTATATCCAATGATAATGAAAAATAAAATGCTAGAGTACACTCAAGATGCGTGGAAGAGTTTTTTTATAATAACATTGTCATATCAAAGGAAAACTAGGTTTGGGTTATGATATAACTCAGGATAAGAAGTAATGAAGAGAAAATAAGTTGGTTAATCAACTTGATGGATGTGCACTAAAATAATATAACTAATTCATATATTTAGGGGTACATTGATGAGAACATTTTATTTCTACAAATAACAATAATAAATTTAATCTAATATAATACATGTTGAGTGCATGCATCTTCCACCTTTTAGTTTCGGTAAAAAAATCTTCCACCTTATAGGCTGAGTGTGTAACAACCTCATATTTTTATAGAGAATTATTATTTAATTTCATACTTTAATCTTATCTTTTCAAGATATGATTTTATTGGGATTATTTTTTGAGTGTTTTTTTTTATTTTTAAATGTTTCATAGGCCTTTTTGAAGGTGCACAGTTTGAGCCTGGTTTGTCAAAACCTTTCAGATTATCTTGGAAAATTTGTACCATATTGCAGAGAATCAAGGTTGGTTCATGTTTGAGGTTCATATTTTACCAAACCCTATCCATTTTCCTAATAAACCACGAACCTTGTGGAAATAACACATAGGGTGTTACACACATAAGGTGAAAAATTTGACAAATTGTGCTCTACTCTAGTGAAAACTGTGAAACACCATATAGTGTTAATAATAGAGTAGGTTCACATTTTAAAAAAATATGAAACCAAACCATGAGAGTGCCCAAGTGAGGAAAAAATCCTAAAATAGATAGAATACAATTTTATATACCATGTTCAAATGGATTTAATAATATAAAAATCCACTTTAATGACCATTTATAATCCATTTTGACCTATTCTTCCTACAATAAGAAGCTCTATAAAACCTTGAGACTCCCCTATACTTCCAAAATGAATTAAATCCCTCTTAATATTTATTATAGTTTATCCAAGAGATGTTTTGACAGGGAATTGAAGTATACAATATAGAAACCTTCATTCTTTGGGTTCCTACTAGATTTATCTATTTTGACTTGAAATGAATCATATATTTGGAATGTCATTTCTTGATATGTGGATTGAAATGTCATCTAATAAATAATTCATCATTTATTTATATAATATAGGTTCTTTGTGATGGACCAATGATATCCCCTTTTATGGAATCTAGATCCCTTATGATTGGTGTATGTTTCCATAGTTAGATCATCTCAAGACTCTCTTATTATTTAAAATCATCTTAGATATTTTTTAATGATGATTTTATGATGTATAAATGCCTATTTACTAGAATAATCTAATGAATTTATGCCCACTTATTCAACATATCTTGAAAATAGTTTCAGTGATAGACTCTATGAGGTATGTGATTCTAAAACTACATTCTTGGGATGAAATATTCTAAAATCTCTTATCAAATCCAACTTTTTGATAAACTAGAACATGAGATAAGAATTTTTGACATGTTAGCCATTTCTTAGTGGTTTTATAATGTGATTTGAGCTTCAATAATTTGAAAAACATTGGGGTACTTCATCAAAAATATTAAGGTAGGTAGTTCCTTACAATTTAAGGCCCTTGTATACTATATTTTCCATTATTTGATATTATTATTGAATAAATTATTGAACAATATTTATGGTGATTTATTGAGGTTGTTTTTGTATCCATGAGACTCATATATGATATATGATTCCATGATTATTCCTAACGTATCTTGTTACCATGTTTGATGTTGGTCATGTGTTGTTATATGTTGCTACTATATTATCAGGATGACATGAAATTATTTTCCTTGATATTATTTCCCCTATTATATGATTTTACCATGCCTTGGTGGTATTGTCTTGGTAATCATAATAGGCAGATCATTGTGGTATGATTACCCCTTAGAGGGGTAGTGTGAACAAAATTCAGTGATGATGATGATGGACCTAAATATAGGGAAGGGGCATGAAAACCATGTGGACTAACCTATGATGGTGGAATATTTACTCAATGCATTGAGTATGTCGAGTAACACATTCATAGTCAGACCTGTTTCACTACCCAAAATAAAATTTCCTATAGATTCTGAGTAACTTGATACCTACCATTTTCGCTTGTTCTTTATCACTTTAAATTTATTTTATTATCCTCCTAGAATAGAATTTAAGATGGTATAGATGAGGATCATGGTGTCTTGGATAGAAAAACCCCACTCAACATATGATTTTCTACAATTTCTTGAAAATTTATTGTTATCATAGAATACAACTATTATACTTGTACACACATGTTAAGGAAACATTAATGGTGTCTACTAGGTTTTTTTAATCAAACTGTACATAGGAATCTTGATGCACATTAATACTTCATATACATGGAACTAGGTATGGGAAAGGCTCCCCAGGCTGATAGATGGGTAGTGGGTCATATAGGTTCTATATGTATTCGGAAAGAATCTAGAGGATTTTGTAGGGTTTATTTTATTTACTTTAACCTTATACTCTTGTTTGGATTGGCACTATGGGAGCCTAATGTATTTATTTGTTTTAATTAATTAAATATAATATTATATAATTTTGGTTTATCTTCCACTTTTATTACTATTATTTATTTATATTTTATTACTATTTTTTGTTGTATAGATATGATACTGTGGGTATAGTCTTCACATTGACGAAGTTCAAACCCTCATTACTAGAAGGAATCCTCTTGCATATGGGAAGGTGTGTAGAGGTCATATGTCTCTACAGATAAGAACCAATGGTTTGGGTTTGGGTATTACAAAATGGAAATAGAGCATATTTTTTGTTTTTCTTTTTGACTAACCTTTGACATGGTAGAAAGAAGATTGGTTGTGTGGGACTTAGGTAGGAGAGTTTCTGTGTTCCTAGCAAGTTAATGTGTATAATACCTTTGAGGTACCGTTGATGTGATTATTATTACCCTTTCATGGGATTTGGTTTCATTCATACATCATGATTAAACAAGTAGGATAACATTCCATATCTATACCTATTTAGTGATACAAATTAGTTATTTAATTTAATGAAATTATTTATGATATCTATTTATGACGAAATAGTATTATCTAATTGAGTGATATACCTAGATTCTCTTTTGATATGATATATATTTTCTTGTAATTAATTAATTGAACTTGAGCATATTGATATGTTTTTATATATTTTGTCAACTAATGTGAATGTAAAGTGAACCTTTTGTAGTGCTAAGATGGATATAACTTGGGTGGTGGGTAGTCTTATAGGAAAACATTTGTGGGATCCCATAGACTGACTAGGATCAATCTTATCGAATTCTATTTTTTGAATTGTTTCCTTTACATTTTTAAAAATTGAACAATAAAGGAGATTGATGGGATGACAAACTGACATGGGATAGGATGCTCCCACAAGGGAGGATTGCCCTGTTCCACTACTCACATTGTAAGAGGGTGTATCAGAGCACACTTATACACAATCTTTGATGGTGAGGAAGTGGGACCACCTTAACATGGAGTCTTTTAACTTATGCCTGTTTGTGGAAATGGGGCACCAAGGTCCATGGGTGATTACACTAGAGTCTTCTATCTCCAGTGTCCACCAACCTTTCAAGGAACTCAAGGAAAAAAAATATAGGTCTATTTAGACATAATCGAGAGTATATTTGAACTAATTGACACACCCAAGGATATAAAGATCAACCTTGTAGAGTTCATGCTATAAGAACTGATCGAGAGGTGGTGGGGCATGATGGGACAAGCTAGAAGACATGACGATCTCTCATGGGAGGCCTTCAAGAATATACTTTTGAAGGAATTATTTCTTAACATGATAAATCTAGAAAAATCATAGTAGTTTATGTCAATATAATATGGATCCATAATGGTGTCATCATACTCTACATGTTTCATGTAGCTGTTCCACTTCACACCCATCTTAACTAGGAATGGGGTACAAAAGGCTAGGAAGTTTGAGATCGGTCTTTATCCAGACATCAAATGGGGGGTTTGGAGATTTTACCAAATGATATACCCAATAGTTTTGCATAAGGCCTTTAATATTAATAAGGCCTTAGAGGATGATCTAGTATTTAGTTTTATTCTACCCTATAGTACTTAAGAAGGTGGACCTCCTATTTCTGCGATGTGTGTCTCTTCTGGTAGTAAGAAGAGGAAGACCAAGGATGTGAAATACCATAGTGGCAACCAAGAGTAGAAGATCAAGGATTATTTATCCCCCTCTAGGCATGTTCCATAATTATTAAACTATGGAAAGGTTGTACATCATTAAAAGTTCTTCACAACACCTGATAGAAAGTGTTAGCAAAGTGGAAATATGGGGAATCTCAAGAAATTTTTATCTTGAGCTTCAAGGAAGATTTTATATAGGTTTTTAGGGAAGAAATGATAGAATAACAAATGATATGACTAGGTTCCTTTGTATTAGGACTAGATAATGAAGACACAGGTGATTCAGGAAACTACGGTTCACGGTTATGGTGTTAAGCTCGGACGACTATATATAGTGGATCAAACCCTGGTAGCTGGTAGCGAGGGACTATATACTATTCAAGATATAGTCTTGATCACTCTTATGCAATCTATTACTTTGTTTGATACCACTAATTCTCAATCCTTTATAAATATACATGTTATTTATGGGTTTTTCATACCGGTCAAGTTATCTTCTATGTTTATTTCTCTCAATACACCACTAGGAATGAATTTAGACTATCTTCAGTGATTACCAGAGTGTCCTATAATCATTTATAATAATATCCATCTATAAAACTTCATTATTATAGATATGGAAACCGTTTTTGTGATTCTTAGAATCCATTAGATGACTATTTTTCGAGCCCACATTTATTTATATCACATATGTGTATCGTTTACATTTCTTAATGGAGAGAAGTTTGTGAAGACTGATGAGTGAGAGTTGGGAGTAGGTTGACTGGGTTTGGAAATAAGCCATCATGGGATAATTATAGTGCATATTATAGTCTTATCAGATTTAGTAGGATCAGTAGTATTCCCTCATATTTTCATATGGTCATGGGTTTCTATCAGGATGTATTCCTAGATGTCTTATTTGGAAATCCACTAGATAGAGGTGTTGATTTATAGATAGAACTTTTTCAAGGTGAATATTCCATTTTGATAACCCATTATCAATTGATGTTGATTTATTTGAAGGTTATCCAGGTAAAAATCATGGACTTGGAATAGAAGGGTTTTATCTGTATGAGTACATCACCATTTGGTGCACATATATTGTTCTCTAAGAAGGCTAATGATAGTCTTATACTCTGTGTATATTATCGAAATTTGAATTAGGTGATTATGAAGAATCCAAATTATCTACTGAGGATCGAAGATATCATTAATAAATTATAGGGAGACTAATGGTTCCCTAATATTGATATCCAATAAAAATATATCCAGTTGTGGGTTTGAGAGGATTACATCCCTAATATAGTGTTTAGGGGAAGGTATGGGATATAAAAGTACATGGTGGTGTTTTTTGGATGGAAGAATCTACTGAAAGATTTTATGTCCCTCTTAAACAATATATTCCACCCATACCATGAATGTCCCAACATTGTTATCATTAATGATATTCTCATTTACAAAATGACTCTAGTACAGTATGTAAAACATCTTGAGATAGTCCTGAATAATCATTGAGCACGTTGGATCTATGAAAGGTTTTCAAAGTTTCACTTTTGGATTTAGAAGGTTCAATTACTAGGGATCTTGATTTACGATACCAGTATATCAGTATACCCAAAGAAAGTGTAAGAAACAATGTCTTGTACAGGTCCCCAAAATGAGTTTGATATCAGAATATTTCTAGGATTATTGGGATTCTATCGATTTTTTATACGATTTCTCCCGTTTATCAACACCCATTATAGTGATGAAAAAATGGGTGAAGTTACAATGGTTGGATCAGTGAGAGGAGGCTTTTCTTGATCTGAATAAGAGGTTTACTATAACTGATGTGATGACTCTTCTTAATCCTAAAATTAGATATACTGTATATATTATTGCATCATGAGCTGTCTAGAGGAATTATTGATACAAAGGGAGTGAGTATAAGTTTATGGGTCATGTCAAATATGAAAAAATGAGCATAAATATCCTACCTGAGAGGACCATATTGGGTTATACCTAACACTGAGAAGGGGGTGAATCAGTGTTGGGGAGTTTTTAAACCAATTACAACTTTTATCCCTGTACCTCTTGACCTGTTAGGATATTTATTCTCTTATTCTATTTTCTATGTCGCATGCAATAATATAAAGAAATAAAAATATGCACACAATATTTTTACAAGGTTCAACACTCAATAAGAGTAGCTACGTCCTTGTCATGCATGGGTATGACCAGTGCTTGTATTATCCATTATAGTGTGATATGATTTTATAATGGAGTGGCTAGGAAAACAATCCTATAGCCAGTGTGAGTCCATACACTTTAAAGGGGGGAGGGAAACAATCCTCTTCCCTAGACTGGTGATAGCCTAGTCCAAATTGCAGCCTCTAGTTGGTTCTTTATACAGCCTAAGGAGACAGTCTTCTTCTTTCTTCAAAAGGTAGGTTCTTCTCTTGATCTCCTTGAGTGCTCTTCACTTGATTACTTGCAAAGAAGTAGGCAAGAAATTCTTTTTGAATTATTCTTTTCTTCTTCACTAGTGCAAAACCAGCTGAGCTAAGACTTCTCCTTTTTCTTTAGTGCAGTAATAGAATGCACTAACACTCATTCTTTCTTCTTGGAAAGAATCACATATACTAATGTGATTATTCAGGTAGTGAAGATCAGTTCACTTGGCATCATCTTATTGAGTCATTCCCTTGTTCATAAATGCATGTGATCATGCATATAACATGTAGTTGAGCTCTTTTCCTTCTTCTTCTTCTTCTCTTCTTGTTAGTGCAATAACCAACTGCACTAAATGTTCTTCTCTTCTATTCTTTTTCTTATTTTTGCACACCACCCTGCTTGTGCGCCTCCCTACTTGCGCGCCACCAAATACGTTCACACCACAATTGTTCCCAACTCAAAACTTGCGCGCCACCTTTGGTTTTAACACACTCTTCACTTGAACACCTCTAACAACTTGTGCGCCAAAACTTATGCGAGAATACTTGTGCGGAAATACTTACGTGACAATACTTACGCGACAATACTTGCACGGCAACACTTGCGCAGCACAGGCACTTGCGCAGAATCACTTGCATGTCAACACTTGCACGACATCACTTGCGTGGAAAAACTTGTGTGACACCAAATGCGCGACAAAACTCTCTACTACTTGCGCGCTCAGAGCTCCAATTTTCACTTAAGTGTTGAGCATTGAAAAATAAGGATGCAAGTCATCTTTTTATAGGAATTTTGGTGATTTTCACGCCACATACACTTGCACACCAATACTTGCACACCGTTGCATCACTTGCTCTTCGCTTCATCACTTGCGTGCTCTTTCATCCCTAGCACGCCACACTAGCGTGCCACTTATACTTGCGCGCCATTTTTTTGACTTGCGCGCCAATTTTTAACTTGCGCGCCATTTTATTTCCTTTGTCAAATTTTGATGTGATGATCCTGAATTATGACTTACGCGCCACATATACTTGTGCTCCAATACTTGCGCACCACTTTTGAGTTGCACGCCACTTTCTTTCCTTTTCCAAAAATTCTTCTTTACTCCCCCTATCCTTCATAAGGCTTGCATCAAATGTTCTCCAAACTTGATATTTGTGAAATTAAAATCAGCAAAGCATCGTCATAGTTTAAGTCGATTATTTTTGGAATATGAATTTCAAAGTAATTCTTCATCCTAACTTCAAATCCTCAAATTCTTTTGGAGTGTTAATTCCAAAGAACTCCAATCATCTCTCTTCATCCAAAAGTGGAGGCTTGAAGCTTCTTAAAATACCTTCAATGTTGCAGACAATGTATCACCTTTGATACATATATTTGGAACTTTAAGAACATTGCAACAATCATCTGATTTCAAGGAAATGTGTAATTCATGAACTTCTTAGAATTCCAAGCCCTTCCACACTCTCTCTTATTCTTCAACCGTCGTTCTCTACTTCATTCAAATCATATGATTGTTTTCTTCAAGTAAACTCTTGCATGGTTCTCATGCAATCATGAAGTGTTGCATGGTATTCTTCAAATTATTTTGAAATCATACTTAGATGGATGATAACTCACCATTATTCATTGTTGTAAACAATGTGTCACCTTTGACACAAGTTCTTTGAACTTAGGATCAGTTCAACAATCGTCTGAATTTTCTTCATAGAGAATTGCCCAAGTATGACATTCAATGATATGATTTCATAACAATTCTCAAGGTATCCTCACTTCATACAATATCCATTATCTCTGGAGTCCTTCTTCATCTCCTTCTTCATTTTGACAAGTACTGACAACTATTGAAAACACATAAAATCTTCATACAAAAAGTGCTCCCAACAATCTCTCCCTTTGTATTTTGTTGTCAATACCTTAAAGTCTCCTCAAAAGAATTTGTCAATGTCAGAATGAGAATCTGATATCTCCCCTTCTTTCTCTCCCCTAGACATTCATTTTATTTCTCTCTGCCTTATTGAAAAGAAATAAAAAGTTCATCGTAGAGAGGGTATCATTCCATACTTAAGAAATGTTCCATCAATCATTTCACTCTAAGTCTACTTGAGCAATGATTGGTGTAGAAAACAAGATGATTTGATTTTGAAAACAAAGTTGTCCATTACCCATTGAATATGACACCACATGAGATGATAACTCATAAGATTTTCTTCAAGCGGTTTTCCACTTTCATTCCTGGCCAAAGATATTGAATGTGATAAGAAATAATCAATATGAAATTCCTGCACTAACTTCAACAAACAGATCAAAAAAAGTCAAGTGAAATTTCTAGGATAAGTGGCCTTGGGGAACGTTCACCCTTCTTATGTCATTGATTATCTTTATTAATCCCACTTTGTAGAATGAACTTTATTTTGAGTAGCCATGGATGATAGATTTTGAAATAACATACCATTTCCAATGACGTGATCTTCAGACAATCATCAGAGTAGTGGAATTTAGTACCAACTGAAGTTGATACTTATTGAGATAATGACTCTGGAAACTTATTCACGTGTCTCCCCATCAAGGGAACACTTCTCATCACTAAATCTCGAGTTCTCCCCCTGATATCTTGCTTCACCTTCAATTCCATGTATTATTAGAACAAATACAATACAAAAAGATTTAAGGTAATAAGGTGGATCATCCATGATTCTTCAATGTGAGCAGGAAGGCTGAGATGATTTTGTCAACCAAGATGCTCCATTTTCTCCACTCCTCACACTTTCACACTTGATCTTCAATGATTACTGTGATTGTGTGGACCTCACTATTTCTTCAATCTCTTTGTGTGTGAATATTCTTTCTTCAAGGGCTTTCAAAGCACTAGAATCTCCTGGTGCAACTTTCATCTTTTTGAGGAATTCTTGTTGTGATGGAATAAATTCAAAGCACTTTCTCATAGTATGACCAGCCTTGTAGCACCTCACACACAGAACTTCATTGTCTTCATGTAGAATATTTTTTTTGTATTTAGCACTAGCCTTATCTTGTAAATCTTCTATTTTCCTCATTCTCTCCAAATATTCTGGCCAAACCACCAATATATCACTAGGGATTGAGGAATTATGATAGGATCTTCTACATGGATTCTTTTGAGTGGATTATTTCTCAGTAGTTCTTTTGGATGCACCAACCATTTCCTTTTTGGATTTAGAATCCAAATACTTCTCATATTTCCTTCCTGAAATCTTCTTGGGAGAATTTGTTTTCACATTATTCATCTGATTTCTTCCCAAGGATGCTTCATTATTCTTCCCAACTTCTGTTGTCTTCTTTTATTATCTGAACATCCACCATTCATATGACCACTCCTATTGCATACATCACAGATGTTATTTAACATTCCAAATCTGTTTGCAGTATACCGATGTCTCTGGATCTTTGGATGTTGATTCTTCTTCACTTGATTTCTCCCCCTTGAGATGGGCTTTCTCTGTGCTTCTACATTTAAGGGATTGTACCAAAAATCTATTGCACAATTCCAAAACCTATTGCAGCACCATCATTGACCAACAAACCTTGAATTCGTGTCATCTTCGTGATATGGTTGTTGAGTATTCTTCTTGGTATGTTGTGATTTCTGTGGGGATCTATCTTCCACAGGCTTTCCCTTATCCACCCTATCCATGGTGATAGGTTTCATATCACTTTTCTTCATCCAAAATTGTTTAGAAATTTTCTTCCAACCTGCACTTTTTGTAGAATCAATTTTAGAAACATTAATATAAGTTGGTATGGATGATACCTTTACTTTCTCAGCTTCTTGTGATGGATCAATGAGTGAATTCATGATCCTCTTATCACATTTTTGTGGTCTTTTGATAGAATAATTCTCCAGTGAACATTGGGTACTAGCAGCAATTGTTTCCTTCTTTTGTGATGAATCAATATGTGTCATTTCAAGATTGGTCAACTGATCTTCCAACTCTAGACATCTCATATTGAGGATGACCTTTTGGTCTTCAATCATAGTAATCTTATCTTCACAAGACTTCTTCAATCTTTCAACTTTATCTTCAGGCATCTTTACTTTGTTTTATAACAAAGAGTCAAGTTCATTGATATTCTTGGAGTTATCTTCTAAATGTAGCTTCTTGACTTCATTGCCCCTTTTCAGCTCATCTTCAAGTGCATGGATCATCTCTTCTAGAGTCTTATTGACTCCCTCTTTTTCTTCAACATCTTATAGACACTTTAAAGAGATTAATTCAAATCCCTTATTGGTTTCTTCAAAGGATAAAACCTTTCTGGAGAGATTTAAACATTCAACAATTGTTTCTTGTAAACCTTTCTCCAACGCGTTAGTTTCTTCTTCCAGTTGAGTGATATTTTCCTGCATACATTGAAATACTCCACAAACCAGGAATGCAATTTCTTCAGAAATACCATGCAGAATCTTTATTAATCTATCAACTTATATTTCTTGAGATGTTGTAGATTGATCATCACCACTTGTGCTAGCGTTTTCATCATGAGGATAATTTCCAAATGTACTAACACATACCTCTTGATCAGTTGATGTGTGAAGGTTGTCCATCTTCTTGGTGGGGAATTGAGCCACCTTCTCATTACTTTCCAAGTCTGGTGTGTCTTTAACTTCTGCCAAATATGGAGAACTAGATGCTTCCTATTCTTTAGATAAGAGGGAATTCATCTTCAATTTTCTCTTATCTTTCTTTTTCCTTTTCATCATGGTCTTGGTAGATATTTCTTTCTGCTCAGAGATTGATGGATATTTACAAACAATGATCTTCATTTTTGACTTAGGAAAGGAGATTATGTTTTTCAAAATAGAATAACTTCACTGTAGAGAATCCAACAGAGGTGAACCAGTCCCTCTGATACCAATTGAGAGGACCAGATTGGGATATACCTAACACTGAAAGGGGGGGTGAATCAGTGTTGGGGAGTTTTTAAACCAATTCCAACTTTTATCCCTGTACCTCTTGACCTGTTAGGATCTTGATTCTCTTATTCTCTTTTACCTGTCTCATGCAATAATATAAAGCAATAAAAATATGCACACGATATTTTTACAAGGTTCACCACTCAATAAGACTAGCTATGTCCTTGCCATGCATGGGTATGACCAGTGCATGGATTCTCCATTATAGTGTGATATGATTTTACAATGGAGTGGCTAGGAAAACAATCCTCTAGCCAGTGTGAGTCCCTACACTTTAAAGGGGGGTGGGAAACAATCTTCTTCCCTCGACTAGTGATAGCCTAGTCCAACATGCATCCTTTATCTGGTTCTTTATACTGTCTAAGGAGACGGTCTTCTTCATTCTTCAAAAGGTAGGTTCTGCTCTTGATCTCCTTTAGTGCTCTTTAATTGATTACATTCAAAGCAGTAGACAAGCAATTCTTCT
The DNA here is from genome assembly GCA_963277665.1 of Viscum album. NCBI lineage: Eukaryota > Viridiplantae > Streptophyta > Magnoliopsida > Santalales > Viscaceae > Viscum > Viscum album. The sequence continues at coordinate 394,498,081 of OY728160.1, forward strand.
TGTCTTCTTCTTTTCTTCTTCACTAGTGAAAAACAAGCAGCACTAGGACTTCTCCTTTTTCTTTAGTGTAGTAACAGAATGCGCTATCACTTCTTCTTTCTTCTTGGAATGAATCACATATACCAATGTGATTATTCAGGCAGTGAAGATCAGTTCACTTGGCATCATCTAATGGAGTCCTTATCTTGTTCACAAATTCATGTGATCATGCATATGGCATGTAGTTGATCACTTTTTCCTTCTTCTTCTTATTCTATTCTTGTTAGTGCAATAACCAACTACACTAAATCTTCTTCTCTTCTGTTCTTCTTCATCTTTTTGTGCACCACCCTGTTTGCACGCCTCCCTGCTTGTGTGCCACCAAATACTTGCACGCCACAATTGTTCCCAACTCAAAACTTGTGTGCCACCTTTGGTTTTAACACACTCTTCACTTGCGCACCTCTAACAACTTGCGCTCCCAAATTTTCACTAGAATACTTGAGCGGAAATACTTGCACGAAAATACTTGCGCGGAAAAACTTGTGCGGCAATACTTGTGTGGCAACACTTGCGCGACAACACTTGCGCGGCAACACTTGCGTGGCAACACTTGCGCGACACCACTTGCGTGACACCACTTTCCCGACAACACTTTCCCGGAAACACTTGCGCGACAACACTTGCGCGAAAACACACTCTACTACTTGCACCCTCAAAAGCTCAAATTTTATCTTAAGTGTTGAGCATTGAAAAATGAGGAGGAAAGTCATCTATTTATATTTATTTTGGTGACTTGCACACCACACACACTTGCGCGCCGCTGCATCACTTGCGCGTCGCTTCATCACCTGCACGCCCTTTCATAACTAGTGCTCCACACTTGCGTGCCACTTATACTTGCGCGCCATTTTTTTGAATTGTCCACCAATCTTTAACTTGTGCGCCATTTTATTACCTTTGTCAAAATTTGATGTGATGATCCTGAATTATGAATTGCGTGCCACATATGCTTGTGCGCCAAGACTTGCGCGCCACTTTTTACTTGCATGCCACTTTATTTCCTTTTCAAAAAATGCTTCTTTACTCCCCCTATCCTTCACAAGGCTTGCATCAAAAGTTCTCCAAACTTATGATATTTTTGAAATACAAATCAGAAAAGCATCGTCATAGATTAAGTCCATTATTTTTGGAATATGAATTGAAAAGTACTTCTTCATCCTAACTTGAAATCCTCAAATACTTTTGGAGTGTTAATTCCAAAGAACTAAAATCACCTCTCTTCATCCAAAAGTGGAGGCTTGAAGCTTCTTTAAATACCTTTAATGTTGCAGACAATGTATCACCATTGATACATGTATTTTGAACTTTAAGAACAGTGCAACAATCATCTGATTTCAAGGCAATGTGTAATTCATGTCCTTCTTAGAATTCCAAGACCTTCCATACTCTCTCTTCTTCTTCATCCATCATTCCCTACTTCATTCAAATCATATGATTCTTTTCTTCAATCAAGCTCTTGCATGGTTCTCATGAAATCATGAAGTGTTGCATGGTCTTCATCAAATTCTTTTTCAATCATCCATAGATGGATGATACCTCACCATTCTTCATTGTTGTAAAAAATGTGTCACCTTTGACACATGTTCTTCGAACTTAAGATCAGTTCAACAATCGTCTGAATTTTCTTCACAGAGAATTTCCCAAGTATGACATTCAGTGATATGATTTCATAACAATTATCCAAGTATCCTCACTTCATACAATATCCATTAACTTTGGAGTCCTTCTTCATCTCCTTCTTAATTTTTACAAGTATTGAAAATTGTTGAAAATAAATACAATCTTCATACACAAAGTGGTCCTAACACTACCCATGACATTGATCCGTAATTCATAGTCTATGATCTAAAATGTTGGAAAAACTATCTCTTCAATGTGAGGTTTATTATGTATATAGACCACGCGATCCTATTATATATAATCTCACAGTGATATTGGAATTTTAGGTAGAGGTGTAGTGTATATTATCTAATAAAGTTTGACTTTGAGCAGGAATTTTCACTATGAAATGGTAACACCATTGTAGATACTTTGAGATGTAAGATGCATGCAACTTAGAAGCTTGGTGAACAACTTTTAGAGGAAAAATTATGCCTGATGAGTTTATAAAATGATTGGAAGATGGATGTTTCAATGGACCAAGGATTGATTACATGTTTCAAATTAGTATTAATACCATCCCTGGTAAACCAGGTAACGGATAGTTAGAAATCTGACCTAAAGTGAGTTGTGATGTTGGAACAGCTATCATGTGGTGACTTGATACCCAGGTGGTTATTAGACAAAAATTATGTGATCTGAGTACATCAAAGAGATGTAGTCCCTACTTTAATCTGGGAAGAGTTTATGAGAGTTTTTACTAGAGTAAAAAATATATACCATGAGTAGGTGATAGTTATGGTGGCCATGAATGAAGATGGACATTGTTAGATTAGTTTCTTGATGCCTTAGTGGCTAGAGGACAAAGGTCAAGAACCAATGTCCTTTTGGTTTTCTCTAACTATTTTTTATACCCATGTGAAAGTGGAAGGAAGTTGGATATAATTTTTGGTGGGGTTAACCTCGACCCTGAGGATTCATGACACTATTTGGATGATTTATGATTGTTTAACGAATGTTTCTCAGTTTTTACCAATCTGTGAGACTCGATGATTAGATAATATAGGGAAGATATATGTTTGTGAGATTTTATGCTTTCACATAGTTACCTTTATAAATGTATCTAACATAGATGCATGATTTATTTCATGGTTTTTATAGGTACTACAAAAGTCTTTAGGGAATCAATTGAAATTGTGTACAATGTACCATCCACAAACAGAAGAACAATTGAAGCAGACAATTCTTAAATTGAAGGATATGCTCTATCCCTACATTTTATATTTCATAGGATCTTGGATTGATCAAATATCATTTTTTTAGTTCACATAAAACAATATTTACCAATATTTTATTTAGATGACACCTTATGAGGGTCTTTATAGTAGGCTATATAATTCACTGCGTTATTGGAACAAGGTTGGTGAGGTTGCATTTTTTGTGTCTAGAATGGTGTAGGAGAAATCTAAGAGATTTAAACTAATTAAAAAAAGTTTTATCATAGCTCACGGGAGGAAACAAAATCCTAGTATAGCCAAAAGATTATGTATTTAGAGTTTTCATTGGGTGACTTGTTTTTTCTGAGAGTAACTCCTCAGTTCGGTTTTAGATGGTTGAGGAAATAGTGGAATCCAGCACTATGATATGTTAGAACCTTTGAGATTAACAAGTAGATTGTAATAGTGGAATAATATCTAGATCTTTCTTATCACTACCAAGGTATAAATGATGTGTTTCATGTGCCACATCGTCTGAGGTACATGCCCGATCACACATATGTTATCGACTGTAAGGATGTTGAGCTACAGCCTGATGCATCATATGTGGAACACTGTTGTAGATTATAAAATATAATGATAGAGTCCAATGAATGAATATTGAACCATTTGACTATATTATATTGAGAAATAAATAGATCTCTAATGATATTTATGATTAGGATGATAATGATCAAGCTTAGTAGCCTGAGTTGTTCAAGGAGGATTCCCATAGATTCTTCTCAAGGATGAAAAATCATTAGAGGGGGATATTATAACAGTGTCAGTTTTCTCATGTAAATTGTTATTTAATTTCACACCCTATTATTATTTTTTAGCTATGTATTTATCATGATGATTTCTTGGATTTCTTGGTGGGTTTTAAAGTGTTTTAGAGGAATTTTTTAAGGTAAACAATTTGATCATGACTTTTACAAACCATGGAAATTACCAAATAAATTTGTCACCATATAAAAGGGAATAAATGGGTGGAACAAGGTTTAGGTGAATGTTTTACCAAACCATGAACCTCACCTAACAAACAGTGTTCCTTGGTGCAGTATCACTTAGGTTGGCACATGATTAAGGTACTTGATTTGAAAAACCAAGTTCCCGTCCATTGAAAATTGTGTGACATCCTCTAGTGTCACTAACAGAGTTGGAACACCTTTTGAAAAACCATGAACCTAGATTATGAGGGTACCCAGGTGAGGTAGAATGACTCAGCTAGTTAAGGAATAGTTTTCCAAATGATTCACCCAAACCATGTGTGTGTGTGAATTTAATAACTCATAAATACCCTTTAATGACCAATTATGATTGATTTTGACATATTATTCCTTCTAAAGGAAGATATCTATAACCTTGATAATACTATATGATGAGAACCATCTTGAAGGCACCAAGTCGATTGTGTGGGAGGAAGAGTTGGATTTGAAAGGCCCAATGACGCGAGGGAGATTAAAGAGGCTCAATGCTACAATGGGCGCACATATTGCTTCATTAAAGGCCCAATGGATCTTTCCTTGCATGGATGGAGAAAATGGGCCTATAATATCGAATATTCAAGCCCAAAATTGATGTTTAAAGCTTGGCCCACATGGTTCCACGAATTTGTATGCCTTTCCCACAAGTAGGATTCTAGAAATGGCATCTTTGGACACCAAAGTCAAATCTGATGGGCTATGCACTCAAAGTCAAATCCGGTGGGCTTTGTTGGAAATTTGTGTGCTACTTTTCCAAAAGCCTTTGTTGGATTTTATCTTTTTTACTTTTAAGGGGACAAGGTAGGATTAGACTTTATGACTTTAGGGTATTAGAACCTTGACCATTGTATCACCCCCTTGGATATAAATATCCACCCCATGGAATTGTATTGGCATTCAGGATTTAATTGAGAGCTTATGATTTGTTTCTCTCCATTGTGTGAGGATTTTCCCGTATTTTCTCCTAGATCTTGTGAATTCTTGACTTGTCAATCTACAAGTTAGACTGGTGATCCAAGATCACAAAGCCCCCAATTCCGTACGTCAACCCAAGTGCATTGTTGGGTGGATTGGCCATCACATTCCTCCCTTGAGTGTGTTGTCTAAGTAGTAGGTCGCGCTCCAAATAGAGTTGATTGACTACTTGCATCCACTATCCGTACCCATCATCCGATACTTTTCCCCGAACCATATCCTTCAACCGCCGCCCTACGCCGTGAAGATCGGGCCACCCCGTGCGTCTCACATCAGTTGGTATCAGAGCTCCGGTTGACACGGTAGGCATCTATCCCTTCATTTATATTTATTTTACCCATTACCCTTCTTATCTTTCCTTATTATCCACCCATAAAAAAAACCTTTGCTTTGAAAACCTCCAAAATTATCCTTTGTTGTGAAAGATTGAAATATTTTTCACATTGAGTCAATTGTTCATCCATCTTATTTCCACTTTAAATTCGCTATATGCGATTTTTATCCGGAACAAAAATAAAATTCTCTCAACTAATCATTTTGTGCTTCTCAAAATTAAGCAAATCCTTTTCTTTGAGAGATTTCAAAAAAAAATACCTTACTCTCCGATCATCATCTTGTTCTTTAAAACTCCAAGCACAACACTTTTTGGGGAGATTTGACGAAAAAAAAGAAAAAAACGGATACAATTACTTCATCATCGTGCTTTACATTATTCACATTTTCCATATCTGTACATCAATTTCTCCATCATTTTGCTTCATCCCCATTCTATATTTGGCTCATATTGTTATTAATTTTTCTTATCATGCACAATCGGGCAAAACCCAAATACCTCCTTTCTACCCCCTTTTCCACCTGCCCTTATCCATTTTTCTACCCTCTTTTCACCCTTTAACCGTTACCACTCAAACTGGTTGTGATAAACCAGCCCCCAATACAATCTTGATTGGGGAAATATTGGTGGCAAGTGATCACCCAAAACAAGGTACTATATTTCATAAGATCTTGGAATTTTAATTGAGCATTGAGAGTGGAGAGAAATAAGCAAAAAAATATCATGTGTGTCTGAGTGTGTGCATCTTGTTGTGTGTGTGTGTGTGTGTACATCTTGTGTGTGTGAGTGTGTATATCTTGTGTTCGTGAGTGTGTATCCTTGTGTGTGAGAGTGTGTACATATTGTGTGTGTGTGTGTGTACATCTCACGTGTGTGAGTCAGTGTTTATCATTGTGTGTGTTCCCCCTGGTGTGTGTTTGTGTTTACATAACATATCATGGCAGAAGATCGTGGGAAGAAAATTGCTCATGTTAGCGATTAAGGAAGTCGAAGTAGATCTCCCACACCCGAAGCTACACAATTCCAAATGCAAGCTTTGGTGAGCCACTTCGAGAAGCTTCTTGACCGAAATTTGGAGGTGTTACATGAGAGGATTGATAAATTTGAGAATAAACCAAGCCCAAGGATGTTCCATGATAACCCACAATGTGCTCTGGCACCACGTCGTCCCCACATCATGGAGGATGAGATGGTGAACTTTGATGATGATATTGATGATGTCTCACAAAGGAGGAGGTTGTACCAACAACCGAGAGGAGGACAAAGAAGATAACATGATGATGACCTACATGGCGGGATCAAGGTGAAGGTCCCCTCTTATCAAGGGAAAAGCGACCCGGAAGCGTACTTGGAGTGGGAGATGCGGATCGAGCAAGTATTTTCATGCCATGCGTATTCCGAGGAGAAAAAGGACAAACTTTCTTCCCTTGAATTTTATGATTATGCATTAATATGGTGGGATCATGTTCAAAAGGAGAGGGCTAGATATGGTGGACATCCAATCAACACTTGGGAAGACATGAAGTTTTACATAAGGAAGCGGTTTGTTCCCACACATTACCACAGATATCTACAAAAAAAACTTCAATGCCTCACCCAAGGGAGTAAGAGTATAGAATACTACTACAAGGAGATGCAAATTTCCATGATTTTGGAAAACGTTGAGGAGGATTCGGAGGCAACCATGGCATGGTTTTTACATGGGCTCAATCGGGAGATTGCAGATCAAGTAGAGATGTACCACCATGTAGAGATACAAGATATGATCCACCAAGCAACCAAGATTGAACAAAAAATCAAAAGGAGGAGAAACATGAAGAAACCCACTACCTCCTTCACACCATGGAGAAATCTGAGGAAGGAGATTGGAGAACCATCAAAGGCAAAAGAGGTCGTTGATCGAAAAAGTGAAAAGGTAATTCTTCCACCTAAGAAACCTACTTTTGAGGCTAACCAAACTAGGAATCAGGATATTTGGTGTTTCAAATGTCAAGGAAGGGGTCACATTGCTAGTGAGTTCCCAAACCGGCGCACCATGACCATCAACAGGTATGGAGAATGGGAGACCGATGGAGAGAGCTCAGTAGTGGAGCAGGAATAATATCCTGAAATTGATAGTGGAGAGTGTCTAGAAGATGGTGAGATTCTTGTCACTAGAAGAGTTCAAAGCGCACAAATGACTGTGGGAGATAAGGAGTAACGGGATAACCTTTTCCATACACGGTGGATGATCCATGGGAAGGTATTTAGTGTTATTATTGATGGAGGAAGATGTAGTAATGTTGCGAGCACCGATTTAGTAGAGAAGTTGGGACTTCCTACTTTGAAGCATCAACATCCATATCGGCTTCAGTGGTTGAATGATTGCGGGGAGCTGAAGGTCACCAAGAATGTGAAGGTACTGTTCACCATTGGGATGTACAAAGATGAGGTATTGTGCGATGTTCTTCCTATGAAGGCTTTCCATTTGTTTTTGGGAAAACCGTGGTTGTATGATCGATGTGTTACCCATGACGGTTTCTTGAATCGTCACTCTTTTGTACTCCGAGGGGAACCTATAACCCTCAGCCCCATGTCCCCAAAAAAATTCTGTAAGATCACATTTTGAGAGAGAAGAAAAAAATTAGTGATGAGGAAAAAAAATGTAAAAATGAAAAAAGAGAGAATGAGGGAAAGAGAGAAAATGAGAGAAGAAAAGAAATGGAGAGCAAAGAAAAATCAAGTGGGAAAAAGAATTTGAGAGAAGATAAAATCGTGATGTTGGAAAAAAAGAGTGAGGTTAAGGAAGATTTGTTTTCACAACAAACTCTCCTAATACTCATGTACAAAGAGGTGTTTCTAAATACTAACGACTTACCACGTTTTCCAAATGTTGTTGATTCCTTGTTGCAGGAGTATAATGATGTCTTTCCGGAAGAGGTGGAACCAAGTTTTCCACCCATTAGAGGTATTGAGCATCAAATTGACATTATAGCTGGAGCATCACTACTAAACCACCCTGCATATCGCACCAACCCGGAAGAGACAAAATAAATTCAAAGGCAAGTTCAAGAGTCGTTCGATGTGGGATATGTGAGAGAGAGCCTTAGTACTTGTGCGGTACCGGTGCTTCTAGTACCAAAGAAGGATAGAACATGGAGAATGTGCATTGACTGCAGATCCATCAATAACATCATAATCAGGTATCATCATCCTATCCCTAGGTTATATGATATGCTAGATGAATTAAATGGTTCATATATTTTCTCAAAAATTGATTTAAGAAGTGGCTACCATCAAATTAGGATGAAAGAAGGAGATGAGTGGAAAACTAAATTTAAGACAAAACATGGACTTTATGAATGGTTAGTCATTCCCTTTGGTCTCACCAATGCACCTAGCACATTTATGAGGTTAATGAATCATGTCTTACGTGCATATATTGGAAAATTTGTGGTAGTTTATTTTGATGATATTCTTGTGTATAGTAGGACTTTTCATGAACATGTAGATCACTTAAGAAAAGTCCTATAGGTGTTAAGGAAATAAAACTTGTTTGTAAAAATAAATAAGTGTGAATTTTGTCTCGATAAGATTGTTTTCCTTGGATTTGTTGTGAGCGGAAATGGAGTTGAAGTGGATATCGAGAAGATCAAAGCAATACAAGAATGGCCAACTCCATCCTTTGTTGGATAGGTAAGAAGTTTTCATGAGATTTCTATTTTTTACAGGAGATTTTTCAAGGACTTCAGCACACTAGCAGAACCGTTGAACGAGTTGACAAAGAAGAATGTTCCTTTCAAATGGGGGGACAACTCAAGAGAAGGCCTTCCATGATCTTAAGAATAGACTCACCCATGCACCTATACTAGCACTTCCAGACCTCGGTAAGACCTTTGAAATTGAATGTGATGCAAGAGGAATTGGCATAGGAGGAGTACTCATGCAAGAAGGTAAGCCTATTACTTTCTTTAGTGAGAAGTTAAATGGCCCAACTCTAAACTATGCTTCATATGATAAAGAGTTTTATGCATTGTTTAGAGTACTAGAGACATGGAAACACTATATTTGGCCTAAAGAATTTGTGATCGATTCTGATCACGAGGATCTTAAATACCTTAGAAGCCAACATAAAATAAATAGGAGACAAACTAGATGGCTGGAATTCATTAAATCATTCCCATATGTCATCTAGCATAAAAAGGGTAAAGAAAATACTATGGCGGATGCACTTTCACGTAGATATTCTCTTATATCCTTGTTGGATTCAAAAATCCTTGGTTTTGAATGCATTAATGAATTATATGCTACAGATAGTTATTTTAGTGAAACATATGGAAATTGTAAACCTAGAGTTAGTTGGGAAAAGTTTTATTTACATGATGGATTCTTATACCAGATTGATAAGCTTTGTATTCCCAATTGCTCTATCCATTTACTTTCACTAAAGGAGTCACATTCTGGTGGGTTAATGGGACATTTTGGTGTTGCAAAAACATTAAGTGTTCTGAGTGAGCATTTTTATTGGCCTATAATATCTAAAGATGTTGGAAAATTTGTGGTAAAGTGCATTGTTTTCCAAAAAGCCAAATTAAAACTGAACCCACATGGATTATATCTTCCTCTCCCAATCCCCAAAAACCCTTGGGAGGACATATCAATGGACTTTATCGTGGGGATAACATGGACCAAGAGAGGGAGATATTCCATTTTTTTTGTGGTGGATCAGTTTTCAAAAATGGCACATTTTATTCCTTGTCACAAAACAGATGATGCCACTAACATTGCACCACTTTTCTTTCAGGAAGTAGTCAAACATAATGGAATTCCAAGGACCATTGTGTTGGATCAAGACACAAAATTTCTTAGTTACTTTTGGAAGACCTTGTAGAGAAAACTGGGTACAAAGTTACTCTTTTCCACTACTTTTCATCCACAAACCGATGGGCAAACAGAGGTGGTGAATCGGACATTATCACCCCTAATGCGAACAATTGTCAAGAAGATTATCAAGAATTGGGAGGAGTGTCTGCCACATGTGGAATTTGCATATAATAGGGCCAAGCACTCCACTACTCAATATTCTCCATTTGAAATTTTTTGTGGTTTTAACCCTCTTGCCCCTATTGATCTAGTTCCTTTGCCTTTGCAGGAAGAAACTAATATGGATGCGAAAGGGCGCGTAGAATTCATCAAACAACTCCATGAAAAGGCAAGGAAAAATATCGAGCGGATGACTCAAAAATATGTTGATCGTGCAAACAAGGGTCGCAAACAAGTGTTGTTCGAGCCTGGGGACTTGGTCTGGATTCATATGCAAAAGGAGAGATTTTGTGACAAGCGGAAATCAAAACTAATGCCATGAGGAGACGGAACTTTCCGAGTGCTCGAGAAGATTAACAACGATGCTTACAAGATAGATTTTCCAGGTGATTATGGTGTAAGTGCCACCTTCAATGTTTCTGATCTTTCTCCTTTTTTGGGTGCAAAGGATGAAGAGTCGAGGACGACCCCTTTTCAAGAGGGGGAGGATGATGAGAACCATCTCGGAGGCACCAAGTCGATTTTGCGGGAGGAAGAGTTGGATTTTCAAGGCCCAATGACACGAGGGAGATTAAAGAGGCTCAATGCTACAATGGGTGCACATATTGCTTCATTAAAGGCCCAATGGATCTTACCTTGAATGGATAGAGAAAATGGGCCTATAATATCACTTATTCATGCCCAAAATTGATGTTTAAAGCTTGGCCCACATGGTTGCACGAATTTGGATGCCTTGCCCACATGGAGGATTCTAGAAATGGCATCTTTGGACACCAAAGTCAAATCCGATGGGCTATGAACTCAAAGTCAAATCCGGTGGGCTATGTTGGAAAGTTGTGTGCTACTTTTCCAAAAGCCTTTGTTGGCTTTTATCATTTTGACTTTTAAGGGGACAAGGTAGGATTAGACTTTATAACTTTAGGGTATTAGACCCTTGACCATTGTATCACCCCCTTGGCTATAAATAGCCACCCCATGGCATTGTATTGGCATTCAAGATTTAATTGAGAGCTTATACTTTGTTTCTCTCCATTGTGTGAGGATTGTCCCAAATTTTCTCCTAGCTCTTGTGCATTCTTTCCTTTTCAATCTACAATTTAGACTGGTGATCCAAGATCACAAAGCCCCCAATTCCGTGCCTCAACCCAAGTGCGTTGTTGTGTGGATTGGCCATCACATCCCTCCCTTGAGTGTGTTGTCTAAGTAGTAGGTCACGCTCCATATAGCATTGATTGACTACTTGCATCCACTATCCTTACCCATCATCCGACACTTTCCCCCGAACCATATCCTTCAACCGCCGCCCTACGCCATGAAGATCGGGCCACCCCGTGCATCTCACATCAGTTGGAATCAGAGTTCTGGTTGACATGGTAGGCATCTATCCCTTCATTTATATTTATTTTACCCATTACCCTTATTAACATTCCTTATTATCCACCCATTCAAAAAAAACTTTGCTTTGAAAACCTCCAGAATTAGCCTTTGTTGTGAAAGATTGAAATATTTTTCACATTGAGTCAATTGTTCATCCATATTATTTTCACATTAAATTCGCTATATGTGATTTGTATCCGAAAAAAAATCAAATTCTCACAACTCATCATTTTGTGCTTCTCAAAATTAAGCACATCCTTTTCTTTGAGAGATTTCAAAAAAAATTGTCTTACTCTCAATTCATCATCTTGTGCTTTAAAACTCCAAGCACAACACTTTTTGGGGAGATTTGACAAAAAAAAATTAAAAAAACGCGGATACAATTACTTCATCATTGTGCCTTACATTATTCACATTTTCCATATCCGTATATCACTTTCTCCATAATTTTTCTTCATCCCCATTCTATATTTGGCTCATATTGTTATTAATTTTTCTTATCTTGCACAATCAGGGAAAACCCAAATACCTTCTTTATACCCCCTTTTCCACCCGCCCTTATCCATTTTCTACTCTCTTTTCACCCTTTAACCATTACCACTCAAACGGGTTGTGATAAACCATCCCCCAACACAATCTTGATTGGGGAAATATTGGTGGAAAGTGATCAACCAAAACAAGGTACTCCATTTCATAAGAGCTTGGAATTTTAATTGAACGTTGAGAGTGGAAAGAAATAAGCAAAAAAAATATCTTGTGTGTCTGAGTGTGTGCATCTTGTTGTGTGTGTGTGTGTACATCTTGTGTGTGTGAGTGTGTATATCTTGTGTGTGTGAGTGTGTATCCTTGTGTGTGTGAGTGTGTACATCTTGTGTGTGTGTTTGTGTACATCTCATGTGTGTGAGTGAGTGTGTATCATTGTGTGTGTTCCCCCCCCAGTGTGTGTTTGTGTTTGCATAACATATCATGGAAGAAGATCGTGGGAAGAATATTGCTCATGTTAGCGATGAAGGAAGTCAAAGTAGATCTCCCACACCTGAAGCTACACAATTCCAAATGCAATCTTTGGTGAGCCACTTCGAGAAGCTTCTTGACCGAACGTTGGAGTTGTTACATGAGAGGATTGATGAATTTGAGAATAAACCAAGCCCAAGGATGTTCCATGATAACCCACGACGCGCTCCAGCACCACGTCATCCCCACATCATGGAGGATGAGATGGTGAACTTTGATGATGGTCTTGATGATGTCCCACAAAGGAGGAGGTTGTACCAAAAACCGAGAGGAGGAAAAAGAAGACAACATGATGATAACCTACTTGGCGAGATCAAGGTGAAGGTCCCCTCTTTTCAAGGGAAAAGCGACCTGGAAGCATACTTGGAGTGGGAGATGCGGATAGAGCAATTATTTTCATGACATGCGTATTCTTAGGAGAAAAATGTCAAACTTTCTTCCCTTGAATTTTATGATTATGCATTAATATGTTGGGATCAAGTTCAAAAGGAGAGGGCTAGATATGGTGGACTTCGAATCAACACTTGGGAAGACATGAAGTTTGCCATGCGGAAGCGGTTTATTCCCACACATTACCACAGAGATCTCTACAACAAACTTCATCTCCTCACCCAAGGGAGTAAGAGTGTAGAAGAATACTACAAGGAGATGCAAATTTCCATGATTCAGGAAAACGTTGAGGAGGATCCGGAGGCAACCATGGAACAATTTTTACATGGGCTCAATCGGGAGATTGCAAATCAAGTGGAGATGTACCACCATGTAGAGATACAAGATATGATCCACCAAGCCACCAAGATTGAACAACAAATCAAAAGGAGGAGCAACATGAGGAAACAAACTACCTCTTTCACACCATGGAGAAATCCGAGGAAGGAGATTGGAGGACCATCAAAGGAAAAAGAGGTGGTTGATCACAAAAGTGACAAGGTAATTCTTCCACATAAGAAACCTACTTTTGAGGCTAACCAAACTAGGAATCGGGATATTCAGTGTTTCAAATATCAAGGAAGGGGTCACATTTCTAGTGAGTTCCCAAACCGGTGCACCATGACCATCAACAGGTATAAAGAATGGGAGACCGATGGAGAGAGATCAGAAGAGGAGGAGGAAGAATCTCCAGAAATTGATAGTGGAGAGTTTGCAGAAGATGGTGAGATTCTTGTCACTAGAAGAGTTCTAAGCACACAAATGACTTTGGGAGAGAAGTAGCAGCGGGAGAACCTTTTCCATACATGGTGGAAGATCCATGGGAAGGTATGTAGTGTTATTATTGATGGAGGAAGCTATAGTAATGTTGCGAGCACCGAGTTAGTAGAGAAGTTGGGACTTCCTGCTTTGAAGCATCAACATACATATCGGCTCTAGTGGTTGAATGATTGCGGGGAGCTGAAGGTCACCAAGTAAGTGAAGGTACTTTTCACCATTGGGAAGTACAAAGATGAGGTATTGTGCAATGTTGTTCATATGAAGGATTTCCATTTGTTGTTGGGACGACCGTGGAAGTATGATCGATGTGTTACCCATGAAGGTTTCTTGAATCATCACTCTTTTTTACTCTGAGGGGAACCTATAACCCTCAACCCCATGTCCCCAAACAAATTCGGGAAGATCACATTTTGAGAGAGAAGAAAAAAAATGAGTGATGAGGGAAAAAAGAGTGAAAATGAAAAAGGAGAGAATGAGGGAAAGAGATAAAATGAGAGAAGAAAATAAATAGAGAGCAAAGAAAAATCAAGTGGGAAAAATAATTTGAGATAAGATAAATGTGTGATGTTGGAAAAAAAGAGTGAGGTTAAGGAAGCTTTGTTTTCACAGAAAACCCTCCTAGTACTCATGTACAAAGAGGTGTTTCTAAATACTAACGACTTACCCCGTTTTCCAAATGTTGTTGAGTCCTTGTTACAGGAGAATAATGATGTCTTTCTGGAAGAGGTGGCACCAGGTTTTCCACCCATTAGAGGTATTGAGAATCAAATTGACCTCATACCTGGAGAATCACCACCAAACTGCCATGCATATCGCACCAACCCAGAAGAGACAAAAGAAATTCAAAGGCAAGTTCAAGGGTTGTTGGATGTGGGATATGTGAGAGAGAGCCTTAGTCCTTGTTCGGTACCGGTGCTTCTAGTACCAAAGAAGTATGGAACATGGAGAATGTGCATTGACTACAGATCCATCAATAACATCACAATTAGGTATCGTCATCCTATCCCTAGGTTAGATGATATGCTAGATGAATTAAATGGTTCAACTATTTTCTCAAAAATTTATTTAAGAAGTGGCTACCATCAAATTAGGATGAAAGAAGGAGATGAGTGGAAACGACATTTAAGACAAAACATGGACTTTATGAATGGTTAGTCATGCCCTTTGGTCTCACCAATTCACCTAGCACATTTATGAGGTTAATGAGTCATGTCTTACGTGCATATATTGGAAAATTTGTGGTAATTTACTTTAATGATATTCTTGTGTATAGTAGGACTTTACATGAACATGTAGATCACTTAAGAAAAGTCCTAGAGGTGGTAAGGAAAGAAAACTTGTTTGGAAACATAAATAAGTGTGAATTTTGTCTTGATAAGATTGTTTTCCTTGGATTTGTTGTGAGCAAAAATGGAGTTGAAGTGGATACTGAGAAGATCAAAGCAATACAAGAATGTCCAACTCCAACCTCTGTTGGACAGGTAAGAAGTTTTCATGGGCTTGCTAGTTTTTACCGGAGATTTATCAAGGACTTCATCACACTAACAACACCGTTGAACGAGTTGACAAAGAATAATGTTCCTTTCAAATGGGGGACAACTCAAGAGAAGGCCTTCCATGCTCTTAAGAAGAGACTCACCCACGCCCCTCTACTTGCACTTCTGGACTTCGGTAAGACCTTTGAAATTGAATGTGATGCAATCGGAATTGGTATAGGAGGAGTACTCATTCAAGAAGGTAAGATTATTGCTTTATTTAGTGAGAAGTTAAATGGCCCAACTCTAAACTATGCTACGTATGATAAAGAGTTCTATGCATTGTTTAGATTACTAGAGACATGGAAGCACTATCTTTGGCCTAAAGAATTTGTGATCCATTCTGATCACGAGGCTCTTAAATACCTTATAAGACAACATAAACTAAATAGGAGACATGCTAGATGGCTAGAATTCATTGAATCATTCCCATATGTCATCAAGCATAAAAAGGTTAAAGAAAATATTGTGGCGGATGCACTTTCACGTAGATATTCTCTTATATCCTTGTTGGATTCAAAACTCCTTGGTTTTGAATGCATTAAGAAATTATATGCTATAGATAGTGATTTTAGTGAACCATATGGACATTGCAAACCTGGAGTTAGTTGGGAAAAGTTTTATTTACATGACAGATTCTTATTTCGGATTGATAATCTTTGTATTCCCAATTTATCTATCCGTTTACTTTTACTAAAGGAGTCACATTCTGGTGGGTTAATGGGACATTTTGGTGTTGTAAAAACATTAAGTGTTCTGAGTGAGAATTTTTATTGGCCTAGAATATCTAAAGATGTTGGAAAATTTGTGGGAAATTTCATTGTTTTCCAAAAATCCAAATCAAAACTGAACCCACATGGATTATATCTTCCTCTCACAATCCCCAAAACCCTTGGGAGGACATATCAATAGACTTTATCGCGGGGTTACCATGGACCAAGAGGGGGAGAGATTCCATTTTTGTTGTGGTGGATCAGTTTTCAAAAATGGCACATTTTATTCCTTGTCACAAAATAGATTATGGCACTAACATTACAACACTTTTCTTTCATGAAGTAATCAAACATCATGGAATTCCAAGGACCATTATGTCGGATCGAGACACAAAATTTCTTAGTTACTTTTGGAAGACCTTGTGGAGAAAATAGGGTACAAAGTTACTCTTTTCCACTACTTGTCATCCACAAAACGATGGGAAAACATAGGCGGTGAATCAGACATTATCATCCCTTCTGCGAACAATTGTCAAGAAGAATATCAAGAATTGGGAGGAGTGTCTGCCACATGTGGAATTTGCATATAACAGGGCCAAGCACTCCACTACTCAATATTCTCCATTCGAAATTGTTTATGGTTTTAACCCTATGGCCCCTATTGATCTAGTTCCTTTTCCTTTGCAGGAAGCAACTAATATGGATGCTAAAGGGCGTGTAGAATTCATCAAACAACTCCATGAAAAGGCAAAGAAAAATATCGAGCAGATGACTCAAAAATATGTTGATCGTGCAAACAAGGGTTGAAAACCAGTGTTGTTCGAGCCCGGGGACTTGGTCTGGATTCATATGCGAAAGGAGAGATTTCATGACAAGCGAAAATCAAAACTAATGCCACGAGGAGACGGACCTTTCCGAGTTCTTGAGAAGATTAACAACAATTCTTACAAGATAGATTTTCCAGCTGAGTATGGTGTAAGTGCCACCATCAATGTTTCTGATCTTTCTCCTTTTTTGGGTGTAGAGGATGAAGAGTCGAGGATGGCTCCTTTTCAAGAGGGGGAGGATGATGAGATCCATCTTGAAGGCACCAAGTCGATTGTGCGGGAGGAAGAGTTGGATTTGCAAGGCCCAATGACGCGAGGGAGATTAAAGAGGCTCAATGCTACAATGGGTGCACATATTGCTTCATTAAAGTCCCAATGGATCTTTCCTTGCATGGATGGAGAAAATGGGCCTATAATATCACTTATTCAAGCCCAAAATTGATGTTTAATGCTTGGCCCACATGGTTGCACGAATTTGGATGCCTTGCCCACATGGAGGATTTTAGAAATGGCATCTTTGGACACCAAAGTCAAATCCGATGGGCTATGCACTCAAAGTCAAATCTGGTGGGCTATGTTGGAAAGTTGTGTGCTAATTTTCCAAAAGTCTTTGTTGGCTTTTATCTTTTTGACTTCTAAGGGGACAAGGTAGGATTAGACTTTATGACTTTAGGGTATTAGACCCTTGACCATTGTATCACCCCCTTGGCTATAAATAGCCACCCCATGGTATTGTATTGGCATTCAAGATTTAATTGAGAGCTTATGCTTTGTTTCTCTCCATTGTGTGAGGATTGTCCCAGATTTTCTCCCAGCTCTTGTGCATTCTTGCCTTGTCAATATACAAGTTATACTGGTGATCCAAGATCACAAAGCCCCCAATTCCGTGCCTCAACCAAAGTGTGTTGTTGTGTGGATTGGCCATCAAATCCCTCCCTTGAGTGTTTTGTCCAAGTAGTAGGTCACACTCCATATAGCGTTGATTGACTACTTGCATCCACTATCCATACCCATCATCCGAAACTATTCCCCGAACCATATCCTTCAACCACTACCCTACACCGTGAAGATCGGGCCACCCCTTGCATCTCACATCACTATATTCTTTCTAGATGAATTCATCTCCTCTAATTCTATATTCTTACAAATTTAAGATAGTTTTTTACTATAAATTGAGGTATGTTATGAAAAAACTTTCTTTATTCAGGTTCCTAATAGATCTATCTCTCTTACCTTGAAATGAATCATTGACCCGACATACCATTTCTTGATAAATGGATTCATATGTCACCCAATGTTGAATTCATCGTTAATTTATAGAATGGAGGTGGTTTTTGATATGCCATCGATATGCTCTTTGACTAGGGCTAGAACCACCATGAATGGTAGGTGTTTCTTAGTTAATTTACATAGATCTATAATCTTGAGACTCTCTTTATATTTAATCTCATCTTGAATCACATTTTTGATAATTTTTTGATAATGGATCTTTTCCTAATACTAATTTTCTTTTCTATAATTTATGAGGAATTATTGATTTGTACTAGAATAGATAATGAATCTAGTGAATTGACACCCTCTTCATTGACATATCTCGGAAGTAGTTACATTGACGGGTTCCATGTGGTATAGGATTCTAGAACAACATTCTTGGAATAGAATCCTCTATAGTATCTTTTTGAAGCCTCTTATTTGATGAACCGAAACCTAAGATAGGAATTCTTGAAGTGTGAGCTAGTTATCTATGGATGCACAATGTGATTAAATCTTTGATTATTTGAAAAATATCAGAGTACTTTATAAAGAAGCCTAAAGAAGGATGTTATATAGCACTTGAGGCCCTTGTATACTCTTGTTACCTTTATTTTATATTGTAATAGTGTATCTTGTAGCCCATGACTGATGATTATTTCTTGTGGGCATGTAATGATACCAATATATGATAGGTTATTACTTAAGTTTTTCTAGTGTATATTGTTACCACGATTGATGTTAATCACATGTTGTTATATATTTATACTATATTCTCATGATGATATAATATTCTTTGAATTATGATTCTCTACCATGTTGTGTGATTTTACAATGCCTTAGAGGTATTGTATTGGTATTCTTAACAAGTGGAACATTGATATATGATTACCCATTAGAGGGAGAGTTTGCTTGACATAAAATGATGAAGACGATGGACAAATATACACGGTAGGGGGATGAAGTTCTTTTTTCCCGACCCATAATGGTAATATTTTCACATAATGCCTTGAGGATACTGAGTAAAATGTTCCCAGTTGACCTTGTGGCCCAACATGAAACTCGTTTCCTTTTGGATGTTGAGTTACATGTTAACTATCCTTATGTCTAGTTCTTGATTATTTATCACTTTTTCTAATTACCCTTTATGTATTGAGCTGATATAGGTACAATTGGGTCTCATGGTTACATAATTAGTACACAAATACTTGATGTATGATTGTGTATAATTTCTTGTTTATTTATTATAATCATTACATACAACAATTATACTTTTTTACACATGTTAAGGATTAATTGGTGGTGTCTAAATTGGTTTCTTTACTCAGACCCGACATAGAAATATAAATGTGTTTTCAAACTTCGTGTATAGGGATTCGAGTGAGGGGAAGATCCCTATAACTAATAGTCGAATAGTGGACCATGGATATAATAGTGGTAAAAAGACTAACTCTTAAGGATTACACATTGTTTGTTTTAATTTACATTCACCTTATACTCCAGTTTAGATTTTCATTCTAGGAGCCCAATTAATTTATTGGTATGACTTTCATGCCATCTGTTATTACATAGTTATAGTTTTATTCCATGTTTATTACTTTGAGTTGTATATATTTTATTTTTTGTGTATGGATATGATATTTACGGTATCATATATTTATTGATGGTGCTTAGAACCTCACAACTAGTCATAAGCCTCTTGAATACAGGGAGGAACACATGAGATATTATGGATCTCTAACTCAGACCGAGTGGTTTGGGTCAGGGTGTTATAGAGTGCAAGCATCTACTACCTCCTTCTCACATTGTTTATGTTACATTATAATCCATTATGAATGGATTAAGTATATATTTCATGTTCATTTAATAGGTAAAATGGGTTAATACAACAGGAAATAGTATACACACCTGATACATTGCATATGGATAACATATTTTCTTAAATAGAGAGCATATTGGTTAGCCATATAAAGGGATGTGATTCCTACGGTTGTGTGTAGAGAATGATCATTGATTTAATGTAATGATTTGTAAGGAAAACTTGGTTCCCCCATGCCCCATTCATTATATTCTTAAGAAGTTTTTATCAATCCTTTGAGTATTGAGGGGATTCTCAAGTTACGAATATTGAACCATTTGATGGTGTTCCCCACATAGAGGTGAGAGTCTTATTGAAAATACTTCTTGATCATTATCATGATTTTTTCCTTGAATAAAGAATATATAGGAGATTGTTATCATCAAATGTTCTTTGTTTATATATGAACATTTGATTCTGTAATATAGATTAGGTAAATATATGGGTTTTTTCATTGGTTATGATCATAAAATGATCCCATTAAACTCATAAATGGAATTAAATATTTTTTCTTTAAGGATTAAATGAGTTTAATTAATTGGATTACTATGGAATTTATACCATAATTGATATTTTATTATTTCATAATATATGATACATTATATTTAATATATTTTAATCTAGAATAGCGTATGCTATATTTGTATTATAAAGTACAATATAACATAAACCCTCATTTTTATACTATATCATAGATTATGATATGTAATATCTTAATGTGTGATATAGTTAGGGTTTGTAAAAGAAATAGAGTTTTACAACATAATTATGATACCCATTATATTGTTAAATACAATTAGAATAATATGACAGTTCCAATCAAAAGCACTAATATGAGTCATATTATATGACTGAATGTTGTATTATGAAATTATGTTTCTACATGGGTTTACATCACCTGAATATTAGTCATAAAATATGATATGCATAAATATTTTATAAAATTTATGTTTTTGAAAATTTTGATTAAAAATTTTATGTTTTATAAATCACAATTTCTAGGAATTATATATAAGGTTTTTCTAGGAATAAATTTCATATAAAAAAAATTAATATTTATTTATAATATTTTCAAAGATAAATAAATTGTTTTCTTATTTTTAAAATCCTTTGATATTAATGTTTAGTAATTTTTCTAATAAATATTAATGTTATGTATAATAAAATTTATATGATTAATTGTTTCTTAAAAATAGAGTCTTGATTTTCATGCTAAGCTTGAATCCATATGGTTTAGTTTTTTATCTACCTTGACCTATTTTCTTATTTAGGGTTTTGATCTTGAAAATAATAATTGAATATAGTTTTTTCATATTAGGTGTTAGAGATATCTTGAATTTACTTCTCTTTTAAGTAATGTATCCACAAGTAGAAGGACATTGGGTTGGACTTTCCCACTAGCATGGAAGATTATTCTTTATTCCAGAAAAGTAGGGTCTGGCTGTATATAGATGTAAGATTACTGATAATGATATTTTAAATTTCTTATAACTCTATGACTTTATATGAAAATTACATACACCTTATGTATGAGATTCATTCAAATATATATGAATATATATGTCTTAAATTTTTAGGTAAATAAATAAACATTGTGGGTTGTGTAAAGGGTTACACTTTAATGTGATGTGGACACATTAATTGGGTGGATGGGGTAGGGATTACAAAACTAAATCATTAGAAGATTATACATACAAAGGAATAAAACATTAGAACACAAATATTGGATAAGATTTAATAGTTTTTAATTTAATATGAATATGATTTATATTAAATAAATGATACTTTTAAAATGAAAAAATATAAAATATAATGTGTGTTATTCCTCCTAAAGAGGAACTTATTAAGTCCATGATCAATCCATCTTGTCAGTTCTGCTGAAGTAGGGTGACCTTGGATTATATTTTTAAAGGGAAGAAAGTAATGTGTGACAATAGATTATTCATAATTTGGTATGTTTTTAAAAATAAAATTTTCCCAAAGATTGTATTTCATAAATTTTTTATTAGATTTTCCTTAGGATACACATTTCTAGAAAACCCTTAGTATGGTTGGAAAAGAATTGGGTTGAGATTTTCTATATGATGGATCCTAGAAAAGAGTTTCCAACTCAACTATACAAGGATCATAAATGTTAGGATTGGGATGATTCTATACCTAAATAAGTTTTTTGTGATAGAAATTCCAATTTGGACTCATTACTTAGTGAAATATAGATATTGACAAAATAAATTGATATGATATATATGGTGATCAATTTTCGTGGGTGAAATTTCATTAAAATTCTTTGATGAAAAGATATAAAACATGATACTCACTAACTGACATGTTTTTATTATAGAGTATAGAATTTGACATATTAATCTAATTGATATCCCTTATAGGTATAACCTATAAATTAGTTAGATATTGGTATGTAGGGTTGAGAAGTGTTATTAAGGAGAATTATTCATAACATCTAAATGTGAATGTTATAGAGATCAATTCCACAAACTCTATCTCATTAGTATCTTATATTGATATTTCATCACAAATTTTTACTGATAAGCATATATTTAGAGATAAGAGAGAATTGATAATCAGTGAAGTAGATCTTCATGACATAAATGGGGAATAATTTGCTGTATTAGAGTTTAACACTTATTATTTGGCCTGAACATGTCACGACCCATCCTCAGGGCCCATGTCATGACTACCCCAAGCCCGCCTTCCATAGGCCAAGGGATGGCGACTAGCACCAAGGCGTAAATCCCGGTAAAAAGGGAAGGCATTGCCTTTGCAAAGTAAACAAGCACCACAGAGTAAGCAAGCGGAAGAAGTAAACACTATGTAAAAACTGGTACAACATTAAGTGCGGAAAGTAAGTGGGCTAGAATACAAACCCAAACTGAAAGTAAAGTACAACTCGAAAGGGAAAATTGCAACTAAAAAGTCAATCCGCAACGTCGAGCCATCCACTGGGAGTCCCACCTGAACGGTGGGTACAGATAGCCTCCACTGCTCCTCGGGTCCAGCCGACCGCTCCGAGTACGTCCCACCTAGTGGTCCACCTCTAGGTACTGTCTTGCTCCGCAAGCCTCCACCATGATCAGCGTTGTCCGTCGTTTGCAACCAACACAACGTAGTGCAGGCATAGCCCGTGCAGGGGAGAGTATAAGCTACTCAGTAGGGACCCCGAGACCCCCGAAGGTCTCCCAGAATCCACAAAGGATAATCCACAAGGGAAAGAAGCAATCACGAAGTAATAACCGACACTGCTTAGGTATATGCCCATACATATACCTAAGTCATCAATTATCGTTCGGTTCCAACATCTTAGCCCAAGTACAACCCAGTCCACATAGGAAGCAAAAAGTAAATCCACACAGGATAGCACAACACAATCCACAAAGGAAAGAAAAACAGGGTTTCAGCTCACAGTGGTATACTTCTTCGAATGACGATAGAGATGATCACTGATCCATCTAAGTCGTCGGACCCACAAAGGATCGATAGGTAATAACCCTAGAAATGACCCACAAAGGATCTGACCCACAAAAGATCGATAGGTAACTAACCCCCGCAATGAACCACAAAGGATCTGACCCAGAAAGGATCGATAGGTACTAACCCCCACAAAGACCCACACAGGATCGGACCCACACAGGATCTGTAGGCGCTGGCCCACACAGGACCGCTGAGCGCTGACCCACATAGGAACAGACCCACACAGGATCTATAGCACTGACCTAAAAAGGATCGCTGAGTGCTGTAGTCGTCGTCGTCGAATCCACTGAGGATCTCTGCATAGTCGTCGTCGTCACAGTAGCAGTCACAGCCAGCTCTAGGGTTCCCGCACACAACAAGCTCGTTCGGGAGGGTCTGCTCCACGAGCCGAGAGGCTGATACATCAACTGACACATAGTCCAGAGTTGATGTATCCAAAAGTTCCGTATCGCCAACAGGAACTCAACGTCGCAGACGGCGTGTCAATCGGACGCCCGGTCTGAGAGTTATTGGCTTTTTCCTTCCAGGGGCCCGGTTGGTTTTTAAGGAAAAACCAACCCAATCGTACTCCACCTGCGTCCAAACCTCGGGCGGAGTAAGCAAAAAGATCCGTCTCACTTAGAGGAATTCAACAAAGTTGACGGCACATCAATCGGATGTCCGGAGCTCAAGATATGAGTGTTTCCGCTCCGAGGGCCCGGTTGGTTTCGTGTACGAACCAACCCGGCTAAACCCAAAGTATTCCGAAACCTTTAGTGTGATATACCAAAACGACCGTCTCGATCCAAGGATTGCATCGCCGCTAATGGCGTGTCGTTCGGAGGCCCGTAGCTCAAGTTATGAGCAAAATACCAAAAAGGTCTGGAAACGGGGGGTCTGGGCCCGGACCGACCCGGCCCGACCCCCCTGGGTCGGCCCGAACCGGGATGACCCGACCCGAGTCCGGGTCCGACCCGGTGGGGCGCGACCCGGCCCGGCCGGGGCAGCCCGGCCCAGCCTGGCGTGACCCGGCCGGCAGGTCGGCTTGGCTCAGCTCGGCCGAGCGACCGAGCAAGGGAAACCGCGGGGGGCGTGCTTCCCCCGCGTGAAGAGACGTCGCGGCCCCGCGTGGGGCCGACCTCACCAGCAGACGCGGTCGGGCTGCTGCATCCCGCTCCTCTGGTCCCACGCAGTCGTGGGACCACGCTGTTGCCGCCGCGGCTTCCGCCGCGGTGGGTCCGTCCGGCGACGCACCGGGGCACCGGCGACCCGTGCCGCCGGTGGAGTCCGCGGGCCGCCAGAGTTGCTTCGGTGGTCCGATTTCATTTCCGTCTGCGCCGTAGCTCATATCGGGTCCCGTTCTTCACTGCGGAATCAACAAATCGTCTCTGCGGCCCGTTTTGTCATCGTCCGCCATTCCGCACACCAAGAACAAAAGGGCGGTGGGTTCGGACTTGTTCGTTGGCCCGCACCCACCGCGTTAGCGGTTTGAAACAACACCATAATTCCCAGCAATTGATAAACCACGACCCGCAAGAATAATCCGCGAACCAACTTGTTAATTGGTTGGTCCGCGTTCTTGCCTTGGAGGAAAACAAACATGGGTATAATCATTTTCAAAATGACCCCTACCTCAACGTCGTCATCGGACGCGAGTTCGTCGCGGAATTGACCGTCCCCGAAGAAAAGGATCGTCGCGTCGCAGTAGGGCGTCGCTGTCACGCGGTACTCAGCGTCGCATAGACAAACTCCGAGGATCAAGAACACATAGATTTAATTATAACAATTAAAGCCATGTTGATGTTATAATCCACAAAGAATTATAAGATTTGAAATCTCCTACCTCAAGCAGTTGGTGATCAGAGATTTTTGCGGGGAAGAACTTTGCGGTAGATGCGTCACGGAAGGAGAATCATCGGCGTCTCAGAACACGGCGTCGCGTCGTCGATCTTCGAGGGTGACGACATTCTTCGCGTTCTTTTCATTCTTCGCATTCTTCGCGTTCTTCATGTTTTTCGCGATCTTCGTGAAGGAGGATGAAGGTACAAATTCTCCAAATCCTCTCAACAAAATGCACCCCAGAAGAAAGGTGTGTTGGTCTTATTTTATTATTATGCCACCGGTTTGAAAACAGGTTAAGAAACGAACAAATTAATTCATAGAAATAATTTCAATGAATTAACCGCCCAATTAATATGGCGTTAAGAAATTAGAAAAAGCGTTAGTTGTCTTTCATTAATATGGGTTTTCGTGGGTGCGTTACTTAGCGGAAAAAAAACGGTGGGGCTCGTGTGGGCCCCACCTCAAAAACATCCTACCAAGAGGGTAGGATATTTTGGGTTCCACCCTATCCGCTTCAACTCAGTTTAAGCAGCTTTAAGTGGCTTTAAGCGGCTTTAAGTGAAATAAAATAAAGTTTGTCGTACCACATTATTTTATTTCTTAACTTAAAGTCCAAAAATTAAAAACTACACCCGAGAAAACGCAACTATGAAAGAGGTGTTTCTAAGAAAATATCGGTGCTGTGATTCCATCAGTGCCCTCTGAATTTGATTCTGAGCACCAGTTCAAAAGTTAGAAAAACCCACTCGTTCTTTCACTGAACGTACCCGAGCCAAACTTCATAAAATGATTTCGGGCACACCGGGCCTCGGAATCAGGTGCTGTCAGAAACTGTGTTCTTGTAAAATTACAAAGAAAATTAAGAAAAAAAATTTCCTTGAAATTTATGGGTCTTTACATTACTCCCACCTCAAGGATTTACGTCCCCGTAAAGATACATCATAAACTAGGGAAAAAAATGTGGGTACTGAGCACACATCTGAGCCTCCCGCTCCCAAGTGCTCTCCTGGAGGATCCCGTGCTGCCATCTAATGTGCACTAGAGGAATCGACCATCCACGTAGGACCCACTCCTGTCGATCCTCGATCTCCACCAGGACCTCCGCAAAAGTAGCCCCATCATCAACGTCCATATCCCCATGGTCAAAGATGTGCGTCGGGTCGTGCACGTATCTCCTCAGCTGAGATACGTGGAAGACGCCGTGCACCCGGTGCAACTGAGGTGGTAGAGCCAGGAGATAAGCCACCTCGCCAATCCTGCTGAGGACCTGGAATGGTCCGATGAAGCGTGGAGACAACTTGCCGCCTCGGCCAAATCTCTGTAATCCACGTCAAGGTGAGACACGCAAGAAGACGTGGTCGCCATCGTTGAACTCTAGTGGCCTCCGCCTCCGGTCAGCATAAGACTTATGTTGGCTCTAAGTTGTCCTCATCTGCTCCTGGATGACCTGGACCTTCTTTGTCGTGGCCTGGACCATCTCCGGTCCCACAAGTGCTGACTCCCCAGGGTCTGTCCAACACAAAGGAGATCTGCAAGGTCTGTCGTACAACGCCTTGTATGGTTCCATCCCGATGGTGGAGTGGTAGCTGTTGTTGTACGCGAAATCCACCAAGGGTAGGTGGTCCTCCCAGCTGCGACCAAAGTCAAGGACACATGCACGGAGCATGTCCTTGAGAGTCAGAATGGTCTTCTCCGTCTGACCATCCGTCTGAGGGTGAAAGGCGGTGCTCAAACATAGCCGCGTCCCGAACTCCTCCTGCAGCCCCTTCCAAAGCCGGGAAGTAAAGCGAGCATCTCGATCAGAGACGATAGATGATGGAACACCGTGAAGTCGTACAATCTCCTGAACGTAGAGACACCCCAAGCTCTCCACTGAGCCCTACACTCTGATGGGTAATAAGTGATCCGACTTGGTGAGTCGGTCGATAATCACCCAAATAGAGTCGTGACCTCTGGAAGTGCGTGGAAGTCCAGTCACGAAGTCCATAGATATCCCATCCCACTTCCATTCCGGGACCTCCAAGGGCTGTACCAAGCCTGCTGGTACCTGATGCTCTGCCTTCACCTGCTGGCAGGTGAGACATCGTGAAACGAACTCTGCCACAGCCTTCTTCATGCCCGGCCACCAGTGCTGTCGTCTGAGATCCTGGTACATCTTCGCCACTCCAGGGTGTACCGCCAAAGGAGAAGTGTGAAACTCTCTCAGCACCTCCTCTCGTAAAGCAATTGGTACTAAGGTATGTCCTCTGAAAAGGATGTCGTGCTCTGATCCAAAGTAGAAGCCATCAGGTGCCTGTCTTGAGGATATCTGTGCACGCCGCGTCTCACAGTCAGCATCCCCACGCTGTGCCTCTCTGACCCGCTGCAGTAGTGGAGGGGTGACTGTGAGAGACTGAAGGAAGGATGCTCCATCTCTATCCACGAATGATATATGCAAGGTGTCTAGCTGCTCTGTCGCCTCCTCAAGTAGCTGAATGCCCTTTCTCCTGCTGAGAGAATCGGCTACCACGTTCCCCTTCCCAGTAGTATAGACTATCTCAAAGTCATAGTCCTGGAGGAACTCGATCCTTCACCGCTGTCTCAGATTCAGGTCCTTCTGAGAGAAGATGTACCTGAGACTCTAATGGTCAGAAAAGACTGTAAAGCGCTCACCCATCAGACATTGTCGCCATGTCTTCAGAGCGAAGACCACTACTGCTAACTCCAGGTCATGGGTAGCGTAGTTCTGCTCATGCGACCTCAACTGACGTGATCCATAGGCGATCACAGCCTGCTCCTACATCAGGACACATCCGAGTCCGGTCCCTGATGCATTGCAGTAGACTATGTACCCTACCCCCTCCTCAGGCAACCTCAAGATAGGTGCGCTGGTCAATCTCTGTCTCAGCTCCTGGAAGCTCTACTGACATCTGTCTGACCACACAAAGGGTTTCCCCTTCTTTTTCAAAGCTAAGAGTGGTTCCGCAAATCTGGAGAAGTCTGGCACAAATCTCTGATAGTATCCAGCTAGTCCCAAGAAACTCCGCACCTCCGTCATGCTCTTGGGTGGCTCCCAAGCTAGCACTGCCTCGATCTTCGCAGGATCCACTACAACTCCCGCCTCAGAGATGACGTGTCCCAAGAAGTGGACCTCACATATCCAGAACTAACACTTCGAGAGATTTCCATAATGCCGGTGCTCTCGGAGTGTGTCCAGTACAACACGCAAGTGGTAGGCGTGCTCCTCCTCAGTCGTCGAGTATATCAAAATGTCGTCGATGAAGACCACGACAAATCGATCGAGGTATGGCTGAAATATCCTGTTCATGAGGCCCATGAACACTACTGGAGCATTGGTTACGCCGAATGGCATAACCAAGAACTCATAGTGGCCATACCGACATCTGAAGGTCGTCTTCTGCACGTCCTCGTCCCGAACTCTGAGCTGATGATAGCCCTGACCTGAGGTCTATCTTCGAGAACCACCGTGCTCCCTTGAGCTGATTGAAGAGGTCATAAATCCTCGGTAGTGGATACTTGTTTCTCACCGTCACCTGGTTCAGGCGACGATAATCGACACAAAGTCGCAAGCTCCCATCCGCCTTCTTGGCAAACAATATCAGGGAAGCCCAGGGTGAAACACTGGGTCGGATGAATCCCTTACCCTGCAAGTCCTCCAACTGTACCCGTAGCTCTCGAAGCTCAGCGGGGGCCATCCGATATGCTGGAGTCAATATCGGGGCTGTCCCGGGGTACATGTCAATATAAAAGTCTACCTCTCTGCGAGGAGGTAGCCCTGGAACGTCATCGGGAAAGACGTCTGCATATTGATCCACCACTACAGGAAAACTAGGACTCTTCACGTCAACTGATCCTAGGATGAGGCTAGCCAACTGATGAGTGATGGGATGTCCACTCCTCTACGGAAGTCCATTCTGTTCTGCGAAGGATCCCTTCTCGTCAGTGAAGGTGAACCTGCTCCCGTCGGTGCGTACAAATCGCACCTTGCACCTAATACAGTCAATCTATGCATGGACTGTAGATAACCAATCCATGCCAAGATGACGTCGTAAGGCCTCAACGCCGCTACAAGAAGACCCCAGCCGAAGCTCTCACCTCCTAGAGTAAGCTCACACTACCGGCACCAGTGCGTAATCGTCGAGTCTGCTCCCGTAGGAGTCTCTAGACGAAAGGATTGAGCCAACAGCTTTCTCGGAATCTCCGAGCTCCGAACAAGGGATGCAGATATGAAAGAGCGACTCGCTCCTGTGTCTATAAGAACTGCAGAAAGGGTGGAATAGACACAGCTCGTTCCTCGAATCATCTCGGGTGTGCCGTGGTCGTAGGCCTCCACTGCCTGGAGCTGTGCTTGTCTCTGCCAACCAACTCCCTGTGGCCGGGGTGGACCTCCCGGTGGTGGTGGTGGTAGAGCCTCCAAGCGTCGCCCACCACCTGCTGCTCAACCAACTCCTCTGCCTCATCTGCCTCCTCCCTGCGGACCACCACGGTCGACCCTCTGCCTCTGACTAGGTGTCCCCTCAACCATCTGCTGCTCCTCAGCACGGTGGGTCGGGCTGTCACGAGCCATGTGACCATGTCCGCCGCATGTGTAGCACTACCTGCCTCTCGAAAGACTGGCTCCGCGCTGTGTGCCCCGCACTGCTGAGCCAGTGTCCTGAGGTCGTCTGCGTGAGGGTCTGGTATGCCTGGACCCCTGAGTCATCTGTCGACTGCCTGCTGTGGAAGACTCTGCTACCTGCCGCCATGCGGTAGGTCTCGCTGCTGATGAAGGCTCAGCAAGGAAGCTCTCGATCAGAAGGGCTCGCTCCAGTACTCCTGCCTGAGTCGGAATGCTGAGGGATATCAACGATGCCCTGATATCATGTCTCAATCCCTGCTCAAAGGTCCGGGCCCAGAAGAATGGGTCTCGTACCATGTCGGTCGAGTAGCGAGAGAAATCGGTAAACCTCACCGAGTACTGGGCGACCATCAAGCTGCCCTGCCGCAGTTGAAGAAGCTCCTGGATTCGCACCGCACGGAGGGTGGCCGGGACGAACTCTGAGCAGAAGAGACCCTCAAAGTCCGTCCAGAGAAGAGATGCCTCATCGTGCACCTGGAGCATCAAGCTCCACCATCGGCCCGCTGCTGCCTGCAGCAGGCTCGCTGCGAGGATCACCATGAGGTCTGCTAGTGTCCTCACTAATCGGAAAACTCGTACAACTGCCCCCAACCAGTCCTCGGCTGCTTGGGGGTCCGTCTCCCCATGGAACGTGGGCGGTCTATGGCGCTGGAACTCATGCAGTGCACTGAGGCGATGTGCATCGTCAGCGGCTGGGGCTGGAAGCATCGGTGGCTCGGCGGGTAGAGGTATCGCTGGTGCCTTAGCTGTCAAGGGCCCTGTACAGAGGCCTCGTCGCTCGGCGGGCTATCGTCATGCTCAACTCTCGGAACCCTAGCTGGTTGCCGTCGTGGGGCCATCATGAAAAGAAACAGGTGTGCCATGGTTAGAACAGTATACCTGGTGAGCTGACTTAAAGTAATCACAAAGAAAACGTGAAACACACACGAAATTAAAGTTATCATGCATTAAGTCGTAAATCAGAATTCAGGGTCCTGGTGTATGGATACGTCGGCCGCCACACCAATACTGGACTCCCTGGTCTGATAACCACACCCAATATGCTAAACACTATTGCTTCACATAGAAAAAGATCATAGTTCCAAGTTCTGCGGTAGAACCGAACTCCTCTGATACCAATTTGTCACGACCCGTCCTCACGGCCCGTGCCGTGACTACCCCAAGCTCGCCTTCCATAGGCCAGGGGCTGGCGACTAGCACCAAGGCGTAAATCCCGGTAAGAATGGAATGCATTTCCTTTGCAAAGTAAACAAAAACCACAGAGTAAGAAAGCGGAAGAAGTAAACACTAAGTAAAAACTGGTACAATAGTAAGTTCGGAAAGTAAGTGGGCCATAATACAAACCCAAACTGAAAGTAAAGTACAACTCGAAAGGGAAAACAGCAACTAAAAAGTAAATCCGCAACGTCGAGCCGTCCACTGGGAGTCCCACCTGAAGGGTGGGTACAGATATCTTCCACTGCTCCTCGGGTCCAGCCGACCTCTCTGAGTACGTCCCACCTAGTAGTCCACCTCCAGGTACCGTCCTGCTCCGCAAGCCTCTACCACAATCAGCGCTGTCCGTCGTCTGCAACCAACACAACGTAGTGCGGGAATAGCCCGTGCAGGGGTGAGTATAAGCTACTCAGTAGGGACCCCGAGACCCCCGAAGGTCTCCCAGAATCCACAAAGGATAATCCACAAGGGAAAGAAGCAATCACGAAGTAATATCCCACACTGCTTAGGTATATGCCCATAAATATACCTAAGTCATCAATTCTCATTCGGTTCCAACATCCGATCTCAAGTACAACCCAGTCCACACCAAAAGCAAAACATAAATCTACATAGGATAACACAACAAAATCCACAAAGGAAAGCAAAACAGGGTTTCAGCTCACACTGGTATACTTCTTCGAATGACGATAGAGATGATCACGGATCCATCTAAGTCGTTGGACCCACAAAGGATCGATAGGTACTAACCCCCGCAATGACCCACAAAGATCAGTAGGTAACTAACCCCCGCAATGACCCACAAAGGATCTGACCCACAAAGGATCGATAGGTACTAACCCCCGCAAAGACCCACACAGGATCGGACCCACACAGGATCTATAGGCGCTGGCCCACACAAGACCTCTGAGCGCTGACCCACACAGGATCAGACCCACACATGATCTGTAGCACTGACCCACAAAGGATCGCTGAGTGCTGTAGTCGTCGCCGTCGAATCCACTGAGGATCTCTGCACAGTCGTCGTCGTCACAGTAGCAGTCGCAGCCAGCTCTAGGGTTCTCGCACACAGCAAGCTCGTTCGGGAGGGTCCGCTCCACGAGCCGAGAGGCTGATACATCAACTGACACATAGTCCAGAGTTGATGTATCCAAAAGTTCCGTATCGCCAACAGGAACTCAACGTCGCAGACGGCGCGTCAATCGGACGCCCGGTCTGAGAGTTATTGGCTTTTTCGTTCCAGGGGCCCGGTTGGGTTTTAAGGCAAAACCAACCCGACGGTACTCCACCTGCATCCAAACCTCGGGCGGAGTAAGCCAAAAGATCTGTCTCACTTAGAAGAATTCAACAAAGTCGACGGCACATCAATCGGACGTCCGGAGCTCAAGATATGAGTGTTTCCGCTCCGAGGGCCCGGTTGGTTTCGTGTACGAACCAACCCGGCCGAACCCAAAGTATTCCGAAACCTTGAGTGTGATATACCGAAACGACTGTCTCGATCCAAGGATCGCATCGTCGCTGACGACGTGTCGTTCGGAGGCCCGTAGCTCATGTTATGAGCAAAAGACCAAAAAGGTCTGGAAACGGGGGGTCTGGGCCCGGACCGACACGGCCCGGCCAGGGCGGCACGGCCTGGCCTGGCGTGACCCGGCCGGTGGGTCGGCTTGGCACAGATCGGTCGAGCGGCCGAGCAAGGGAAACCGCGGGGGGCGTGCTGCCCCCGCGTGAAGAGAAGTCGTAGCCTCGCGTGGGGCCGCCCTCGCCAGCGGACGCGGCCGGGCTGCCGCGTCCCGCTCCTCCGGCCCGCGCGGTTGCGGTACCACGTTGTTGCCGCCGCGGCTTCAGCCGCAGCAGGTCCGTCCAACGGCGTGCCGGGGCGCCGCTGCCTCCGGCCGCCGGTGGAGTCTGTGGGCCACCAGAGTTGCTCAGGTGGTCCGATTTCATTTCCGTCTGCGCCGTAGCTCATCCCGTGTCCCGTTCTTCACTGCGGAATCAACAAATTGTCTCTGCAGCCTGTTTTGTCATCGTCCACCATTCTGCACACCAAGAAAAAAAGGGCAGTGGGTTCGGACTTGTTCGTTGGTCCGCACCCACCTCGTTAGCGGTTTGAAACAACACCATAATTCCCAACAATTGATAAACCACGACCCGCAAGAATAATCCGCGAACCAACTTTTTAATTGGTTTGTCCGCGTTCTTTCCTTGGAGGAAAACAAACATGGGTATAATCATTTTCAAAACGACCCCTACCTCAACGTCGTCGTCGGACGCGAGTTCATCGCGGAATTGACCGTCGTGGAAGAAAAGGATTGTTGCGTCGCGGAAGGGCATTACTGTCGCGCAGTACTCGGCTTCACGTAGACAAACTCTGAGGATCAAGAACAAACAGATTTAATTATAACAATTAAATCCATGTTGATGTTATAATCCACAAAGAATTAAAAGATTTGAAATCTCCTAACTCAAGCAGTTGGTGATCGGAGATTGTTGCGGGGAAGAACATCGCGGAAGAAGCGTCGCGGAAGGAGAATCGCCGGCGTCGCCGAACACGACGTCGTGTCGTCGATCTCCGAGGGTGACGGCGTTCTTCGCGTTCTTCGCATTCTTCGCGTTCTTCACGTTATTCGCGTTCTTCGCGTTCTTCACGAAGGAGGATGAAGTTACAAATTCTCCAAATCCTCTCAACAAAACGCACCCCAGAAGAAAGGTGTGTTGGTCTTATTTTATTATTATGCCAACAGTTTGAAAACAGGTTAAGAAATGAACAAATTAATTCATAGAATTAATTTCAACGAATTAACCTCCCAATTAATATGGCATTAAGAAATTAGAAAATGCGTTAGTTGACTTTCATTAATAGGGGTTTTTGCGGGTGCATTACTTAGTGGAAAAGAAACGGTGGGGCTCATGCGGGCCTCATCTCCCAAATATCCTACCAAGAGGGTAGGATATTTTGGGTTCCACCCTATCCGCTTCAACTCAGCTTAAGCAGCTTTAAGTGGCTTTAAGCGGCTTTAAGTGAAATAAAATAAAGTTTGTCGTACCACATTATTTTATTTCTTAACTTAAAGTCCAAAAATTAAAAACCACACCCAAGAAAACGCAACTCCGGAAGAGGCGTTTCTAAGAAAATATTGGCGCTGTGATTCCATCGGTGCCCTCGAAATTTGATTCCGAGCACCGGTTCAAAAGTTAGAAAAACCCGCTCGTTCATTAACTGAACGTACCTGAGCCAAACTTCGGAAATTGATTCCAGGAACACCAGGCCTCAAAATCAGGTGTCATCAAAAATGGCGTTCTTGTAAAATTCCAAAGAAAATTAAGAAAAAAAATTTCCTTGAAATTTACAGGTCTTTACAGAACAAGTGGTTTAATACTATAATTAGAAAACAATTATTATATTATTTCAATAAATAGAAATTTTATTTATAAATCTTTTCTGGGAAATAAGGGATTTTTATTATATATTAAGAAAAAATTATTATATATATAAGAATGTTATGTTTTAGAGAATTGAAAATATAATAAATGGTTTATACATTCTAGATATAGATAATATTTTTTATAAAATTTATAATAATAAGGTTGGGGTTGATTATATTCCCACTTACTATTTTTATGGTCTCCTTGGACATGTAAAAGAGAAAAGCATCCACCAACTACACAAATATAGAATATTGGAACCATTTTATTAACAATCATTTTAGAATTGTGAATCTTTTTTACTGGGAACAATTGAAAATTCAACTTTTTTTAGAAAATATGAAAAGGATAGTGGAATACTAGATCTTATACATAATGATGTATGTGGAATAATTAGTATTTAATAAATATGTGGTTTTAGGGATTTAGTTCCCTTTACCAATTACTTTAGAGGTTATGGATATGTGTTTATAATCAGACACAAGTAAAAAAATTGAATAGTTCAAATATTTTCATAATTAAGTAAAAAATAAAAAGGTTAAATATTTTAAAATTCTTATATCAGATCAATATATTGAATGGCTAAGACAAGAATTCATTGATCAATTGATTTATTATAGAATTGATTCAAAAAATCACCCATCTTGGAACACCATAATGAAATGGTGTATCTAAAAGGAAAAGCATTCCTTCATAGACAAGATTTGATCATGGATAAGTAAATGTGACATTTCTAATTTATTTTAATGTTATTATATAAATGAATTTGTATTTCTACAAAATCAATTCCCATATACAATATTAATCAATAAATCATATGATATATGGATTGGGAAAAATCATATTATGTGTTTTTTAATATTTGGGGATGTGAAGCAATCTTAGGATGAATTGATTCCGTTAATATTAACTCAAAATTTTAAAAATGATTAATTTTTTGTTATTATAAGGAATCTAAAGGATAATAGTTAAATGATCCTTCTAAACAAAAATTTTTTGTGGAAAAAGTTTATATATTCAAGAGAAATAATTTATTGATCTTGTATTTTGTGGGAGGAATGTTGAACTTACTGAAATTCGTGATAAAAAATAGAAATTTTTTATGAGGTGAATATCAAGACAATTATATAAATATTTGTAGATTAATAACTTAATCAAGTTATAGAATTAACTCAATGGTCACATAGGATTCATATTGAAATTTATGGATTTCTCATAGAAAATGACAATAATGTAACATTTATAAGAGATGACCCTACTTCTTACCAAGAGTCTATTTAACGTTTTGATTTAGAGAATTAGTGAAAATAATAGGAATCTAAAATAGATTTTGTGTGTGATAACCATGTTTTTAACTTAGTGGATGCACTAAAAGGGGTGAAAACATTGTGTGAAAGTGTGTTCTCTATAATAATATAGACATAGATGGTAGAATATCTACCTATAAATCATGTCTGGTAGACGATGGTTACAAATATATTCATGGTAATGACTATGAAGAAACCATTTTACTTGTTTTGATGAGAAAATCCATTCAGATATTTCTCCCGGTATTATCTCTATGTGATTATGAGATATATTAAATGGATATCAAAACTACTTTCCTTAATGATACTTTAGTCAAGTAATGGTATATGATATAACCTAAAGGTTTTGAATTTCTAAATTAGATTGATAAGATTTGAAATGTAACACCTAAAGATTTTTTGAAATATATTTTTTAAATAAATTTAATATTATTAATATTTTTCATTACACACAACATTGATTAAATCACACATTACACACAACACAGATTTTATCTTTCATTACATGCAACATTGAGGTCAAACAAAATGTGACTTACTATTAATATTTTTTTATGATAATTATAGACTAGTAGTTGTAATAGAGGGTATGAACATTATTAACTAAATTAAAAGATATATGGGGATAAAAATAATATAAAATGAATTAATTAGAGACCAATTAATTGGAAATTTAAATAAAAACTATTTGAAAATAAAGAAAATCTATTTCTGGGAAACAATTTTTTTGCACACTAACACATTTTACCTAAAAAATTTAAAAAATAACTTGAATTGAATTAGTTTAATTAAATTTATATATTAAATATTCAGTAAAATATTTAAAATTCACATTATGTTATTTCTATACAAAATATAAGAATAAATTTAACTTTATGCTAAAAACGTATTAATTTTCTAAAAAGATGTTTTGTCGCCTTTTGTATGCCTGTTATTAAAATTAAATATTTCAATGTTAATATAATTTAAATGAACATAGAAACTTAATTTTTTAATTAATTATACCAAAATTATCCAAGGGTTATTTTTTGGATTTTTCTAAAAAGATTACTTTTTTGATGAATAGTCACAAATACTGGTTTTTATTGAAAAAATATTTATCATTTAAAGAAATTATAAGGTTTATTTTTTGTTTTAAAATCGGTTTAAAATTAAAATTAAATAAATTATATATCAAATAATCCAATTAATTTCTTTTTCATCATTTTCATACTGAATTTTGATACATGAATCTTTTTAAACTTTTGAAGAGTTTTCTCTTTGAAGACTTACTTTCTCCTCTTGTATGCAAGATTAATTTTAAATTAAAATTTTACAATACTATGAGTTGAATTTAGAAAAATATATTCCATGTTTGAAATTATAATAATTTATATTATATAATAAGTTCAATTTAACATTTTACCATAATTAATAGTAAATATTATAAAAATTATTTGCCTCAGTTAATGTAAAAAATGGGTTTTTTGGTATAAGGGTTATAATTGATCCAAAACTTCTAAAACACCAATTTTATGGAAATATTTAGACCTAATATCTTATATTAAAAAAATGGTACATTTTTTATCCTTTTATCATGTGAAAAATGTGGGTACACCTTTCTATTTCCAGAAAATTATAAGTGTTACATTCACCTCACTTATAAAAGGCCACCCTTGCTCTTATCCTATTTACACTTCCAAAACACATTGTTTTTAAAAATAAAAACCCAAATAAATTACTTAATTCCATACTAACATAATATAATCCTTTTTTGTATGAAATACAACCTAATAATCCTTTTGGTGCAAGCCAAAAAAGATATTTGAAGAAGATGTGACACCCTTAACCAAGAATTTCATTTTATTTCTCCCTTCACCTCCTTTCAGTATTATTAAAATGTGATGATATAATAAACACAATATCTTAAATATTGTGATATTTTTTTATGTTAAGATAATAAAATTCAATTATCACCTCTTTCATCAAATATGATACAAAATCATTATTCGTCTGTACGACAGACTACCACCTTGCGAACCAATGTTATTAATTTTCCATAACCTCCTCTCATGGATGGATATAATGATGAATTAAATGTTTATATATTATATTTATGATAATTTTATAATTTTATAATTATTATATCCAATATAACTTCATAATTTCCATTCTATGGGAATATGATTACGTCGCTCATGTGTACAGAGGACTACTACCTTGTGAAGTGATGTGATTCATTCAATCTTTACATGAAAGTGAATAAATATGGGTTTAATGAAAATAAGTGATATATATGACATAAATTATTTAATATAATGGTAATATATTATTTACCATTATTTTATTTAATATTTCATGGAAATGGAAACAACGTTCATGTGTACGTACAACCTACCATACCCATGAACGATGTATTTCATTTTCTATCTCTAAATATTATGGATAAATATAAAAAACTATATAATTAATATATAAAATATATATATCATGTTTAAAAATCTGGATATTATGTAACCATTTTAAAAATAATAGGACTAAAAATTAAAAATCAAAACATACACAAAAAATAAAGTAGTTATTTTCTATAACGTGACTTTAACAAAGAATTATTAGTTAACGGGTAATAAAAGATCATAAGATAATAATATATGGTATTATATATATAATTATAGTACTACAATATATTTATAATACACTTATATTTATTATACATGAGTTTTTTATATGTATGAATGAAGTCAAGACATAAGGTAAGAGATTTCTGTCACACTTTTTACTTATGTGAGAAACATTCCATATTCACCACATATTATTTTAGGTGGTGTATATAATTATCATGAATGTATTTTATGATTATTCAAATGAATATTATTGGGACATACATATACATTTGAGTGTCTATCTTTCATGGGGTCTATAGTTATAATGTTATCAAAGTAGCAAGGTATTTTTGTCTCAAAGTTCCTTCCTTGAAACATTTGTTATGTTATAAACCTATATACTTTTATGAAGTTTATATACACACCATTTTACATGTAATATCATGAATTTATTTATTATCATAATATTATATGTTTTATATAACATTATTATTTCATGGGGCTTATAATTTAATGTTCCCAAAGTGGTAATGATTTTATGTTACAATATCATCCTTTATCAGGATTGATCATGATTACGATAATAATGATGAAACATTAAGATATATATCTCAGTAAACACATTAATTTTCTTCTACTCTATTTATTTATTTAGAATAAATTTTTTCCATAAAGTTTCCTATCTATATTTACTCAAGAGTTTAAAAGAATGTTTCTATGAAAATTATCTTTATTTATATCTTCGGTCAAAAAACATTTTTATTATAGATCAATATTTTCTAAAAAAGTATTCAATTTTTTTAACATTCTCCAAATTATTTGTTAAATAAGATTTTAACCTTTATTTAGTTTTTAAAAAAAATTATTAAAATGAATCTTCATGTCAATTTAAAAAATAAGCACCATATGGATTTTACCGAAAATATGAAAGGAATATTTGTTTTAATTTATATGGTATAAATGATATTTTCCACCATCATATTCAACTCATTATTTTTAAATATTCTATTTAAAGTTTCAAAGTTAATTTTCAATGAAAATAATTTCAATGTTTTAATGAAATTTTCATTTAAAATAATTTATTATTTAAAAAAAATATTATTTTCCCTAAAAAATATTTTTATTATTCATTAAACATTACATTATAAGTTTAAAAGTTTATTTTCAACGAATAGGGTTTCCAAAAGTGTTTTTTTAATTTTTCCTTTTAAATTGTTTTTAATGAAATGTTATTTTCTTCAAGAAATGGTTCAAATAATCCTTAAATAATCAATTATATGTTTATGAGGTTATTTTCAAAGAAAAGGATTTTGAAAATGTTTTATTTCTTAAGAAGTGGTTTTTAAATTGGGAAGGATATTTTACTTAAGAAAATTTCCAAGTGATTTTTTATTCAAAATAATTTTCCATCCAAGATGATATCCTTTGATGTCACTTATGATTCATTAGACATATGATCCAATGATACCAATATTATTATTTATCTAAATTCTTTATATTTATGTTGAAATATGTTTATAAAACCCATTTCTATTCCCCATGTTATTCCATGATAAAATAATTTTGAAATCCACTTCTTTTCCCATGAGTTATTCTTTGATGAAGTGATGCAACTATTATAAAACCAATTTCTTTTCCAAAATTTATATTATGATGAAATTTATATGAAATCAATTAATTTTCATGGGTTCTGATATTTATTAAGGTTTTATGATCTCTTGGAACTCATATGTATGATTTTCATTAAGTGATGTGGGTCTTGTTATAACCAATGATGAAGGTTATGTTACAACCAATATGGAAGGGACCTATATCTCCCTCCAATGAATTGTGTAAATATTTTTATATCACGAGACAGATTGTACTGAAATAGGGGTGAACCCAGATTAGTAATGGACCTTTTCTTCTATGATAGACTTTGGAGTGAACCATTAATAATCGGATGGGTTGGGTAGTGAACACATTCCACTATGATAACCCAAGAAATAATCATTGAATATTATGGAAATAATTCTCAATGCTTATGTGTATGTCACAATTCCATGTCTTATGAAAACGTTATGCTCTCATGGAACATGTTATTTGGTTCCTTTATGATTAATGTTTTGTGAACATCCATGATTTATTACATGAACCAAGATTATTATATTTTATATTCAATGTCTGGTTTTCAAATATCAATCTCATGTTCTCATATGCTTATGCTCATTCCCTAATTATGTGTTCATTTATATCTCACTTTATTACCTTTACTGATCATCTAAGCCCACCATTTTTTTATTTATCCTTTCGTCAGGATATGAGGAAGGTTTTTATGTAGGGTATGTTTCTAAATAGTAATAAAGGGGAATATAATTTTGATATATTTTGAATATATTTCATAAAATTATAAGATTTTGTACATACTCTCTAAATACATTAAACTACAACAGTCATCATGCATGTGTTCATGTAATGTATTTAATATACACATAAAAAGATGAAATATCTATGTATTAAAAGGATTTGTCACTATATTAAAGATGAAACAGTATATTTATTTATTGAAGCAATCTTCTATGAGTTTGAATATTTGGATTCATGATGAAATCAACAGGTTTGGTTTCATCATGTACACTGTTGATTACTATGTATATAATTGAATTAATGATTGTGTAATAATGTTTTTGATATTGTAGGTGTATGATATAATAATTATCATAAATTATATCTTAAATTTTCACTTTATAAAGATGTGGATGGATAAATTATTCTCGATGAAAGACATGGTAGAATAAGTTTACATACTTGGTATGATGATCAATAGAGCTAGGTCTAAGAAGACACTTATACTCATTCATAAAGCATACATTGGTAAAATTCAAAAGAATTTTTTCATGGAGAAATACAAAATGGTAAATTTACCAGTGTTATATGGCACAAATCATAGGAAGGTTCAAGATTCTTCTAAATAGTTTCCAAGGATGGATATAATTCTTTATGAATCTATTATAGGTTCTAAAATGTATTCCATGTTGTGTACATAATAATATATCCCCTATGATACTAGAATAACCAGTATATTCAAGTATAATCTAAGATAGAGTCATTGGATTAATTTTAAGAACATTATTAAGTACATTAGAAGGACTAAGGATATTTTCATGATCTTTAGAGGATATGATGATCTTTATATAAAATGTTAAATAGATGCAAGTTTCAAATTTGATAGAGATTCTATGAAATGTTAATATTTTTTTATTTTCTAGAATTTTTGTGATATTTCATGAAAGACCTCCCATAAATCTACATAGGTATACTAAACAATAGAGGCATAGTACATTAGTTCACCACATTTTGCAAAGGAAGCCGTTCAGATCAGGAAGTTCATCTCTAAACTAGGGGTGGTTTGTAGAATTGAAGGAGTGACCAATCTTTACCATAAAAATAATTAATCCATATATCAATAAATAGGAATATTGGTCTCACCAAAGGAACAAAAACAAATTTTAAAAATACTATCTCATTCATGAGAGCATCAAGAGGGGTGATGTAATGATCAGTTTGGTGGCTACATATGACAATTTAGCAAATATGTAAAATCATTACCTCTATAGAAACATGAGGTTAATATGGAATATATGGTTATTAAACACATGGGATATTAGTTTTAATTGTTACAAATATACCGTCATTTTATAATAAAGGTGACCCCCATTTATGATTCAGTTATGTGTGCTAAATTTTACATTACATGAATGGTCGAATGATGATATCCCCTCAAAGTAAAACTTTGTGTTTTCCCTAATGTATCATCATCACAAACTATATGGGTTTTCGTGATATATTATAATTATATTGAATTGAATATTATAATCATTAAAAATGGTTTTATATAAAATAAACATAACATATTGACAAGTTAATAATTTGAGAATTATTACTTGGATTGACCTACCAAAGTATGTATTCTATAATGTCAAAAAATCATCAATATACTTTGGGTATATTATTATTATGAATCCCTATTACCTGGTATTGGTGATATACACAACATGTGAAACTTTATATTTAGATACATTACTTACACAATGCGAAACCAGATTAGTTAATGAGGGGTGGTTGAGTATGATTGTTGATCATGTCGTCAGTTATTGTACAACCAAAATATTATTTGTCCACTTATATGACAAGTAAATACATATGTACGTTGATTGAATTTGACTAAGGAAATTAAAGTCCATTATTAGTTTAATCACATAAGATGTGTTAATCTACTTAAATGATATAATTTTGATGTGCTAATCTATTAGATGAATAACATGTGATGTATTCATCAACCTATTCAGCATGTTTCAAAGAATTAAGAAAATATGATTTGAAATATATTAAATTTACATGTTCCATGTAGGATGGTTACTCGATTTCATATAAAAATATTTTATACATATATATATATGATGTGTATAATACATCTGTAGGTGGATATGGATTTATAGAAACCTGAGTATGTATGATGGAGATCACACCAGACCCCTTACTATCTTCAATAACAAAGATTCTTCTCTAGAGGTTACTCTTTACTTATATATAGAGAATATGGATTTCATATTTTTCTCAATTCTATTAAGTCTTTCATGGTCACATAGTTATGTATCTTTATAAATATTTCGTTTTTGAAAAAGTGTTTGATCCAAAATGAAAATAATTCAATGAAACCATATCTAAGAGGATTTTTTGATGGATTCACAAAGAGTTTTGATGTTTGGAATAAATTAATTATAGATTTTGGGGAATGTTATAGATTGTTGGATGTGCCCTAAAGTAATATGAATGTGATGCATAGAAGTTAAGGATACATTAGTTCCAATTTATCCTTAGTCCTAATGTAACACTCTAATATTTCACTATATATCTTTACTTTAAAAAAATCTATTATATGTTTGCTAACATGATCCACATGAATCTAAGAACGTAAATAAACATTGATATATTTTATTAAAATAATAATTTTAAAGTATTTATTTAATTACTGGGTATAAATGTGGTTGATGAAATAATAAAATATATATATTTATAAAACTATGAAACCATATTCATAAAAATCAAATAGTATATAAAATAACTAAAAAATAATTTCATACAAAATAATGTATTTTATTAAAAATATATTTTTGTATGATATGAATTTTATTATATTATAGTTATGTAATTAAGTTTATTGATAATATTTAGAATAAAATAAGTTAAAAATAATCCAATAGTTATTACTAGGAAAGTAATAAACTTATTTTTGGTATAGAGGATTCATTATTCTTAAAATTATGTATATATTATACACACTGGTATTAAAATTATATTTTTTACAAATTTCAAGAATTTAATTAGATAAAATTATTTGAATATTTTTAAACATTATTTACAAAATAATTAATGGGATTAAGTTCATTTTAATGGAAAAAAATTAAGTTACTAAGGTAAATATCAATTACCACGGTTAAAAAATAATTTTTGCAAAGAAAGACACTACTCTATATAATGTGTTTTAAATTAAATTGATATATTATAAAATTAAGAATATAATATATATTTTTAGACCCATAAAAAAATAAATTAACTTTCATTTAAATGGTAATTAATGTCAAATAAGATTAAAAATAATTAATGACTAAAACCTCAGTTTTTACAAAATATTTTTTTCTACACAATATATTTTTTATTCTAAATGTTAATTTTCTTATATATATAAATTAAATTGTATTAAATGGAGTCCAAATTCATATTTTCTTGGCAAAAATATGATGTTAATGGTCATATTAATTTTCTAGTAATAAAATAATTACCATGGATTATTTTTAGTCTGGATTAATAAGTGTTAAATTGGGTAATCTATTGGGTCTCAAATTTTACCAAATGAACATTAAAATAAGACCTTATATAGTAAATTTGTTAGGTTTGAAATTCATGCCTAATTTTCTCACTAAAATTTCCCCACAAAAATCACCTAAATGAAATGAAATTATATTTTTACCCATTATATAACATTATTCTCTAAGGACATGTCTCTATTTTTCACCTATAAAAGGAGATCCCTTCCAACCAATTAAAGATGCACATATTGTTATAAATTACCTTAAAACTCTACCCATTTAAATTACCATATAGACCTTTTACATGTATGAAATCCAATAGTCTCCAGAAAATACCTCAATTACTATATTTAAAATGGATATTTCCAGAGAATATCCAAACTCTTAGCAAGAGTATTACTGACCCTTTAACTTAATTTATTTATCCTTCTCAACAACCCACCTTCAATCCCATTATAACTATATTTATATAATTATACAATTATAAATTATATATTTAAATTTTATGATAATAATTTTAGAACCATTATCTATTCCCATACC
This sequence comes from Viscum album, assembly GCA_963277665.1. NCBI lineage: Eukaryota > Viridiplantae > Streptophyta > Magnoliopsida > Santalales > Viscaceae > Viscum > Viscum album. Next base: position 394,542,923 of record OY728160.1, read on the forward strand.
ATTAAATCTTAAAAATGAAATTGTTTCTCATCCGTGTGTACAGACTACCACCTCCATGAACGACATGTTTCATTTTTCATCACCATTATTCATGACTGGTTATAGAAACAGGTTTTGTAAATAGATATTTTATTTACGTCATGATTTAAAATATGGAAATATAAATTCATCATTATATAATTAATATTATAAATAATGATTCATTTTAGAAATAAACTCCTAAACAAACATCCAAAGAAGAATAGTTGTTTATTGTAGAAACTTTATTTTAGATTGAATTATTCTTATAACTCTTAATAAAATTTTAATAAGAAACCAAATATAATATAAGTAATTTTATTATACCTCTATGATGATTATATTTTTGTAAAATAATCACTTCCATATCTATATTCACACCTAGATTATGTAATGTTTTTTTTTGGTTCGGTTTAACCACTTATATGAACAATGTAATAAATTTCTATCAAGGATGGATATGGATATTCAATTACATATTATATTTAATATTAATAATCAAATAATGCTTTTTTATCTATAATAGTAATATAAAAAATTAAATCATTATTTATGATACCACCATTTGTTCATTTAAAATCACTAAAACAAGATCACTATCGATTTCTTCTTCAGGAACCATAAATAAAACTCTCTTAAAATGAAATTATAAATTTATATAAAATAATATAACATATATTATATTACTTATAATTATTTTTAATGACGAAATTTTTACAAATAATGATGAATGACACCATAACTACAAAAATTATTATAAAACAATCAAAATTACCAACACCCGATGTGTTAATAGATAATAACAAACTAATATACATCTAGAGAATTATTATAAATTAAGAGTATAAAATAAGTTTTTTAAATTATTTATAAAAGTAGTTATGTTTACAACACTCGAGGTTAATATGTGTTTGTGGAATTCAGAAACAATGTTAAGGGATCCTTTGTCTCAATTCTCACTCTTTTACACATGTTATACTTTTATAAACATTTCTCCTTTAATATGGTGTTATTTTGAGATAAATTACATGAAACAATTTTACTATATTTTTATTGAAATCAATTGTAAATAAAAATAATAAAAATTGAGTTTGTTTCTTCACACATATTTCAATTCCAGAACTACCCATTCTGTAAGCGTTTTTGTTTACTCAATTTTTAATTCCTTGAGTTATGATTGTTCTCCTTGAGTTTCATTCTTATAATTTTCTTAAATTTCTACCATTTATTTTTCACAGAGGGAAATACATATTTCCTCTAAGCGTAAATCAAATTTTTATTAAAAAATACTTTCTTTATGTGTTTTTCTCTTAACAAAAATATAACCATGTTATGAATAATTCACATCCTTCCCAAGTAATCTCTTTGTCTTCCTAATCAATGTTTTATATTCCCACTAATGTTATACTTTATATTTGGGAACCTAATTATGTGATATCTCATGTGACCTTAATATTTCTATTATCCAATTTTCAAAATAAATATTTATTGCATCTTTTTTGATGTGGGTTTCAAAAAAGGTATTTGGTAATATTTAAAGGGATGTCCAAACATTATCATTATTTTATATTCAATTACACACTTACATAGGATAGTGTTTATAACTTTTTCAAGGCCCCATTATTGATAGTTATTTTTTAAAAAAATTAATCTTATCAAAGGTTTTTAGCCCACTTTTTTGAAAATAACTTTTTTTAAAGAAACCTATATCTTCATCTTTTTATGTTAATGATAACAATGTTTTCAAAAAAAAATTTAAGGTTTTTCTATGTGAAAATTTTCATTCAATTTTACGATCATTCTTTTCAAAAATTCTACTTTTCCATTCTTTAAAACAATTTTCCAATTAAATGTAATTAATAATTATTTTAAAATTAAAAGGGTTATTTATTAATTTTTTTCACAAGGATCCATAGAATTTTCCTGAAAATTTATTTTCCCCCTATTTCAACATATTCTATGTAGTTACCCTGCTATTTATTATATGAAAATGACATCATTATATCGATAAATACATAATAGTGTTATAAAACTTGGATCAAAAGGTCTAGTGTCTTGTAAAAATTAGGACGATACATAACATTAAAATAATAAAACATAAACATTATTTAATTCATTCTTCTATAAATTCTTATTTTCTATTGAGTAATCCTTAGTATAAGTAGTCACCTGAGGATATACATCAATGAAAGGGGTGAGCTAAAATCCTAATAAAAGGATAGATAAGAACATGAAATAGTTTGACATGGGTGATAATAATCAAAATCATCACAACATAAGAATAGGTTCATAATCATAATCAATATAGGAAGCATTATATAATGGCATGTAATGTGGTCATGCCTAAAAATGAAACAACATGTCTTAGTGGCCAAATACCACACATAGTTTTGAATAGAGATTGCATCTTGTTCATGCATATTTCACTTTTTATCATAGAATACAACACATTACCCAATGAAATAGATATCTATATAATTCTAGGTGCAATCATCACATCATAACATTTACATTGCGATATATAATTTTGGGCACGCCCGTCACATCATAACATTTAAATTATCATACATGCCACATTGAAAGTATACCATCTTTAGACATAATATAACACATGAAAGGGAAAGAGTTTCATTTAAAAAATAATAAATTCATGAATAAAATTTTTGAAAAAAATGTAATAACATTCCTTGTATAGGAATGATCAATGTTGAGTGAAGAAGAAACAATCTTATGAGAAGTAAAATATGTGTCTTAAGAAAGAAGAGTTCTTTTGAAAAATATTTGTATTTATCATAAAACCAGACTAGATAAATTATATACCAAAGAAAAATTATGAAAAATGAAAATATATTTCATCAATATTAAATTAGCATCCACAATAAAATTTTTCAACATAGAGGAATAACCGAATGAAAGGAAATTGGGTCCTAGAATTCCCTTACCTTTTGTCTAAATGATACTTTCACTTTAACATCCTATGTAATCACATTAGATTCTTTAAGTAAAAAATATAGAACCTTGTATGCATAAATTTTATTCATTATGATTTTATTATGTTCATTTATGGGATTTTTTATGAGTGATAGAGTTTAATTTCATCATTTAGGTGTGTTTGTTTTCTTAGTTTTTATGATTAGTTCACTTGTATACATAAATGGAAGTTTCAGTAAAATGTAGATAAATATCCAAAATTTTGATTATATATTATTAATGATATTATAGAAGTTTATATGACCATATAATGAATTTTTTTATATGGTATGAGTATGAATCATTAGCTAAAATTTAATGGTGATCGTTTTAGGTTAATTTTGGTGGTTTTCGGTCACAATGAACTCATTTTGTTTTATCATTTATTATTTTTAATAAAGGTCAATATAGAACATAAAGAGGGTTTTAAAATTAATTTTACAATATTTTTCAACAATTATAATGGTTTTATTAATATCCTTGGAGGAATTAAATGAAAATTAAATTGCATCGCCTAGGATGTCTGTAAATTGACACATCATGGGCGACAATTTAATTTTTTAGAATAAAAGAGAGAGAGAGGGATGAAGGAGTTTGATGATGGATATTATATTAACATGATATAATTATAGAATATAAAATATACTTGACTTATCATTAAAATTTACTTATAGTAGTTGAGGATAGAATATAAAATGAAAAATAAATTAAAATAAATTAAAAGAAAAGGAAGAAGATTTTCCCTCTTAAATCTCTCCTCCTTGAGAACCTCATTAGGGAAATGGTTTTGGTATTTTGATGATACCAAGTAATCTGGGACATGGGAAGGGGCTTGGGAAGAGTATTTTACATAATTTTTACAAGTATAAAATCTTGGAATGTGTGAGGAGAAGAGGTGTTGAGGGGTAGTATTTATAGTGAAGGAGAGGCGTGTTTTCTAATAATTTTAATCATTAATTTATTATTTTGGCTCAAAACTATGAATAGATTGATATTTATCACAACATATATTATATTAATGAATTATGGTATTATATCAAGGTGTTTACATCATCATTGCATCAACAATGACACAAAAATTCATGTATTTAGGTTTTCTCGAAAATTATCATGTTTAAATTTCACAAAAAATTCAAGTTTTATAAAAAATACCAAAAATTCACCCTAACCATTTTTTAACTTTTAGAATTATAAAATTAACTATATTTTGGGAAAATAAATTTATAAATATTAGTAATTTAATTATAAATTAGAATCATCATTTACTCAAAAAATATATATTTTAAAATTATAATTGATTTTATAACAATTTAAAAAATTAATAAATTCCTCATAAAATTATATTATAATAAAAAGAAAACTAAATTTTAAATTATGAATACAATTTATGAAAATAAAATTTATTTTAAATTATTAAATTAATTATAAAATCGTAATTAAATATTTTTGACTTACAAAACTACCAACACATAATTAATAATTTTTAAAACAGTTACTTACTTATACTATGTTATAATTATATCATAGTTTCATTTATAAGATGCCTAAATTTTATTTGTAATATAATGGGTGAGGTTACAAGTCATTTTAATGGCCTACTATTCATAAGGGACATATTATTATTCCTAAGGTAAAGTTACTATTTCATTAGTATAAGTTCTTTAACTTCTAGAAATACTACTTATTTAATTAATTATTAATTTATAAAGTTTTTATTTAGGTATATATGTGATTAAAACTATATGAAATTACTATATGAAGGGATAAAATTCATTGACAAAAGTTTGGGTTGTTACAATCTTCCCCCCTTTTAAAATTTCTCCCTAAAAATTTTATTTTACAGAAACATATGAGGGTACTTATCCTTCATCACCTCCTTCAATTATAAAGATTCTTCTTAATACTTATAGCCCCTCCACAACAATTTGAAATTTTAGGTTCTCTTGTTGCATAGAACATTATCTCTTCAGTCTAGAATCATCACTGATGCTCTTCATAGAAGAGTTCATCTTCCAGTTATACAACCTTTGAGTTTAGTACATGTGAGGGATCTAGAATGTACTTCCTCATAAGTGATGCATGGAAAAAATCCTAAACGTGAGCCATATTCAGTGTAAGTGAAAGCTGATAATCCACTGTTCCTATGAGAGCAAGGATCTCAAAGGGGCTAATGTACCGTGGTCTTATCTTTCCTTTCTTTCCAAACCACATAAATATCTTCAATGGTGATATTCATGGGAAGACTTTATCTCCAACATTTAACTCAGAGTCCCTACAATGGTTCTTAACATAGATAATTCCCCAACTTTGAGAATATTTGATATTTTGTTGGATGGATTGAACCTTATTCATCATATCTTTCATAAAATCAGGTCCAAGTAGCTTTCATTCACCAAATTTATCTAAAAAGGTTAGAGTTCTATAGTTCTTTCCATACATATATTCTTATGGAGCCATCTGAATACTCAAGTGAAAGTTATTTTTGTATGAAAACTAAATGAATAGGAGATTATAATCCCATCCACCTTTGATTATAATGATAAATCTCTTAGAATATTTTTGAGAATCTGAATAGTCTTTTCAAATTGACCATCAATTTGGGGGTGGTACGCAATGATGAAATTTAATTTAGTACTAAAATCTTGTTTAATACTCCTAGATAATATAGATTTGATCCTGCGATCATGATTAGAGAAATGGAGAGTGGAACCCCAGGTATACTCCCCACATCTTTCACATATATCTTTGTAAGTTATTCAAGTGAGATATCAACTCGATTAGTGATAAAGAGGTAAGTCTTGGTGAGTCAATCCACCAAAACCCATTTAACATTATTTCATTTGGATGTGTTCAGTAGACCTATAACAATTTCCATAGCGACATTATCCCATTTATACATTGGTATATGAAATGGTTTCATAATCCCTTTAGACTTCATTCCCTCTAATTTAACTTGCTAACATATCATGAAAAATTAGATATACTCAACAATATCCTTATTCATGTTATCCCAAGATAAGTTTTCTTGAAGATCGTGGTACATATTGGTACTCCCAAGATGGATAGAGAATGTTGAGCTATGTGCATTATTAAATAGATCATTCTTTATCCCAGGAGTTGAAGGAACACAAATCCTCGTTCCAAAATGAACACGCCATCATCATTGATATGGAACTCCTATATCTCCCCTTCCTTTAAAACATTCACCATATTTTTTAACTCTGGACCATCCCTTGTGCCTCATTAATGTTCTCTTAGATAGATAGTTGGGAAATCATTTTTCCATGGTTGGATTTATTCCTTGTTATTATGATTTCCAAATACATGATTTTTAATCCATGATGTTAAGATCTTTCTAAATACACAACATGAATAGAGTAGTAAGTTATTTTTTTCTAAGGGCATCAGCTACCTTGTTCGCCTTGCTATGATGATAATGAATAGATAATTATAGTCCTTGATTAGCTCTAAACGTCTCATTTGACACATGTTGATCTAATTTTGTGTGAATATATACTTTAGGAACTTGTGATCAGTATATATGTCAGACGTATCCCAATAGAGGTAGTACTGACATATTTTCAGGGAAAAAATCACATCTACTTGCTCAAGATCATGCATTGGGTAGTCCTTCTCATGGATCTTCAACTTCCACGAGGTGTAGGCTAAAACAACAACATTTTTCATGAGTATATTTCCAAAGACATTCTTTGAATCATCACTATATAACACAAAACTATATCTACTTTTTGGTAATATGAGTATAGGTGTAATGATCAACCTCTTATTTATCTCCTTGAATAATTCCTCACATTCCTTTGTCGAGACATACTTTACCACTTTCCTTGTTAAATCATTAGAGGTCTAGACAATCATAAATATTTTTTTAGAGAACGTTTATAACACCCTTATAAACTAAAAAAACTATGGATTTTTGTGACACTAGAGGGTCTTGGAAATTCATTAATTACCTTTGTTTTTGAGGGGTATATATAAATTCCCTCACTTATGATATTATGTCCCAATAATGTGAATTTATTCATCCAAAAGTCACACTTGATGAACTTGGCAAACAATTTCTTCTTCCTCAACATCACCATCACAATCCTTAGATGTTATTCATATTCCTCCTTGCTCTTGTAGTAAATGATAATATAAGTGACAAACACAACCAAATATTTTTCAAGGTAATGTCTAAAAACACTATTAATCAATCCCATGAAGATTTAATGTTCATTAGTTAGTTCTAAAAGAATAACTAGAAACTCATAGTGCCCATAACTTGTATAGAAAGAAATCTCCTGATATCTTCCTTCTTCACCTTTATTTGGTGATATCCAGAATGAATATATAACTTAGAGAATTACTAATATCCTTATAAAATATAAATCAAGTCATAAATCCTTGGAAGAGGATGTAACACCCCAAGCTTCCACAATACGCTTCATTTTAAATAATTCTATAGCTTGGGCTACATGCAACACTGAGTTCGAGCACAAAATGACCTATCAAACCAGCTGTTTCAAAACTAGTTATGAATAGTATTAACCACATTTCTAACTTTATATATTCCATAAAATTTTAAAATTCATATTATGTTTTTATAAGATATAATATATGAAAAAATTCAATTTTTTATATAATAGAAGTATTTTTTAAAAAATACGGTTTTACTGCCTTTTAATGGAAAAATATTTTTAAATGAATAATTTAACACTTTTATATTTTAAATTTTACAAAATAAACTTATTATTTAGAATAAGGATCTAAAATTTTTGTTTGGATAAATTTTTGTCAATTTTCTGACAACTTTCATATTTTAATGAAAAGGTAAAAATACTGCATTTTAATTCAAAACTGCTTTTTCGACTAAATTATTTATATAGCTTGTTTATATTTTTAATTAGTTTTAAAGTGTAATTGTATTATTTTTTTTATAATTTAATCAAATTTTAATCATTTAACACAATTTAAAATTTAAATTGGACATAAACACCTGTCAATCTTTTGATAGTTTCACTTATTAAAAACCAGCTTTCTGGTTTTGACAACAAGAATTAATTTTAAATTAATTAATCCAACTTCTATGTTTTTAATTTGGAAACACAGATTCCATATTTTTAAATAAAATGTAAAATTTATATAAATAGGTATCTTTTATTTTGGGAATTATGAATACTAACATAGTAATTATTTTTATTTACCACGATTAAAGGGTAAATTAGGTAAATAAGGGTAAAAATAATATTATAAAAAAATAAAACTGCCCTAACACATGTACTAATATAATTGGATGATTCATGGGAGACCAAAATAATCCTTTGGCTGAATTTTTTGCATTTGGGAGCCACTTTAGTGTGATAATGACATGTTATAATAATTAATTTAAAGTAAAGGGAAATATAACAGAAACATGTATCTTTTTACTAAAATAATTTTAATATGGTGTTATATAAATGATATATTTGACTAAAAATACCAATTGGGAAGAAAAATATATTTAATACATAATTTTATTTTATTTATAATTTTCATACATTATATAAATAAATTTATTTTTGACATGATGATGATGCAGTGATTACCATGTTAATAAAATAATCAAATAAAAGATATTATAAATATTTAAATAATTAATTTTTGAAATATTTGATGCCAAAAAAAAATTTTAGGGATTAATATAATATGTTTGGATTAAGTTAATGCATTTTTTTTCAAAATAATAATGTTTTTATGACTTTAAAAAAAATCAAGTATTAAATAATGTCAAAATTGACATAAATGAGACTATAAAAACAATACTATTATATTAAATGATATAAAAGTCCTAAAAATATAATATTTATAAAATTAACTTGTATAGTGATAGTAGTTTTATAAAATATCAACTTTATGTTATATTGGAATTTTATAGTAATTATAATAACCATGTAGTTTAAAAATACAATAAAACATGGTAAAAGTTAAACTATTTAACAAAGGGTTAAATCTAAAAGATAAGGTTAATTTTATGACCTAAAAATGTCTAAAACCATTTTATAAGGGGATTTCTACCAATAATCCTCTTATCCAAGAAATAAATCACTCTTTATTACTTATAAATAGAAAATAAATAGAAAATAAATTAATATTTCAAGCCTTTCTTAAAGTTCTCCTCACCTCTCCTATAAAAGGAAACTTATCCTTCTCTTTTATTAACACCTCCAAATACCTTTTTGTTGGAAAAAACAGCCATAATATCCTCCCAAATTCTCTCATTTAATACTATAGGCCACAATTTGGTAATAAAATGATCTTATGGAGTCCTTTTGTGAAAATCGAAAAGAGAAACCCGAAGAAGAGGTAATCGTTTTATCACATATTTCAAAGTTATTTTATCCTTCTACATCCTATTTCATTGTTGTTTACTTACAAAAGAAATAGATAATTTATAATAAATATACTGATATGTTATTATAATCATGGGACAACCATATTAATCATTTGATCCATCTTACGAATATTAATATCACCATGTGTGTGTGCATGCGGCTTATCGTCTCCACGTCGTGTTGTAATTTGTTATTCAACATTACTTTATTTGTACGGGTATAATGTTGAGTATAATAGACATAAATAATGAATATTACATTATTATTATTCTATATAATTAATATAACATCCAGTTACATATCATTTAACCATTAAAATAATGATATTGTCACTCATGCGTACGTACGTCCTACCATCTCCACAGTGCGATGAGATTCATTCTCCACATTAACCATTCAAAAATAATTATAAAATTAATTTTATGAGTAAATATAATATTTATGAATTTTATATCATTATGGATATGAATAAAATATATCCTATTCATAAGAAACATGACTTACATGATGAAACATTCATAAGAAAATGAAGCAGTTAACACCTAAAACAGTGGTAATACAAAGATATTATTAACAAAACAACATAAGAGGATCATATATGATATCATAAATATGGATATGGTTATATTATAATTAAATAACATAATTTAATCAATAAATAAGAGGTTAATGTACCCTCAACTAATGGAAATTACAAGGTAAGGGTTAGTTTCGCAATCTCATTTTTTTATTTGAGATTGTTGATACATAAGTATCAACTGGGAAATATTTATCATCCACATCAATGTTTCATAAAAATACATTTTAAAATATTTTAAATATTTATATACAATTTTTAAAAGTTATTTTTTCCCTTTTTTGACTTTTTATAAAAAATTTTTGAAAGAAATATTTTTGTCACTTTCCAAACAAGTGACTTTATGACCTCTTAAAAAAATTAAGTAATGAATGTTTTCTGAACTTATACAATGCGAGCGGATATTTCCCACTATTATGACACATTAACATTTTTAATCATTACTTAAAAGATTACAAGGGTATTTTTAAATTAAATTTTTTCTTGTATAATTATATAGGCTTTTAAATAATTACAAATTAAAAAAGGGATACTTCTTTAAAAGAGTATTAATGATTTTATTAGATTACTTTCATCTATTGCAACATAATTTGTTGGATTTTATTCTTAATGGATGTTGATTTATAATGATACAATCTTCCATTTGTACTGAAGGTTTTATGATATTTTGAGTGTGGATGTGCTATTTTTTATACCATTCATGGTTTTTTGTTTAAGTATTAACATTTTGTATGCTAGTTTGAATATTAATTTTTATTTTATGTTTCACCCTTTTGATATAAGAAATGAATTTGACTTAGTAAGTGAAGGGGGAGGTCCTCTATATCCCATTGATGCATCAATAAGTCTCCTGAGGAAAACTATTATCTTGGCACAAGACCTTGACAGAATATTTTTGTATGGTATTGGAACGAGGCCTCGACGTAGTGGTTATGATGTCCATCATTATGCATTCCCTCTTTATGAGATTATTTATAGACTTTAAATGTGATTATTGGACTATTAAAAAATCCATGTGAATGTTCAAATGTAATTATTTGACTAATTATTGCAATATTATGCTGAAGATAATGTCTAAAATGTCATTGTTTTATTTTTGTACCTTGACTTAAAATTTTATACTTATTTGTAATATATTTAGCCATATTTTTTTATCCCTAATGAGCATCTAAGATCTCCCCTTTATTATATTTTATATTCCTACTATTCCAAGAATCATTTTATGATTGATATGTAGTGTTATGATAGAGGAATAATGAAATTCTAAAAGGATCACCTATGATGTATTTTATGTTAAACATTGTATTGTAAAGTTCATGTGTGTAATCTATTTTAAAATAATGCTAAAATTATATATTCATCGGAATTTTAATTCTTGTTATCATTTAATGTATTAAAATAATGCACAAGATCTAGGCTTCTAGGGTCGGGGCATTACAGTTGGTATCATAGGAAGTTTAGCAACAACCTTGGAAATAGATTTAGAAAACAATGATTCGGGATCATAACACTAATATAGAATTTGAGGATAAGTATATAATAACCCCCTATAATTTTGGAAAAGTAGTGATTATTTGGATATTCCAATAAATACATCCCTATCTGGATACTGCAAGTGTATATGGTTCTAGAACAAATGTACCTTGGCATGAAAACTCTGACAAGGTGTTCTGGGGTTGATTCGGGGTAACCTAGTACACGATAACAAGACTTTCAGCATACCTAGTTTGACACTACCTAGGGGTATTCTTAGGATAATTCATATTTTCTTACAAACCATTATGAAGGATTTATGGGTAAATATCTCCTCAACGGAACCATATTTATGATTAAGGATTAGATATGAAAAAAACATTATTCTATGTTAAGTATTTTACAATTTAGAAATAATTAATTATGAATCGTAACCTAATATAGTGTATGCAATTTTTTGCACCTAGTGGAAGAAATAGAAACCATATCAATTTACATAATCTATGTAAGGATTTCCCTCTTATGAAAGATAATTATAGTGGAGCTGAAAATGATACTGGTGTTGAGAAGCTTATAAACGTATGGGACAACTGAATTAAGTTTTGAATAATAACCTTACCCATATGGATCACCCTGATCCACAATGTAGAGGATCAATGTTAGACCAGTTCATGTGAGAACAGCCTACAACATTCAATCAGACTAAAAATCCATTTGTGGCTGAGAAATGGATAAGTTCCTTAGAGAAAATAATTCTTTAATTGGGAAGTAACGAAAGGTAGAAATATTTCATTGAACATTACCATCTCTCAGGATATTCAGATCAATGGTGGTTATTAATTCAAAACACGAAGGAGGACGAAGAAGTATAAAATTTGGAATGGAGGGAATGTAATGAACTTTTCCAAGAGAAATACTTTCCTCGTGAACAACGAGCTGATATGGAAAGGAAATTTCTAAGTCTTACGAAAAAGAAGGATGAGAATGTTAAAAAGTATGATCCTAACATCACAAGGTTAGATAGGCATGTTGCAGACTACATACGTAACCCAAGAAGTAAATTTATCGATTATTTGATGGGTTAAAATCATTCCTCCAATAGGAACTAGTGTCACAATATTTCTCGTTATATGAAGATATAGTCTCATGTGCTATCAAGATAGATAATGGATTCTCTAAGTATTACAACATTAAAGTAAAGAAATAGAATAAAATAATGGTGGAGCAAGAGACAGATAAAGGGAAAAGGGGAATGAATCATTTCTCTTAATGTGATAATTGTGGGAAGAAACACCCACGTACTTTACTAAAATGAATGGGAGTTTATTACAAATGTGGAGAAAAAGTTCACCAGGATCATAATTATAAGGGAATGAAAGAATCTGTGCAATGATATAATTTTAAATATATGGTACATTATGAAAATTATTTTTCAAATAATCAAGGAATTAGAGCTCATAAGAAAAAAATAATCAAGTTCAAGCTTATGTTGTTACTACGATCAAAGTGGAATAATTAATGTATTTGTGTTTTTGGATTCAGGAATTATATTCGGGTTATAAGTATAATGTGATATATATAGGTATTGTATTGAAATATTTTTTTTCATTAATGATTTAATATGATGATGTTAATCATATATTAAGTATGTGACAATAAGAGAAATATTAAGTTTTTTAGGGAATCTGATGTTACAATTGATTTTATAAATTTTGAGACCTTTTAGACAGAGTTTGGATAGAAGTATTTTTCATTACTATAAAGTTTGGAATGGATTAATTTGTACTTTGGATAGTATTTTTTAAGTTTAAAACCTTTCTTAAGATTATTTTTGTAATGTTATAATAATATAGTTTTAAGAAAAGGACAACACACATGTCGGCAGTAACTTGTCGCATCCGGCAAGGCCGTAGGACTTGAACCCACAACCGAAGGGTGGAAAGGGTGCATCACCTACCACTAGCCCACGCAATGTCCAAGTTTGTATACTGTAGTTTTATTTTATTTAAATGATTTGATATATTACTTATAAGTTCATTTTTGAAACACTATACGATTATGAAAAATAAAATTTTATTATCTTTTAGAGAGAAATGTGAGTTTGTGGAAGAAATTGATTAAAGGATAAAACAATAATATTTAGGTAATTATGTTTCATTATGTTCTTAATCGATGAATTAAATTTATTCTTCCACTCTAAGGAAATGATCAAAAAATCTAAAATGTTTTCTTTGTACATTTTTTTGTGATAAATCAAATGGCCCCTAGACCATCACAAATTTATACCTTCGTGGTTGTTAACCTTTTCCTAATCATGTTCTCTATTGATCTCCCTCGTAACTTTATGGTCACATTTTATTTCATTTCCATGTTTTCCTACATTGAACCCTCATATGTGTTGTCTCTAATAACCCTTTTACTTCCCTTTCTTTATTTTAAAGTGGATTTTTTGTCGACCATTTCTCTAATATGGGATTGCAATAAAGGGATTTTGAATAATCAAACCATCGTTACTAAACCAAAATTCAAAAATTCATAGGACACAATTTATTGAATAAGGAGAGAATGTAACACCCTAATGTTCCATGGTACGCTTCTTTTTAAATAATTCAATAGCTTTCTCTACATGCAACACCATGTTCGAGCACACCATGACCTATCAAACTAGTCCATTAAAAATCGGTTATAAATAGTATTAATCATTTTTTGAATTTTATATATTCCATATAATTGTAACAGACATGTTATGTGTTTCTTAGACAATATATAATAACAAATTCAATTTTTCAGATAAAAGAAGTATTTTTCAAAAAATTCAGTTTTACCACCTTTTAATGGTGAACTCTTTTTAAATACAATATTTGAAAATTTTATGTATTAAATTTGATAAAATATAATTTTTCTTTAGAAGCATGACTTAAAAATTTAGTCTGGATAATTTTTTTTTGTTTTTCTGATAACATTCATATTTTAATGAATAGTGTAAAATACTACATTTAAATTCAAAACAATTTTTTTTCATCTATGTTATTTATATAGTTATATTATCTTTTTAAATTGTCTTAAACTGTAATTGTATTATGTTTTTATAATTTAATCCAATTTTGATAATTTTAAGTAATTTCACATTTAAATTGGACAAAAACACGTGTCAATATTTTGATAGTTTTACTTCTTAAAAACTCGCTTTCTGGTTTTGAAAACATGATTTAATATTAAATTAATTAATGAAACTTCAATGTTATGAATTTATAAAAATTGATTCTATATTTGGAATCAAAAGGTACAAATTATGTAAATAGGTATATTTTATTTTTTTGGCATTATGAAATGTAACTTCAGATGTTATTTCCATTTGCCACAGTTAAAGGGTAAATCAGGTAAATAAGGGTAAAATAATAAATAATAATATAAAACTACCAAAACATGTGCCCTAATCTTATTCGATGACTCATGGATGACTAAGAAAATATTTAGGCTAAACCTTGGGCATTTGACAGCCACTTGGGTGTGATAATGACACGTTATAATAATTAATTTAAGGTAAAGAAAAATATAACATAAACATGTATATTTTTACTAAAATAATTTTAATATGGGGTTGTAAAAATGATATATTTGACTATAAATATTCATTAGAAATAAAAAAAATTATTACTATATCATTGTATTTTATTTTATTTTATTTTTTATATATTAAAAAAATATTTATGACACAATGATGATGCAATGATTTTCTTATTAATAAAAGAATCAAATAAATGATATTATAAATACTCAAATAAACAATATTTGAAGTATTTGATAACACCCATGAATTTTATGGATGAGTATGAAATGTTAGGATTGATTTAATTTATTTTTTTCAATATAATCAAGTTGTTATCACTTTAAAAAAAATCAAGCCTTAAATAGTATCAAAAGTGACATAAATGAGATTCTAAAATAAATATTGTTATATTAAAAGATATAAAAGTCATAAAAATATATTATTTGAAAAAATAAATTTCATAGTGATAAAATTTTCATAAATTATCCACTTTATGTTCCTTTTTATTTTTATAGTAACTATATTAACCATGTTGTGTAAAAATACAATAAGACATTGTAAAATTTAAACTATTTAACTATGGGTTAAATCTAAAAGAGAAAGTTAATGTTATGACCTAAACATGTCTAAAACCAATTTTCTAAGATTATTTCAACCAATACTCATCTTATCCTTGAAATAAATCTATTTGGATCGATTTTAAACCTAAAATGAATGTATAATAAATTAATATTTCAAGACTTCTCTAAAGTGCTCCTTGCCTATCCTATAAAAGGGAACTTATTCTTATCATTTATTAACACCTACAAATAAATTTTTCTTGGCTAAAACATGCCCCTATATCATCCAAAATTCCCTAAATTCATTCTATAGGCCACAATTTGGGCATAAAATCAGCTTAAAGAGTCTTTTTTTACAAATCAAAAGGAGTAACCTGAAGAAGAGGTAATCGTTTTATCACTTCTTTTAAAGTTATTTTCTTCTTATACTTCCTCTTTCTATGTTGTTTCCATAAATATATAATATATACCATATCATAAATAAATTGAGATGTTATTATAATCATTGGACAACCATATTAATCATTTTAACCATCCTATTAATAATAATATCCCCATGTGTGCGTACGTACGACTTACCGTCTCCACACTATGGTGTAATTTTTTATTCTACATTACTCAATTTGGATGGGTATAATGTTGAGTATAATAGGAAAAAATAATTAATATGACCTGATTACTATTCTATATAATTAATATAACATTCCGATACATATCATTTAACCATTAAAGGAATGATATCGTCGCTCGGGCGTACGTACGCCCTACCGTCTGCACGATGCAATGCGATCCATTCTCCACATTAACCATTAAATAATAGTTATAAAATTAATTTTATCAGTACATATAATATTTATGAATTTTATATAATTATGGATATGAATAAAATATATCCTATTCATAAGAAACAAGACTTACATTACAAAACATTCATAAGAAAACAAAGCATTAGCACCCGAAATAATGGTAGTACTGAAATATTATTAACAAAACGATATAAGAGGAAAATATATGATATCATAAATATGGATATAGTTCTTTTGTAATTTAATAAAATACATTAATCATTATACATGAGGTTAACACACCCTCAAACAATGGAAATTAAAGGTAAAGGTTATGTTGGTAATCTCATTTTTTATCTGAGATTGTTTATACATAAGTATCTACTGGGGAATATTTATCATCCACATAAATATTTCATAAAAACACATAAAAAAATTAGAATTTCCATAAAATAAATTTAAATTAATTTTTCCCATTTTTTACTTTTTATAAAATATTTTGAAAGGAATATTTCTATCACTTTCCAAACAAGGTACATTATACCCTCCTTACAAAATTAAGGAATGAATGTTTTTTTAATTTATACAACGCGAGAAGATTTTTTATGCTGTTATGACACCTTAACATTTTCAATCATTCCTTACAATCCAACATGGTTGTTTTTAAAGGAAATTTTTTCTTTTATAATTTCATAGGATTTTAAATGATTACAAATTAAAAAATGGATACTTCCCTAAAATAATTTTAATGATTTAATTTGATCACTTTCATCTATTTCAACATAATTTGTTGGATTTTATTCTTAATGGAGGTTTATTTATAATGATACAATCTGCCATATTGTATTAAAGGTTTTATGATATGTTGAGTGTGGATGTGCAATTTTTTATACCATATATGGTTTTTGGTTAATGTATTAATATTTTGTAGGCTAGTTTTAATATGAATGTTTATGTTATGATTCACCCTTTTCATATGAGGAATGAATTGGAATTAGTAAGTGATGGGTGGGGGATACTAATTCCCATTGATGCATCAACAGGTCTCATGATTTAAACTAGTGTCTTGGAACAAGACCTTGACATAATATTTGTGTATGGTCTTAGAACTAGGCCTTGACTTAGTGGTTATGATGCCCAACATTATGTATTCCCTCATTATGAGATTAGTTTTTGATTTTACATGAGATTATTGGACTAGTAGAATATCTATGTGAATGTTCTAATGAAATTATTTGATTTATTATTGCGATAATATACTGAATATAATGTATAAAAAGTATCTTGTTTCCTTTTTGTACCTTGACTTAAAAGTTTAGGCTTATTTATAGTAGCTTCATCCATATTTATTGTCCTTAATGAGCATCTAAGCTCAACCCTTTCTTATGTTTTATATTCCTAGGATTCCAAGAAGTGTTTTATGATTGATATATAGGGTTTACTTAGGGGAATAATGAAAATTTTCAAAGGATTATCTATGATGAATTTTATGCTATAAATTGTATTGTAAAGTTCATGTATTTAATCTATTTTAAAATAATTCTAAAATGATCAATACTTCAGGATTTGATTCCTTTTTATCATTTAAATATATTAAAAGAATGCACAGGATCTATGCTTCTGGGTTCGGGGTGTTACAGTTGGTATTAGAGGAAGTTTATCAACAACCTTAGAAATAGATTTAGAAAACATTTATTAGGGATCATAACCCTAAGATAGACGTTGAGGATAAGTATAGAAGACCCCATTATAATTTTGGTAAACTAGAAATTATGTATATATATTCCAAGAAATAAATCCCTATCTGGATACTACAAGTGGATGTGGTTCTGTCACAAATGTACCTTGGGGTGAAAACTCTGACAAGGTGTTCTGGGAATGACTCGAGGTAACCTGGTACACGACAATAATCCCTTCACCTTACCTGGTCTGAAACTCCCTAGGGATATTCTTAAGATAATTTTCATTTTCTTAAAAACAATTATAAAGGATTTATGAGTAAATATGTCTTAAAAGGAACTATATTTATGATTATGGATTAGATATGCATAAAATTTTGAATTTATGTTAATTATTTTACTAGTTTCAAATTATAGATTATGATTCATAACCTAATATAGTGTATGAAATTGTTTAGATATGGTGAATAAGGGAATAAATGAAAACCTTATCAATACACGTAATCTATATAGGGATTTACCTTTGATGAAAGATATTTATAGTAGAGCTGAAAATGCTACCGGTGCTGAACAACTTATTACCGTTCTGGAAAAACTGACTCAGGTTATGAATAACAACCTTACCCATGTGGATCACCCTGATCTACAATTTATAGGATCAATGTTATACCACTTCATGAGACAATAATTTACAATATTAAATGGGACTAAAAAAACATTTGTGGTTGAGTAATGGATAAGTTCCTTAGAGAAAATATTTCTTTCTTTGGGAAGTAACGAATGAGAGAAAGTTTTCATGGCACTTTACTGTCTCTCAGGAGATATATATCAATGGTGGTAATTAATTTAATAAAAAAGGGAGTATAAATAAGTATACACAATATGGAATTTAGGGAGTTTTAATAACTTTTCCTAGAGAAATAATTTTCTTATGAACAACGATCGGATATAGAAAGGTAATTTCTCAGTCTGAGGAAAAAATAGAATGAGAATACTGAAAAGTATGCGGCTAACTTCACAAGTATAGAGAGGCATTATGAAGACTATATACATAACCCAATATGTAATATTGATAGATTATTTTATGGTTTAAAACCATTCCTCTGATGGTTACTAGTCTCATAATCATTCTCATCATACGAAGATATAGTCTCATTTGCTATCAAGGCAGAAAAGTAATTTTCTATGTTTGACGACATTAATGTAATGAAAAATAAAAAGATAGTAGTGGAGAAAGAGATAGATAAAGGGAAAAATGGAATGAATGATTTCTCTTTATGTGATAATTTTGGGAAGAAACACCCAAGTACTTTCTTGAATGGAATGAGAGTCTATTACAAATGTGGGAAAAAAGATCACCAAGATTATGACTGTAAGGGAATGAAAGAATTTGTGCAATGATATAATTGTAATGATATGGGATATTATGAAAATTATTTTTCAAAGAATCAAGTAATTACAGATTAGAAGAAGAAAATTTAACAAGGTCAATCTTATACTGTTACTACAGTTGAAGTGGAATAATTAATGTATTGGTGTTTTTGGATTCAAGAATTATATTCTGGTTATAAGAAGAATGTGATATATATAAGGATTGTACTGTAATAATTTTTTTCATTAAGTATATAATATGATTGAGGTAATAATATATTAAGTATGTGACAATAAGAGAAACATTATATTGTTTGGGGAATCTAATGTTACCATTAATTTTGGAAATTTAGAGACCTTTTAGACAGAGTTTGGATAGAAGTATTTTGAATAACTCTAAAGGTTAGAATGGATTAATTTGATCTTTGGATAGTATTTATTAAATATAAAACATTTATTATGATTATTTTTGTAATGTTATAATAATATAGTTTTAAAAAATGACAACCTGCATGTCGGAAGTAACCTGTCTCATTTGGAAAGGTCGTAAGACATAAACCCACAACTGAAGGGAGACAATGGTCGAACACCCAACACTATCCAAAGTGATTTCCTAGTTTGTATACAATAGTTTTATTTTATTTAAATGGTATGATATATGAGGTATACGTTCATTTTTGGATCCCTATATGATTATGATAAATCAAATTTTATTATCTTTGGGAGAGAAAGGTGAGTTTGTGGTAGAAATTGATTGAAGGAGAAAACTGTAATTGTAACATCCCAGGTAAATAAAGAATAAAGAATTTTCATATTTATTAATATTTACGAATTAAATATTAATTTTATTTTAAAGGGGTTGCTATGTTCGATAGCGTACCCGATACGCAACGATGAGTTTCTTTGAAACTTACGTAGCACACTAGTAATAAAATAATATTATTTTAAATGTTAGTTAACAAGTAGCCGTTGTACTGGCGGGAATGGATAGAAATAACTAAAATATGATTAGATATGTTTTTAAATGTTTATACATTTACCCAATAAAAGATAAAGGCTTAAAATACGGAAAGAGTTCAATTTTAGGCATATATACTCTAATTTTCACTAAAGGTTCACTTATCACCTTTTAATGGAAAACCGTCATTAAAAATAGTTTTGATCACTCTTATACATTCTTTTGGACCAAATAAAACTCTTCTTTAGAATCGGGACATCAAATTGTACTTTGTGTAAATTTTTGGTACCTTTCTGATAAAGTTCTTTTTTTTATGAATAGTGTAAAATGTTGTATTTTAATTCAAAACCTCTTTTTAATCTAAATTATTTATATGATTAGATTATTATTTTTATTGGTTTTAAAGTGAAATTAGAAAATATTTTTACCAGTTAATCCAATGGTGGTCATTGGAATCAATTTCACTTTGAAATTGGACTTAAACTGGAGTCAATCTTTTGATACTTATTGTTTCACAAAAACACGCTATTTGTCATGACAGTGGGAATTAATTATTAAAATAATTAATTTGACTTATATGTTTTGAATTTTGTAAAATGGACTTCATTTTTGAATTCGGAATATCAAATATATCTTAGGGTGAATTTTTGGTAATTTTCTGAAAAACGTCAATTTTTGATGAATAGTGAAACCACTAAGTGGTAATCAAGCAAACTGATTTTTCAGTTAAGTGAAAGTTTACCACTAATATGTATTGAATTTTGAAAATACGACATACATGTTTGTCATTAATAAGTAAAATGTGGTTCAATGAGATTAAAATAATTTTTTGGTGAATAGTAACTTTTTTTCATTAATCACGATTAGAGGTAATTAGTGTAGTTTAAGGTAAAAATGGTATTATAAGAATGTGAAAACACCATGAAACTTGTCCTACACCTATTGGGTGAGTCATTTCCGACCAAGACAAGCCATGGGACAACTTGGGGACCCCATGGAGCCACTTTAGTTGGAAAATGACATTAATATATTTTTATTTAATGTTAAAGTGAAAATGACACTAACATAAATTGTTTTACTAAAATAATTTTTGAGTGGGGTTATACAAGTCCAAATTTTGATTATAAATATTAATTGGAAAGCTAAAAAGATTTCCTACATCATAGTATTTTTTTTATAATTTTTAGACATTAAATAAATTAAATTATTTATGACATAATAATGATGCAGCGATGACATCATTATTTGACGATTTAAATAAAATGGAAAGATAATGTAAAATATATGAACTACACATGTCCAAAACCAATTGGATGAGTGTATTTAGAAGAATTATCACCTTATCCACGAATTATATCAATGTGGGACCTTTTAAAACCGAAAAACATTTTCAAATAAAGTAATATTTCTTTACTTTCCAAAAGTGCCCCTCCTCTCCTCTTATAAAAGGCCCCCACCTCTACCTCATTTCACACACTTCTCAAGCCTTTGGCTCGGCCAAACCCTGCCCAATTAATCTCTCCACATCCCTCTCCTCATCCTAGAGGATTAACTTTGGGCAGAATCCTTTCAAAGGAATCCTTTAGGCTCAAATCAAAAGGGAGTTACACTTTTAAAGGTAATTCATTCTCTCTTGTTCATTTGTTTTATTTTGCTTCTCCAACCCTCTAAACTCTTTTTATTTACTTCTTTTGTAACAACACCAGTATCACCAATATACTAGGATGTTTTTATAATATTTATTCGAGCTACACTCTCACACAACTACATAAAATGGTTAATGAACATACGGTTTCCGTGGATGGCGAAATTCTGCCTCCCGAAACGATGATTGTTCAATACGCATTTAACACCTTAAAGGGTGGCCATTATGATGTCACTATTTTTATATATGATATATAATATGTTTATGTTTTCTTTAAGCTTCTGTATTTTTCATTTTTGGCATACCTTTATGGTTTCCATTATGGGTAAACACGATATCTTCATTTAAGGAAGTGCGGACTACCGCCCCCTAAAAGTGATGTGATTCGTTAATGCCATATGTGGGATGTGTAAAGGATGGATTTAAAGTTATTATATATGATGTTATACTGGAATTATAATATTCCTCTATATCATTATTATTTCTTTCCATTAAATTATGAGATAGAAATGAAAGTAGCGTTCATGCGTACGTACGGCTTACCGTCTCCATGAACGGTGCATTTCATTTCTTATCCCCAAATGTAAAGTACTATTAAAATTACATGTATATAATGTATATATATAATTAATGATATATCTAAATGATGAATATAATTCTGGAATTAAAATATGCATACCTCTCATTTAGTTTTAATTCCACTAATATGACAAAGAAATGAAAGTAGCGTTCATGCGTACGTACGGCTTACCGTCTCCATGAACGGTGCATTTCATTTATTACCTATAAATGATTATGTAATATTATAAATACATGTATATGCTGGATATATGTGATATATATGATATCCAAATCAGGAATTTCATTCTAGATATAAAGAACTTTTGACCACATGAACAACATGTAATTGTAAGAAGTCAACTTTCGACTTAAGAACCAAATATTGACAAAACAAACATTATTAACTTAAATGGTTACATAATGTTTATAACATGGAAATAAGTGATATAAAAAGAATAATGAACTTTAAAAAGGTTCTTAATCAAGTATAAATTAACTCAAGTTTATTATTCAGGATGTTAAAGAACGATCGAGTCAAGTCGGACCCAAGGTAAGGGACTTCGTCTCAATCTCCTTTCATTGAGGCATATTTCGTTTTATACACAACTTTATTTTATACGGTGTATAAACTCCTTTGACTTTTACTTTTATACAAAAGGAATCTTTTTCTACGAATCGTTTTACTAAACGACAAAAAGGAATGTTTTTTTTAATGTACGCGGTGACAATGAATTTTTCCGCCGTCGTGAGTATTATTTGGTCTTTGGCTTCCTCAACAAGACGTAATGTTTTTAAAATAAAATAAATACCATATACTCTTTTATGTATTTTGGTATTGAAAATGGTTTTGATAAAGGATTCTATTATGTCAATATATTTATGATATATTGTGATTGAAATGTGGAAATGTTATCTTTCCTTTATATTGGTTTTATGTTTTATGATTTTATATTGGTACTTGGACATTTTAACAGGTGGTTACGTTATAAACCATATGACGGGTGGTGCCGTGAATACTAGGACGGGTGGTTACGTTATAACCTCCAATGCATTGGGTATGGAAGTCGGCCGTATGGCTATTCCATTAAGTATGTATGGAAATTGGCCGTATGGCTATTCCATTAAGTGATATGTGTGGAAGTCAACCGTATGGTTATTCCACTTAAGTATATTTATGTCCCAAGTTACCTTTATATATTCTATGTGTTCTTTATATGGGTTTTATGGTAATCCGTTGGTTACAAAAAGGTAAGTAATGATACTTTATTCAGTGAAGATTTTTTTTACTACTTCATTAGGTGAAGGTATTACTTTGATATAGTATACATGGTTTACTTGATGTTTGAAAAACTAATAGTTTTCATTATTTTTGTATCCCTTACTGAGCTTTTTATGCTCACCCCAAGTTTTTCGAAATGTTTTTCACAGGACTTAAAGTGGAATAAGGTCAAGGATGGGATCAAGGGAATTTCATGCTATCTAAAACATGGAATCTAGACATCTTTCTTTTTAAGAGTTTTTATTATATGGAGACTTAGTAGAAGTGTCTAATTTGTAATCTTTTAAGATGTAATAGTTATGTTCTAATTCTCTAAAACTCTAAACCTGAAAAGATCCTCAATGTGAATTATTCATTTAATTCAATATTAAGTAAGGTTTAAGTCTGGGGCCTTATAGTTGGTATCAGAGGTCAGTTTAGACAACTTTAGGAGTTATAAAAGTGTTAAATTATAATATGATTGAAATGATATAGCATTTATGGATTACCATGTTGCTTCGCCTAAGATATTTCTGTGTTCAGAATGGTTTTCCGCAGAGGAAACAAAGAAGCTATGTTGGGAAGACATCAGGAGGAAAATAACCTTCCAAATCAGAAGCCTGAGATGGTCGGAATTGGAACTGAACAGTTTGTTGCGGTAATGGCACAGTTGACTCAGGCTATAAATGGTGGTGGTATCCATGCATGAGATCAGCCAGATCAACCGCAGAGGAACTTGTCAGTGGTGGAACATTTCATGAGGCAACATCCTCCATCATTCAGAGGATCATCTGACCCTGTGCAAGCTGAAGGGTGGATTAAAGCACTGGAGAAGATTTTTGATGTAATGGGGTGTTCAGAACATCAAAAGGTTAGTCTTACTGTTTACCGTTTTGAAGGTGAAGCTGATCAGTGGTGGTCGATGGTGAAAAATATAAGGGATAGTGATGAGATTGAGGATCATCACTGGGACGAATTCAAAGGTATGTTTCTTGAGAAATATTTTCCTAAGGTGGTTCGTCTTAGGATGGAAAAAAAGTTCCTAGAATTGAGCCAGGAGGATGATTCAGTGGCTGCTTATGAAGAAAAGTTCACTCGATTGGAAAGATATGCTCCAAACTTCATACGAGATCTTGATAGTAAAATAAACCGTTTTTACTCAGGGTTAAAGCCAAAGTATCGAAGGGCTTTAGCTTCTCGTGAGTTCAAAAGTTATGAAAAACTTGTTCGATGTGCAGATAAGGTGGAAATGGAGTTTGCCGATGATCAGGTGTTCTATGACAAACAACAGAATAAGAGATCTAGTTGGCAGGAAAAGGGGAAGAATTTATCAAAGAAGCAAGGAGGTAAGAAAACCAAATATCCATCCTGTGAGAAGTGTGGTAAAATGCATCCTGGAGAATGTTTATCCAAGTCTGGTAAGTGCTTTCAGTGTGGTAAGTCTGGTCATATTGCTCGTAACTGTAAGGAAGATGATCAAGCATGAAATGAAAAGCCAACGGTAAGATGTTTTAAGTGTAATGAAATGGGTCATTATGCAGACGAGTGTCCGACAAGGAGCTTGAGTGATGGGAAGCAGTTAGACTACAAGCAGAAAGGGGTGGTAAAATCCTTTGCAACAACTTCAGCAGATGTTGGGCCATCGAATGAAGTGGTATCAGCTCCAGGGAGCTCAGTATTTTTCGAAGATTGACTTGAGGTCGGGGTACCATCGGTTGAAAGTAAAAGAAGCAGACGTTCCGAAGACCGCGTTCCGTACTAGATATGGCCACTATGAATTTGTAGTTATGCCTTTTGGGTTAACCAATGCACCTGCTGTATTCATGGACCTTATGAATAAAATTTTCCATGAGTTCTTGGATAAGTTTGTGTTTGTGTTTTGAGGTTTGTGAAGAGGTTATGTGTGCCTTGTGATTCACAGTTGAAGAATGAGTTGTTTTTTTCATCCTGGCAGTACTAATATGTACAGAGGTCTGCGGGAGTATTACTGGTGGGATAGAATGAAAAGAGACATTACTGATTTTACTGTGAAGTGTTTGACATATCAACAGGTTAAAGCAGAGCAGCAGTTACCGAAAGGGATGCTTCAGCCTTTACCAGTGTCAGAGTGGGAATGGGAAAACATATCCATGTACTTTGTTGTGGGATTACCGAGGACATCTCGAGGTAATAATGCAATATTGGTTATTGTTGATCACTTGACCAAATCTGCTCATTTCCTTTCTATACGAGATACTTTCTCTCTAGATCAACTTTCCCGTTGTATCTTAAAGAGATAGTCAGGTTACATGGAGTTCCTCTCTCCATTGTATTGGATCGTGAACCCAGGTTTACTTCTAACTTTTGGAAAGGCCTCCAGAAGTCGTTGGGTACTGAATTAAAATTTTAGTACAACTTTTCATCCTCAATCAGATGGGCAGTCAGAACGAAAAATTCAGACATTGGAGGATATGCTACGAGCTTGTTTGATGGATTATCAGGGAAGTTGGGACCAACATCTTTCTTTGGTTGAGTTTTCATATAATAACAGTTTTCATTCCAGTATACAGATGGCACCATTTTAGGCATTATATGGGAAGCAGTGTCGAACTCTAGCTTTCTGGGATGAAGTTGGTGAAAGGAAGTTGATGGGACGAGAATTGGTAGAAGAGTTGGCAGAAAAAGTTCAGCTGATTTAGAAGCACATGAGAACAGCTCAGAGCAGGCAGAAGAGTTATGCGGATAACCGGAGGAAGGATCTATCTTTCGAGGTAGGTGATCAAGTTTTTCTCAAGGTTTCTCCTTGGAAAAGTGTGATGAGATTTGGTAAGAAAGGAAAGTTGAGTCCAAGGTTCATTGGACCATATGAAATTCTGAAGGAAGTAGGATCAGTTGCTTACCGAGTGGCTTTACCTCCGAGTATATCTCAGGTACACAATGTTTTTCACCTTTCGATGTTGAGAAAGTATATGCCAGATCCATCTCATGTTTTGAGTCCAGAGGTAGTTCAGCTGGAAGAGAGCCTGTCTTATGAGGAACAACCGGTCCAGATTCTTGACCACAGGGAGCAGGTGTTACGGAATAAGGTGATTCATCAGGTAAAGGTTTTGTGAAAAAACCATGTGATTGAAGAGGCAACGTGGGAATCTGAAAATGCTATGAGGGATAAATACCCCCACTTATTTTGATAAGTGAATAAAATTGCGAGGACGCAATTCCCAAAAGGGGGGAAGGATGTAACATCCCAGGTAAATAAAGAATAAATAATTTTCATATTTATTAATATTTACTAATTAAATATTAATTTTATTTTAAAGGGGTTGCTATGTTCGATAGCGTACCCGATACGCAACGATGAGTTTCTTTGAAACTTACATAACACACTAGTAATAAAATAATATTATTTTAAATGTTTGTTAACAAGTAGCCGTTGTACTGGCGAGAATGGATAGAAATAACTAAAATATGATTAGATATGTTTTTAAATGTTTATACATTTACCCAATAAAAGATAAAGGCTTAAAATACGGAAAGAGTTCAATTTTAGGCATATATACTCTAATTTTCACTAAAGGTTCACTTATCACCTTTTAATGGCAAACCGTCATTAAAAATAGTTTTGATCACTCTTATACATTCTTTTGGACCAAATAAAACTCTTCTTTAGAATTGGGACATCAAATTGTACTTTGTGTAAATTTTTGGTACCTTTCTGATAAAGTTCTTTTTTTATGAATAGTGTAAAATGTTGTATTTTAATTCAAGACTTCTTTTTAATCTAAATTATTTATATGATTAGATTATTATTTTTATTGGTTTTAAAGTGAAATTAGAAAATATTTTTACCAGCTAATCCAATGGTGGTCATTGGAATCAATTTCACTTTGAAATTGGACTTAAACTGGTGTCAATCTTTTGATACTTATTGTTTCACAAAAACACGCTATTTGTCATGATAGCGGGAATTAATTATTAAATTAATTAATTTGACTTATATGTTTTGAATTTTTTAAAATGGACTTCATTTTTGAATTCGGAATATCAAATATATCTTAGGGTGAATTTTTGGTAATTTTCTGAAAAACTTCAATTTTTGATGAATAGTGAAACCACTAAGTGGTAATCAAGCAAACCGATTTTTCAGTTAAGTGAAAGTTTACCACTAATGTGTATTTAATTTTGAAAATCCGACATACATGGTTGTCATTAAGATGTAAAATGTGGTTCAATGAGATTAAAATAATTTTTTGGTGAATAGTAACTTTTTTTCATTAATCGCGATTAGAGGTAATTAGTGTAGTTTAAGGTAAAAATCGTATTATAAGAATGTGAAAACACCATGAAACTTGTCCTACACCTATTGGGTGAGTCATGGCCGACCAAGACAAGCCATGGGCTAACTTGGGGACCCCATGGAGCCACTTTAGTTGGATAATGACATTAATATATTTTTATTTAATGTTAAAGTGAAAATGACACTAACATAAATTGTTTTACTAAAATAATTTTTGAGTGGGGTTATACAAGTACAAATTTTGATTATAAATAGTAATTGGAAATCTAAAAATATTTCCTACATCATAGTATTTTTTTATAATTTTTAGACATTAAATAAATTAAATTATTTATGACATAATAATGATGCAGCGATGACATCATTATTTGACGATTTAAATAAAATGGAAAGATAATGTAAAATCTATGAACTACACATGTCCAAAACCAATTGGATGAGTGGATTTCGAAGCCTTGTCACCTTATACACGAATTATATCAATGTGGGACCTTTTTAAACCCAAACACATTTTCAAATAAAGTAATATTTCTTTACTTTCCAAAAGTGCCCCTCCTCTCCTCTTATAAAAGGCCCCCACCTCTACCTCATTTCACACACTTCTCAAGCCTTTGGCTCGGACAACCCCTGACCAATTACTCTCTCCACATCCCTCTCCTCAACCTAGAGGATTCCCTTTGGGCAGAATCCTTTCAAAGGAAGCCTTTATGCTCAAATCAAAAGGGAGTTACACTTTTAAAGGTAATTCATTCTCTCTTGTTCATTTGTTTTATTTTGCTTCTCCAACCCTCTAAACTCTTTTTATTTACTTCTTTTGTAACAACACCAGTATCTTCAATATACTAGGATGTTGTTATAATATTTATTCGAGCTACACTCTCACACAACTACATAAAATGGTTAAAGAACATACGGTTTCCGTGGATGGCGAAATTCTGCCTCCCGAAACGATGATTGTTCAATACGCATTTAACACCTTCAAGGGTGGCCATTATGATGTCACTATTTTTATATATGATATATAATATGTTTATGTTTTCTTTAAGCTTCTGTATTTTTCATTTTTGGCATACCTTTATGGTTTCCATTATGGGTAAACACGATATCTTCATTTAAGGAAGTGCGGACTACCGCCCCCTAAAAGTGATGTGATTCGTTAATGCCATACGTGGGATGTGTAAAGGATGGATTTAAAGTTATTATATATGATGTTATAATGGAATTATAATATACCTCTATATCATTATTATTTATTTCCATTAAAGTATGAGATAGAAATGAAAGTAGCGTTCATGCGTACGTACGGCTTACCGTCTCCATGAACGGTGCATTTCATTTCTTATCCCCAAATGTAAAGTACTATTAAAATTACATGTATATAATGTATATATATAATTAATGATATATCTAAATGATGAATATAATTCTGGAATTAAAATATACATACCTCTCATTTAGTTTTAATTCCACTAATATGACGAAGAAATGAAAGTAGCATTCATGCGTACGTACGGCTTACCGTCTCCATGAACGGTGCATTTCATTTCTTACCTCTAAATGATTATGTAATATTATAAATACATTTATATGCTGGATATATATGATATATATGATATCCAAATCAGGAATTTCATTCTAGATATAAATAACTTTTGACCACATGAACAACATGTAATTGTAAGAAGTCAACTTTCGACTTAAGAACCAAATATTGACAAAACAAACATTATTAACTTAAATGGTTACATAATGTTTATAACATGGCAATAAGTGATATAAAAAGAATAATGAACTTTAAAAAGGTTCTTAATCAAGTATAAATTAACTCAAGTTTATTATTCAGGATGTTAAAGAACGATCGAGTCAAGTCGGACCCAAGGTAAGGGACTTCGTCTCAATCTCCTTTCATTGAGGCATATTTCGTTTTATACACAACTTTCTTTTATACGGTGTATAAACTCCTTTGACTTTTACTTTTATACAAAGGGAATCTTTTTCTACGAAGCGTTTTACTAAACAACAAAAAGGAATGTTTTTTTAACGTACGCGGTGACAATGAATTTTTCCGCCGTCGTGAGTATTATTTGGTCTTTGGCTTCCTCAACAAGACGTAATGTTTTTAAAATAAAATAAATACCATATACTCTTTTATGTATTTTGGTATTGAAAACGGTTTTGATAAAGGATTCTGTTATGTCAATATATTTATGATATATTGTGATTGAAATGTGGAAATGTTATCTTTCCTTTATATTGGTTTTATGTTTTATGATTTTATATTGGTACTTGGACATTTTAACGGGTGGTTACGTTATAAACCATATGACGGGTGGTGCCGTGAATACCAGGACGGGTGGTTACGTTATAACCTCCAATGCATTGGGTATGGAAGTCGGCCGTATGGCTATTCCATTAAGTATGTATGGAAATTGGCCGTATGGCTATTCCATTAAGTGATATGTGTGGAAGTCAACCGTATGGTTATTCCACTTAAGTATATTTATGTCCCAAGTTTCCTTTATATATTCTATGTGTTCTTTATATGGGTTTTATGGTAATCCTTTGGTTACAAAAAGGTAAGTAATGATACTTTATTCAGTGAAGATTTTTTTTACTACTTCATGAAGGTGAAGGTATTACTTTGATATAGTATACATGGTTTACTTGATGTTTGAAAAACTAACAGTTTTCATTATTTTTGTATCCCTTACTGAGCTTTTTATGCTCACCCCAAGTTTTTCGAAATGTTTTTCACAGGACTTAAAGTGGAATAAGGTCAAGGATGGGATCAAGGGAATTTCATGCTATCTAAAACATGGAATCTAGACATCTTTCTTTTTAAGAGTTTTTATTATATAGAGACTTAGTAGAAGTGTCTACTTTGTAATCTTTTAAGATGTAATAGTTATGTTCTAATTCTCTAAAACTCTAAACCTGAAAAGATCCTCAATGTGAATTATTCATTTAATTCAATATTAAGTAAGGTTTAAGGCTGGGGCCTTATAATAATTTTTAGGTAATTATGTTTCATTATGTTCTTAATATATGAATTAATTGAATTATTTAATTCTAGGTAAATGATCAAAAACCCAAAAATGTTTTCCTTGTACATTCTTTTGTGATGAATCAAATAGACCTTGGATCATCACAAATTTATACCTTTGTGTCTGTTAATATTTTCCTAATCATGTTCTCTATTAGTCACCATCATAACTTGATGGTAAAATTTTCTTTCATGTCCATGTTTTCCTACATGGAACCCTTGTATGTGTTGTCTCTGGTAACCCTTTTACTTTCCTTTATTTTAAAGTTGATCTTTTATCAACCATTTTTCCGATGTGGGATTGGAATAATGAGATTTTGAACAATCAAACCTTAGTTACTAAACCCAAATTAAAAAATTCATAATATGCAATATATTTTATGGTATAATGTAACACCCTAATATTCCATGGTATGTTTCTTTTTAAATCATTCAATAGCTTGTGCTACATGCAACACCATGTTCGAGCACACCGTGACCTATCAAACCAACCGTTGGAAAAGTAGTTATGAATAGTATTAAGAACTTTTTGAATTTTATAAATTACATATAATTTTAACAGTCATCTTATGTGTTTCTTAGAAATTACATAATAACAAATTCAATTTTTCATATAAAAAAGTATTTTTCAAAAAATTCAATTTTTCTGCCTTTTAATGGTGAACCATTTTTAAATCCAATATTGGACAATTATATATATATTAAATTTCATAAAATATACTTATTATTTATATGAGGGACATAAAAATATAGTTTCAATAAATTTTTAGTGTTTTTCTAATTACATTCATATTTTAATGAAGAGTGAAAAATACTGCATTTTAATTCAAAACTGTTTTTTCATCTAAATTTTTTATATAATTAGATTAACTTTTTAAATGGATATAAACTGTAATTTAATTATTTTTTTATAATTTAATCCAATTTTTATCCTTTTAAGTAATTTTTAATTTAAATTGGACACAAACACATGTAAATCTTTTGATAGTTTTACTTCTTAAAAACCCACTTTCTAGTTTTGACAGTGGGATTTAATATTATATTAATCAATGAAAATTATGTGTTTTGAATTTTTCAGAATGGATTACATATTTGAAATAAAAAAATTTCTAATTATGTAAATAGGTATATTTTATTTTTGGGCATTATGAATAGTAACTTCAGAAGTTATTTCTATTTACCACAGTTAAAGGGTAAGTTAGGTAAATAAGGTTAAAAATAATATTTTAATAATATAAAACTAGCATAACACATGTCATAATATTATTTTATGAGCCGAGGTCGACTAAAATATTCCTTAGGTTGAACTTTTGGCATTTGGGAGCCACTTGGGTTTGATAATGACATGTTATAATAATTAATTTAAAGTAAAGAGAAATATAACATAAACCTGTATTTTTTTACTAAAACAAATTTAATATGGGGTTATACAAATGATATATGTGACAATAAATAGTCATTATAAATATAAAAATATTTCCTATATCACTTTATTTTATTTATAATTTATAGATATTAAATAAATAAATTTATTTATGACACAATGATGATGCAATGGCTACCTTATTAATAAAACAATCAAATAAATGATATTATAAATATTAAAATAAATATTATTCAAAATATTTGATGTCATCCCCAGATTTTATGGATGACTATTACATGTTAATATTTTTATAATTCATTTTTCAAATGAATAATGTTGTTATCACTTTAACAAAAATCAAGTCGTAAATAATGCCAAAATTGACATTACTGAGATTTTAAAATAAATACTATTATATTAAATGATATAAAAGTCATAAAAATATATTATTGGGAAAATTAACTTTTATAGTGACAAATTTTTCATAAATGATCCACTTTAGGTTCTCTTGTCATTTTATAGTTACAATATTGACCATGTACTGTAAAAATACAGGAAGACATGGTAAAAGCTAAACTATATTACTAAGGGTTAAATCTAAATGATATGGTTAATTTAATCACCTAAACATATATAAAACATATTGGTTGATATTATATATACCCATACTCATCTTAGTCTTTAAATATGTCAATTTTATCCATTTGAAACCAAAAATCAATTTATATTAAATTAATATTTCAATACATTCATAAAGTGCCCCTCACCTATCCTATAAAAGGGAACTTGTCCTTCTCTTTTATTTAAACCATAAAATCCATTTGGATCGGTCAAACCCCACCCCATTATCCTCCCGGAATACCTTAATTAATTCTAGATGCCACACATTGGGCAGAAAACCAAATTATAGAGTCTTTTTGTGCAAATCAAAAGGAGAAACTTTAAGAAGAGACAATCATTTTATCCCCTCTTTCAAAGTTCTTTTCTTCTTCTACTTCCTCTTTCTATGCTATTTCCATAAAAAAGTAATAGATATAGTATAATCCATATATTTATATCTTATTATAATCATGGGACACCTATATTCCTCATTTTATCCATCCTATGAATAAGAATATCATAATGCGTGCGTACATACAACTTACCGTCTCTACATCATGGTGTAATTTGTTATTAAAAATTATTTTACTTTGATGGGTATAATGATGAGAATAATATAAATAAATAATGAATATGTCATTATTATTATTCTTTATAATTAATATACCATTCAATTCCATACCATTTAACCATTAAATGAATGATATTGTCGCTCGTGCGTACGTACGACCTACCGTCTTCACAACACCATGAGATTCCTTCTCCACATTTTCCATTAAAAAATAATTATAAAACTCATTTTATGAGTAAATATAATATTTTTTAACTTAATATCATTCTATATATGATTAAAATATATCATATTCATAATAACAATGACTTACATGATGAAACATGAATAAGAAAATGAAGTAGTTCACACCCAAAAAAATGGTAATACTGAAATATTATTAACAAAATGACATAAGAGGATCATATATGATATCATAAATATAGATATGGTTATTTTATAATTTAATAACATACTATAATAATTATACATAAGGTTAATTCACCCTCTACTAGAGGAAGTTACAAGGTATGGGTTAATATAACAATCTAATTTTTTTATCCAAGGTTTTATATATGTAAGTATCTACTGGGGAATATTTATCATCCACATCCATGTTTCATAAAAAGAAATTTTAAATTATTTTTACTATTTATATACAAATTTTTAAATTAATTTTTTCCATTTTTTGACTTTTTATAAAACGTTTTTAATGAAATCTTTCTGTCGTTTTCCAAACAAGGTACTTTATGTCCTTTTCGACAAATTAAGGAAAGAATATATTTTTTAACGTATACGACGTGAGTGTCTATTTTACACCATTATGAAACCTGAACATTTTGAAGAATTTATTATAAGCATACTATGTTATTTTTAAAGAAATGTTTTCTTTTATAATTATACAGGCCTTTAAATGATTATAAAGTAAAAAAGGATACTTCTCTAAAAGAGTTTTAATGATTTTATTTGATTAATTTCAGCAAGGCAAACATCCTTTTTTGTATTTTATGGTTAATTGAGGTTGGTTTATTATGATACAATATCTCATATTGTATTAAAGGTTTTATGATATGTAGAATGTGGTTGTTTTAATTTTTATACCATTCATGGTTTATGGTTAAAGTATTAACATTTCATATACTAGTTTTAATATGAATGTTTATGTTATGTTTGACCATTTTCATATAAGGAATGAATTATACTTAGTAAATGATGGTCGGGGCCTGATATAACCCCTTTATGCATTGGTAGGTCTCATGAGACAAACTAGTGTCTTGGTATAAGGCCTTGATAGTATATTTGTGTATGGATTGGGCATGAGGCCTTGACGTAGTGGTTATGATGTCTGAAATTATACATTCCCTCATAATGAGATTAGTTATTGATTTTTCATGTGATTATTTAAATACTAGAATATCTTTATTAATGTCTAAATGAAATTATTTGATTTATTATCTCCAAATTATGATTAATATAATGTTTAAAAAGGCTTCTGTTTTAGTTTTTTACCTTTCCTTAAAAGTTTATGTTTATTTGTGATATCTTTTTCAATATTGTTTATCCTTACTAAGCATCAGAGCTCACCACTTTCTTATGTTTTATTTTCCCAAGATATTTAGAGGTGTTTTATAATTGATATAAAGGGTTAAGATAGTGGAATAATGGAATTATCAAAGGATTATCTAGGCTATATTTTATGTTATAAATTTTATTATAAAGATCATGTATGCAATCTATTTTCTAAGACTGTTAAACTTATATATCCTTCAGCATTTGATTCCTTATAATCATGACAATGTATTAAAATAATTCAACAGCTATGGGATTCTAGGTTTGGATGTTACATAGGGTACTTTTTCTTTATTTCGATATTGTTGAGTTCCTAATAATTGATACACAACCATATTGATCCATCCTTTTTGTTGAAAAAGATCATTAGCACACCCCAAGGTGATTCACTAGGGTGAATGAACCCTTTGTACAGATTCTCTTCTAGAAAATTATTTAACTTCTCTATTTAGATATGATCCATACAATAAGTAAAATTTTATAAAGGATTAGTTCTGGGTATGAGTTCGGGTAAGAAATCTATGGCATGATCTGGGGGAAGTTCAGGTAACTCTTTAGAAAATACAACATTGTATTCCCTCATGATGGGAATTTTTCCAAGGTTGATACATTTCATTAACTCAACCATTTGAGTGAGATATTATTCTTCACTAAGAATTATTAACCACTCTATTTAAGGATTTTAAAAAAGAGATTCACGGTCTTCCTTGCATTTGAAGAGGAGCATGGAATGGTTCATAATATGAAAATATATTTATTTTTTCTTTTAGTTGATATGTTCCCTATATAACAAGATATAATAAATTCCAATTAGAGTTTTGAAATCCTCCTAGGGAAATATCTCAAGATTTTCTAGAAGAATATTCCCACATACACAAACAATATAAGAGTCCAACACTTGATTTGTAATGATTTCACAACTATATGTTTTTACATATATCTATACTTCATGGTTTCTGGGATTTGATTCAATAGTTCATGAAAACTTACCAGATATAAAGGAATGTTTAGAACCATAATCAAATATGCCTTTTTTCATTCTTGATTGAATAGGAATTATACCTTGTAGGACTTCATTTTTTTCATCCACTTCTTCAGTAGTAATGTTATACTCATTTCCTTTCTCCTTTGGATTTTGTGGTTTATGACATTGATTACCCTTGAGGAATTTAGGTTTAGTGAACTACATTGCATAGTGACCTTTCTACCTATAGTTGAAGCATTTAACCATGGGTGGTTCTCTCCTTTACTTAACCACATTATCCTGATTCCTCACATCTTTTGAAAATTCCTGATCTTGGTGGTATTCTCTCCCAAAAATGAATCATTTATTCATCCCAATGAGGAAGTTCCCATGATTCTTCTTCCCACATTTTTTAAATGTTAGTTGTTTAGTTTTTTAACCTTTATTATTAGATCCTTTATCCTAAAACTCCATATTTTTATTTTTATCACCATATCCATGAGAGTATTCTCCAAAATCAATCTTCACATTGGGAGAAAATCAAAAAAATTCTTCATAAATTCTAAAGTCTTGAATTTATAGAGCCTTTATAAGGTGTGGTTTTAAACCACGAAAGAATCTATCAATTTTTATATCATTCTTAATAACAAAATCTAAATCGTACCTTGAAAACCTTGAGAAATTTTCGTTAAAAGCCATGAAAGATTCTACTTCCTTATTAACACTATGAATTATCTTTCCATATTTATATAAAGAGTTTGTGGGAAATACTTGTTGAGAAATATTATCTTAAAGTCTTCCTATTCCATATATTAAATTTCGTCCTTCATATTGGATTTCTTAATAAATTCTTACCATTGGTTGGCCTATACATCTAGATGACATGAAGAAATATTCACCTTCTCCATATTAGAAGAGTGAAGTACATGAAGGATCTTCCCCATTGAGTTGACCCACTATTCCATGACTTTTGTATCATAAGATCTATAATAAATCGGTGGTTATTACTACATAAAGTACTCGATAGACATTTTCTCCCCCATAGGTGAAAGAGGATGTTCAACATTAATCAAGTTAATTTTTATAGCCTAATACACATGGGAAAGAGTCTCCATAAATATTTGATCTCCACATCCCAAGGCATTGGGGATTTCATTCAAGAAATCACTACATTTTCCCTCACATGGGTTTTTGGTTTGGTTTCTCCTGGATGCCACCATTTTGTAAAATAGAAAAGGTTAGAAAAATGCATAAGTCAACAAGTCATGAGTAAATAATTTATTCCTTTGTGAAATTAAGTCTAATGGAATATCTTGTGGGATCACTATGTTTATAATTTCTTAAAAAAATATTGTTGGGTTATTTAGTAAAATAAGTCTCATAGAAAGGGTTTTCACTAAGGTTCTATAATCAAAGTTCCCAAAATAACTAAACCGTTAACTAATACAAACTATAGCTACCCTTCCTTTTCATACATGACTATTACATCATTCTAATGATGAAAAACATAGTCGTGTTACTAAACCAGGACACAAAGGTTTAATATATCTAGAAAAGTATGAACGTATATAAAATTTATGTAATAAAACATAAACACAATTTAATTTCTTTTTCTCTAGCTTATTATTGGTCCTTGAGATCTCCTTAATACAAGTAGTCACCTAAGGATATACATCAATGAAATTTGTGAGCTAAAAGACCAATAAGAGGATAGACAAGAACATGAAACAATTTAACATGGGTGATAATAATCCTCATCATCATAACATAAGCATAAAATCATTGTAATAATCAACATAAAAAGCATTAGATAAAGTCATGGAATGTTTCAATGCATAAAAATGAAACATCATGTTTTAGTTGTCAAATAACACACGGAGTTGTGAACAAAGATAGAATCATGTTCACAAATATTTCACCTTTTTTATGAGATACATCTTATTACCCAATTAATTTAAGCACTATATAATTCTAGGTTCACTTGTCACATCATAACATTTACAGTGTGCTATATAATTCCAGTTGCGCCTGTCACATCATAAGATTTATATTATCATGTAGGCCGTGTAGAACATATATCAACATTGGGAATAAAATAACCCATGGAAAGGAATGGGATTCATTTAATAAATTATACATTCATGAATAAACATTTTCAAAAAAGGTGATAACATTATTGGTATAGGAATCAACCATATTGAGTGAAGAATAATCAATCTCAAGAGAAGTAAAAGTGTTTCTTAAGAATGAAGAGTAATATTGGAAAAAAATTATATTTGTTATAATACCTGATTAGATACATGTATATCCCAGAATGGAAATGGTAAGAAAAAGGAAAATACATGTTAAGAGTATTAAATAAACATACACAATGAAATTTTTCATGAAAGAGGAATAACCCAAAGAAGGGAAATTTGGTTGGAGAATCTCCTTACCTCATGTCAGAATTCTTCCTTCAATTTAATATCCTATATAATCACATTAGATTCATTAACTAACAAATCAGGAAAATTTTATACCTGAATTTTATTCATTATGGTTTTATTGGGTTAATTTATTGGATTCTATATGAGTTATAAAGGTCAATTTCATCTTTTGGGAGAGTTTATTTTCTTAGTTTTCATGATCGGTTCACTTGTATACATTAATGGAAGTTCATGTAAAATGGGGATAAATATACATAATTTTTATGATATGTTATTAATGATACTCTATAATTTTAAATGATCTTTTAAAGAATTTAGTTATATGTTATGAGGATGAATCATTAGAAAAACGTTACTGATGATCATTTTAGGTTAATTTTGTCAATTTTTTCGATCACAACAAACTCATGTTCTTTTATCACTTAGCATTATGTATATATATTAGTTACAAAAAATAAAGAAGGATTTAATATAAATTTTAAAATATATTTCAACCATTATAATGGTTTTATTAACAAACATGAAGGTGTTAAAGGAAAATGAAAGTGCATCACCCACAATGTCGGTAAACTGACTCATCATAGGTGACAATTTCATTTTTAGAACAAAAGAGAGAGAGAGAGAGAGAAGAGTTTGATGATAGAAATTACATAAATATGATGTAATTTTATTATATAAAAATAATACATTAATAAAGAACATTTGTATATAGGAGGTGAGGAGAGAATAATAAATAATAAATAAATTCAATGAAATTAGAAGAAAAAGGAAGAGGTTATTACCTCTTAAATCCATCATCCTTAAGAACCTCCATAGGGAAATTATTTTTGTATTTTTATGAGAAAACAGATACTTTATTAAAGGAAGTTTCTTCTAAAGGGGATTGAGAATAATTTGGACAAGTCTCAAATATTGGATGGTGTGTGGAGAAGTGTAAGAACTCGGATCTTCGTTTCAGATATGCCTTTCCTTTTTCTGAAGTTTTTAAGAAAAATAAAGGTTCTGGAAATTTTTGAAGTACACACTGTGTAATTTCTGAGTACATGCTATGTACTCTTCTCCGGCTTGAAGTCGTGTGCTGGCCGTGCCCGGGCCACACACACGGTGTGTATGGGTGACGTGGAGGCCATTTTTGGTAGAGTATGGAAAAACCTAGTACACATCGTGTACTCTAAAAGTACACGCCCTGTACTTTTATTTTTTTTCACTAAACGCACCAGGGTCACGCCTAACCGACATAACTTGCTTTTTCTTCGGGATATTCGTCCGAGAGCGACCCGTACGACCTAAAATCTTTCCTGAGCCCCCGTGCCACCATCTGCTCTCCGTTCCAACCGTCGTCGATTGCGTTGGAATCGCAGTGGTGAGTTCTTCCTTTTTCTTGAGCCTTGTTTTCCAATTCCTCTTCCTTTTCAAGATATCGTGGTTTATGTGTTTCAGATGTTTCCTCATATCTACGATGTTCTAAGGAGAATCTATCATCACTATTCATGTATATCGATGTCCTAGGATCGAGGTAGGTGGTTTGTGCCTTTCTGTAGAAAGTCTTTGAGTATCTTGTGCAATTACGCCAATTCCATTTAACGGGAATTGTTTGTTTTCCTGTTTTTCCCTTGTTGTATTTCCTGCTTTGCTTGATTTCTTGAGTAGATGTATTTTCCTATGAATATGGTAGTTTTCACGGTACTCTGGTTGTTTTCCATGATCGTTTTTCTTGTTCGGCGTTTTTTCGGTTGCCATGCCTAGTTTTAGGAGAGTGAAACTGTTGCTATATTGTGTTGTTGAGCCTTATAATGGTAGCCAAGTAGTTCTTGAAGTTTAATTGGACGATACACACATGCTGAGCATGTTAATTTCACACAGGACTGTGAGAACCTAGTGTATTATACCATAGAGATAATAGACGTAAGGGATTCTCCAGAGTGTCTTTTTATACAATTCGAGACCACAGGGGGAATTGATGATGAGTGATTCCTCAGAGAGTCTGTAGTTCCTCGACACGGTCGTGCTTCCCCAGAGAGCCTTTAGCACAATACGATACTATAGGGGGAATTGACGGTGAGTGCTTCCTTAGAGTCTATTCTTAGCTGAACTAGAGGGGTGAGACTGTTTGTGCCTCCTAGAGGGTTGCTTGTACTTGTTGGTTGAACCATAGGGGTTAGGCTGTGAGAGCTACCCAGAGGGTTACCTATTTTCTACTTGTTGTTGGTTGTTTACTTGTGTACTTTATATGCTAGAATTTTGAATTGTAGCTGCTGTATGCTTTTCTATTTACTACTTTCCGCACTTTTTCTTGCCTTGTATTCATTGACTGTTAGGCACAGATCTTTGGGTGGTTGCCTACAGGGATTGTATCTCACACCCTATATGGGCCCTGATTTGGGACCAAGTAGACTATGTTGTTACAGGTATTGATAAGGGCAAGCACCCTTCTACTTTAGGT
Source organism: Viscum album (assembly GCA_963277665.1). Classification (NCBI taxonomy): domain Eukaryota; kingdom Viridiplantae; phylum Streptophyta; class Magnoliopsida; order Santalales; family Viscaceae; genus Viscum; species Viscum album. Next base: position 394,583,933 of record OY728160.1, read on the forward strand.
TCTTGATTGCACTGGAGTTTGAGAGAATGGGACCGATCCATGGCATACAATGCTGAGGAGTTTACATTGTTTTCTTTGGAACATTGTTTTTCAGTTGTACAACAACACGTTGGTTTGTTTACAGCTTTTCATAGACATATGTACCATGTTGCATCATTATTATTTAATACATTTCTTTTACTGTTCAGTTCAGTTGTTGTATGTGTTTATTGTTTCTGTTATTGTGTCTGGTTGTTCTTCCACTGTATACTTTACTGAGTGAGGGCATAGTTTCCCTACCGACTCACCAAGGCCTTCGCTGCTATTCGGTAGCCTCTGGTGTTTGGGGAAACGCGCTTGATGTCATGTGGCGAACCAGGTATGGGGCACCAGTACAAGGGATCTGGATTCAGGTCATTACAAAGTGGTATCAGAGGAGTCTCTTTTCTCTTGATTTACTATTTTGAGCCTTTATCCAAGGATAGGATGGATTCGGTACTTGGTATTAAGTTGTGCTCGGGAGTAGGTAACCCGTGTACAAGGAAAAGTTATACGACCTCGTTAATTGCAGTTTGCTGGTTTTGAGATTTTACGGTTGATATGATTTCTCCTAGACTGATTCACATGCTTTGTGTTGTTAATTCCTTGACGATTTCAGTTATATTTCATGTCGCAACCCGATGAGATGAGGGTATGCCATCTCATGCATCATATAGGCACTTGTAGAAATCAGATTCCATGCATTCTTGCTATGCCATCTAGGGTGCATTAGTGATTTCATGCTGTTGTGATAGACTTTGTCTAGATTATGCATGCTTTTGTGATAGATGCTTGATAGAATCTATGTTTCCTTGTTAGAGGATTGATTGTTTCCTACTTTTCCTAAATAAACACCAAATTTTGATTTTGGAGGTGTTATGGGCCCGCTCGAATCAGAAATTGGTGGATCATGATCCTTTTTTCTCTTGTCTATGACTGTAGGAGATGACAAGCATTGATTCGCAGGAAGTATGAGCCCTCACGAATCAGAATTTGGAACCTCTTTTCCTTGTTTTCAGTGTTTCTGAGCTTCTGTGCAGTTTCTAAGCTACTGCCTAGAAAAACCCAGAATACACGGCATGTACTTTTCGGATACACGCCATATAGTTTTCAGGCCATGTCACTTACTGTGTGAGCCGAAACACAGTGTCATGAGAATTACTTTAGGAACACGCCGTGTACAGTAGGTACACGCCGTGTAGTTTGGATCCGTGTACCCGATCATGGGACTAACAACACGGGTCGGCGTCACCTTCTCTTAGAAATGTCTTGTTGTTTTTGGAACACATCGTGTAGTCTTGATCAGGTACTCGGCCATGTCACAAACAACACGGGACAATGTCACCTTCAATTACACAAGATGTGTAAGGTTCAGCCATGTATATGGCCATGTATTTAACAACACGGGCCGCCGAATCCTTGTCTAGTACACACCATGTTTGTTCAAAACACGTTGTGTAGTCTCGGGCTAAGTCGAACCGTGTGGTTAGCCATGTAAAAAGACTCAGGAAGGGGAATAGTTTTCAAGTACACACCGTGTGTTGGGTCAACACAATGTGTAGTTTGAGGTGTTACACGACCTATAGGGCAGGGGTACACGCCCATGTCATTGGCTTAAGAAGACACGCCGTGTAGTTTTTATACATGTCGTGTAGTCGTGTTTTGTAAACGTGTGTGTCTTCTTTCCCCTGTTCCCATTTTGTACTCTTGTATTTCCTGTCCTTGTTTTTCTAATCTAAGGAGTGCTTTTGAACTTTCAGAGCTATGCCTCCGAGACGTCCTCAGGTTGTACGTCTGTCGTCAGGCAGTGATCAGATGCCATATATGCATGATCAAGGATTTCCTGTCGATCCTCCAATCGGGCCAGCCTTGGCACTGACTGTCATACCAGTTGCAGGTGCTGATGCGCAGTTCAGGGAAGGTTTTCTGAGGATGATGCAAACCTTCCAGGGAGCACTGCCTCTTTCCACGACTACAGAAGACTTGACGCAGGTTTTCAAATAGCAGCATCCTCCTACTTTCTCAGGGGAAGTAGGACCACAGGCTGCAGAGTCATGGCTGGAAGCCATGCTGGCTATCTTCGAGCATCTGGAGATGCCTCTAGAGAGGCAGGTCAAGATCGCTACCTAAATGCTCCAAGACTCCTCCAAGCGGTGGTGGGACGTGATCTCACAGGCGGGTCACCAATAGGTTATGGCTTTGGAGGAGTTTCAGTGCATCTTTTATGACTATTACTACCCGGAGACCCTGAAGGCCGACCAAGCCTAAGAGTTCATGAGCTTAGAGCAGGGTACTCTTTCTGTCATGGAGTATTCCTCTCATTTCACCGAGCTGTAGCATTTCACACCCCTCTGGGATGGGAGTGGGGTGTTCTTGGCAAGGGAGTTTGTGTATGTTCTCAGGAGGGAGATCCCCTCGAAGGTAAATCTCTTCCAATGGACATCCACCACTTCCATCGTCAATTAGGCACTGATTGCAGAGCGCAATCTGAGAGACTCCGGAGGTGCGAGCCAGGGAGGTTCTGCTTCCAGAGCTAGTTTTCCTCCAGATGATAGCAAGAAGCGTCGTAGGGAGTCTACGTGCGGTGATCCAAGTAAGCGAGATGCATCATCATGCAGCCAGGTGGTATGCTACCAGTGTGGCTGGTCAGGGAACACGAGGCTGCAGTGCCAGAGAGACCCTGTGGAGTGCCGATCTTGTGGCAAGATGGGTCACCTCCAGCATTTCTGCCAAGTTTCTCACCAGCAACTGGTGACCGGGGTTCTTCCATGACTCCTCATTCAGGAGCAGCACCACCAATTTCTCACCAGTCAGGGAACATGAGTTCTTATAGCCATTTGGGACAAGGTGGAGGTCGAGTCCATGGCAGTCATCCACCATTCCCTCAGCACCAGCAAAGTGGATCAGGTCAGAGTTGTCATCCAGGGGCGCAGGGCCGCAGTGCAGGCTAGTCTTTCGCCGTGGAGCAGACCTATCAGGAGCAGGATCCCAGCCCTTCTACAGTTCGAGGTACAATTTTAGTAGCCTCAGTTTTATCTTCATCTCTTTTCGATACTGGTGCTACACATAGTTTTATCTCTATTGATATTGTGGAGAGACTTAGGCTCTGAATCTTTTCTTCTGCTGACTCTTTGACACTAGACACACCTTTGGGGTTGAGGACATCTTGTGCACGCCAGTGTAGAGAGTTCCCTCTCGAGGTTGCAGGGTATCGTTTCTTATGGGATCTCTATGTCCTAGAGATGACAGTATATAATGTCATACTTGGGATAGACTGGTTTGTTCTCTTCCAGGCAGTCGTCGACTGTTATCACCGCAGAGTGAGTTTCGTTTCACTAGAGGGTGAATATTTTCTTCATAGAGGCGAATGTTATGTTCAGCCGAGTCGAGCATGACTTTAGCATCACATGGTAAGAAGGGTGACAACCCAGATTTCTAGTCATTATCTAGATTATCAGGGGACTTTTCAGTTGGACTTTCCTCCAGTGGTTTATCGTTTTAGGGACGTCTTTCCAGAGGACTTTTCGGGTTTGCCTCCGGAGCGTGTGGTATAATTTTCTATTGAGCTCATGCCACAAGCAACACATGTGTTCATTCCTCCTTATAGGATGGATACACATAAGTTGCAAGGGCTCATGAAGAAGTTGGAGGAGTTGCAGGCAAAGGGTTTCATCCAACCTAGTACTTCTCCTTGGGGTTTTCCTGTCCTTTTTGCGAAGAAGGCAGATGGCACCCTTCGGCTTTGCATGGATTATCGGAAGCTGAACCAGTTGACGGTCATGAACCGATATCCCTTTCCGAGGATCGATGACCTCTTTGATCAGCTTCGAGGAGCCCGGGTGTTCTCGAAGATCGACTTGAGGTCCGGTTATCTTCAGTTGTGAATTAGACCATCATATATACCTCTGACAGCCTTCAGGAGCAGGTATGGTCTATACGAGTACACAATCATGCCATTCGGTCTCACGAACGTGCTTGTAGTTTTCATAGCACTGATGAACTGAGTGTTCCATCATTACTTGGACTCCTTCGTCGTGGTCTTCGTGGACGATATCTTGGTGTACTCTCACACTCAACACGACAATGCTACCCATCTTGAGATTGTTTTGAGTACACTAAGAGAGCATCGGCTTTATGATAAACTCTCAAAGTGCCACTTTTGGATGGATCAGATTCGCTTTCTGGGTCACGTCATCTCAGAGGCAGGAGTATCTATAGACCCAGAGAAAGTGAGAGCTGTAGTTTCCTGGGATCAGCTGAAGAACGTTTTTGAGGTACGGAGTTTCCTAGGCCTGGCTGGATACTACAGATGCTTCATTCAAGACTTCTCATGCCTAGAAACACCTTTGATAGGTCTGACCAAGAAGGGGTGAAGTTCTTATGGTCATATTCTTGTGAGTCAGCCTTTCAGGATCTGAAGGGAAGGTTGATGTCAGCATCGATACTAGTCTTGCGAGATCCAGGCAAGAGCTATATAGTCTATTTTGATACTTCAGGTATCGGGATAGGAGCTGTGCTAATGCAGGGAGATGGAGTCGTTGCGTATGGGTCTCGGCAGTTGATTCCACATGAGAGGAACTACCCTACGCACGATCTGGAGTTGGAAGATGTTGTTCATGCCTTACGCTTTTGGAGACACTATCTTTTGGGAGAGCACTTTGTGGTCTTCACCGACCACAAGAGTGTCATGTATATCTTCACTCAGCGTGATATGAATCTAAGGCAGCGCAGGTGGGTCGAGTATCTTCAGTATTTTGATTTCGATCTTGCCTATACACTGGGAAAGGGAAACGCAGTGGAAGATGCATTGAGCAGAAGAACTCAGATTCAGGAAGTTCAGGAGGCCAGCAGTGAATGGAAGCTAATGGCACTATTCTCTGAGATTCATATGGAGGTGCATGACAGACAAGGACAAACTTACCTATCTTCTGTAGCTGTAACCTCTACGCTACTTGATCGGGTACAGATGAGGTAGCTACCAGACTCAGAAGGCTTAGTCCTGCGGGAGAGCATGTTAGGAGAGGACCCTATTCCTGGATGGACAGTGGGAGAGGATGAGATCTTGCGTTTCCAGGGACATGTATGGGTGCCAGCAGACATACGTGAGGAGATGATGCGGGATTTGTATTCCTCAGTTTGGGTAGTTCATCCTGGAATCAGAAAGATGTATCGAGATCTTCATCGCTAGTACTGGTGACTAGGTATAAAGAAATATGTTGCTGGTTTTTTCATGAGATGATCTACTTGTCAGCAGGTGAAGGCAGAGCATCAGCAACCAGCAGGCCGTTTATAGCAGTTACCCATTCCGGAGTGGAAGAGGAACGATGTTGCGATGGACTTTGTGACCGTGATGCCGAGGTCACCACGAGGTAATGAGGTTTTTTGGGTTGTCATCGACAGGATTATGAAGGTTTCTCACTTCTTACCGATCAAGGAGACCTTCAGTGTTGATGATCTGGGACGATTGTACATCTGAGAGACTGTACGTATGCATGGAGTTCCACACTCTATTGTTTCAGAAATGGATGTGTGCTTTAACTCTCGGTTCTAGCAGGGACTTTAGAAGGCCTTGGGTATATAGGTACTTTTGAGTATGGCATACCATCCCCAGACTGATGGCCAATCTGAGCGTACAATCCAGGTGCTAGAGGATATGCTGAGAGCTTTCATTCTGGACTTTGGCGGTTCCTGGGAGAAGCATATAATTCTTGTGGAGTTCTCCTACAACAACAGTTTTCAAGAGACTATTCAGATGGCACCTTACGGGGCTTTGTACGGTAGGTCATGCCGATCACCCTTATGCTGGCTGGAGGCAGGAGAGGTAGCTTTTTTGGGACCTCTTCTTGTTCAGGAGACTTTAGAGCAGATATAGCTGATTCGAAAGAGGATGGCTACAACCCAGTCTCGGTAGAAGTCTTATGCTGATCAGTAGAGATGACCTCTAGAGTTTGAGGTCAGGGATCAGGTTTTCCTGCATGTTGCACCAAGGTTAGGACACAAGAGGATTCAGAGACAGGTTAAGCTTTTATCGTGGTATGTCGGGCCGTTTGAGTTTTTGGAGAGAGTTGGGCCGGTTGCCTATCAGTTTCAGCTACCTCAGAGGTACTGGTCCATGCACGATGTCTTCCATGTCTCTCAGCTCCGATGCTACTTTTCAGACCAGTATCATGTCTTTCAGCCCGAGGAAGTTGAGCTCGAAGAAAATGCATCGTTCGAGGAGCATCATATCCGGATTGTCGATCGCAGTACAAAGGTTCTCCGTGGGCGGTCTGTCCCTCTTGTACGGGTTCTATGGCAACATGGGCGAGTACAAGATGAGACCTGGGAGAGGGAGGCCAATGTACGATCATAGTGGCCAGATCAATTCAGGGTTTCTTCTTCTATGCCTCACTTGGGAAATTCGGGGATGAATTTATTTAAGGGAGAAGTTTGTAAGAACCCGAATATTCGTTTCAGGTATGCCTTTCCTTTTTCTGATGTTTTTAAGAAAAATAAAGGTTCTGGAAATTTTTGAAGTACACGCTGTGTACTTTCTGAGTACACGCCATGTACTCTTCTCCAGCTCGAAGCCATGTTCTGGTCGTGCCCGGGCCACACACATGGTGTGTAGGGGTGACATGGAGGTCATTTTTGGCGGAGTATGGAAAAACCTAGTACATGCCATGTACTCTAAAAGTACACACCATGTACTTTTCTTTTTTTTTCACTAAACACACCAGGGTCGCACCTGACAGACATAACATTAGTGATAACCCTAGAAATATATGTATCCTAAAATTTTGATAAAGTATAGATTATGTAATCATCCTGGAAATTCCATCATATTCTAGATAGATTCAAGTGGATGCGGCTGTTGAACATATGCACCTAGGGATAATCACCCAAAAAGGCTATTTGTGTATCAACTAAATCTTGACATGGTGCACAATGAGTGGTCCAAAGACGTTATAGTTGGATAGAAACTCACTAAGGATATTCTTCAGTTTATAATGTACTATATATGAACTATTTTGAGAGATTTAATTCTTAATTATTTTGGTGGATTAGTATAAAATGTTTTCAAGAATAGAATAAAAAACAACCTAACCTAAAACAATGGGGATACATGTTTACTGGAGATAACTATTGGATAATATAGGAGTGTTGTATAGTATATCATTCATATGATTGAATTTTTGAATATATATTGTTGATCTCTTAAATGATGCTATTTATCACACATATTAACACTTTTTTGTTTTAATAATGGATGGATCTAAAAGGAATCATGTAAAAAATGGGTGTGATAGACAATAAATTAGTCATCCAAATAAACTACCAATTGGGATAAGAGATTGAGTGAAAATAGTTTTGATTATTCCTAACTAGATATCTCAAAATATGATTAAAAAATTAAGCATAGATGAAGTTCCAAACACATCAAATTATGAAAGGATGGAGTTTACGTGAAATTCAGGTGATAAAGATGATGATGGAAAGAATGCTAAATTCCCAATGTGTAAAAAATGTAAAAAGTAACGTGGGGAACTGTCTTAAAGGGATGAATAAATGTGATAATTGTGGAGATAAAGGCCATCAAGATCGCAGATGTAAAGGAAAGAGATAATCTTGAAAATTCCATTGCATAATTTGAAAAGAAATTGGAAATTATTCAAATCCAGACCCCAATATAATAGGGAAAACGACATTAGGTAGCACGTACCTCCTAGACCATGGGAATAAATAAAATCACATTAAACTACTACTATTAAATTGGATTGTAGTTTTTTAACTCTAGATTTATGGATGTCATATTTTGTGCAAGTTTTTACCACCTCAACTACTATATATTGAATTATAAATAAAAATAAATAATAGTGTGATTTTTGTATTTGAAGTATATTAATATTGTTCTAGGTTTGCATGAATTTAATCCTTAAATATATTTTAATTCTAATCTTATATAATATTAAGAATGTATTAGTCAACTTTATAAAGGTATCACATAAGTGTTTTTATAGGTAAATCACACTTCATATCCTAAGTCAACCCGTGATCATCTACCAGTGTATGGATAATTATAAGATACCTTTGGAAATTAGTACAATCATATGAGTTTTAAAATTGGGAGGAAATAATTTATTTGGGGGATATAACTACCCAAAATTTTATTATATATTTTTCCTCTAAATAAATCTAATATATTAGATAACTTTCCATAATGAAATTACTGAAATAAAAAGAACCATGAAATTTTTTATCAAAATAACCATTGTAAATTATCCATATAATTTCAAGTATAAATTTGGGTAACCGCATTATTAAAATATATAGAAATAAAAAACAGGGTAATTCATGAATAAAATTCAACTAGTGTAGCTAATAACTAACAAAATAATTTCATGCATAAAAATATATTTTAATAAATGTTTTTATTTTTATGAAAAATGAATTTTATTATATCAGGGTTAAATAACAAAAATTTTTTATAATATATACAATAAAATAAGTTAACAATCATCCAATGGTTATCACTACGTAAGTAATAAATTTATCTTTTTCTTAGAAGATAAATTTTTATTTAAATGTTTTTATATATTATGTGCACTTTTTTAAAATTAATTTATATCACTTTTATAAATTAAATAATATAAAATTATTTAAATATTTTTATTATAATTTTCAAATTAATTAATGGGTTTGATTTCATTTTATTGCTTAAAATTATGTTATGTGAGTAAATATTAGTTGTCACGGTAAAACATTTATTTTTTCATGGAATGATGCTTTTATAATTACTATGTTTTAAAGTTAAATTTAATTATTTTAAAATTATTAATATAATAAGATTTTAAACATTTATATAAATAAATTATCAATAATATTATCGGTAATTCATGTGAAATAATATTAAGAACACTTAACAATTAATTTTTTTTTAAAAACAGTTATTTTTTATATATTATTTATTTTAATTTAAAATTTATTTCCTAATATTTTGGACATTAAATAGATTAAATGGAGTAAGTATTCGTATTAATCATGTATAAAATTTTTTTAAGGGGAATTATTTTATTTTTTTTAATAAATTAATTACCATTTTTAATTTTTAACGAATATTAATAACTATTAAATTGGGTAATCTAATAGGGCTCAAATTTTACAAAATAAACGTTAAACATAGGCCTTATATAATTCCTTTTTTATGTTTTAATATAATAACTACATTTATAACAAACATTTACTCACCTAACTCACCTGAAGCTCATCCAATTCCATTCTTACCCATCACCTAACATTCTTTATCAAGGTTATGTCTCTCCTTTTCACCTATAAAAGGATCTAACTTATAACTACATAAGTACAAACATAGAGTTTGAAATTACCAAGAAAATATTTCCATTTTACTTCCCCTATATCCATTTTACACTTTTGTAATCCTTTAGTATCAGTAAATTACTCCTTTTCAAAAGGATACTTCAAGAGAAGATTTAAATTCTCAATGTAAGTATTACTAACCCTTTGACTTTATTTTATTATCCTTATCAAACACCCTCATCTAAAAATATGAAAAAATATTTATATAATTAATTAAATATAAATAATATAATTAAATGTTTTTATTTTTATGGAATAACCATTATCTTCTATGCTCTCATTCAATCAAAAAAATGACAATGTTTCTCATGCATGCGTGCAGACTACCACCTTCATGAATGACGTGTTTCATTTTCTATCATCAACATTAATGGATGGTTAGAGACATGGGATTATTGAATTTATATTTGATTTATTTAATTATTTAAAATCAATAAATATAAATTACTCATTAAATAATTAATATTATAAATGAGTGATCATTGAAAAATTAATCGCCTAAAATGGACATGAAAAAAGACAATTGTTCTAAAAAAATAATTTACATTTATATTATTATTATAATTATTAAAAATCATGAATTATAAACCTAATATAATTAAAATAATTTCATTATACCATTTTGATAATTATATTATAGAATATAATCACTTATATAACCATACTCACACATAGATTATAACATATTCTTATTTCGGTCAGTTTAACCACGTATATGAACAATGCTATAAACTTATATCATGGATAGATATGGATAATTAATTTATGATAATATTTGATATTAATAAGTACATAATTATTTTAGGTTTATTTATTGGTAATATAAACACTTAACTCTTTAAATATTATACCATGGTTTGTTTATTAAAAATTACATAAACAAGATTTCTACTTATTAATTTTTCTAGAAACATAAATAAAATCCTAATGAAATGAAATCATAAATTTCTACACAATAATTGAACTTATATATAGTAACTTTAATGATATGTTATTGATGATTTTTTTTTCAATAATGATGGTTGTCATTGTTACAACAAAACTAGTATAAAATGATTGAAATTACTAACACCTAGTGTGAAAGTAGATAATAATTAACTAACATATATCTGGAAAATTATTATAAATAGAGAGTATAAAATATTATATATATTAATTTATTTCTTAAATAAAATATTAAGTAAGTTATTTTTACTATACATGAGGTTAATGCATGTTCATGGTATTCAAAAACAAAGGTAAGGGTTTCTTAGTCTTAATTCTGAGTCTTTGAGACATGATCTATTTTATAATCCATTTCTTTTTTTTGTAATATTCTCATTTTATTTACATAATAAGAAATTATTTTAATATATTTTTATATATGTTTTGGGATATACTAATCTAAGTTTTTTTCTTTATTCATTTATCATTCGATTCCAGTACTACCTAATCTGTAGGGGTTTTCGTTAACTCAATTTTTGATTTGTGGAGTTATGATTGTTCTCCTTAGGTTTCATTCATATAAATTTCATAAATTTATTCCATTTATTTGTAACATATTTAAATAAATATTATTTAAATGGTTAAATACATTTTTATTCAAAAATACTTCCTCTAGGTGATTTATTTCTTCATAAAAATATAAATACTTTAAAAATAATTCCCAATCCTTCCCAATTAATATTTTTTATCTACCATATCCAAGTTTTCTTTTCCAAATCATGTTATAATTTTGCTATATTAACCCAATTATGTGTTATCTCATGTGACCATTATTTTTACCTTGTTTTATTTTCAGATAGATGTTTTTTACTCTTTACAATGTGGTATTTCAATAAAGTCATTTTTAAATATTAAAATGTTTTTCCTTCCATGATTGTTTGTTTTGTCTTCCACTAAAAATTTATTTGGGATAGTATTTACATATTTTTATAGGATCTATTATTTGAGATTATTTTCTATAAAATAAAAAATATAAAAAAAATTTCACATCAACTTTTTAAGAATAAATTTTAAAAGAGTCACATAACTTTATCTTTTTACAATAATATTTAAAAGTTTATCTAAAATAACTTTTTATATTTTCATGCATTAAAAAATCATTCATTGTTATAATAATTATTTTTGAAAATTATAAATAAGGTTATTTTAAAATGGTTTTTAAAATATACCTTATTCATAATTATTTTATAAAGAAAATGGTCATTTACTTTTATTTTTTAAATTTATTTACTAAATGATCTTGAAAAGGTATTTTCCCTTTATATCAATGTCTATTATCCATTATTATGATATTATATAGTGATACCATCCACATAATTGATATGTTTTTATTATTCTCATGTTGTGTATTATCATGAAACCTATTTCTTTCTCGGGTTAATTATTGTTTAATAGAATTATGTATGATGTTTTCATGTGACACACATATAAATGTACATGTTATAAATATGAAGGGTGTTCAATGATAAAACCCTATTTCATTGGGTAATGAATTAATATATATATTTGACATGAATAAGATACCTTGGAAGTATTCCATAGTAATGTTTTATAATACCCTGGTAGTATGAATTGGTAATGATTTAGGATACCATGTTGAACGTCCTGGTAATGATTTATGACAACTTAGTGAACAAACATGGTAATACGATTTGACAACACGATAGTTATGAACTTTGGTGATATTTTTATCAATGAATCATGTTTATGTTGTATCTACACTACTATTTTATTCCTCATATTATTTTTCTCATATTAATCCTCAGGTTTTTATGTTCACAATCATTTTTTATGACCCATGTTTTACTCTATGATTCCATGATAATATAAATTGATTTCTTTATGTTAAAATCCATATTTGATTAATCTTAGATCACGAATTTATGTTATATTGGGTATGAATTCATTATGATGTGTTTATATTCCTTGATTATATTATCATACTCATATTTCCATCTTATGATAACTTATGATCATTGATTATTATTTCTTATGATAACCCTTACTCATCATTTGAGATCAACCCTTATTTTTTTCCATTTCCCTAAGTTATGAAGAATAGTAATATGTATGACATGTTTGGAAGAGTATCTTTTGTGAAGAATTTGTTGTAGATATTTACGTATTATTTTGGATTAATTATCTCTTACTATGTTAGAAAATTTTACCATTACTTGAGAATGACACAAGATTTATTAGTTAATGATTAGTCCGAAAACTCTAAATATATAAACCTAAAGGTTATGGGAATGTATGTACTTAAATATTATCTATATATCATGTAATTGTTGTTTGGATATGTTTTGAATATTATCCTCAAGTCTGATAAAATATTTCATCCAACATAATTCTAGCGGACTACAAGCGACTTCCACCTCATAGGCTGTGTTCATGCATTTAACACCTCACAGGATAAGTGCAATATTTTATCAAATTTTTCACATGTAGCTTTATTTATATAATAACCTATTATTAATTGATTAATTATATATTTAATGTAAATTGAATAGATTCAATGTATTTATCTAATGTGAAATAACGTTTGAACCCATTATGTTGCACAAGGGTAGTTTGTTTTATTAAATGGAGTGTATTACAGTTGTATATAAAAAGGTACATGATCCCTACTATATGTGTGGTGAGTGATACTCAATTTCATGAAAATATTTATAAATAAATATATCCTCTCCCAATCCTCATTTATCACATTCTACTTAAGGATCTTGTACCCCTTTAGGCATTGTAGAAATACTCATTTTTGGAACATGGATCCATTGACCGATGTCCCCCTCAGAATCTGGAGTCTTAGTTAAACTACACTTAATTATCTTTCTCAACATTTTTCCCATGTAAAATAAATATATTGGATACTATTATTTCATTTCATGTATTATTTTTTATTTACATATGCATGTTTTATTCATTATGATTTATCTAACAAATATATGGTTTTTTTCTACAGTATATGTTTAAAAGATGATTGTAATAAACCCATAAAAACATAGAAATAAGGTTTATTGTAAGAAATACTAAATTTTAGTGGTTTTATAAAATAATAATTTATCAAATACATAGAAAAATATTATTTTTTTTATAAAAATTGGAAACTCAGTAAAATAATGTTCCACTGAAAAGAGGAGAAAAGTTTTTGAAGTTAAGAACATAAATAAAAAGGGTTTTTACTTAATTCCAAATCAAAGAAAATATTATATTCAACGTTTATTTTTAATTTTTTATAAGTTATTTTCATAAATATTTTTACTATTTATCAATATAAGAAATGAGTGTTTAAATATTAAGGACAAATACTTCATCTAGTTGGACATAACATATAAGTCAGAAGAAGGATCTATAAACCTAAAATTACATTACTTTACTTATGAATAATGATATCCTATATTATGATTAATAGGTAGATATGAAGAACGATCCAATAATTAAATGAAAATATCGGGTAAAAATGATAAGGATTGATAAATCCAATTTAATTTAAGTTTGTCTCAGAGAAAGTGATGGTGATAAATCGTGGATTCTTGATATCAATTTCACTTCCCATATGATAAGAAATTATTTTTTCTTAAAAAAACAAAACAACATGGTGATATTTGGTGGTTTAATAATTATTGGTCAATTAAAATAAATTTAACTAGAAAATGTAATATTAGAGTGATGGTCCCAAAGAAGATTAACATTCTATATATTAAAGGTCGAGACGCAATTTTCTTAGTAGAATTAAATTTTTCATCTCCTTTTACACCATCAACATTACTCAAAATATTTTCACAATTAAATTACGAGATATCTTTCTAATAATTAGTGAAAGAATAAAAAGATCCATTATTTATCAAATTAATGATTTATAATTTTTTTTTATATAAAAGAAGGATGGAAACATATTATATCATCAAATTATTATCCATATCAATAAATATTAATTATGAGAACTGTAATTTTTGGTGACGTTAAAGGTTTTTCAATGTTTAAAATGGATCAATAATATATTTATTGATAATTATAGTATATTAAATGAATTAAGAATATATAAATTTCTCTGAAAAATAAATCCAAATACATGTTATATATGTTAATTTTGGATATATGTTGTATAATTAATCTAAAATATTATGGATGTCAAAATTATGATGTTTTATTCATTTATGAATATAATTGAATTGTATAGGTATTTTTTATGAATCTTAAAAAGAATTTTTTTATTGAATTAATAGTTATAGAAGGATAATGAAAAATATTTAAGGAAGGAAAATCAAATTTTAGATATAAAATGGATTTTAATTTTAAAATGTGATGGTTGAAGAATATCTCAAAAAACATGGGACATTTTATCAATAGTTTACAATAAATACTACTAAAAAATGGGTTATTTGAGAATAGAAATTAGATTATTAAAATCATGAGAAAAATATTGTTTATTTCAAAAGTTCTCTCATAAATATTTTAGATGGAAGATTTACAAGATAGTTTTTAGATCAAATCATGAAATTGTTTAACACAAGTATATAGTAGTCTCCTTAATAGACATGGTATAATGAGAAACCAAGCTACAAGTTCTTTATCCCCTTTGTAATTTAGTGTTATATATTTAACAAATAATGTAATCAAATAAATAAATAAATTAAAGTCAATTAAGGTACATTTCCCTACTATTATTCTATATTAGGGAATATATATGTTTAAAAATAATGCGAGTATAGATGGTCAAATGTTAATGTGTTACTTTAAATGAATATGATATCTATATTCATCTAAATAAGAAATAAAATCTTAAATAAGATAATAAGATGGGATTATATCTATAAGATTAAATGAATCAATACATTAATTTAAATATGAATATAAAATTTAATGATGAAATTTTAGATGATTCAATTGAAAAATCAATAATAAACTGAAAGAGGAAAGATGAAAATAATAAAGGAAATATTTTTTTCATAAATCAACCCAACATGAAATAATAATTATAAAAAATGTGTAGAAAAATACTTTAATATCTCCTTTTGACCCAAATAATTTTTAAGTGACCTCAATAGAATAATTTTAGGAAAACAATTACTGACATACTTGAATAAATTATAAAAAAATTAAAATTATGAACTTACTCCATGTTTAATGATTAAAAATTGTATCAAATTTAAATAGGGTTTCCAAAGCTATATGAATAAATATGGAAATGTGATAAGGAACAACAAAAAGCTTGTGTATAAAAGGAATTCCCATATTAAAGGACTTAATGTTGATGAAAACTTCATTTTAGTATATAGGTTTAAAGAAATAATCCCATTTTAATCATTTTTGTATAAAGGATGTTCAAAATAATAAAAAAAATATAGTCAAATAAGATTTTCTCAATGGATTATTTCAATAATGAGTTTATATTGAGTAAAAATGGGTTTTTTCAAAAACCTTGATAAGGAAAAGGTTGTAAATATGAATAAGGAATTATAAATATTATATAAAATACTAAGATAATGATACCGAATTATTATAATTTTCATGAAGATTCAAGGATTCACATTAGGAGAAGTTAATAAAAAATCACATGTGATGAATAATACAAAGGAAAGACATATAGTTTTATTCTATATGTAAAACATCATATTTTTTAGTTGAAATGAATAAAGTTTCAAATAATTAAATATATTGATAAGAGATGATTTTAAAATGATTATAATTATCAAGGTAACATTTTTTATGGAATATATGTTACAAAAAATTCTATTAGATAATTTATATCTAAATTAAAATAATTCAAGTAAGTGTAGAAATAATTTAAAAAGTATGATATAAAACCTATTTAAATATATATTTTAACTAGGATGTTGTTTTAAAAAGATAAATCTATAACATTCATAAACATTATAGAGTATTGGAAAATCATTAGATGTTTATTATACATAACAATGAAATGATTCAATATTGATATTTCAAATGTGATATAATAAATTAGTAAAATCATCTAAATGAAAGTAATCCATTGTCTATGAATTGGATAATAAGGTACATCATAAAAAAATGATTTTTTTTGATTTATAAAGGATTAAAAGAACTATAATCATTGAAATCTACTAATGATGGTTGGGATAGTTTAATGGATAATCAGAAATAAGCATATGAATGTTAATTCTCTATTGGATAAAAATGTGTTCCATTCCTTAAAAAAATATTTTATTTCATTAATTATAGTCGGGGAAAAGTATATTATGGAAACTCAAGAATGCACTCCATTTATTAAGATGAATCAATAATCTGAGGGTAATGGTTAAGGGATTTTTTCACCTATCTTGATCATGTGTGAAAATTGTATAGTTGTCAATATTATAAAAAAATTCAATTTAACACTTAATAATTAATCTCATTTATATAAGTTATTATAAAATTAAGGAAAATGTGGAGTAATAAGTTTGTAAGTGAGGTTAATTACCCAAAATAGATCTATCATATTATTTTTTAATAAACGAACTCCTAAGAGAGGTGTATGAGAATAAATGGGAAGTTATTAATGCTAATATATCTCTTTTTTACTTTAAATAATGAAGGATAACCCTCTTATCAATATTGGATTAATTTACATTAATTATTATTGATTTGTGATTGTTAATTTGTCATGATTTACAAAAAATGAATCTTATGGGTTTGATTTCAAAGGGGGGAAAATATATAAGAATGAAACTTTAGTGTGATAAAAATGGATAACTTAATATTAGAGGGAAATAAAAAAATAATTATGTAGGATAAATTTTAAAGAAGTAAAAAAACCTAACTCTATACATAGATTTTAATTTTTTATCCTAATTGGTTTTATAGATGCAATGAAGTAATAAATCTATATATTTTTCAACAACTTGTTTGAATTATTCTTTAATTATGCTCTAATATTTCTACACGAAATCAATTTTTAAATTGTTTTTTTATAATTTAACTCAGCTAATATTATATTATTTGAATATAGTTTCATAGAAAACTATTTCATAGAATTTATAATGATAAATCTACTCAGAAGATATAAAGTTAATGTTTATATGATAATTGATGTTTCTAGTCAACCCATGTCGGGGTATTATTAAGAAGAAAATGTAGTTCAGAATTTTGGTTGTGTTTATTTGAAAAAAATGGTGAATAATCGACTCATATTATGATTAATATTATTTATTTAAATTTGGTGGTTTTTTAAGATATTGGAGAAAATTTGACATTTATGAACAAACCAATTTCATGGTGAATAATCCCATGCCTTGGTTAAAATTATAGTACATGGTGAAATGATTGTGGCTAGTGTGTTCACAGAGTAAATAATGCATGGAACCCACTAGAATAAACACTCATAGAAACCACATAGTGATATATAGTATTAGACCATGATATCATGAATTGTTTTTAGTACTTAGGCATTTAGAAGGAAAACATTTTTAAATCTATTGTATTCTATGAATTACTAATGGAAACCATTCCATGAGAATCGTAATGGTGGATAAAGGATAAGGGAGAGATACATCCTAAAATAAGATGACTAAAAGATCATATCATTGTTTAAATCTATATTTGGAAAAGTACATTTCTGACTCACCTTATGATTTTGGAGAACTAGAATACCACACTATTTTAGAATTTTTGGTCTTTTATCATTTTTGATAGAAATAATCTAGAAGTTATGTCACTATTTTTTTGGAATAGGATAATTTAAAACATTAATTCTAAAAACAATTCTATGAAACCCCAATTTTGTTAAGTTATATGAAAAAAAATTAAATATATATATAAATAGAAAATATATTATGAATATAGTGATTTAATTTCCGGATTTATGAAGGAAACAATTGATTTTTATACATAAATCCATGGTGAAGTGAACCCAAACCATGGGTGGTGAAATAAAAATTATAAAGACTTATATTTTACTAAAATTTTGAAATTTTAGATATATTCTTTGACTAATCCACTCATACTTCAATTAAAATATAATGATTTTTAAAATACTTTCAAAAATGAATATATATATATATATATATATACTAAAATCGAGTGAATATTAATGAATTCATGATGACCTATTTTAATAACATGTATTGAATAGAAAACAATAATGGGAAATTCGAAGAGAGATCAAAAGGAAGAATATAAATTGAGGTAATTATTGAGGGTAGAGAGCTAAATTTGGAGATATTATTATGAGGGGTAGATTTATTGTATAGATGTGTAAATATGATATAAAATTCCCTAGTATTACGAAGATACATTTTATCACTACACTTGCACAATAAAGGTGAAATATTTATTTATATATTATGATAATCATTATAAGGTAAGTGATATAAATCATAGTTTGGGAAGATATCCTCAATGGATAATGAGAAAACATAAAAATATTTTTAATCAAGGACTAACTATTGTGATTTTATTGAGAAAATAATGAGTCATTCTTACTCTCTTGGATATTCCCTAATTCACCTACCTCTTATGTTATTTCCTTGTGGGACTACCAATTTTTATATTATTTAGTTTTTAACTAAAGGATAATGATTTATGAATGAAATTAGTGTAAAACTATATACACATCAAAGATAAAAAAAGGTGTGTCCTTTTATGTATAAATTTATTTGAAATCTATATTTAGTTAGAAGTATTATAGTCAATATTTTAGATGAGATAAAAGGTGTGATGAGTTGATATAGAAGTTTAAAGAATATAAAAAAATTACTTTATTGACCATTCAATTATTATGGATCATCAAAATAAAGTTGGTGGAAGGCCAAGGTATATGCAAAAAATCGTTGTACAATAAAGGCTTTGTGTAATTCCATAAATAAATTTAATGTTAGGGAGGAGACCATAGATATTAAAAATAAGTGTATAAACTATATAGTTTACAAAGAGAGAGAGAGAGAGAATTTGATTCTCATGTAACAAATTTAAAGTTAGTAATAGAGATCGATTATAAAATTTTAAAAATATGGGTTAAAATTGGTAGAATAACCATGTAGAAGAAGAACATGTGTTCATGGTAGCGGAACAACACTTATTATGGTCAGTGGATCTTATATTTTACTCCATATGTTTTAATAATGGATAAATAAATTATAAACATGGGTGATTATTTTAATATAATATTTATGTTGAGTAATATTATAAAATAAAGTGCAAGAAGTTTGATGATGATTAAAGCGTAGAAACAAAAAATTCATGTATGTTATTTATGATGATTTGTGGGACAAAGGAAGGGATGGTTTGATCCACAGTTATTCTAATTGAGTTATGATATGATAAATTCTATGAAATATTTTTATATGTGAAGATCATATAGCAGTAGGATTTCTAAAAGAAAAATGTGGTGATTAAGATAATATGGGGGGAATACATAAAGAGGGAGAAATATTGATAGATGTTGAGTATACCTTGTGAGATCATAGCAGTCCCCACTGTGTATTGGGGTGATGAAAGAGAGGTGATACAATGAATTTACATGTAAAACCTTGTGTTAATGAGTGAATAAAAATAGGATCAATGCATATCTAAGAATATTTAATAGGAGTTTAACCCAAGCGGAGGAAACAAGGTAAGATATATTAAAAACCCATTTTAAGGATGATATTTATCACCTAAAAACATTTCAAAAATTATATAATAATTTTAAGAAAATGATTTCATACTGTCGTGGAATTTATACAAAAATATATAGTAAACTATCCTTTAGAGATATACTAAAATCCTATAATTATCATCACATTATAGTGACATGTGAGAGGATTAGTGAACTCCCACTTACACCTTCGATGTAGCCCACATTACAAAAACCTAGTAAATACTATTTGAAACATTTACATATTTATAGTGTTAGTAAATTGTTAATTAATGTAGAATAAAGAATATGAGATATTGGAAATAATATTAAAAAGAAACCATAACACTAATATTTTAGGATATAAATATTTTGTGATATATAATTGAGTTTTAGTGTTTAAAAGTTGATTATAACACCAAAACATGATTCACCACCTCTTGGGGTATCACCTTGCATCATTATATATGACATACAACTAATAGGTATACTTGTGAAATATTTTTACAAGTGAAAAGGTAAATATTTATAATAAAATCATAATAAAATTTAGATAATGGTTGATATCCCCATGTTTTAAGAGATACATTGTTCATTAGGATTAATGTTTTTAAAATATATAATATTCAATTTTTATCAAAATATATTTATGTAAAATAGTTCATAAATAATAATAGAATAGATAATCATAATGATGTTTTAACACCCATTGTATCACCTCAACATTAATTCCATTGAACCGGTTCCCCGATATGTTTCACTACATTTCCTCAAGTGAATCTCCCATTACACCAGAGGCTGCTGACTAGTGGAGAGGGTCTGTGAGGATACCATGGGGAGACTATGCACTCATTACGATAGTGAAAGAAACATAAGTAAATAAGGGAAACATCATATAATATCACAACCATATAAATAAATGGCAGGAGATAAATTATCAAAATTCATTACATTAAATATCATAATGATACTACATAAACAATAGGTATGGAAGTAAATAATAATTTAGTCAAGTGAAGCTAACCCAAAAGTAAAAAAGTCACAATACTATAAGATATTATAACCCTGGAATTTCAATGATCTATCTTGGTTCCCAGCTCCCAAACTCGATCCTAGCCACACAATCATCAATCATCAACCTCAGTCCATACCTGAACCTATAACCAATGACAAAGGAGTATATACTTGGGTACCCAAGTGCCATGGTGACCGAAGAATGGTGTGAGTAAAACTCAGTAGGCCACCATCAATGGTTTCTAATTCAAACACAGTCTATTAGAATAAAATAAATAAAGGTGTGAAATAAATAAATATGATAGTGATAATAACTAGTTGTAGAAATAACTAAAGACTATATAAGCCTTAGGTCTCAGTGGGAAAACCCTAGTCGATAATACCTAATATTTCCATCACTTGTATACCTTAAAAATGTGGAAGAATCATGTCTCAATACAATTATAAAGTACTTAATTGATGTAAAAAAATGACTCGAGATCCACTAAATAGTTCTCTGAGAATGTGGGCCACATGGCCTTAAGTGAACCTCCGAAAATGAAAAAGGTTTCCAAATATCAGTGAGTTTCTAAGGGGGCACAATGGAGAGACTATACTCTCAAAATCAGAGTGTAGCATAGCAGTATCACAAGTGAATAAATAATCATAAGATTATTATAAATCATGAAATAAGATAACGTCTATAAGAGTGTAATAATAATTAGTACCAAAATTAGTGTCAATGAAAATATGATGAGCATGTCATGTGTCTATAGAAAATGTTAGGGAATAAATAAAAACATGAATTCAATATTGTACATGTATCATAAGAACAAAAAGATCAAAATGGAACTATCTACATCTAGAATCACAAGTGTGGCTCGGTCCTATGCACCCCTCCTCTTAATCAATGATCAAATCAAGCATCATAATGTGGGTACTTTTCTCGATCCCAACCCACATACACAAATTCTATCTGAATACCCAATGGAGATCTAAAAATGGTGTGAGATAACAATCATTATACCCCCACCAATGGTGTGTATAACGTGTCAAGTATATATATAAACAATGAAGCATTGTGTAGTATATCATAGGTATAACAGTAATAAAATTAAAATGTAAATTACATATGTGATATTGTCCATTCAAGTATGGTTCCATATGAACAATATTCAATAACCAATATAAAAGTGGAACCTATAATAAGGAAACCACAAATCATGATAAATAATTCACAATGTCTAATGATGTACAATCAAGTGTCAGGCCTGGAAGGGAAAAATCTATGGTAAAAATGACCACGACAACCTCATCATGTCCATATATCATCTCAATGGAAACTTAGTAAATACTTTAGTAGATCCCAAGGCCCATGTGCATGAAGCATGTCTATAGTGAGTTTAATAAATCTTGTTCTAAAGAGTAGAAATGTCTTTGGAATCTAAATTAAACTAGATCTATTGAGTAGAAATATCCATGGAATCCTATAGAATCAGGATCTTATGAGTATAAATGTATAAGGCATCCACAAAAATAGTCAATATAAATGGATTATAAATTTACATGGAATTGAAATGAATCTTGATCTAAGGAGTATAAATGTCTAAGGAATCTACTACTATTTTTAATTCATAATCTCATTTCATAACTCATTTCATTATCATTCACATAACATGAGTCCATTAGACCCATTCTATAAAATTCTATTTAAAATTTTAACCATTTAATCATAAGTATTTAAATGAAAAAGTATCATAAACCTTCTTCTATATCTCATAAAATTCTCAGAAATATATGTGCAAGAACAACACACACCATAGGTGGCCTAATCAAATAAATGGGTAATAAAACACCCCATGGGTGTCTCAGGCTGAGGTGAACAACCTCTAACAAAATCACAGTGCTAATCAGAAAACGTAAAAAAGTTTCAACCAATTTAATCAAGGAATTAAATTAATTTTAGGGTAAATACCTAAATTTATTACATACAAAACAATAGTAACAAGTTATATAAGAGAAAAATGTTTAATGAAGAAGAATATACCACCTACCATGTACCCATGGTAGAATATTAATCAAGTATTAGCTCCTAACTCATCCAAAATTGGAAGAAAATGGAGAAACAGAAGAAATACATGGAAATGGAGCTATTATCTAGAACCAAAATAACTCTGTTTATAAGAAGAATTTTCTTGAATGGCACAATATTAATGAAGAACTCACAGACATAGATCCAACAAGACGAATAGTTCTTGATTCCATGATTGGATCGAGAATAAAAACCAAATCCTAGGATATGAATTCAAAGGATCTCCAAAAATACAATGATTTTGTCTGATATATGAATGGGAAATTGGTTTTAGGTTATAATATTTTTTAATGAAAATTTGGTAATTTTACCCCAAACACTAGGTCACACGGTTTGGATGTGTGTTTGGACAAACCGTGCACCCATCACTATCTTAATAAGAATACCAGACAATTCTTGTGCATGGCTGGGAAAAATTTGTGAAAATCATGCCAAATTCCACTATCCAAGTCTCCTCTTGCACAGTTATGGAACACAGTTAGACAAACAATGCACCGGCCATGCGTATGGCCTATGGTGAAAATTACTAGTTCACCCACACAAGCATGTGGCCCTAATAACATGGTCAGGGAGAAATTTTCACCCTATTATACCTTCCAAAATTCCAACATGGTTAGTAGTAATCAAGAATCCTAATATTAATGGTTTCTACTAATCATTAGACCCAACTATCCTTTCCAAAAAACATGCCTCTAAGCTCCGATCAAGCCCATTAACACCCCCAAAACACCCATGACATCATTGAGAATTTATAAAAGGTAAAATCCAATCCATTAAAATATAATTAAAAAGTTTCTTACCTCAAAGAAAACCCTACGATCTTGGATCCATGTAAACTCTAATTAACTCGTCTCAGAAGAATCCATGTGGCTCAAACGTGAATTCCCTCCTACATGTTCCCAAGAAAAGCAACTGTTTGGTTGTAAATAAAAGGAAACCCCCTTGAAATTCAGAATAACAATTCAATTATAATACATGGATCAAACCCAAGTAATTACATAACCATAATATTCAATCTAAATATAGGGATCCCATTCACTGACATTTAATAAGAGATTCCCTCAAGAATGCAGAGAATTAATATGTGTCATTCAATAAATGTAAGCATTACCTGAATCCATGGAGGATCTTCCCCATGGAATTTATTAAAATGAATGTATGTAGAATCTAATATTTTTATCAATACATCATATATCATTGTTATTTATTGAATCCAAGGAAGTATTCACTCTGAGAATTCACATGAGTCCCCTGGTGGAATCTAACACTCATCTATGGAATTCTAAGCCAATAAATTTCATAATAATCCAAGGATCTTTCCAAGGAATTATAATTCTCACATACTATGATAAAAAATACTACTTGATTTTTCTTTTTTTATTGTGTTTTTTGAAAATGTTTTATTTCGTTGAAAATGGCTAATTTTCAAAAGAGGTTTGAAGAGTTGGCACAAATGTCTTAAAAGGTCATGCAGAGTGAAAATGTTTTGTAGGATCAAAAAAAGCATGAATTTCATAAAAGATCTTGTGGAAGGATCACACATAGCATGAATAAGCTAAAGGATCACCTAGAGCATTTAGGTACCAAAGGATCACATAGAAGAACCTAAGTCCCAGGGGATCATGCATAGTATGTTGTTTCACCAAGGTGGGCATTTATCACTTGTGATAATAAGATATTGGGAAGATCACATGATCACATCACATAATTGACATATTTTTAAGAGGATATCATCATTCACTTTACTTTAATACACCACATTATTGTTAGAGCATCTCATAATGAGATCATACGAAGCACTTGAAGATATTGCATGATCCTAAAGGGATCTTACTTTGAGATCATGTGAAGCACCTGAGGATACCACATGATTGTTAAGGTATCTCATGAAGAGATCATGTGAAATAGTTGAAGAAAATTCATTAATATAAATAGATCTCATTAATAGATAATGAAAAGCGCATTAAGGGAGATATGTTATTAATGAAGAAGATATCTCATGGTCTTTTGAAATAAAATGACCACATGATTTTCATTATATCACATGATGAGATCATGAAAATCACGAGAAGATAATGTCACTGAACATTTGATTGTATTTGGATCTCATATTATGATCAAATTTTTTTTACATGATTTTCTTTTGATCTCTCTATGGGATCATAATAGGCATAAGAAGACAATGTCCCTGACTACCACATGATTGTCTTTAGATCTTGTGATGGGATCATGCAATGCATGTAATGAATGATTACTGAGTTAGTGGAATGGATTGATAAACACGATTTTTGGAGTCATGGTTGTGTATTTATTCCTATAAATACCCTTCACCAACCCTTAACAACTAATGAAAGTTTTATTAAATGGTTTTATTTTAAGAATAAGTATTTCACATGAGCAGAAAAAATTCTTACAATAGAGTCACATGATCCATGTAATCAAAAGTAGGTATTGTAAAGGGGTCTCACAAATAAGTCATGTATAAGAGCTTCATGAAGGGATCTTGTAAAGGGATTTATACATTGGGTGTCTTCATGCTTAGTAATATTCATTGATATCACACGATCCATATAACCTGAACAATGTGTCATGCCAATTCACATGATTTGTGTGAATATAATAAGTTCTCATGATGGGGTCTTGTAGAGGATTCTCATGGAGGAGTCTTATGGAGGATTAAAACAATTTAATCTCATATAGGATTATCATGGAGGGGTATCGTAAAGGGATCTTATAAAGGGGTCTTTCACATGGGTTTTATGTTAGGGTCTCACATAAGGAGATAAAAAATATTGTTAACTGGTGAAAAATACTATTGTCATATCTGAATTCATAATAATAATAATAATAATAATAATAATAATAATAATAATAATAATAATAATAATAATATAAAGATAAGGATACACACCACCTGACAATATTTATAGATTTATCTTATTCACTCCTATATTCAAGCTAGTGAAAGGAAGAATTACTTACTACATTCTAGCATGTGAATGGATTTCTAGAATACATCTAGAATGTGAAACACTAGGAATATCTTGAATAACTTTCCAAATTGAGAAAAATTATCCATGATATCTCATGGAATGGTAATTCTCAAGGTAATATTCACATCCAAACTCAAAATGAGAACATGAAGTTTAAAGTAACCTATCTTACATTTTTACAACTCCCAATAATAGAATATTATATTCTTTGGAATGTGTTCCAATTATTTTTCCTACTAAAGTAGTGAGTATAAAAAGTAAGTGTGAAGGAAGTTATCCTAGGTATATAGTGAATCCAACCCAAAAATTGTAAGGGTAGCGATCCAAGGAAGGAGTGGACTATCCAAGTCCAATATCATGGGACTTTTGTGTATTTGGTATAGTAGAACATTTCCTTTTTATGTTCCTTGGATGCATCCCAATGAGGGTAAAATAATAAAAATTATTTATGTACTTATTCTATCTTTATTTCATTACTTTCTAAAAATCATCATCATTTAAATTTATTAAGGATAAGATCAATATAAACAATTAAGAGAAAGAGAAGAAAACCTCATAATAAAATGGTCAAGATCAAGTGGGGAATGAATGATTTTGAAAACAATATTCATACCATGATTCACGCCCCCTATCATGGTATCTAACACCCTTTTGTCCCTAACAATTAGTATCATAGAATAAGATACTTTTATTACATTTTTTTCTTTTACTATGTCTATTATACTATTTAAATTGAAGTTTCAGTTTTATTTTATTTTGATGTCCCATGGAAAAGGGAATAACATAATAGAAGAAGTAGAATTATGGTGGAATTCCTCAGTTTGGAAGAGTTTATGGAAAGAGTTTGATTATGTTTAAGGAAACCAAAAATGTTCTAAATAATAGTTTGGTTGAATCAGACCATGATATTATTTACTCATTCCATTATTCTAAATGAATTATTGCAGAACTTGGCATTCCATGTGATACTGGAACCACTGAATTTGAATAAATTCGAAAAATGGAAATGGAGAAAGTTACACAATTAATCAAGGAAATAGATTATAAATTAATATTATAAAATAAGTCTCTAGATATCTGGATCGAAGAATTTGAAATTGAATTCAATAAGCTTAATGTTTTAAATAAAAGACTTGTTGAAGTGTCCACTGATCAAAAAGATAAGAATGATTCCCAAGATAATTAATTGAGATCTAAGTCCCCAGATATGGAAAAAATAAAATATGATAACACTGGGATGAATCTAAACTCAAACGAAATTTAGAATTTAGAATCCAGAAATTATGATCTTGTTACACACCTATCAGAACCAGTTCAGGAGAATTCATGCTTTAATGATTTTATTTCTCAAATGAATTATATGATAATGGAGTGGATATGCTTTGTTAGGATGTGTAAAATGGGATGACTAGTGGTAAAATCTCAAGAGGGAACTTAATAATTAAATTTAATCAATGGACATGAATATTCAACAATTGTGAAAAGATCTAGAATTGATCTAGAAATAATGGAAGCAATCTAATGCAAAAGCAAGCCTAAATTGAAGGATGTGTTTAATTTATTATTTTAATATCCTTATATATATAATAATTAAATGAAAAGAAAATATTCTATTTCTGATGAAAGCATGAAATTTTTATCCCATACAAAAGGCCATACGGTTTTGGAAAATCTGGTATTGGATACAACAAACCCTCTCCCATTCATGAGAGGAAGAGAGTCGTGAATAGTCTCAAAAATAGGTAAAATTATATAAGAGATGTAAATAGATCTAAACATAAATTTTCAAGAAGTTATGAAAGCATGTTATATTGTTTTTGGGATCCATGGTCATATTTCATGTTTTTATGAGGATTTGGAATATATTTCATGCTGTGAAGACATAAATTTTTCTATATATCATAATAATCATAAGCTTCTTGAAAAGTATGACATAAAAATCTATCAGAATAAATTTTCAATGAAATGATACTATGGTGGAAAACTAGGCCACACCATGGGCATGTTTTATGTGGACCATGGGCTCAATGTCAGAATAATAACTATGGATGCATCACCATCTCAACAGAGAAATAATAATGTGAGTTATGTTTTAACAGGAGTTCTATTATATGTTCTAATCATGTGTATTTCGAAATATATTATATATAGAATAAATTAAGGGAGGAGAAGGAACCAAAAAATTCATCCTCATTTTTTGGTATGTATAATGAGAAATTATATGCTTGAATACAACCTTATATATTGAAAAATATGTTTAATGTCTTAGAGAAAATACAAGGATGTCAACAAAATATTTAAAAAGAACCTACTGTATTACACCAACAATAACTCTATTAGAAATAATTTGAGTGAACATAGATGGAAAATGGGAGAATTTATCCTTTTGTAAGTAATAGGAATCAATGTTTAGTGAAAAATTCCCCCCAATAATAAAGGGTGAGGTGGTTCAGATAGCTGATAAAAGAAAAATATATAAAGAATGAATTGATAAATTCATGTTTCAAGTCACATGGTGAGAAGTTAAGGTAAGACAAAGAGGCCACCAATAGAGGAAGGAGAAACATAATATTACCATTGTTAAAACATCCTCTTAGAGAAGGAAGAAAAAATGTCACATAGGTGGAGCATCAAAGAAAGAAATTTTTTTCTAGTGGGTAGAAATTGAAAATTGTAAAAAATTATATGCTTACAAAACCTGCATATCAGATAAAGAGTGAATATGTTTGTAGTAAATTTATAGTTATATTTCTAGAATATTTTTATTTGGTCACATAGTTTGAACAAACATAGAAAGAGTACAATGTGTTATAAGAAATCATCAAAGTGTTGGTCCATCAGGATCGACCATAGTCCTCTTTTTGAGGATTCCATAGGTACCAATATCCTCACACACTTAACTATTTAAAATATTTTTCTGAAGTGGTACATGAATAAGGGGTATATACAATCCATAGGTTATTTGTGATGAAAAGGTAATGAGTGTATAAGTTGAATGAAGATACATACAAAAAGAAGAATCATAACTTTTGAAATTCGCATATAGTATCAAATTCAAGAAGTAGTGTTTCACATATACTATATTTTCTAAATAGGTATCTAGAAGTTTTTTTCTAGAGAAAAGTAGTATTATAATATGAACAGCCTTATTTAAAACTGAAGATATGTCAACACTACACATGAATGATTCAGTGGTTCGAAGTCAAATTGAATATTTAACCATTGGTTTCATGCATTATTTCAAGTGGTATTTTTCCATCAAGAGAATTCATATTGGTGGACAAGTAGTAACATTCATATATTTTATGATGATCTCTTTTTTCTAAAAATGTGGTTTTAGATGATTATTATTAGGATAACAAGAAGTTTCTATAGAAAATCAACATCATTTCCAACAATTGGTATCCACATTATGAAGAGTAATTAAAAATATGTACTCATCTCAACAATTTGTATTAATTATCATTATTAGTTCAATGTTAGAATTTTTTGGGAGTTATATTGAGAATAAATCTTGTTGAAATAGTCTCATACAATAATTTATTCCTCTAAATAATAGATTATAGTAATATATTAGCATCCATGGAAGAAAGTTAGTGACATGTACAACATTGGTGTTTATTAACATAAACTATTGTTTACTGTAATGAGTAATGACTTATTAGTATTATAGGATATATAAATGACTTAAGAAAAATTTATAATTTCACTTGATGAAAAACTATATGTAGTGTATATCTATAAAGAATAATATAGATCAAGGATTGAAAAGTACTAAAAGGTAAAAAGTGTTAATATTATGTTTATAAATGGAGTTGAAGGTAAAATTTAAAATAATTGACATAACTATGTTGTCTTGGGATGTAAACCTATGGTGTTACGTGGGCTAAGAAAGAGTACATGACTAAATAGGGAGACCAAGCTCTCTTTACCTAGATTCCAGGAGTTAGAAAAAAAATGTGTTTTCCCTTATGATTTTGTAGATTATTGAAAATATGATGCATGAATATCATGGATTATGGGGGATTAAAGTAATATATAAATTATTTCCCTATATAATTCTATGATAAGTGCGAAATTTAATTGAAGTCTATGATTTATATTCATTGTGATAATTCTACTATTATAAATATTATAAAAAATCTAGCCCATAACTCATGGAATAAGGCACATTGATATAAAATATCACCTCATCCAGAAGAATGTGGACAATTTGTTTATGAAGATGGAGTATGTTCTAATTGAACTACATGTTGTACAAATCCCAAAAAGGACTTTCTGAATAAAGTGATTAAATTTAATCGACTGGCTCTTGGAATTTAGTTGACTCTCCACACTTCAACAATGTGCATGTGGGACCTATTTTCCTTGATATATGGTGTGTTTTTCCCAAATGTGATGATTTTTTTCATTACCCTATTTCATACCACAAAGAATAAATCTTTAGGTTAATTGATAAAGGGGGGAAATAACATGATCAATATAGGAGGAGAAGATGATTTGGGGGTAATAAAGAATAAGGAGTTTTTAAATATGATTATGCTGAAGCTAGACTATAATTGAAGAATAATCATGCTTATGAGTGTTGATTTTATGATTATAGTAGTAGAAATGTGTATATTGAGGAGTGATCTCAAGTGTTGTGAATTTTTTATCTTTTAGGGTTGAGAAGGTTGTTGAAGGGAGGATTTAGAGTGAAGTGATTCATCAATTAAATTTGAATGTTAATATTTTTTCGCACAAAAATGATGACTGTTTTGGGATTAGCGTATATGTTAATGATGTCCTTGATTATAATATAAGGTTTCAGAGAGAAAATGGTTTCACTCATGCATGAATTGTCAAAAAGTTGGTTCTTTAATTTTATAAGTCTTGTCAACAAACCCAAAGGGAGAGATTATTGGAAAAATCATATTGACAATGTTTTTTTTGTTGATGGTATTTGTTGGAAATATTTGAAATTGTTGAAAAAGGGTGGTTAACAAAGGAGGAATAAAGAGTTTTTGTGACTGTCTGAAAGGGTCACAAGGAGAAATTTTGTTCTGAAGGTTCAAGTGGAAGGATCATGTGGAGCATGAATGTCCTAAAGGATCAAGTATAAGGATCATAAACATATAAAATTCCCAAAACAATCACATGGAAGGATCATAGAATACATGAATGTCCGAATGGTTCACAAAGATCACATAAGTTACAATGGGACACATATAATCATGTATGTCCTAAGAAATTATGAAAATTATTTTGTTTGAACATGGTGTAAATGTCTCACCTATGATCGAGATAGATGAAAAAGATCACATGATCTCATCATGTGAGTCATACAAGTTTAAGAGGATCTTGCATTGAGATCAAATGATTCATTTACATATGCCACATGATTGTCATAGGAACTCAAAAAGATATCTTACAAATCAGTTGAATAAATCACATGTTCATTAAGGGATCTCATGAAGAGATCATGCGAAGAACATGAAGATATTACATGATTGTTAAGGGATCTCATGAAGAGATCACATGAAATGATTGAAGACACCTTATAAATTTCATTTTATCTCACGATGAAATCACATGAAGTGAATAAAGTAAGACATGATAGAAATGATGTAGATATCTCACAGTAATTTGAAATCACAAGACCACATTATTTTTATTGGATCATCTGATGAGATAATGAGAAGTGTTGGAAGACAATGTCACTGACTTCATGGTTATCTTTATATCTCTTGGTGGGATCACAAGAAGCATGGATGATTGTATTTGGATCCTGTGATGGGATCACACAAAAGAATAGAAGAATTTTTTTGACCATTACATGATTTTGATTCTATATTGTGATGGGATCATGTGAATCATGTAATGATTCATTGTTCAATCGGTGAAACTGATAGATAACCATGATTTCTATAGTTAATATCATTGATTTAAATTTATAAATACCCCAAACCCATCCTTAAGTATAATTAGAAGTTATATTAAGTGGTTTTATTTGAAAAAAAAATATTTTTCATTAGAAGAACAAAGTCATACATCAAATTCAATAAATCATTATAATTAGAAGAAGGACTCATGAAGGGATATCATGGAAAATTCATGTAGAGGCATCTCATAAATGGGTCTTGTAAAGGGGTGTATAAATGGGTGTTTTCACATGAAATAAAACCCATTGACATCACTTGATCTGCATAAAATGAATAAGGAATCATTCCAGAGTTGAAAATTCAAGTGAACAAAAGATGGTCTCATTAAGGGGTCTCATGGTGGGGTCTTGTATAAGAGTATCATGGATGATTATAATAGAGGGGTCTCAAAAAGTGATATTACAAGGGGGTATTTCAAAAGGGTTAATATTCAGGGTCTTATACAAGGAGATATCCATTGAGTTGACCTAGATAATAGTACTATTATATTATCTAAATTTAGAAGAAGTAGAAGAAGAAAAATAATTTTCACCACTTACTAATATTTGTAGAATAAACTTATTCAATGATACATACAATGTGGTTAAAGGAAGAAAGTGTCTAATTTAAAAAATTTAAGGGACTTCTAAAATATTTTTGTAAAATGAAAGACTTGGAATCTTTTACTTTAGTAGAAGTCACACAGAGGTGTCTCACAATGAAATCTTGAATAGTGGTCTTGCATAAGGGTTACATATCAGGGTCTCACACAAGGAGATACATTCTGAGGTAACTCAGAGAATAATACTATTATAATATCTGAATTTATAAGAAGAAGATGACGAAGATGAAGAATATGAATCACCCAACAATATATTTAAAATAATATTATTGACTACTACATCCAAGGTAGTTAAAGGAATAAATAGGTGTCACTTTATAGAGTGTGATGGGATTTATAAAATCATTATGGAAAGTGGAATACATTGAATCACTTCAATAAATTTCCCAAGTGAGGAAGAGTTTTTAGGATATATAATGGAAAGGTAGTGTATAAGGTTATTTTCACATAAATTTTGTGAAAGATGATATGAAGTTCAAAGACACAAATCTTACCTTCGGTGAAACTCTTAACAAGAGAAGATATTATTATTTGGCATGTGTTCCAAATTTTTTTAATTTTAAAATAGTGGGAATATAAGGGAATTGTGAGGTACGTGATCCAAGTGATATAGTTCATCTACCCTAAAATTTTTAAGGTTAATAAGACAAGTTAAGAGTGACATAGCCTTAACCAATAGTAGTCCAGTTTAGTGGATTTGGTACATTGGAACATTACCTATGTATTCTCCTTGGATGTATCATAATAAAGGCGAACCAAGTAAAAAATCAAAGTGTTCATATGCCTATTTTATTGATCTAAATTATATTCATAATCATCAAATAATTTTGGTATGGATAAGATCCTTATAAACACTAAATAGTAAATGAATTGACCCTTATAATAAAGTGGTTTAGATCCAATAGGGCAAGAATAATTTTGAAAAGAATATCCATACCCTGATTAAACTCCTAAGGGTATCTAAGCCCCTTATCAGACTAATACGTACAACTTTAGTAATATTAACCAAGTTATTACTTCCAAATTATACATAAGTAATTCCACATATTTTTCCTAAATATATCACTTTTGTTCATTTCACATATAATTCTGTTAAAACAATGATCCAAGATTTCCATAAAATTTAATTCATAATTTAAAATAATATTTCCACATCCGCAAGAATTTCCAGTTATCATGATTCATATTAGGAAATTGTAATTCCAAAATAAACCATTGAACTATAATGGGAACCCCAAAACTACCCCACTTATTTACTGATTTCCAAGTTACACACTAATTCTGATACTTTAATAGTTGTCATGAAGTTCCAACCTAATCCGACAAGTTTTTATAAACCTAAAGGTGGTTTAAATGCATGTAAAAGGAAAAATTAAATTTAATACAAATATTAGGACACGTGTCTGATGAGCCAACACAACCACACAACAAAAAATTCATTATGATGAAAAGAATTTATTGAAAAATAATTTATTTCACTTACCTTAACCTTAGAGAGACCCACTCATCTGATATCAACCTTCGGTTTGACCATAATCAAGAGAAATCAATGAAATAAATAAACTCTCTGAAAATAGGGAATAACCCACATAAATGACATGATAACACCCGACCATGAAAGAAGCTATGAAAAGATGGAAGACGGAAATTAGACTCATCACAAGCCTTCTAATGTAATTTATGGTATGTGAAACACCCAATAAATGGAGGAGATCCATGAAGAATAAGGGGAGGAAGAGATTAGATACTATACTAGTGTAAACGACCTCAAACAAGGAAAAAATGAGCTAATAAGGAAGGTTGTTAAGGGTTGAAATGTATCTTTTCCCCTTTTTAGAAGAAGGAATCCAAAACCCTATGACTGGTCAGTGATCCCAGGTAGAACCTCAGCCCCCATGGATGGTTACTAACTAGTTTGTGGCACTACAACCACTTGACTACATGTCTTGTTTTCCTCCTTAACTTATCATAAACTCTTGATTCCCACAAATCTCATTTAACACCTTATTACAAGTCTATAATGGATATTTTGAGGGGTTCTAACCCTATGAATTATAATCCAAACAATGGTAGAAAAAATAACCCTTAAACTAAAATAAAACTCAAAAATTAATAAAAATTTGAGAACTTGTACAGACACGTGGCTTTGCAATTTTCCAACCATACAGAATATCTTCCCTAATCAGTACCCCCAAGAGTTTCTAAGCACCAACATATGAAAAAAACACATATGATTCATAGGTTATGGTAACACAAAAATTATTCCAACAAGATTAACTATTCAAATTCTCATTGGATCGAACTTCCTAAAACCAATCTATCACCCAACCAATCCAAAATGTACCACTAAAAATGGCTTCCTCAAATATAGATTGACCAACCTCAAACATATGGAGTTTATGTCACCAGCATATACAACTCCACTCCCATCGAAAACTATATACAAAAGTGTAGTCTCCCTTCCAATACTATAAACATCTTGAGACCTCACCTCAATATTGACACCGACTCAACACCTCAAAATTTTGAAGTCCCATAGACCCAGATATAAAACCATATTTTTCCTGGTACATACACTTGGTCAAGAAAAATGATCATCATCACAATACTACTAGTCATCACCCTCCAAACATATGAATAAAACCAAAATTAGACAACCAACACCCTCACTAGTTGGGTTTACTAACATATTGTTATAGATATTCACAAAAAAAACATGAGAGCAGCACTGCCTACTGAACCATTACATGGTGTACTTCTTACCATAGTAAATATTTATTACCAATCTACAAAAAATGCTTGTAAAATTCTTACACCAAGAAAACATTTGGAGTTTATGTTACTTTCATGTGTTACATGATCAAGACATCAACCTAAACCTTTCATCATGTTATATTAACATAATGATTTATTACGTAATTGATTTTCATGCTAATTTAAACCCCCCCATGGGCACTCAGTTAATATAGTTATACACTATGTTCCAACATGAAATACCCAAATCATAAATAGAACAACAGTTAAAATCTTGTACAACTCTTAGATCCAAATACTAGACCAAAAATATGAGTTTTTAAAATCCTCCAGTAACAGGGTATAGAAACATAAATTTATAAGCCATAAATACCATTTATTAGGGAAAACAACACTTGTAAATTCATTATATGACCATTCTAAATGCTCAGATATACCCTTTGATGCATCACCCGTGTTCCTTATCATGATGCCTTATACTATAAAGGTATTCATTGACTATCCAAAATAAGATTAATAAATTTAAACCCTAAAATATAGTGAAAATCCATAGTTAAGTCACTAATTAACTGAGATCATCATCATTATATATCCCAAGAATCGACACCTCGCTGATCAGAGACACCTTATATCACCTCTAGAACATCTTATGTTGACATACACACTCAAATTGTTTTTGAAACCACACCATAATTCATTTCTGGAATCCCCATAGGGATCCATAGAATTCAAATCCACCAACTCGATTACTAATCTCACCACCCAGATGACTCTTTAACATAATATTTCAACCTTAACCAACCAACATGAAGTTACCAACTAAGGAGTGTCCTTAGGGTCACCCAATGAACAAAATTCACAATAACTACAACCCATTTCAAATGAAAAACATAACATGATTGATAGAAATGGCATTCCCACTCAAATTTTAGCATCATACATGATACACTAGAAACTTCTAATCTCTAGTAAGAAGAACAATATCCACAAAATCCATTGATACCTCATTTCAGACAAAGTTCTCACCCCAAACAACCTATAATGAACACCCCACAGAAAAAAATTTATTACACCAACCTCAAAAGAAAACTAAATAGGATTTACAATAGACATACATGTGAAATATCTTTCAAGTCAAAATCACCCACATCATCCACCCCTAACACCTTTTTTAGGTTTAACTATGTTCTATGGTGCTAACACACCTCAACCATAATCGTGAAACCAAAACATTATATAAGACCTATTAATCAAAAACTAAAGGCCTATAAATCCATTATTGAAGAGATTTAAAACTCCTCAGTCACCTCACTCTGAGAAGAAACATATGACCAAACCCATTATAGTTCCACAAATCCCATTTAAGTATTTTTAAACACAAATCCCTCAAAAAATTTTCTATCACTACATCGATCAAGCTTCTATAAGACCAGGATGATTAAAAAAACCAAAAGAGGCGTGCTTTACAAAAAATTAAAACAAAAAAAACCCAAAACATAGTCTAATATAACAACTATTATCTCAATTAAAACAATAGATTCTTCTTCCTAATCCATCTGGTCACATCAAATCTGATGTACCACAACCCTCAAACAAAAACATTCCACCTCAATTTTATTATAACACAAGGGTCATAAATTCCTCATCAGGTAGTTAAAACTCCTAAATCATACTATCTTGAGTTAAAAACACTAATACCCACTCATATGCATGCTCAATAATTTGACCAAACAACAACTCACCCCATGACCATCCATCACCCGAGTGTCATTCCAGCACATAGTGTCTAACCAACCTTACTTCATACCATAACATATCAAAAACTCCATAAATACAAGCACAAAACTTATCCCACCCTAAAAACCTATCCTAGACACCACAAGAACTTTCAATATGGGTTCCCTAAACCCCAAAAGGGTAGATAACTCACAAGTTTTTTTTAAACCCTTCTTAGGAATTCTCAAGACATCCCATGCCTAAAATTCAATCTTTCAAGAACATCACATGCTTTGGTTCCTACCAAGAGTGTTTCACCACACATTAATAATCATATTCCCTCCCATCAATGTCAATTTCCTAATTTTCCATTGAAACCCCACAAAAAAATAATTATCCAAACATCCAAATGATTCACCCTTCCAAAAATTATCTTAAAGCTATGGGAATTAGAACACTTAGTGATTTCCCCCAAAAAACCCCATGAAACTAAAAGAATCCAAACAACACACTTGATAGAACCTACTATCCATTTATTCTATAATATTAATCTTCTTATAATGATTTATGTATCAAAATATACCCAGGAATTGTTTATCCCCCCTCATATATTACCCTCACAGATTAATAAATATAAACTCACTTGGTATTGGGGTCACATCTATGGGTAAATCGATCCTTCCACCTAGCCAAAAATCTTGAAAAACATCATCCTATAGAAACATGTAGACAAAAATGAATCAAAACCAAATATCACTCTCTATCCAAAACTACCCATCAATAGGGTCAACATCCATCATGAAAGTTCAGAACATGGGAACTTCCCTAAGACCTATCTACTACTCAAGGACACAAACTGCTGCTCTGAAGAATTAAAAGATTATCATTAATTTAGGTATCTCATCATTTATAGGTTTTAAATTTTTACATTTCCTTTATTATTATCACATTTTTAGAATTGTTTAATTAAGATTAAATTCAATAATTATGAAGGAAAACACATGATAAGTTTTTTACTAGAATTCTTTTTAACCACATCTTCTATTTAAAAAGATTAGGGTCTTAACATCACATACTTTTAAGTGTTTATCATTATCTAGGTTCTATTAAAAATTCAAATTATATCCCCATGGTTTCATTATATAAAGTGTAAATGAAAATTTATATTGGAAAACACACTTTAATTTATGATTGAAACCCCATTTAACTAATTAAAATTTATATTCATAATTAGGAACCCAAAATTTATGTGTAACTACATTCAATACCAACACATATTTTTACCACTCAGGAGTATTACAAATCCCCATTCACTAACCAATCTGTATTTCATTAATCCAAAGGATTCACATTTTTAAGGATTTTCATTTTCATAAAGATTCAATTTTATAACCATTCATAATTTATTTTTATATCAAAACCCTGGTCTAGGTAGATAGTATTCCATTCCCAAGTTATAAATGTATAAACCTTATAAGTTTCTTAATTGAACATTATTTAACACAAACCATTACATTAATAACACATTTATATTATCCAATTTTTTACAAGGTTTTACCCTAGTAGAATGGCACAGTACACTTATAAATGGGAAACACCATATGAATGGATAATAAAATTTTAAATAACCAACCCCTATCAATTATTTAAATATAAATGAAGATATAAATTACAAGTTGAAATAATCCACAAAAAATAAATAAAACACTAGAATATGTGAATCCAAGGAAACTATCAATCAACATAAGTTTATAGATTACTTATAAATCCTATGTTCCTACCATGATGAATGACCAAACACACCCAATTTCCCTAACAAATAAGAGTAAAAAATATTGTGAATCCATAATATCACACTCCATTAAACCACCCAATATTTTTATCAATCAATTGTAAAAGATAAGATTTAGAATATAAATTCACATCCCTAGAAACTTAGTGTTTCCCCCATGCGTGGGGATAAAACACATAGAAAAAAGCTCATTATCAAGCCTGAAAAAATCCTGATCTCCAATTTACCTCACCCAATGAGTAAGAAAAATTTAAAAGAAGGTATCTATGATACCACATTGTAATTCCCTGAGTAGATTCCACTAAACCAGTGCCTCAGGTTGGTGTACCATATGGCCTCAAACATGCCTCCCCTTTTTCAAGAGGCTACCGACTATTGTAAATTTCTTATGAGGTTACCATGGGGAGAAAATTACCTCAATAATAAAGCATGAAACAAATAATTAAATTTGGGAAACATCATATAACATCACATTTAGATAAATAAATTGAATTTGATAAAGTATAAAAACTCATCCAATTAATTATAATAATGATGTTGCATACATAATACATAAATAAATACATAATAATAATGTCAAGTTCTTATAGATCAAAAGTAAAAAAAAGGAATAATACTAAAAGACAACATAACCCTAGTTGTCCCAAGATCTCACTTGTACCATAACTACCAATATCTACCCCAACCACACAATCATCAAACATTAACCTTGGCCATTACATTAACATAAAACCTAAGACCAAGAAGAATATGATTGGGTATCCAAGTGGCATGGTGTCTTGAGTAGGGTGTAAGTATAATTCAGTAGGCTACCACCAATAGCATATAATGTGAATCTAGTTTGTGATTATAAATCATAATGGTTTGAAATAAATAAATTTGATAGTAATAATAAAAATATATAGAAATAACTAGAACCTAGTTTAACCTCATGTCTTAAGGGGACAACCCTAGCTGACACTACCTACTTCAACCATCGCTGATATATCTGAAAAAGACGGAAGAAACATGTCATAATATGATTTTAAGGTGAATATCCAAGGAAACCACAATAATATAACCCATGAAGAATAAATTAGGATTATATGGTCATTCTCTCAGAGCAGTTCCTTAGAAAAACATCAGTTCAGTCTAAACTCAAGGGACTTCCCTTGACATTTAAAAGCATAGCATTTTTGGAATCCATTTCTCACACATGTTGCATTCAATACTAATAATAATCAATCCAAATACAAGGAACTCATATCATTCCATTATATAATGTATTCTCACAAAAACCAAGGACATTAATCCATGTAATTCAACTAGTTAATACATTACCTGAATTGTAACGACCCGAAATTTTGAATAAATCTTGTTTCCTAATTTTATGTGTTATTTTATTTTATTTTTATACTCAACAAAAATGTTTAATTTGATAACATGTGTATAATTAAAATGAGACCGCTGGATTTTGACTGTTATATGACCATTGGTCAATATGACTGCTGGAAACTAAACGTTTTGATTATTGTCTCTAAATACAAGTAATCTTGGTTGATTAATATAGAAAGAAGATTCGATGGCCTCACCCAGTAGTCTTGGACCGATCGAAGCCCATCTAACAGAACTTGGGAAGGAGGTAGCACCACTGGGCTTTGCTCTGGACCAAACCCAAGCTGAAATTCATCGTGTGAAGCTAGAACGGAATCACCTATGCGAGAAGTTCAAACTGATCGAAATTACTATTCTTGTGATGTTGGCCGAGCCTCCCTTGGATTCTCTCACCTTAGAACACCTTACACGTAGGCCCTATGTTGGTGTGATAAGGGGCTATGTAAGGAGACCGTAACTGCCTTGTGTAATCCTTTGTTTTAAATAAAAATTGGGATTTCTTCTTATGATGATGTTTATGACTTTTCAAATGTCCGGATAAATATAGTATGCATATTTTTGGTGAATTTTAGAGAAAGGATATTTTAAAAAATGTTTTTGTAAACCTTAAATAATTAAAAATGTGTAATGATTATCAAAAAATGGTCTTCTACAATTTTGTTCAGTACAAAATTTAGAGTCTAATAAGATTGACTTAATTCTTGATGAATAGTAAATTATGAATAGTGATTTAATGCTTAGGATTAGTAATGTGACCAAATGGATTAGTAATCACACTTAAAGAAAGTATTAATATAATCTAGGAACCTTGATTAAGTAATGTGATTCAATAAAATGGTTAAATAACGGTTTCATAAATTATAATTCAAGTATTAGTTTTTTCGGTTGAATAGTGTTTTTTAATTAAAAATTAAATTAAAAATATTTATAAAATTATTTTTATAAAATTGATTTCATTTTTGAACTCATAGCATCGATATTATGTTAAGGTAATTTTTGGGGATTTTTCTAAAAAATGAATTTTCGATGAATAGTGTATTTATTTAATAAATAAATTAAAAATATTTAGAGAATTATTTTTATAAAATTGAGTTCATTTTTGAAATAAGCGCATTGATATTTGGTTAAGGTGAAATTTTGGGATTTTTCTGAGAAAGTTGAATTTTCAGTGAATAGTAAAAATGCAGTTTTAGGGTTTCGGTATGTTTAATGACATCATAACTGTGTCATGATGATTTCATGAGATATTTTATGGGTAGGCCGACCAAAGGTGATGAATTATTGTATGGGGGGCCCCATGTGTCCTAACATCATGGGAAATATCATGTGAGAGCACATGGTTTTGAGAAACCCACTTATGAGGTGTCCCTTGGCCATTAATGCCTTGTCCCCTCACTTTCCCTATAAATACCAACCCATTCCCTCATCCTTTGGACTCCAAAATCATTCTGAACGAAGTTATGGTCTCCTTACCTCCCAAGAAGTCCTCCCAAGGTGCCCTCAAGCCTCTCAAGGTCCCAACCTTTGATTTTTAAGAGTTACGTTTTAAGGTAAGGGATCTGACCCCTCTCTTTATTTTCAACTGATCACTTTTATGTCATTTATTTTATGATCCATGTTATTATGTTGGAGGATGTTCTTTTATATTAGTTATACTTTCCTTTTTATTTTCATATGATGATAGAACCCCTCTTACTCTCATCATTTAATTTTATGAAAGTTTAAGTGGCGTCATTAGGCTGCCGAAATTTTTGTAACGGATTCTTTCACCCTTCTCATTTTCAAGTTCTATTTTCTTGTCAAGTCTTTCAAGTTAATTTTTATTATGTTGGGGTATGATCTCTATATCTATAATACTGATATTTTATGATCATATGATGAGAGACCCCATTTTATCTCTTCAATTCAGTATTTTGATGTTCTAAGTGACGTCGTTAGGCTGCCGAATATTTAAGGGGATTCATTCACTCTTCTCATTTTTTTTCAAAGATCTAATTTCATGTCAAGTATTTCAAGTTCCTTTTGTATTATGTTGGGGTATTATCTCTATATCTATGATACTGATATTTTATGTTAATATGATGAGAGACGCTATTTTATCTCGTCAATTCATTTTTTTTTATGTTTAAGTGACGCTGTTTGGCTGCCGAATTTTCATAAGAGAAATCTTATTTTTTTTCTT
Source organism: Viscum album (assembly GCA_963277665.1). Lineage (NCBI taxonomy): Eukaryota > Viridiplantae > Streptophyta > Magnoliopsida > Santalales > Viscaceae > Viscum > Viscum album. The sequence goes on from OY728160.1 coordinate 394,626,281, forward strand.
ACTTTCATGTTCTTCATTTAATATGGTATATCTTTCAAATTTCATTACCTTGTTCTAAAATCCTTTATATTATGTCCCTCTACTGTTTTATGGGTCATTTATGATTGTTTGACCCATGTCCCCACTCTTTTCAATGTTTTCTAAAACCCCGGAACATAGTCGTTATGCTGCAGAATTTGTGTCTCAAAATGCCTCTCTCATTTATCAAAATTATTTTATGTTATAAAGTGAATACTCAAAGTTCTTATTTCTACAGGGGTATTCACATATATATAAAAATTTTCTATTTTAAATTCTGGGATTTACATACATGATACCCGCTCTCCCCTTCCGTGGGTTTTAAAGTGACGTAAAGATCAGGTCTTTAAAGCAGTTTTTAAAACGTTATGATTATGAAATGAAACCCATTTATTTTATGCTATATGGGTTATTTATGAAATTTTTTATGATGATATATGTGGATCACATGATAATAAAGGCAAATTTAAGGGTGCACCCTGATATCTCTACAATGCATTGGGTAATGATGTAACCACTAGAGATTACAATTTTCAAGATATCTTGGTGAATAACCTTGGTAATTTTCAAATGAAACCTTAGGGATGGACCTTGGTGATATGTTCATGATTGTCTATGATAAATGATGTAGCCACATATTAAAGTTATGAAAAATTTTATTTTTATTATTATATGCCACATGATTTCTTCTCATGCCTTAAAGTTTTTTTTCATGACATAGTTCATGTATCTCAAGTTCACATGTTAAATGTTTCTCTTGTTTCCCTTACTGGGCCTTCTGCTCACCCTTTCTTTTGATGTATGTCACCAGGTTATGAGATGAAGAAATGAACCTAGGAAGAACTTAAGGAGAAGCCTTTCAAGTGTTTAATAATAATGTTTTATGTTGTTTTCATGTATTATGTTCCTAGTTTCCAAGACACTAAACCTTAAAGATCCTCAATTTTGTGTAATGTAATGAAAGTTTATGTTATAAAAAGGAAGGATGCTATAGTTGGTATCAAAGGATGGTTTAGTTATTTGTGGAAATTAGGATATGTAAACTTTAGGAAGAACCCTATAGAAAAGTTTAAATATAGGAAATCTTCCTGGTATTTTGGTGAGTATTGAGTAAGGGGTTTCCAAGAAAATATATCCCTGTCTGGATACGAATAGGTAGAGGTGGATCTGACACAGATGTACATAGGGGTAAAACCCAAAAACACCACTTTGAGCTAGACTCGAATGGGAACTGGTACACGACAACGGGCCTTGCTGCACTCTTGGTTACGACACTCCTGAGGGATATGCTTTTGTAAATTCATAAGCTTATTATGAACCATTATTAAAGGAACAAAGATAAAATAAAATAAATATTCACATAATAATATATGATCATGGATAACCTAGTTTGAAACCTAGGGGATCACAAGTTAGGGTATACTTTTCTTCTACAAGTTATCCTTATATGCTTTAAGTTCCTTTTCATGATTATTGGCTAAGTATTTAAGAACCTAATTATACTTTCTATTCTTAGTTAATGGTGGGAAATGGAAGAACATGTCCCAACTACCAATGTGATAGGAAATGCGACGATTGCCGTATTAATATGACAGAGATGATTAGTGGATTAAAAGATGATTATTATTTTGGAAGACGTTCACTATTTTGGGGACCCTATATGATCGAGGTAAATAGATTACTATGGTATTTTCATTGTGGATTAAGGTTGACTTATATTTTGAAGAATCGATGAATTTAATGTGAACTTATGGTAATATAGTTTACTTATGGAAATGATTAACCTGTCTTGGGGAAAATATGTTTAGGTTAGTTAATTTTGTTATAAGATGTTAGGATTGGTTTATGTTGTTTGGAGATGAACGATGAAGTTTCTTTTGGAAGACTATATTATCAAATCCTTCTTGTACTTGGGTTTAAATCTTAGTTTGGTTTATTTTGAGGAATTTTAAGGACATTTATTTATTGAATGGTCTATAATGAACTTTGGGTAGTACCGTGGAATTTTGAAGATTTAAATAAGTTTCCCTTCCTATGGGATTATTTCTTTTTGAAGAGTTGTTTTATCTTACCCTTTTTATTTATGGGATAATAGAAGAAATAGACAGTTAATATTTGGTGGATTATGTTATTCTCTAGAAGATGATTCTTGTGCTTTTGATGAGACCAAGTGTTTTTGAGTTATCATCATTTGGAGAAAAGTTTAGTTTTAGTAGAGACTTATTAAAGGATGAAACTATACTTGAAGGTAGATATATTTTCTTATGTTTCTGTTCTATGTAGTAAATGAATTCCTCAAAATTATGAAAAGGAACGTAAAAAAAAACGTTGTTGGTTTACGTTTCCTACTAGGTAATCAAAGACCGTTTACACACATCATAAGTTTGGTATTTTCTTATAGTTAACATTCTCCTAATCATGTTTTCTATCACTCTCCCTTAGAACATGACCCTTTGTTTTCTCCTCCATGTCCTTGTTTTCCTACATGGAATCATATTGTCGGTTAACTCAGGTGACTTTTGTACTTCTCTTTATTTATTTTAAATTAATAGTTTTACTAACTCCTTTTCTGATTTGGGAATTTCAATGAAATTTCAAAAACCAATTTTAAAAATTTTGAGGACGCAATTTCTTAAGGGGGGAAGATTGTAACGACCCGAAATTTTGAATAAATCTTGTTTCCTAATTTTATGTGTTATTTTATTTTATTTTTATACTCAACAAAAATGTTTCATTTGATAACATGAGTATAATTAAAATGAGACCGTTGGATTTTGACTGTTATATGACCATTGGTCAATATGACCACTGGAAACTAAATGTTTTGATTATTGTCTCTAAATATAAGTAATCTTGGTTAATTAATATAGAAAGAAGATTCGATGGCCTCACCCAGTAGTCTTGGACCGATCGAAGCCCGTCTAACAGAACTTGGGAAGGAGGTAGCACCACTGGGCTTTGCTCTGGACCAAACCCAAGCTGAACTTTGTCGTGTGAAGCTAGAATGGGATCGCCTTCACGAGAAGTTCAAACTGATAGAAATTACTACTCGTGCAATGTTGGCTGAGCCTCCCTCGGATTCTCTCACCGTAGCACACCTTACACTTAGGTCCTATGCTAGTGTGATAAGGGGCTATGTAAGGAGACCGTAACTGCCTTGTGTAATCCTTTGTTTTAAATAAAAATTGGGATTTCTTCTTATGATGATGTTTATGACTTTTCAAATGTACGGATAAATATAGTATGCATATTTTTGGTGAATTTTAGAGAAAGTATATTTTAAAAAATGTTTATGTAAACCTTAAATAATTAAAACTGTTTAATGATTTTCAAAAAATGGTCTTCTACAATTATGTTCAGTACGAAATTTAGAGTCTAATAAGATCAACTTAATTCTTGATGAATAGTAAATTATGAATAGTGATTTTTTACTTAGGATTAGTAATGTGTCCAAATGGATTAGTAATCTCACTTAAAGAAAGTATTAATATAATCTAGGCACCTTGATTAAGTAATGTGATTCAATAAAATGGTTAAATAATGGTTTCATAAATTATTATTCAAGTATTAGTTTTTTCAGGTGAATAGTGTTTTTTAATTAAAAATTAAATTAAAAATATTTAGAAAATTACTTTTATAAAATGGATTTCATTTTCGAACTCAGAGCATCGATATTATGTTAAGGCAATTTTTGGGTATTTTTCTAAAAAAATGAATTTTCGGTGAATAGTGTATTTATTTAAAAAATAAATTAAAAATATTTAGAAAATTATTTTAATAAAATAGAGTTCATTTTTAAAATCAGTGCATTGATATTTGGTTAAGGTTCTATTTTGGGATTTTTCTGAGAAAGTTGAATTTTCAGTGAATAGTACAAATACAGTTTTAGGGTTTCGGTATGTTTAATGACATCATAACTGTGTCATGATGATGTCATGAGATATTTTATGGGTTGTCCAACCAAAGGTGATGAATTATTGTATGGGGGACCCATGTGGCCTATCTTCATGGGAAATATCATGGGAGAGCACATGGCTTTGAGAAACCCACTTTTGAGGTGTCCCTTGGCCATTAATGCCTTGTCCCCTCACTTTCCCTATAAATACCAAGCCATTATCTCATCCTTTGGACTCCAAAATCATTCTCAACGAAGTTCTGGTCTCCTTACCTCCCAAAGAGTCCTCCCAAGGTTCCCTCAATCCTCTCAAGGTCCCAACCTTTGAGTTTTAAGAGTTACGTTTTAATGTAAGGGATCTGACCCTCTCTTTCTTTTCAAGTGATCTCTTTTATGTCATTTATTTTATGCTCCATGTTCTTATGTTGGAGGATGTTATTTTATATTCATTATAATATCCTTTTTATTTTTATATGATGAGAGCCCCCCTCTTACTCTCATCATTTCATTTTATGAAAGTTTAAGTGGTGTCGTTAGGCTGCCATAATTTTTGTAACAGATTCTTTCACCCTTCTCATTTTCAAGTTCTATTTTCTTGTCAAGTCTTTAAAGTTCCTTTTTATTATGTTGGGGTAAGATATAAATATCTATAATACTGATATTATATGATCATATTATGAGAGACCCCATTTTATCTCTTCAATTCAGTATTTTGAAGTTCTAAGTGACGCCGTTAGGCTGCCGAATTTTTAAGGGGATTCTTTCACTCTTATCATTGTTTTCAAAGATCTAATCTCATGTCAAGTATTTCAAGTTCCTTTTGTATTATGTTGGGGTATGATCTCTATATCTATCATACTGATCTTTTGTTTTCATATGATGAGAGACCCTATTTGATCTCGTCAATTTATTTTTGTTGAAGTTTAAGTGACATCGTTGGACTGCCGAATTTTCATAAGAGAAATCTTATTTTTGTCTTCCTTTCATGTTATTCATTTCATATGGTATATCTTTAAAATTTCATTACCATGTTCTAAAATCCTTTATATTCTGTCTCTCTACTGTTTTATGGGTCATTTATGATTTTTTGACCCATGTCCCCTCCCTTTTCAATGTTTTCTAAAACCCCAAAACATAGTCGTTATGCTGCAGAATTTTTGTCTCAAAATGCCTCTCTCTTTTCTCAAAATTATTTTATGTTATAAAATGAATACTCAAAGCTCTTATTTCTACATTGGTATTCACATATATATCAAAATTATCTATTTTAAATCTTGGGATTTACATACATGAGACCCGCTCTCCCCTTCCGTGGGTTTTAAAGTGACGTAAAGATCATGTCTTTAAAGCAGTTTTTAAAACATTATGATTATGAACCCATTTATTTTATTCTATATAGGGTATTTATGAAATGGTTTAGGATTATATATGTGGCTCACATGATAATAAAGTAAAATTTATAGGTTCACCCTGATAGTGCTCCAATTCATTGGGTAATGATGTAACCACTAGATATTACAAATTTCTCGATATCTTGGTGAATAACCTTGGTAATTTTCAAATGACACCTTGGGGATGGACCTTGGTGATATGTTCATGATTGTAAATGTTAAATGATGTAGACACATATTAAAGTTATGAAAAATGTTATTTTTATTATGATATTCCACATGATTTCTTTCTCATTCCTTAAAGTTCTTTTTCATGACATAGTTGATGTATCTCAAGTTCACATGTTAAATGTTACCCTTGTTTCCCTTACTGAGTGTTATGCTCACCCTTTCTTTTGATGTATGTCCCCAGGTTATGAGATGCAATATTGAACCTTGGATGAACTTAAGAAGCAGCCTTTCAAGTGTTTAAGAAGAATGTTTTATGTTGTTTTCATGTGTTATGTTCCTGGTTTCCAAGACACTAAACCTTAAAGATCCAAAATTTTGTGTAATGTAATGAAAGTTTATGTTATAAAAAGGTGGGATGCTATAGTTGGTATCAAAGGATGGTTTAGTTATTTGTGGAAATTAGGATATGGAAACCTTATGAAGAACCCTATAGAAAAGTTTAAATATAATAAATCTTCCCGGTATTTTGGCGAGTATTGAGTAAGGGGTTTCCAAGAAAATATATCCCTATCTGGATACGAACAGGTAGAGGTGGCTCTGGCACAGATGTACATAGGGGTAAAACCCAAAAACACCGCTTTGATCTAGACTCGAACGGGAACTGGTACACGACAATGGGCCTTGCTGCACTCTTGGTTACAACACTCTTGGGGGATATGCTTTGGTAAATTCATAAGATTATTATGAACCATTATTAAAGGAACAAAAATAAAATAAAATAAAGATTCACATAAGAATATATGATCATGGATAACCTAGTTTGAAACCTAGGGGATCACAAGTTAGGGTACACTTTTCTTCTACAAGTTATCCTTATATGCTTTAAGTTCCTTTTCATGATTATTGGCTAAGTATTTAAGCCCCTAATTATACTTTCTCTTCTTAGTTAATGGTGGGAAATGAAAGAACATGTCCCAACAACCAATGTGATTGGAAATGCAATGATTTCTGTATTAATATAAAAGAGATTATTACTAGATTAAAAGATGATTATTATTTTGGAAGACGTTCACTATTTTGGGGACCATATATGATCGAGGTAAATAGATTACTACGGTATTTTCATTGAGGATTAAGGTTGACTTATATTTTGAAGAATCGATGAATTTAAGGTGAACTTATGGTAATATAGGTTACTTATGGAAATGATTAACCTATCTTGGAGAAAATATGTTTAGGTTAGTTACTTTTGTTATAAGAAGTTATGAGTGGTTTATGTTGTTTGGAGATGAACGATAAAGTTTATTTTGGAAGACTATGTTATTAAATCCTTCTTGTACTTGGGTTTCAATCTTAGTTTGGTTTATTTTGAGGAATTTTAAGGACAGTTATTTATGGAATGGTCTATGGTGAACTTTTGGTAGTACCGTGGAATTTTGAAGATTTAAAGAAGTTTCCCTTCATATGGGATTATTTCTTTTTGAAGAGTTGTTTTATCTTACCCTTTCTATTTTTGGGATAATAGAGGAAATAGATAGTTAATATTTGGTGGATTATGTGATTCTCTAGAAGATGATTCTTGTGCTTTTGATGAGACCAAGTGTTTTTGAATTCTCATCATTTGGAGAAAATATTAGTTTTAATAGAGACTTATTAAAGGATGAAACTCTACTTGAAGGTAAGTATATTTTCTTATGTTTCTGTTCTATGTAGTAAATTAATTCCTCAAAATTATGAAATGGAACGTAAAACAAAAACGTTGCTGGTTTATGTTTCCTACTAAGTAATCAAAGACCGTTTACACACATCATAAGTTTGGGATTTTCTTATAGTAAACATTCTCCTAATCATGTTTTCTATCACTCTCCCTCAGAACATGACCCTTTGTTTTCTCCTCCGTGTCCATGTTTTCCTACATGGAATCCTAGTGTGGGTTAACTCGGGTGACCTTTATACTTCCCTTTCTTTCTTTTAAATAAATAGTTTTACTGACTCCTTTTCCGATGTGGGACTTTCAATGAAATTTTAAAACCCAATTTTAAAAATTATGAGGACTTAATTTCTTAATGGGTGAAGATTGTAACAACCCGAAATTTTGAATAAATCTTATTTCCTAATTTTATGTGTTATTTTATTTTATTTTTATACTCAACAAAAATGTTTCATTTGATAACATGAGTATAATTAAAATGAGACCGTTGGATTTTGACTGTTATATTACCATTGGTCAATAGGACCGCTGGAAACTAAACGTTTTGATTATTGTCTCTAAATACAAGTAATCTTGGTTAATTAATATAGAAAGAAAATTTGATGGCCACACCCAGTAGTCTTGGACCGATCGAATCCCATTTTACAGAACTTGGGTAGGAGGTAGCACCACTGGGCTTTGCTCTGGACCAAACCCAAGCTGATCTTCATCGTGTGAAGCTAGAACAGGATCGCCTTCATGAGAAGTTCAAACTAATAGAAATTACTACTCGTGCGATGTTGGCCGAGCCTCCCTCAGATTATCTCACCTTAGCACACCTTACACTTAGGTCCTATGCTGGTGTGATAAGGGGCTATGTAAGGAGACCGTAATTGCCTTGTGTAATCCTTTGTTTTAAATAAAAATTGGGATTTCTTCTTATGATGATGTTTATGACTTTTCAAATGTCCGGATAAATATAGTATGCATATTTTTTGTGAATTTTAGAGAAAGGATATTTTAAAAAATGTTTATGTAAACCTTGAATAATTAAAAATGTGTAATGATTTTCAAAAAATGGTCTTCTACAATTATGTTCAGTACGAAATTTAGAGTCTAATAAGATCAACATAATTCTTGATGAATAGTAAATTATGAATAGTGATTTTATGCTTAGGATTAGTAATGTGACCAAATGGATTAGTAATCTCACTTAAAGAAAGTATTAATATAATCTAGGCACCTTGATTAAGTAATATGATTCAATAAAAGGGTTAAATAACGGTTTCATAAGTTATTATTCAAGTATTAGTTTTTTCGGGTGAATAGTGATTTTTAATTAAAAATTAAATTAAAAATATTTAGAAAATTATTTTTATAAAATGGATTTCATTTTTGAACTCAGAGCATCGATATTATGTTAAAGTAATTTTTGGGGATTTTTCTAAAAAAATGAATTTTCGGTGAATAGTGTATTTATTTAAAAAATAAATTAAAAATATTTAGAAAATTATTTTTATAAAATGGATTTCATTTTTGAAATCAGTGCATTGATATTTGGTTAAGGTGAAATTTTGGGATTTTTCTGAGAAAGTTGAATATTCAGTGAATAGTAAAAATACAGTTTTAGGGTTTCAGTATGTTTAATGACATCATAACTGTGTCATGATGATGTCATGAGATATTTTATGGGTTGGCCGACCAAAGGTGATGAATTATTGTATGGGGGGGCCATTTGGCCTAACTTCATGGAGAATATCATGGGAGAGCACATGGTTTTGAGAAACCCACTTATGAGGTGTCCCTTGGCCATTAATGCCTTGTCCCCTCACTTTCCCTATAAATACCAAGACATTCTCTCATACTTTGGACTCAAAAATCATTCTCAACGAAGTTATGGTCTCATTACCTCCCAAGGAGTCCTCCCATGGTGACCACAATCCTCTCAAGGTCCTAACCTTTTAGTTTTAAGAGTTACGTTGTAAGGTAAGGGATCTGACCCCTCTCTTTCTTATCAAGTGATCTATTTTATGTCATTTATTTTATGCTCCATGTTCTTATGTTGGAGGATGTTATTTTATATTAATTATACTGTCCTTTTTATGTTCATATTATGAGATACCCCCTCTTACTCTCATCATTTCATTTTATGAAAGTTTAAGTGGCGCCGTTCGGCTGCCGAAATTTTTGTAACTTATTCTTTCACCCTTCTCATTTTCAAGTTCTATTTTCTTGTCAAGTCTTTCAAGTTCCTTTTTATTTTGTTGAGGTATGATCTCTATATATATAATACTGATATTTTATGATCATATTATGAGATACCCCATTTGATCTCTTCAATTCAATATTTTGATGTTCTAAGTGACGTCATTAGGCTGCCGAATATTTAAGGGGATTCTTTCACTCTTCTCATTTTTTCAAAGATCTACCTTCATGTCATGTATTTCAAGTTACTTTTGTATTATGTTGGGGTATGATCTCTATATATATCATACTGATCTTTTATGTTCATATGATGAGAGACCCTATTTTATCTTGTCAATTCATTTTTGTTGAAGTTTAAGTGACGTCGTTGGGCTGCCGAATTTTCATAAGAGAAATCTTATTTTTGTCTTCCTTTAATGTTCTTCATTTCATATGGTATATCTTTAAAATTTCATTACCATGTTTTAAAATCATTTATATTTTGTCCCTATACTGTTTTATGGGTCATTTATGATTTTTTGACCCATCTCCTCTCTCTTTTCAATGTTTTCTAAAACCCTGAAACATAGTCGTTATGCTGCAGATTTTTTGTCTCAAAATGCCTCTCTCTTTTCTCAAAATTATTTTATGTTATAAAGTGAATACTCAAAGATCTTATTTATACAGGGGTATTCACATATATATCAAAATGTTCTATTTTAAATTCTTGGATTTACATACATGAGACCCGCTCTCCCCTTCCGTGGGGTTTAAAGTGACGTAAAGATCATGTCTTTAAAGCAGTTTTTAAAACGTTATGATTATGAAATGAAACCCATTTATTTTATGCTATATGGGTTATTTATGAAATTTATTATGATGATATATGTGTCTCATATGAGATAAAGGCAAATTTAAGGGTGCGCCCTGATAGCGCTCCAATGCATTGGGTAATGATGTAACCACTAGAGATTACAATTTCACGATATCTTGGTGAATAACCTTGGTAATTTTCAAATGACACCTTGGGGATGGACCATGGTGATATTTTCATGATTTTCTATGTTAAATGATGTAGCCACATCTTAATGTTATCAAAAAGGTTATTTTTATTATGATATTCCACATGATTTCTTTCTCATTCCTTAAAGTTCTTTTTCATGACATAGTTGATGTATCTCATGTTCACATGTTAAATGTTTCTCTTATTTCCCTTACTGGGCCTTCTGCTCACCCGTTCTTTTGATGTATGTCCCCAGGTTATGAGATGCAGTAATGAACCTAGGATGAACATAAGGAGAAACCTCTCAAGTGTTTAAGAATAATTTTTTATGTTGTTTTCATGTATTATGTTCCTGGTTTCCAAGACACTAAACCTTAAAGATCCTCAATTTTGTGTAATGTAATGAAAGTTTATGTTATAAAAAGGTGGGATGCTATAGTTGGTATCAAAGTATGGTTTAGTTATTTGTGGAAATTAGGATATGAAAAATTTAAGAAGAACCCTATAGAAAAGTTTAAATATAGGAAATCTTCCTGGTATTTTGGTGAGTATTGAGTATGGGTTTTCCAAGCAAATATATCCCGGTCTGGATATGAACAGGTAAAGGTGGCTCTGGCACAAATGTACATAGGGGTAAAACCAGAAAACACCGCTTTGAGCTAGACACGAACGGGAACTGGTACACGACAACGGGCCTTGCTGCACTCTTGGTTACGACACTCCCGGGGGATATTCTTTGGTAAATTCATAAGCTTATTATGAACCATTATTAAAGGAACAAAGATAAAATAAAATAAAGATTCACATAAGAATATATGATCATGGATAACCTAGTTTGAAACCTAGGGGATCACATGTTAGGGTATACTTTTCGTCTACAAGTTATCCTTATATGCTTTAAGTTCCTTTTCATGATTATTGGCTAAGTATTTAAGCCCCTAATTATACTTTCTCTTCTTAGTTAATGGTGGGAAATGGAAGAACATGTCACAACAACCAATTTGATAGGAAATGCGACGATTGTCGTATTAATATGACAGAGATGATTAGTGGATTAAAAGATTATTATTATTTTGGAAGACGTTCACTATTTTGGGGACCCTATATGATCAAGGTAAATAGATTACTATGGTATTTTCATTGAGGATTAAGGTTGACTTATATTTTGAAGAATCGATGAATTTGAGGTGAACTTATGGTAATATAGGTTACTTAGGAAATGATTAATCTATCTTGGGGAAAATATGTTTAGGTTAGTTACTTTTTTTATAAGATGTTGTGAGTGGTTTATGTTGTCTGGAGGTGAATGATGAATTTTATTTTGGAAGACTATGTTATCAAATCCTTCTTGTACTTGGGTTTCAATCTTAGATTGGTTTATTTTGAAGAATTTTAAGGAAAGTTGTTTATGGAATGGTCTATGATGATCTTTCGGTAGTACCGTGTAATTTTGAATATTTAAAGAAGTTTCCCTTCCTATGGGATTCTTTCTTTTTAAAGAGTTGTTTTATCTTACCCTTTCTATTTTTGGGATAATAGAAGAAATAGATAGTTAATCTTTGGTGGATTATGTGATTCTCTAGAAGATGATTCTTGTGCTTTTGATGAGACCAAGTGTTTTTGAATTCTCATCATTTGGAGAAAAGATTAGTTTTAGAAGAGACTTATTAAAGGATGAAACTCTACTTGAAGGTAGGTATATTTTCTTATGTTTCTGTTCTATGTAGTAAATGAATTCCTCAAAATTAGGAAAAGGAACGTAAAACAAAAATGTTTTTTGTTTACGTTTCCTACTAGGTAATCAATGACCGTTTACACACATCATAAGTTTGGGATTTTTTTATAGTTAACATTCTCCTAATCATGTTTTCTATCACTCTCCCTCAGAACATGACCCTTTGTTTTCTCCTCCATGTCCATGTTTTCCTACATGGAATCCTAGTGTGGGTTAACTCGGGCAAACTTTGTACTTCCCTTTCATTCTTTTAAATTAATAGTTTTACTGACTCATTTTCTGATGTGGAACCTTCAATGAAATTTCAAAACCCAATTTTAAAAATTTCGAGGACGCAATTTCTTAAGGGGGGAAGATTGTAACGACCCGAAATTTTGAATAAATCTTGTTTCCTAATTTTATGTGTTATTTTATTTTATTTTTATAATCGAAAAAAATGTTTCATTTGATAACATGAGTATAATTAAAATGAGACCATTGGATTTTGACTGTTATATGACCATTGGTCAATATGACCGCTGGAAACTAAATGTTTTGATTATTGTCTCTAAATACAAGTAATCTTGGATAATTAATATAGAAAGAAGATTCGATGGCCTCACCCAGTAGTCTTGGACCGATCGAAGCCAATCTAACAGAACTTGGGAAGGAGGTAGCACCACTGGGCTTTGCTCTGGACCAAACCGAAGCTGAACTTCATCGTGTGAAGCTAGAACGGGATCGCCTTCGTGAGAAGTTCAAACTGATAGAAATTACTACTCGTGCGATGTTGGCCTAGCCTCCCTCGGATTCTCTCACCTTAGCTCACCTTACACTTAGGTCCTATGCTGGTGTGATAAGGGGCTATGTAAGGAGATCGTAACTACCTTGTTTAATCCTTTTTTTTAAATAAAAATTGGGATTTCTTCTTATGATGATGTTTATGACTTTTCAAATGTCCGGATAAATATAGTATTCATATTTTTGGTGAATTTTATAGAAAGGATATTTAAAAAAAAATTTATTTAAACCTTAAATAATTAATAATTTGTAATGATTTTCAAAAAATACGAAATTTAGAGTCTAATAAGATCAACTTAATTCTTGATGAATAGTAAATTATGAATAGTGATTTTATGCTTAGGATTAGTAATGTGTCCAAATGGATTAGTAATCTCACTTAAAGAAAGTATTAATATAATCTAGGCATCTTGATTAAGTAATATGATTCAATAAAATGGTTAGATAACAGTTTCATAAATTATTATTCAAGTATTAGTTTTTTCGGGTGAATAGTGTTTTTTAATTAAAAATTAAATTAAAAATATTTAGAAAATTATTTTTATAAAATGGATTTCATTTTTGAACTCAGAGCATCGATATTATGTTAAGGTAATTTTTGGGGATTTTTCTAAAAAATGAATTTTTGGTGAATTGTGTATTTATTTAAAAAATAAATTAAAAATATTGTGAAAATTATTTATATAAAATGGAGTCCATTTTTTAAATCAGTGCATTGATATTTGGTTAAGGTGAAATTTTGAGATTTTTCTAAGAAATTTGAATTTTCAGTGAATAGTAAAAATACTGTTTTAGGGTTTCAGTATGTTTAATGACATCATAACTGTGTCATGATGATGTCATGAAATATTTTATGGGTTGGCCGACCAAAGGTGATGAATTATTGTATGGGGGGCCCCATTTGGACTAACTTCATGTGAAATATCATGAGAGAGCACATGGTTTTGAGAAACCCACTTATGAGGTGTCCCTTGGCCATTAATGCCTTATCCCCTCACTTTCCCTATAAATACCAAGCCCTTCTCTCATACTTTGGACTCCAAAATAATTATCAACGAAGTTAGGGTTTCCTTACCTCCCAAGGAGTCCTCTCAAGGTGCCCTCAAGCCTCTCAAGGTCCCAACTTTTGAGTTTTAAGAGTTACGTTTTAAGGTAAGGGATCTGACCCTCTCTTTCATTTCAAGTGATCTCTTTTATGTCATTTATTTTATACTCCATGTTATTATGTTGGAGGATGTTCTTTTATATTCATTATACTTTCCTTTTTATGTTCATATGATGAGATACCCTCTCTTACTCTCATCATTTCATTTTATGAATGTTTAAGTGGCGCCGTTCGGCTGCCGAAATTTTTGTAACGGATTCGTTCACCTTTCTCATTTTCAAGTTCTATTTTCTTGTCAAGTCATTAAAGTTCCTTTTTATTATGTTGGGGTAAGATATCAATATCTATAATACTGATATTTTATTATCATATGATGAAAGAACCCATTTGATCTCTTCAATTTAGTATTTTGAAGTTCTAAGTGACGCCGTTAGGCTGCCGAATTTTTTAGGGGATTCTTTCACTCTTCTCATTGTTTTCAAAGATCTAATTTCATGTCAAGTATTTCAAGTTCCTTTTGTATTATGATGGGGTATGATATCTATATCTATCATACTTACCTTTTGTTTTCATATTTTGAGATACCCTATTTGATCTCGTCAATTCATTTTTGTTGAAGTTTAAGTGACGCCATTGGGTTGCCGAATTTTCATAAGAGAAATCTTATTTTTGTCTTCCTTTCATGTTCTTAATTTCATATGGTATATCTTTAAAATTTAATTACCATGTTATAAAATACTTTATATTCTGTACCTCTAATGTTTTATTGGTCATTTATGATTGTTTGACCCATGTCCCCTCTCTTTTCAATGTTTTCTAAAACCCCGAAACATAGTCGTTATGCTGCAGAATTTTTGTCTCAAAATGCCTCTCTCTTTTCTCAAAATTATTTTATGTTATAAAGTGAATACTCAAAGCTCTTATTTCTACAGGGGTATTCAAATATATATCAAAATGTTCTATTTTAAATTCTGGGATTCACATTCATGAGACCCGCTCTCCCCTTCCGTGGGTTTTAAGGTGACGTAAAGACCATGTCTTTAAAGCAGTTTTTAAAACGTTATGGTTATGAAATGAAACCCATTTATTTTATCCTCTATGGGTTATTTATGAAATTTTTGATGATGATATTTGTGACTCACATGATAATAAAGGCAAATTTATGGGTGTTCCCTGATAGCCCTGCAATGAATTGGGTAATGATGTAACCACTAGAGATTACAATTTTCACGATATCTTGGTGAAAAACATTGGTAATTTTCAAATGACACCTTGGGGATGGACCTTGGTGATATGTTCATGATTGTCTATGATAAATGATGTAGCCACGTCTTAAAGTTATGAAAAATGTTATTTTTATTATGATATGCCACATGATTTCTTTCTCGTGCCTTAAAGTTCTTTTTCATGACATAGTTGATGTATCTCAAGTTCACATGTTAAATGTTTCTATTATTTCCCTTACTGGGCCTTCTTCTCACCCTTTCTTTTGATGTATGTCCCCAGGTTATTAGATACAGAAATTAACCTAGGATGAACTTAAGGAGAATCCTTTCAAGTATTTAAGAAGAATTTTTTATGTTGTTGTCATGTATTATGTTCCTGGTTTCCAAGACACTAAACCTTAAAGATCCTCAATTTTGTGTAATGTAATTAAAGTTTATGTTATAAAAAGGCAGGATGCTATAGTTGGTATCAAAGTATGGTTTAGTTATTTGTGGAAATTAGGATATGAAAACTTTAGGAAGAACCCTATAGAAGAGTTTAAATATAATAAATCTTCCTGATATTTTGGTGAGTATTGAGTAAAGGGTTGCCAAGAAAATATATCCATGTCTGGATACGAACAGGTAGAGGTGGCTCTGGCATAGATGTACATAGGGGTAAAACCCGAAAACACCGCTTTGAGCTAGACTCGAATGGGAACTGGTACATGACAACGTTCCTTACTTCACTCTTGGTTACGACACTCCTGGGGGATATGCTTTGGTAAATTCATGAGCTTATTATAAACCATTATTAAAGGAACAAAGATAAAATAAAATAAAGATTCACATAAGAATATATGATCATGTAAATCCTAGTTTGAAACATAGGGGATCACAAGTTAGGGTATACTTTTCTTCTACAAGTTATCCTTATATGCTTTATGTTCCTTTTCATGATTATTGGCTAAGTATTTAAGCCCGTAATTATACTTTCTCTTCTTAGTTAATGGTGGGAAATGGAAGAACATGTCCCAACAACCAATGTGATAGAAAATGAGATGATTTCCATATTAATATGACAGAGATGATTATTACATTAAAAGATTATTATTATTTTGGAAGACGTTCACTATTTTGGGGACCCTATATGGTCGAGGTAAATAGATTACTATGGTATTTTCATTGAGGATTAAGGTTGACTTATATTTTGAAGAATCGATGAATTTAAGGTGAACTTATGGTAATATAGGTTACTTATGGAAATGATTAACCTATCTTGGGGAAAATATGTTTAGGTTAGTTACTTTTTTTATAAGATGTTCGGAGTGGTTTATGTTGTTTGGAGATGAACGATGAAGTTTATTATGGAAGACTATGTTTTCAAATCCTTCTTGTACTTGGGTTTAAATCTTAGTTTGGTTTATTTTTAGGAATTTTAAGGATAGTTATTTATGGAATGGTCTATGATGAAATTTGGGTAGTACCGTGGAATATTGAAGATTTAAAGAAGTTTCCCTTCCTATGGGATTCTTTCTTTTTGAAGAGTTTTTTTATCTTACCCTTTCTATTTTGGGATAATAGAAGAAATAGATAGTTAATCTTTGGTGGATTATGTGATTCTCAAGAAGATTATTCTTGTGCTTTTGATGAGACCAAGTGTTTTTGAATTCTCATCATTTGGAGAAAAGATTATTTTTAGTAGAGACTTATTAAAGGATGAAACTCTACTTGAAGGTAGGTATATTTTCTTATGTTTCTGTTCTATGTAGTAAATGAATTCCTCAAAATTATGAAAAGGAATGTAAAACAAAAATGTTGTTGGTTTACGTTTCCTACTAAGTAATCAAATACCGTTTACACACATCATAAGTTTGGGATTTTCTTATAGTTAACATTATCCTAATCATGTTTTCTATCACTCTCCCTCAGAACATGACCCTTTGTTTTCTCCTCCATGTCCATGTTTTCCTACATGGAATCCTAGTGTGGGTTAACTCGGGTGACATTTGTACTTCCCTTTCTTTCTTTTAAATAAATTGTTTTAATGACTCATTTTCCGATGTGGGACTTTCAATGAAATTTCAAAACCCAATTTTAAAAATTGCGAGGACGTAATTTCTTAAGGGGGGAAGATTGTAACAACCCGAAATTTTGAATAAATCTTGTTTCCTAATTTTATGTGTTATTTTATTTTATTTTTATACTCAACAAAAATGTTTCATTTGATAACATGAGTATAATTTAAATGAGACCGTTGGATTTTGACTATTATATGACCGTTGGTCAATATGACCGCTGGAAACTAAACGTTTTGATTATTGTCTCTAAATACAAGTAATCTTGGTTAATTAATATAGAAAAAAGATTCGATGGCCTCACCCAGTAGTCTTGGACCGATCAAACCCCATCTAACAAAACTTGGGAAGAAGGTAGCACCACTGGGCTTTGCTCTAGACCAAACCCAAGCTGAACATCATCGTGTGAAGCTAGAACGGGATCGCCTTCGCGAGAAGTTCAAACTGATAGAAATTACTACTCGTGCGATGTTGGCCGAGCCTCCCTCAGATTTTCTCACCTTAGCACACCTTACACTTAGGTCCTATGTTGGTGTGATATGGGGCTATGTAAGGAGACCGTAACTGAATTGTGTAATCCTTTGTTTTAAATAAAAATTGGGATTTCTTCTTATGATGATGTTTATGACTTTTCAAATGTCCGGATAAATATATCATGCATATTTTTGGTGAATTTTAGAGAAAGGATATTTTAAAAAATGTTTATGTAAACCTTAAATAATTAAAAATGTGTAATGATTTTCAAAAAATTTTCTTCTATAATTATGTTCAGTACGAAATTTAGAGTCTAATAAGATCAACCGTAATTCTTGATGAATAGTAAATTATGAATAGTGATTTTATGCTTAGGATTAGTAATGTGACCTAATAGATTAGTATTCTCACTTAAAGAAAGTATTAATATAATCTAGGCACCTTGATTAAGTTATGTGATTCAATAAAATGGTTAAATAACAGTTTCATAAATTATTATTCAAGTATTAGTTTTTTCGGGTAAATAGTGTTTTTAATTAAAAATTAAATTAAAAATATTTAGAAAAATATTTTTATAAAATCGATTTCATTTTTGAACTCTGAGCATCGATATTATGTTAAGGTGATTTCTGGGGATTTTTCTAAAAAAATTGAATTTTTGGTGAATAGTGTATTTATGTAAAAAATAAATTAAAAATATTTAGAAAATTATTTTTATAAAATTGAGTTCATTTTTTAAATCAGTGCTTTGATATTTGGTTAAGGTGAAATTTTTGGATTTTTCTGAGAAAGTTGAATTTTCAGTGAATAGTAAAAATACAGTTTTTAGGGTTTCGGTATGTTTAATGACATCATAACTGTGTCATGATGATGTCATGAGATATTTTATGGGTTGGCCGACCAAAGGTGATGAATTATTGTATGGGGGGCTCCATGTGGCCTAACTTCATGGGAAATATCATGGGAGAGCACATTTTTTTGAGAAACCCACTTATGAGGTGTCCCTTGGCCATTAATGCCTTGTCCCCTCACTTTCCCTATAAATACCAAGCCATTATCTCATCCTTTGGACTCCAAAATTATTCTAAACGAGGTTCTAGTCTCCTTACCTCCCAAGGAGTCCTTCCAAGGATCCCTCAAGCCTCTCAAGGTCCCAACCTTTGAGTTTTAAGAGTTACGTTTTAAGGTAAGGGATCTGACCCCTCTCTTTCTTTTCAAGTGATCTCTTTTATGTCATTTATTTTATTCTCCATGTTCTTATGTTGGAGGATGTTCTTTTATATTAATTATACTTTCCTTTTTATGTTCATATGATGAGAGACCCCCTCTTACTCTCATCATTTCATTTTATGAAAGTTTAAGTGGCGCCGTTAGGCTGCCAGATTTTTTGTAATAGATTCTTTCACCCTTCTCATTTTCAAGTTCTAGATTCTTCTCAAGTATTTAAAGTTCCTTTTTATTATGTTGGGTTATGATCTAAATATCTATAATACTGATCTTTTATGATCATATGATGAGAGAACCCATTTTATCTCTTCAATTCAGTATTTTGATGTTCTAAGTGACGCCGTTAGGCTGCCGAAATTTTAAGGGGATTCTTTCACTCTTCTCATTTTTTTCAAAGATCTACTTTCATGCCTAGTATTTCAAGTTCCTTTTTTTATTATGTTGGGGTATGATCTTTATATCTATCATACTGATATTTTATGTTCATATGATGAGAGACCCTATTTGATCTCGTCAATTCATTTTGGTTGAAGTTTAAGTGACGCCGTTGGGCTGCCGAATTTTCATAAGAGAAATCTTATTTTTGTTTTCCTTTCATGTTCTTCATTTCATATGGTATATCATTCAAATTTCATTACCATGTTCTAAAATCCTTTATATTATGTCCCTTTACTGTTTTATGATTATGAAATAAAACCCAATTATTTTATGCTATATGGGTTATTTATAAAATGTTTGATGATGATATATGTGGCTCACATGATAATAAAGGCAAATTTAAGGGTGCGACCTGATAGCGCTCCAATGCATTGGGTAATGATGTAACCACTAGAGATTAAAATTTTCACGATATCTTGGTGAATAACCTTGGTAATTTTCAAATGACACCTTGGGGACGGACCTTGGTGATATGTTCATGATTGTCTATGTTAAATGATCTAGCCACATCTTAAAGTTATGAAAAATGTTATTTTTTTATGATATGCCACATGATTTATTACTCATGCCTTAAAGTTCTTTTTCATGACATAGTTGATGTATCTCAAGTTCACATGTTAAATGTTTCTCTTGTTTCCCTCACTGGGCCTTCTGCTCCCCCTTTCTTTTGAAGTATATCCCCGGGTTGTGAGATGTAGTAATGAACCTAGGATAAACTTAAGGAGAAACCTTTCAAGTGTTTAAGAAGAATGTTTTATGTTCTTTTCATGTATTATGTTCCTGGTTTCCAAGACACTAAACCTTATAAATCCTCAATTTTGTGTAAAGTAATGAAAGTTTATGTTATAAAAAGGCGGGATGCTATAGTTGGTATCGAAGTATGGTTTAGTTATTTGTGGAAATTAGGATATGAAAACTTTAGGAAGAACCCTATAGAAAAGTTTAAATATAGAAAATCTTCCTGGTATTTTGGTGAGTATTGAGTAAGGGGTTTCCAAGAAAATATATCCCTGTCTGGATACGAACAGGTAGAGGTGGCTCTGGAACAGATGTACATAGGGGTAAAACCTGAAAACACCGCTTTGAGCTAGACTTGAATGGGAACTGTTACATGACACCGGGCCTTGCTGCACTCTTGGTTACGACACTCCCAGGGGATATGCTTTGGTAAATTCATAAGCTTATTATGAACCATTATTAAAGGAACAAAGATAAAATAAAATAAAGATTCACATAAGAATATATGATCATGGATAACCTAGTTTGAAACCTAGGGGATCACAAGTTAGGGTATACTTTTCTTCTAAAAGTTATCCTTATATGCTTTAAGTTCCTTTTCAGGATTATTGGCTAAGTATTTAAGCCCCTAATTATACTTCCTCTTCTCAGTTAATGGTGTGAAATGGAAGAACATGTTCCAACAACCATTGTGATAGGAAATGCGATGATTTCCGTATTAATATGACAGAGATGATTAGTGGATTAAAAGATGATTATTATTTTGGAAGACGTTCACTATTTTGGGGACCCTATATGATCGAGGTAAATATATTACTACGGTATTTTCTTTGAGGATTAAGGTTGACTTATATTTTGAAAAATCGATGAATTTAAGGTGAACTTATGGTAATATAGGTTACTTATGGAAATGATTAACCTATCTTGGGGAAAATATGTTTAAGTTAGTTACTTTTGTTATAAGATGTTAGGAGTGGTTTATGTTGTTTGGAGATGAATGATGAAGTTTATTTTGGAAGACTATTTTATCAAATCCTTCTTGTACTGGGGTTTCAATCTTAGTTTGGTTTATTTTGAGGAATTTTAAGGACAGTTATTTATGGAATGGTCTATGATTAAATTTGGGTAGTACCATGGAATTTTGAAGATTTAAAGAAGTTTCCCTTCCATTGGGATTCTTTCTTTTTCAAGAGTTGTTTTATCTTAACGTTTCTATTTTTTGGATATTAGAAGAAATAAATAGTTAAACTTTGGTGGATAATGTGATTCTCTAGAATATGATTCTTGTGCTTTTGATGAGACCAAGTGTTTTTGAATTCTCATCATTTGGAGAAAATATTAGTTTTAGTAGAGACTTATTAAAGGATGAAACTCTACATGAAGGTAGGTATATTTTCTTTTGATTCTGTTCTATGTAGTAAATGAATTCCTCAAAATTATGAAAAGGAACGTAAAACAAAAACGTTGTTGGTTTATGTTTCCTACTAGGTAATCAAAGACCGTTTACACACAACATAAGTTTGGGATTTTATTATAGTTAACATTCTCCTAATCATGTTTTCTTTCACTCTCCCTCATAACCTGACCCTTTGTTTTCTCCTCCATGTCCATGCTTTTGTACATGGAATCCTATTGTGGGTTAACTCGGGTGACATTTGTACTTCCTATTCTTTCTTTTTAAATTAATAGTTTTACTGACTCTTTTTCTGATATGGGACATTCAATGAAATTTCAAAACCCAATTCTAAAAATAGCGAGGATGCAATTTCTTAAGGGGGGTAGATTGTAACAACCCGGAATTTTGAATAAATCTTGTTTCCTAATTTTATGTGTTATTTTATTTTATTTTTATACTCTACAAAAATGTTTCATTTGATAACATGAGTATAATTAAAATGAGACCGTCGGATTTTGACTTTTATATGACCATTGGTCAATATGACCGCTGGAAACTAAACATTTTTATTATTGTCTGTAAATACAAGTAATCAGGGTTAATTAATAAAGAAAGAAGATTTGATGGCCTCACCCAGTAGTCTTGGACCGATCGAAGCCCATCTAACAGAACTTGGGAAAGAGGTAGCACCACTAGGCTTTTCTCTGGACCAAACCCAAGCTGAACTTCACTGTGTGAAGCCAGAACGGAATCTCCTTCACGAGAAGTTCAAACTGATAGAAATTACTACTCATGCGATGTTGGCTGAGCCTCCCTCGGATTCTCTCACCTTAGCACACCTCACACTTAGTTCATATGCTGGTGTGATAAGGGGCTGTGTAAGGAGACCGTAACTTCCTTATGTAATCCTTTGTTTTAAATAAAAATTGGGATTTCTTCTTATGATGAAGTTTATGACTTTTAAAATGTTCGGATAAATATAGTATGCATATTTTTGGTGAATTTTAGAGAAAGTATATTTTAAAAAATGTTTATGTAAACCTTAAATAATTAAAAATGTGTAATGATTTTCAAAAAGTGGTCTTCTACAATTATGTTCTGTACGAAATTTAGAGTCTAATAAGATCAACTTTATTCTTGATGAATAGTAAATTATGAATAGTGATTTTATGCTTAGGATTAGTAATGTGTCCAAATGGATTAGTAATCTCACTTAAAGAAAGTATTATTATAATCTAGGCACCTTTATTAAGTAATGTGATTCAATAAAATGGTTAAATAACGGTTTCATAAATTATTATTCAAGTATTAGTTTTTTTCGGGTGAATAGTGTAGGTTCCGGGCGCAGCGGAAGTGCGTTGGTGGGTTTGCCCAAATTTAATTTTAACGTTAAAGAATGTTCAATCCGAGATCCATCACGATATAAAATGCCGAATCTTTGGAATAGAACGAAGAACGAAATGAAAAGAAGAGTCCCGAAACCCTTGAGGAGGATCATCATATGTTGATTATAATTAATTTAATTAATGCATAAGAATTACCTTGATGGAATTCTTTCTTCGTTGATGTGTCCGGTCACGATTCGGTGATCCGTCGTTGCATCGTAGAATCCAAGTGTAGGGTTCCTCTAGCGGTGATCCACACGTGTGTCACGTATCTCCGTACATCACCGAAGAGATCTCCGGGTGCTAGCACGGAAGAACCTTCACTTGCGATGTCCGCCTTCGACCGCCTTGATGCGGTGGAGGATCTTGCTCTCGTAACTTGAGGGCGTTCTTGGTGGAAACGGGATTCTCTCTTGGCTTGAGAGTATTTCCAAATCCGTTGTGCACAACAATGGCTCTCAAAAAAAATGTTGGGGTTGCGAGGATATTTATAATCAGGTTTGAGGTTAATAGAGTTATGAAAACAAATAAACGCGTTACGCATTTTATTTATTTCATTAACTCTTATTGAAAAACCCCATGTCGAATTATTAATTCCTTGACATGCGCCCACGATGATTATAATAAATATCATTTAATAAAACAATATTAAATCCTCAAAATCCCAATTGGAAAAACTATACAGCATGTAATAATTAATACACGGCATGTACTTGTTTTCCATTAAACTACACAGTGTGTATATTTAATATACACGGCGTGTACTTTTATTTTCCATTTTTCTCCACCACATTTATTAGACCTTGAGTAATGACTATTTATTTCTTAAATAAATGTAACTTCATTACTCGCTAATAAATATATTATTTTATCCACAGTATATTCTCTCGAATAACTAGTGTCAAAATAAATGCGATCAGACATCCTTAAATAATTATTAAACCACAGTCGGGAATAATATTTATTTAACTTGTTAAATTAATATTTAACTGAGATACATGGACACACTTAGTGTGTGACCCTCTAGGCCTCTTTCTCAGTGGCATTAAGCTGAGCCTGCCTAAAGTCCAAGGTTAACATCTAGCAACACGCCAAGGCACCCATAGAGAAAGAAGTTAACGCCGTAATGACGTGTCACCTCCTACGAACGC
This sequence comes from Viscum album, assembly GCA_963277665.1. Taxonomy (NCBI): domain Eukaryota; kingdom Viridiplantae; phylum Streptophyta; class Magnoliopsida; order Santalales; family Viscaceae; genus Viscum; species Viscum album. The sequence goes on from OY728160.1 coordinate 394,650,345, forward strand.
TTACCGTGTAATATAATCCCTTTGTCTCGATATCTCCAGTCAAGCGGGTTGCATGCTAGTGCCATCAACCCATGTGCTTGATTATTCTTTCTTTGACTTCCCGGAATTGAACTTGCCCATACCTTACCATGGCCATGGATTTATTTAGGCTATATCAATTCCATCAAAGGGCCTGAGATATCTACTTCCGTTATGGAACGGAAGGGACAAATCCTTTCTCGCATTATTTATTAATGTGGTATTACTCGTGACGCACCCAACGTATCCTACCTCGCTGCGAACAGTGTGTTGTCACAGTTTTCATCAATATATCTAAGTGCGCGAGTTGTATTACCCATTAATAATAATCTTAAAGTCTAAGGATCAATACACACGTCCGTAGATAGGAACATCCAATGAAACTATGAAATGTGGATTTCCTACTGGCGGGTCTCGTTCTCATAATATCCTCCTGGATATTACCAAGGTCACACACCATGAGAAGGTACCTCAAATTTTTATAAGTCCTCACCCCTAATGACCTGTATTATTTGTGTCCCTCAAATAATATCATCCGGTCATAGAACATACATTCAAGAACAGTGTTATGGAACTTTCGGGCTCTCATCATAGTAGGGATCCGCTACGACCCTTTAATGTAACAGCTGTCCTTAGGAAATTATCACATGACATGTCTTGCAGATGAACAATCAAGATGTGATAAGGCTTTTATTTAATGAATAAAGTACAAAGTAGTTGGTTCTAGACCACCAACTCCAACAGACTCCCACTTGGACTAGAGCCAACTGCTAACAACCTTTAACCTGCTAGCTCTCACATGATATTCATGCTTCTGCTGAGATAGGCCTTTAGTCATGGGGTCCGCCACGTTCTCTTCCGTGGACACTCTGCTCACTGCAACTTCACCCCTTTGATAGAAATCCCTCAAGAGGTGATACTTCCGGAGTATGTGCTTTGTCCGTTGATGTGACCTTGGTTCTTTTGCAAGAGCCACCGCTGCAGTATTATAACAATACAATGTAATGGGATCATTACTGCTAGGAACCACATCAAGATCCTAGAAAAATTTCTGAATCCAAACGGCTTCTTTGGCTACATCAAAAGCCGCTATATACTCGGACTCCACTGTAGAATCAGTGACAACTGGCAGCTTTGAACTCTTCCAGCTCACAGTTCCTCCATTGAGACAGAAAACATATCCAGATTGCGACTTCAGATCATTCTGATCTGTTTGAAAACCAGCATCAATAGACCCTCTGATGACTAGCTCCTCGTCTCCTCCATACACCAGGAACATATCCTTAGTTCTTCTCAGATACTGAAGGATATTCTTAACGGCAGTCCAATGCTGTTCTCCTGGATCTGCTTGATATCTTCCTACCATTCTCAGTTCATAGGCAACATCAAGCCTGGTACATAACATGGCATACATGATGGATCCTATAGCCAAAGCGTATGGGATCTTGCTCATCCTATATTTCTCCTGTTGTGTCTGGGGACACATTTTCTTAGAAAGATGTAAGCTATTTGACACTAGAACCAATCCCCTCTTGGATTTTTCCATACTAAATCTCTTTAGTATCTGGTCAATGTATGTACCCTGACTTAGTCCAAGCGGCCTCTTGGATCTATCACGAATGATCTTGATCCCTAGAATGTAGGCTGCTTCTCCTAAGTCCTTCATGGAGAAACACTTGTTCAACCAGTCCTTAACTGACTGTAAGGCTAGTACGTCATTTCCAATAAGTAATATGTCATCAACATATACCACTAGGATGACGACCACATTCCCATTAAATCGCTTATAAACACATGGCTCACATTCGTTCTTAATGAAACCAAATTCCTTTATGGCTTCATCAAATCGAATGTTCCATGACCTGGATGCTTTCTTTAATCCATAAATGGATTTCTGCAACTTGCAAACCCGTTTGGATTCACCTGGTGTCACAAACCCTTCTGGTTGTGTCATATAGACTTCTTTCTAAAGGTTCCCATTAAGGAATGTTGTTTTGACATCCATCTGCCAAATCTCGTAGTCATGGTAAGCTACTATGGCAAGTATGATTCTTATGGATTTAAACATGGAAACTGGCGAGAAGGTTTCATCATAGTCAATTCCTTGATGCTGTCTAAATCCTTTAGCCACTAGCCTTGCTTTATAGGTGCTAACTTGACCTTCCATGTCCATCTTTCTTTTGAATACCCATTTGCTTCCAACAGGCTTTACATCAACTAGCTCATCGACCAGAACCCAAACTTGGTTCTGATACATGGAATCCATCTCAGAATTCATAGCTTCTAGCCATCTTGCAGCTTCTGATCTTTCTACTGTTTCTTTGTAGGAGATAGTTTCATCATTTTCCAACAATAATGATTCACCATCCTCGGTGACTAGGAAACCAAATATCTCTGGTTCCCTTACCTCTCTTGAGCTCCTACGCAGTACTTGTGTTTCTGGAACCTCTTCCACAGGGACCTATGGAACTTGTTCTTGTACCAACTCCTGTGTATCTTGAGCATAAACTTCGTCGAATTCAATCTTTCTCCCACTATCCTTCTTGAGGATGTGCTCCCTCTCAAGAAAGATGGCTTGTCTGGCGACAATCACTTTCTTGTCTTGGGGGTTATATAGGTCATATCCTTTTGTTTCCTTGGGATATCCTATAAAGATACACTTCGTTCCCCGGGGTGCTAGTTTGTTTCCTGAGAAGGCCTTAAAAACGCCTCGCATCCCCATACACGTGTGTGCGACAAAGTGGGTTTCCTTCCATTCCATAACTCGGATGGAATTTCATTTTCCGCCTTAGTTGGTACTCGGTTTAATGTGTATGCTGCAGTTTGTAATGCATATCCCCAAAAGAATAATGGAAGATCCGCATGACTCATCATCGACCTCACCATGTCCAACAAGGTGCAGTTCCTCCTTTCCCTTACACCATTCCACTATGGTGTATAAGGAGGAGTGAGCTGAGATAGAATCCCAGACTCCCGTAGAAGATCGATGAACTCTTGGTTCAGATATTCTACACCTCGATCCGATCGAAGCTTCTTTATCTTCTTACCAAGTTGATTCTCTACTTCATTCTTGAATTCCTTAAATTTCTCTAAGGACTCTGACTTATACCTCATTAAGTAGACATAGCCATATCTACTCAAATCATCAGTAAAAGTAATAAAGTAAGAATATCCACCTCTAACTTCTACTAGAAATGGTCCACACACATCTGTGTGTACCAATCATAGAAGCTCTGTGGCCATTTCACCTTTTCCACCAAAAGGCGGCTTGGTCATTTTTCCTTGTAGACAAGCGTGACATCTATCAAGTGGTTTTAGCTCAGTAGAGTCTAAATAGACATCTTGGCAGAGCTTTGTCAAGTGCTTCTCGTTCACATGACCAAGGCGGTGATGCCATAACTGGGTGATGTATGATTCATGTGAGTTTGTTTCGTTATCGATTTCCAACACTTGGTTTTCGTAATTTAATACATACAAACCACAATTCAAATGTTCCATACCATAACATACGTTGTTCTTATAAAAGAGACAACCTTTATTTCCAAACTTGAAAATAAATCCATCCATATCCAAACAAGATACAGAAATTATGTTCTTGGAAACACTAGGCACAAAATAACAGTTTTGTAAAACCAAAATCATGCCAGTTGGCAATGAGAGGTGATAGTCGCCAATAGCCAACGCAGCCAGCCTTGCGCCATTGGTAGCTCGAAGATCCACCTCTCCTCTGGTGATCTTTCTAAATCAACTCGGTTCCTGCATTTGAATACAGATGTGAGCCCCACAAGCTATATCTAATACCCAATGTGTAGAAATAGAAATATTGCACTCGATAACGAACGCACCTTTAGCATCCCCACGCTTCTGGGTGCAGTTCCTTTTCCAGTGGCCCTGCTTGCCACATGCAAAACACACTGCTTCCCGTTCTTTTCCCTGCCTCTGGATCTTCCCCTTCTTGGAGGGACGGTGCTCAGGGGCTTCAGACCGTTTATAAGTCTTTAGCCCCTTTTCCTTGTCCTTCCTTTTCTTGTTCACCATAAGGACCGCGAGTTTGTCACGCCCCATTTCCTTATCTACCTGGAGAATCAAGGTCAGAAGCTCTGATAGACTCTTCTCATTGCCTCTCATGTTATAGTTGACAATGAAGCTAGAGAAGGTCTTGGGCAATGATGATAGGATGAGATCTGTACGCAACTCGTCTGGGAATTTAATCCCTAAGATGTCCAGGCATTCAATGTAGCCGATAAGCTTGACCACATGAGGCCCAGCTGGCACAGACTTTCCAAGCTTCGTGGTAAACAACGCATTGGAGATCTCATACCTCTCCTGTCTCACCTTCTCTTGGTAGAGATCTTTAAGGTGAGACATCATGTTGTACACATCCATGTTTTCATGTTGCTTCAAGAGATCATTAGACATGGCCGATAGCATGAAACACTAGACATCTGTGGCATCATCCATGTGTTTCATGTAGAGAGATAATTACTCATCACAAGCCTCTTTCCCAGGCGCAACTAGAATAGGCTCTTCCAGCACATATAATTTCCTTTCGTGGTGAAGGACGACACATAAATTCCTCTGCCACTCTTGGAAATTGGTGCCGGTGAGAAGGTTTTCTTTTTCGAGTATGGTGCGCAATGATATGTTTGAAGTCATTTTCTTGTCGTTCCTACAATTTAAGATGAGCAAAGGTTTAGTACTTTATTATAAAAATTGAGACAAATAAATAAATTAATACTTATTAGTCTCCCACTATTTTATCGAAATCCAATATCCCTCACCATTGACTTCGGAATATTCTATTTCGTGAATATTCTAGTGGAAAGGATCCATATTGCCCTTCGCATTACCCCAACTAGGGTTGGTCAAGCAACTTGAAGGGTTTTAGGTAGGCATTCCAAATGCCAACTGCATTAACTCGCAGTTCCTTGATCCGCTGAGTGGACTCCCCAATCCTGAAATCCTTTTTGGATTTCCTCAACCTTTGCCTCTTGGTCACACCAAGTCCTGCTGTGGCAGTCAACCCTTGATGCGAACCAAGTCAAGTCAACCCAAAACCTTGAATTAGAATTCCCCGATAATTAAAAGCACCTCAACTATGGTTGGTCAAGCACTTTGAACTATGGTTCGATTCTAACCAAGATTATGGAAGGCTATGCCAACTTAATATTTATTTTGAGGGATTTTATCCTTATACGTAAATTTCCATTTTATTATCTTTGATTACATGCTTGTTAATATTAAGTGGGATATACTTAAGTGATTAACCATGTCTAAGATAATATTTACGTATAATCCAATTTTATTTTAGTTCCATCTTTCATGCTCGTTTAATTCATTAATTGTGTGATCGTGACAACAAACCCACAATAAATAAACCATGCAACTGACAGAAATAAAATAAATGGTATGATCATGAGCTTTTCTATTGGTTATTTTATCTAGCGGTTGATAAACTAACCCAAGACCTAGGGGAGAAACACCTTGAACCTTTCGGGTTCATGTTTACAGATTTCCACTTGTCCACCTTTGTATCTCCTTGGATTGGTTTCATCTTGGATCCTGACTTGAGCCGCCTCCACTAGCTTGGGAGCTCCATCAATTACATATGCATTTATCTCACACACGGGTGAGGGGAAAAAGGGGTTTTTACATAAAAGAATCCTTGGGCACGCATGTCCTACATATTAATGAGGAGATGGCTCGCAGGACAAAAAATTTAATTTAAATAAATAAATTAAAAGAAACCATTCACATACAAAGGTCTCGGTTTATCTCATGATCATCCATACATGCAACGATATTTACGCATAAATAAAACTAGCATTCAATTCTGTAATCATTCTTGTTTAAGATAAATCGCACTCGAATCAATTAATTATCTTTAATTAATCAATCCTTTTATCTTAAATACCTTTTCTGAATTTCCTTGAGATTCTCATCCATCATAATTTTAAACAAATAAATTCATTTAAAATTATCCTTGTACACAACTTGTACCTTGGAGGCAACCCGGGGAATTCCAATTTATTACGCAGATGTTAAATTAAACACATATATATAAAACACCTATCACGTATTGTGCCTTAGCTTTACTCCTGCACCATGGTACACGTCTCAAGGGTTTGTATAATATAATAATAAATTTTAATAAATCTGCGTAATTTGGGTGAGTACACGGCGTGTAGTCTCGACTACACGGCGTGTACTTTTTCTTCACCATCCATCCGAAGTACACACCCGGGGATAGGGCGTGTTAATGTACTTCGGAAATTTTCGGAGTACATGGCGTGTACAGTGGGACACAGGCCGTGTAGTTTCCACGTTACACGGTTTCCAGCCGGGCAGGCTATGTACGAAGTACACGACCCAACCCTAACCCGAAGGGACTACACGCCGTGTTCATTGGACCACACGACATGTATTCCGGAAACTGTGTGCCACCTGTTTCTGGTCAACACACGGTGTCTTAAATTCTTAGAAAGAATCCAATACACGGCCTGATTTGGCGGATCAGTCAATGCATTGAACCTAGACTACACGGTGTGTACTTCCGAATACACGCCGTGTATTCTGGTGTTATATGGCCAGAAACATTTGGCTCCTCCGGATGAGTTCCTCTATTTTATTTTAATCAAAATTAAAAGAAAAATCCGTTTTTGTGAGGTGAACGAGAAACGAGAGAGGAGGAACAAATCTCGATATTCAGATTTCCAGAACGATTAAATATGAATTGAAATAACTAAATTATTAAATGCGTAAATCACCAACAAAAAAACTAAATAATTATAACCAACGATATGACCCCTCTGATACCACTTGTAGGTTCCGGGCGCAGCGGAAGCGCGTTGGTGGGTTTGCCCAACTTTAATTTTAACGTTAAACAACGTTCAATCCGAGATGTTTCACGATATAAAACGCCGAATCTTCGGAATAGAATGAAGAATGAAAAGAAAAGAAGTGTCCCAGAACCCTTGAGGAGGATCATCATATGTTGATTATAATTAATTTAATTAATGCAAAAGAATTACCTTGTTGGAATTCTTTCTTCGTTGATGTGTCCGGTCACGATTCGGTGATCCATCGTTGCATCGTAGAATCCAAGTGTAGGATTTCTCTAGTGGTGATCCACACGTGTGTCACGTATCTTCGTACATCACCGAATAGATCTCCGGGTGCTAGCGCGAAAGAACCTTCGCTTGCGATGTCCGCCTTCGACCGCCTTGATCCGGTGGAGGATCTTGCTCTCGTAACTTCAGGGCGTTCTTGGTGGAAAGGGAATTCTCTCTTGGCTTGAGAGTATTTCCAAATACGTTGTGCACAACAATGGCTCTCAAAAAAATGTTGGGGTTGCGAAGATATTTATAATCAGGTTTGAGGTTAATAGAGTTATGACAATAAATAAACGCGTTACGCGTTTTATTTATTTCATTAACTCTTATTGAAAACCCCCATGTCGAATTATTAATTCCTTGAAATGCGCCCACACTGATTATAATAAATATCATTTAATAAAACAATATTAAATCCTCAAAATCCCAACTGGAAAAACTACACAGCGTGTAATAATTAATACACGGCGTGTACTTGTTTTCCATAAAACTACACAGCGTGTATATTTAATATACACGGCGTGTAATTTTATTTTCCATTTTTCTCCACCACATTTATTAGACCTTGAGTAATGACTATTTATTTCTTAAATAAATGTAACTACATTACTCGCTAATAAATATATTATTTTATCCACAGTATATTCTCTTGAATAACTAGTGTCAAAATAAATGTGATCAGACATCCTTAAATAATTATTAAACCACAGTCGGGAATAATATTTATTTAACTTGTTAAATTAATATTTAACTGAGATACATGGACACACTTATTCTGTGACCCTCTAGGCCTCTTTCTTAGTGGCATTAGGCTGAGCCTGCCTAAAGTCCAAGGTTAGCATCTAGCAACACGCCAAGGCACCCATAGAGAAAGAAGTTGACACCGCAATGACGTGTCACCTCCTACGAACGCTTACCGTGTAATATAATCCCTTTGTCTCGATATCTCCAATCAAGCAGGTTGAATGCTAGTGCCATCAACCCATGTGCTTGATTATTCTTTCTTTGACTTCCCGGAATTGAACTTTCCCATACCTTACCATGGACACAGATTTATTTGGGCTATATCAATTCCATCAAAGGGCCTGAGATATCTACTTCCATTATGGAACGGAAGGGACAAATCCTTTCTCGCATTATCTATTAATGCGGTATTACTCGTGACGCACCCAACGTATCCCACCTCAATACGAATAGTGTGTCGTCACAGTTTTCGTCAATACATCTAAGTGCGCGAGTTGTATTACCCATTAATAATAATCTTAAAGTCTAAGGATCAATACACACGTCCGTATATAGGAACATCCAATGACACTATGAAATGAGGATTTCCTACTGGCGGGTCTCGTTCTCATAATATCCTCCTGGATATTACCAAGGGCGCACACCATGAGAAGGTGCCTCAAAGTTTTATGAGTCCTCACCCTTAATGACCTGTATTATTTGTGTTCCTCAAATAATATCATCCAGCCATAGAACATACATTCAAGAACAGTGTTATGGCACTTTCGGGTTCTCATCATAGCAGGGATCCGCTACAACCCTTTAATGCAATAGCTGTCCTTAGGACATTATCACATGACATGTCACGCAGAAGAACAATCAAGATGTGATAAGGCATTTATTTAATGAATAAAGTACAAAGTAGTTGGTTCTAGACCACCAACTCCAAAAAATAGTGTTTTTTAATTAAAAATTAAATTAAAAATATTTAGAAAATTATTTTTATAAAGTGGATTTCATTTTTGAACTCAGAGCATCAATATTATGTTAAGGTAATTTTTGGGGATTTTTCTAAAAAAATGAATTTTTGGTGAATAGTGTATTTATTTGAAAAATAAATTAAAATTATTTATAAAATTATTTATATAAAATGGAGTTCATTTTTGAAATCAGTGCATTGATATTTGGTTAAGGAGAAATTTTGGGATTTTTCTGAGAAAGTTGAATTTTCAGTGAATAGTAAAAATACAGATTTAGGGTTTCGGTATGTTTAATGACATCATAACTTTGTCATGATGATTTCATGAGATATTTTATGGGTTGGTCGACCAAAGGTGATGAAGTATTGTATGAGGGGCCCCATTTGGCCTAACTTCATGGGAAATATCATGGTAGAGCACATGGTTTTGAGAAACCCACTTATGAGGTGTCCCTTGGCCATTAATGCCTTGTCCCCTCACTTTACCTATAAATACCAAGCCATTCTATCATCATATGGACTCCAAAATCATTCTCAACGAATTTCGGGTCTCCTTACCTCCAAAGAAGTCCTACCAAGGTTCCCTCAAGCCTCTCAAGGTCCCAACCATTGAGTTTTAAGAGTTACATTTTAAGGTAAGGGATCCGACCCTCTCTTTCTTTTCAAGTGATCTCTTTTATGTCATTTATTTTGTGCTCCATGTTCTTATGTTTGAGGCTGTTCTTTTATATTCATTATAATGTCCTTTTTATGTTCATATGATGAGATACCCCCTCTTACTCTCATCATTTCATTTTATGAATGTTTAAGTGGCGCCGTTAGGCTGTCAAATTTTTTGTAACGGATTCTTTCACCCTTCTCATTTTCAAGTTCTATTTTCTTGTCAAGTCTTTAAAGTTACTTTTTATTATGTTTGGATAAGATCTAAATATCTATAATACTGACATTTTATTATCATATGATGAGAGACCCCATTTTATCACTTCAATTCAGTATTTTTAAGTTCTAAGTGACATCGTTTGGCTGTCGAATTTTTAAGGGGATTCTTTCACTCTTCTCATTGTTTTCAAAGATCTACTTTCATGTCAAGTATTTCAAGTTACTTTTGTATTATGTTGGGGTATGATCTCTATATCTATAATACTGATCTTTTATGTTCATATTATGAGAGACCCTATTTGATCTCGTCAATTCATTTTTGTTGAAGTTTAAGTGACGTCGTTGGGCTACCGAATTTTCATAAGAGAAATCTTATTTTTGTCTTCCTTTCATGTTCTTCATTTCATATGGTATATATTTAAAATTTAATTACCATGTTCTAAAATCCTTTATATTCTGTCCCTATACTGTTTTATGGGTCATTTATGTTTGTTTGACCCATGTCCCCTCTCTTTTCAATGTTTTCTAAAACCCCAAAACATAGTCATTATGCTGCAGAATTTTTGTCTCAAAATTTCTCTCTCTTTTCTCAAAATTATTTAATGTTATAAAGTTAATACTCAATGCTCTTATTTCTACAGGGGTATTCACATATATATCAAAATTTTCTATTTTAAATTCTGGGATTTACATACATGAGATCCACTCTCCCCTTCTGTGGGTTTTAAAGTGACGTAAAGATCATGCCTTTAAAGAAGTTTTTAAAACATTATGATTATGAAATGAAACCCATTTATTTTATGCTATATGGGTTATTTATGAAATGTTTGATGATGATATATGTGGCCCACATGATAATAAAGTAAAATTTAAGGGTGCTCCCTGATAGCGCTCCAATGCATTGGGTAATGATATAACCACTAGAGATTACAATTTTCACGATATCTTGGTGAATAACCATGGTAATTTTCAAATGACACTTTGGGGATAGAACTTGGTGATATGTTCATGATTTTCTATGTTAAATGATGTAGAAAAATCTTAAATTTATGAAAAATGTTATTTTTATTATGATATGCCACAATATTTTTTTCTCATGCCTTAATGTTCTTTTTCATGACATAGTTGATGTATCTCAAGTTCACATGTTAAATGTTTCTCTAGTTTCCCTTACTGGGCCTTCTGCTCACCCTTTCTTTTGATGTATGTCCCCAGGTTATGAGTTGTAGTAATGAACCTAGGATGAACTTAAGGAGAAGCCTTTCAAGTGTTTAAGAAGAATGTTTTATGTTGTTTTCATGTATTATGTTCCTGGTTTCCAAGACACTAAACCTTAAAGATCCTCAATTTTGTGTAATGTAATGAAAGTTTATGTTATAAAAAGGTGGGATGCTATAGTTGGTATCAAAGGATGGTTTAGTTATTTGTGGAAATTAGGACATGAAAACTTTAGGAAGAACCCTGTAGAAAATTTTAAATATAATAAATCTTCCTGGTATTTTGGTGAGTATTGAGTAAGGGGTTGCCAAGAAAATATATCCCAGTTTGGATACGAACAGGTATAGGTGGCTCTGGAACAGATGTACATAGGGTTAAAACCTGAAAACAGCGTTTTGAGCTAGACTCGAATAGGAACTGGTACACGACAACGGGCCTTTCTGCACTCTTGTTTATGACACTCTCGGGGGATATGCTTTGGTAAATTCATAAGCTTATTATGAACCATTATTAAAGGAACAAAGATAAAATAAAATAAAGATTCACATAATAATATATGATCAGGGATAACCTAGTTTGAAACCTAGGAGATCACAAGTTAGGGTATACTTTTCTTCTACAAGTTATCGTTATATGCTTTAATTTCCTTTTCATGATTATTGGCTAAGTATTTAAGCCCCTAATTATACTTTCTCTTCTTAGTTAATGGTGGGAAATGGAAGAACTTGTCCCAACAACCAATGTGATAGAAAATGCGACGATTTCCATATTAATATGATAGAGATGATTAGTAGATTAAAAGATGATTATTATTTTGGAAGACGTTAACTATTTTGGGGACCGTATATGATCGAGGTAAATAGATTACTACGATATTTTCATTGAGGATTAAGGTTGACTTATATTTTGAAGAATCCATGAATTTAAGGTGAACTTATGGTAATATAGGTTACTTATGGAAATGATTAACCTATCTTTCAGAAAATATGTTTAGGTTAGTTATTTTTTTATAAGATGTTAGGAGCGGTTTATGTTGTTTGGAGATGAATGATGAAGTTTATTTTGCAAGACTATGTTATCAAATACTTCTTGTACTTGGGTTTCAATCTTAGTTTGGTTTATTTTGAGGAATTTTAAGGACAGTTATTTATGGAATGGTCTATGATGAACTTTGGGTAGTACCATTGAATTTTGAAGATTTAAATAAGTATCCCTTCCTATGGGATTATTTCTTTTTGAAGAGTTGTTTTATCTTACCCTTTCTTTCTTTGGGATAATAGAAGAAATATATAGTTAATATTTGGTGGATTATTTGATTCTCTAGAAGATGATTCTTGTCCTTTTGATGAGACCAAGTGTTTTTGAATTCACATCATTTGGAGAAAAGATTAGTTTTAGTAGAGGCTTATTAAAGGATGAAACTCTACTTGAAGGTAGGAATATTTTCTTATGTTTATGTTCTATGTAGTAAATGAATTCCTCAAAATTATGAAAAGGAATGTAAAACAAAAACGTTGATGGTTTACGTTTCCTACTAAGTAATCAAAGACCGTTTACACACATCATGAGTTTGGGATTTTCTTATAGTTAACATTCTCCTAATCATGTTTTCTATCACTCTCCCTCAGAAAATGACCCTTTGTTTTCTCCTCCATGTCCATGTTTTCCTACATGGAATCCTAGTGTGGGTTAACTCAGGTGACCTTTGTACGTCCCTTTCTTTCTTTTAAATAAATAGTTTTACTGACTGCTTTTCCGATGTGGGACATTCAATGAAATTTCAAAACCCAATTTTAAAAATTGTGAGGACGCAATTTCTTAAGGGGGGAAGATTGTAACGACCCGAAATTTAGAATAAATCTTATTTACTAATTTTATGTGTTATTTTATTTTATTTTTATACTCTAAAAAATGTTTCATTTGATAACATGAGTATAATTAAAATGAGACCGTTGGATTTTGACTGTTATATGACCATTGGTCAATATGACCGCTGGAAACTAAACGTTTTGATTATTATCTCTAAATAAAAGTAATCTTGGTTAATTAATATAGAAAGAAGATTCAATGGCATCACCCAGTAGTCTTGGACCGATCAAAAACCATCTAATAGAACTTGGGAAGGAGGTAGCACCACTGGGCTTTGCTCTAGACCAAACCCTAGCTGAACTTCATCGTGTGAAGCTAAAACGGGATCGCCTTCGCGAGAAGATCAAACTGATAGAAATTACTACTTCTGTGATGTTGGCGGAGCCTCCCTCAGATTCTCTCACCTTATCACACCTTACACTTAGGTCCTACGCTGGTGTGATAAGGGGCTATGTAAGGAGACCGTAACTGCCTTGTGTAATCCTTTGTTTTAAATAAAAATTGGGATTTCTTCTTATGATGATGTTTATGACTTTTCAAATATCCAGATAAATATAGTATGCATATTTTTGGTGAATTTTAGAGAAAGGATATTTTAAAAAATGTTTATGTAAAACTTCAATAATTAAAAATGTGTAATTATTTTCAAAAAATGGTCTTCTACAATTATGTTCAGTAAAAAATTTAGAGTCTAATAAGATCAACTTAATTCCTAATGAATAGTAAATTATGAATAGTGATTTTATGTTTAGGATTAGTAATGTGACCAAATGCATTAGTAATCTCACTTAAAGAATGTATCAATATAATCTAGGCACCTTGATTAAGTATTGTGATTCTATAAAATGGTTAAATAACGGTATCATAAATTATTATTCAAGTTTTAGTTTTTTCGGGTGAATAGTGTTTTTTAATTAAAAATTAAAATTAAAATATTTAAATTTTTTTTGTATAAAATGGATTTCATTTTTGAACTCAGAGCATCGATATTATGTTAAGGTAATTTTTGGGGATTTTTCTAAAAAAAATGAATTTTTGGTGAATAGTGTATTTATTTAAAAAATAAATTAAAAATATTTAGAAAATTATTTTTATAAAATGGAGTTAATTTTTGAAATAAGGGCATTGATATTTGGTTAAGGTGAAATTTTGGGATTTTTCTGAGAAAGTTGAATTTTCAGTGAATGGTAAAAATACAGTTTTAGTGTTTCGGTATGTTTAATGACATCATAACTGTGTCATGATGATGTCATGAGATATTTTATGTGTTGGCCGACCAAAGGTGATGAATTATTGTATGGGGGTACCATTTGGCCTCACTTCATGGGAAATATCAGGGGAGAGCACATGGTTTTGAGAAACCCACTTATGTGGTGTCCCTTGGCCATTAATGCCTTGTCCCCTCACTTTCCCTATAAATACCAAGCCATTCTCTAATCCTTTGGACTCAAAAATTATTCTCAACGAAGTTCTGGTCTCCTTACATCCCAATGAGTCCTCCCAAGGTTCCCTCAAGCCTCTCAAGGTCCCAACCTTTGAGTTTTAAGAGTTATGTTTTAAGGTAAGGGATCTGACCCCTCTCTTTCTTTTCAAGTGATCTCTTTTATGTCATTTATTTTATGCTCCATGTTCTTATGTTGGAGGATGTTATTTTATATTCATTATACTGTCCTTTTTATGTTAATATGATGAGATACCCCCTCTTACTCTCATCATTTCATTTTATGAAAGATTAAGTGGCGCTGTTAGGCTGCCGAAATTTTTGTAACGGATTCTTTCACCCTTCTCATTTTCAAGTTCTATATTCTGGTCAAGTCTTTAAAGATCATTTTTATTATGTTGGGGTATGATCTAAATATATATAATACTGATATTTTATTATCATATGATTAGAGACCCCATTTTATCTCTTCAATTCAGTATTTTGAAGATCTATGTGACGTCGTTAGGCTACTGAATTTTTAAGGGGATTCTTTCACTCTTCTCATTTTTTTCAAAGATCTACTTTCATGCCAAGTATTTCAAGTTCCTTTTGTATTATGTTGGGTTATGATATCTATATCTATCATACTGATATTTTATTTTCATATTTTGAGAGACCCTATTTGATATCTTCAATTCATTTTTGTTGAAGTTTAATTGACGTCGTTGGGCTGCCGAATTTTCATAAGAGAAATCTTATTTTTGTCTTCCTTTAATGTTCTTCATTTCATTTGGTATATCTTTAAAATTTCATTAACATGTTCTAAAATCCTTTATATTATTTCCCTCTACTGTTTTATGGGTCATTTAGGATTGTTTGACCCATGTCCCCTCTCTTTTCAATGTTTTCTAAAACCCTGAAACATAGTCATTATGCTGCAGAATTTTTGTCTCAAAATGCCTCTCCCTTTTCTCAAAATTATTTTATGTTATAAAGTGAATACTCAAAGCTCTTATTTCTAAAATGGTATTCACATATATATCAAAATTTTCTATTTTAAATTCTGGGATTTACATACATGAGACCCACTTTCCCCTTCCGTGGGTTTTAAAGTGACGTAAAGATCATGTCTTTAAAGCAGTTTTTAAAACGTTATGATTATGAAATGAAACCCATTTATTTTATGATATATAGGTTATTTATGAAATGTTTGATGATGATATATGTGGATCACATGGTAATAAAGGCAAATTTAAGGGTGCGCCCTGATATCGCTCCAATGCATTGGGTAATGATGTAACTACTAGAGATTACACTTTTCACGATATCTTGGTGAATAACCTTGGTAATTTTCAAATGACACCTTGGGGATGGACCTTGGTGATATGTTCATGATTGTCTATGTTAAATGATGTAGCCACATCTTAAAGTTATGAAAAATGTTATTTTTATTATGATATGCCACATGATTTTTTTCTCATGCCTTAAAGTTCTTTTTCATGACATAGTTGATGTATCTCAAGTTCACATGTTAAATGTTTCTCTTGTTTCCATTACTGGGCCGTGTTCTCACCCTTTATTTTGATATATGTCCCCAGGTTATGAGATGCAGAAATGAACCAAGGATGAACTTAAGGAGAATCGTTTCAAGTGTTTAAGAAGAATGTTTTATATTGTTTTCATGTATTATGTTCCTGGTTTCCAAGACACTAAACCTTAAAGATCCTCAATTTTGTGTAATTTAATGAAAGTGTATGTTATAAAAAGGTGGGATGCTATATGAATCCATGACATTCATGGTAATTAATATAAGTAGAATCGACTAGTTATATCAAATAATTCTATAATATTGTACATCATGATTCTATGTAAGTATTAACTATCATATTTCATATAAGTCTTATAATTTAATCCAAGGATCATCCATGTAATTGCATGATATTACATTTCATAAGTTTTCCAAGGATCCTTCTAAATAATTCCAATTGTCACATATAATTCAAATAATCTCAGTAAAGGCATTAATTCCAAATTAAACATAAAGAAATTCAAATAACTAGTTGAAATCCAACACTTTTGTTCATTTCAAATATAATAATTCTAACACATTAATACAATATTTCTATAAATCTAATTATTAAATTTCAATAAACATTTCCATGTCCATAAGCCATACCAGTTCCTAAGAGTCATTCTAGGAATCATTCATTTAAAAATAAATCGTTAAACTACCAAGGGTATCCCCAAACTACTGTATATATTTAGCCATTTCTAAGGAACACTTCAATTCCAGTACTTTAGTAGTTTTCATGAAGTTACAACCCAAGAATAAATGTTTTTCTACACCTAATGTTTTTTCCAAGACACATATAAGAAAAAATTTAATATAATTTATATATAAGGTGAATATTCCAATGATTCTTCCATGAAACACAACCTAAAATAAATTAAAATGGAAATAATTTAAGGGAAAGTAATTTAGACCACTTACCTTAACCTCAGAGAGACTCGGTCGACTGATATTGGCCTTCGGTTTGAGAAAAAAGAGGGAAATTGATGAACTTGGAAAACATCTTATAAATAAATCATAACACAAATAAATGATGTGATAACACTTGATAGTGAATGTAACAAATTGAATATGGAATATGACTCTCATAACCACCTATGAACTTTGAAAAAAATGGAAATTGAAACACACAAGAAATAGAGGAGATCTATATAGAAGAAGGGGAGGAAGAGTGGAGATACTCCACTACTATAAATGGCCTCAAATAGGGAAAAATCAGGTTAAAAAGGAAGTGGATGAAGGAGTCAAATGTCCCTTTATACCCATAAAAAAGGAACTAAAATCCCACCAGCAAACCAGTGATATGCTCATTGGATAGCTAGTGCACCCAAGATGAACCTCAGGCCCCAGGAAGGCCACCAACTATCTGGTGGACTAGGACCAACAAGTTAGTAGAAATGAAGCCCCTTGGTTGTATACCATGATCTCATCTTAAATTTCTATGTGCTCTCAAGAAGCGTAAACCCCATATAACACAATATTACAGGTCCAAAATAGATCTTTTTAGTTTTTTGAACCCTAGATATTTGAATTTTAATACTGGTAGAAAACTTTACCCCTCCACTAAATGAAAACTCAAACTTTCCTCAAAACGAATACCTCAGTATGGGTATGGGGGCTTAAACCCAGGATAGTTATTTTTAATCTAATAAAAGGTGGTAAAAGAGTGATTTAAAATAAAAAGTATTATATAAGGTTGATTCAAAGATTATTTTATTTAACTACATCAAGAATTGGTATACTATATTTTATAATATTGTGTTCATGGTTTCAATGTGAACCAAAAGAGCCACATAAAAATCATAGAAAAATAATCATTAGTAATATCAAATATATTTATAGCTATGGAATGAAATTTAAAATATTAAAAGAAATAGATCTTTAAAGCTAATCTATTGAAAATTATACTGCGAATATGGATGATAAAATATCCAATTTAGACTTATCATTTTTCTTGAAAAGTTAATGTATTAGCTAACACATAATGAAATTAAATTATTTAACATTCATAATTACATAATATGAGTTTCTATTACGAAAAAATAAAAAAAAAATATGATTTGGATGGAAGGAAAATTATAATATTTTAAAATAAATGTGAAACAACCTTTTATAATTGGTTATGATAACCATAGTGTAGTAAATCTTTCCAAGAATCTAGTATAAAATTTTTGACTAAAAATTAATATTAAATACCATTCCTTCAAGGATAAAGTTGGAAACTTAGGATATGTGAAGTTCCTAGGAATTTATGGTAGAAATACATAGAAGGTGTCAGTTTTGAATCAATGTTTTCCATATTTATATTAATAAAATAATATTACCTTTACATTAAATTCAGTGAAATGAGGTTATTTTTTTACTAATTTGAATCAACCAAATATTATTAAAAAATTTAAAATTTTAAAAAACACATATTTTTTTCAAGGCTTATCTATTACTATAGAATAATACATCCTTTATTTATATAGTACAATCTTTGAAATAAATTTTATCACTCATATCATAAAATGAATTATAATATTAGTGAAAAGGTTCAATTTCTTAAGCCACTAGAATTGGTATCTCACCAAAATTGTAGGTTCGTTATTTTTAAAAAAAGTTAAATTCAGAATTAAAAGGAACTTTAATGAGTCTAAGTATGATATTATGTTAATGTTTTATCTTATTATTTTTTAATTTTAATTTTGGTCAAAAAAATAGTGATTTGATCCATGAATCATCAATACAAATTATTCCATGATCTTTCTATTTAAATATTTGTATTTTTTCTCTCTATCTCTCAATATGTATCAATTCTATTCACTAAATTTTCATATAAAAAATATTATTTTTCATAATTTCTATGAATTATAGATAAATATTGATAAAATAATTCATAATTTTAATTCCTTGAAAAATAAGATATAATTTATTTTTTTAAATTGAAAAAAGAAATTTTCTATATTTTTCTCCATAAATATACTCACTAATCTAATCAATAAAATAGACAAAATTTCACAATTAATTTAAATCCTTATTTTCACTATTTAAATCTCCACAAGATATCAAAAAATATATCCACAAATTTTTATATTTAAATACCATCATATCATCCAAATAAATCCCAATATTTCAACTTTCTTTTGATTAATATTTTGACTCAAGTATTTTCAAGATAATTTTTTTAAATTATACTAAAGAAACTCTGATGAATAAATAAATAAATATTAATATTAATTATTTAATTATTAAAAAAAATTATTTAAAACTCAATGATTTTTTTCCTAAAAACATTCAAATAAATAGATAAACCTCACATAACTTATTTTATTCTTATATCAACCTTAAAAAAATCTAAACATCAAGAAAAATTTTAATAAAACACAATGTTACATGTAAAAAAATATAGAAATACTAAATTTAATATATTTTTTCTACTTTAAATTTGAAACCTATATCATGAAATACTTCTACAAAATCATATAAAACCTTTGAAATTCACTATTTAATGTTACACAATTTTAAAAAATAGATCAATGTTTATCAATATTCATTAATATCAGTTAAAATTTAAAATTTTTAATAGAAACATATAATATACAAGATAAGATATATATTATTTATTCCTATATTTTTAATAATTCTTCAAATGATATATTCCCTATTATAGATATGTATTAACATTATTTTACAAAGAATACAATATCAATAAATTTACCATTATTCAATCTATTTTATACTAATCTATAACTTTTTTAGCACCCCATGATTATTTGTATTGATACTTAACATATTTTTTATATAATTTAACTAATGTTTTATATCACTACTCACACCTGTTGATACTACACCTAATTTAATAATGAGTTTGAGTGTGATCCTTGAAGCCTACCTTTAGTTGAACATTGTTTAGAGACAAGTATTGGTGGTATATCATCACACATATATGGAAGCTATTATACTCTTTAAATTAAAACTACCAAACACCATGAATAAAATAAATTTGTTCACCAACCTTAGTACATGAATAATGTATATAAATGCATTTCCTGTAACAAATATCCAAGACACAAATGTGAAATCTACCACAAATTCTATCATCTATCTAATGCCTTAGGTGAGGTATCATGAAATTTTCCTCCACCAACAAGTCTCCCACATCCATAACTGAGGCCACCTGACACGACTACCCACTATATCTAGATAATTTGAAAATTAAATCATATAATGTATGTATTA
Source organism: Viscum album (assembly GCA_963277665.1). Lineage (NCBI taxonomy): Eukaryota > Viridiplantae > Streptophyta > Magnoliopsida > Santalales > Viscaceae > Viscum > Viscum album. The sequence goes on from OY728160.1 coordinate 394,670,357, forward strand.
TCATATAAATATACTCAGAAGGTTCCTACATAGAACTCTTATGTTTTCATGTGAATGAAGCATGTGTATATAGTAAAAAAATAAAAAAAATCAATCCAAATGTTAGTAAAGAAAACGAACAAACCATGTCTATATTACACCACATATCAACCACACATTATGAATCACAACACATTTTCATGGTACCAAATATTATAACTCCATTACAGAAATATTAGAAACAAAATTATACCTCCCAATTCATATGATTTTTTTATTTTTCCACATGTGGGACCTCATTTTGAACTCTCCATGTATTTTACCACAAAAGGGACCTTGTAAATATATCCCTATAGATTTCCACAAATAGGGACCCCTATACAACATCGCCATATAATTTTCCACCAATAAGGATATCTCTATAATATATCAATGGTTGAATCACATCCCACTTGTGGGGACTGTTGTAGTTCTCTTGGTTTCCTCCCACAAGGACGCCAACCCCAACTAACATCAATTGGGAAAAATTTTACCCTCATGGATAGTTTTATAATTACCTATTTTCCATCTTTAATTACTCTTAGCTCCTCAGTATACATCAAAAGCAACACACATCACATACCTAAACTGTAACACCCCGAGTTTTTATAGACCTTTTTTTGAGTGAACTAATTTTCATTGATGTATTTAAATGAAATATGTAAAACATTACTTTCACATGGTATAAACTAGGTGTATGTTATATGAAACACCAACTTGGAATGTGTTACACACAACACTGAGTTTCAACTAAACATCATTTTATTATTATAATTATTTAAATGAGATAATTATAACCTAAATAATAAACATTGTAATATGAATAATGATAACTAATTTTAAAATATTTTTTATCATTGTTTTATATAAAAAAAAATATTTATGATGAATGTAATAGTTTTTGGTAGAGTCCTTATATGATTGAAAATATTATTTCCTCAAGTGAAATACTTTTCATGTCCTTCTATGAAAATGATAAAATGAATTTTATAAACTTTTAGAAATTAAATTTTATAAAATAAACATAATTTTGTAATTTAGAATTTCTAATTTAGATTAGGGTGTTTTTTTTATTTTTTTGAGAAACATCATTTTTGGATGAATAGTGATGAATAACTAATTTTAATTCAAACCTATTTTTTCAACTAATTTATTTATACAGATAAATTTTATTTTAAATTGGTTGAAAAGATTAATTAGATCATATTTTATCAATTAATAAAATTTAGGTCATTGGGACTAATTTCATATTGAAACTAGACAAAAAAACATAGCAAACCTTTGAACATTTTTTCATTTAAAATATGCATATGTGGGATTAATTTTAAATTAATTTCTTCTAATTATTTTATTATAAATTGGAAAATTATATTCCATATCTAGAATCAGAATAATTTATAATATCTAATAATATCAACTTAATTTTGGACCAAAAACATTAGTTTAAGTAATTAAAATTAATTACAACGATTAAGGTAAAATTAAGCTTACAAGGGAATACACATTAAACTTAAGAGCCCCAATGACATAATGAATTTTCCAAAAACCATTTTATATCCATTATTCATAAATTAAAATTATATTATAGTGTTTTTTTGGTATTTAGGAAACTTTTAAGGTAAAAATGATGGTGCGCCTAACTTGTTTTCAAAAATGCCATGTGTGTCCACCCCTTCCATACAAAATGCCACCACCCCTCCCCCTTCCTCACACCTCTCAAACAATTTAGGTTGGACCAAGATAAACCCAATTCACTTCCAAAAAATCCCAAATTCGTCCTTGATTACTACCTTAGGTATAAATCTATCCAAGGAATCCCTTTGGTGCAAACTAAATGGAGCCGAAAGAGGAGGTAACATCCTTCCTCAATTCATTTATTTTATTTTCTTTCTCCACAACATAAAATAACCTTAATCAATGATTATAAAAAAAATAAAATTATCCTAAATATATTTATATGTGTTTATATTATGCTTTATACCTACACTTATAGAAACTTCCATCTAATGGGTAATAGACTTATTGTTTTTGTGTTTGCCGAACTACCGCCTCACAAAATGATGATTGTTCGTTCTTCCTTAACCAAAAATCCTGGTAGAAATTTTGATATAATATATTTGTATATAATATATATAAGATACTTATTATGTCTTCAATATTATATAATTATTTTTCAACACATATCTTTATACATTCCATTTTGTGTAAATATGATAATTTTGTTTGAGGAAGTGTAAAGTACAACATCCTTAAAGTGCTGTGATTCCTTCACACACTACATGGAATGTATTAAAGATAGGTTTAGTAAAATTATATTATTTATATGATATAATAATTATACTATAATATTGGTTTATATACACATATTTTATTACTTTCTTTCTTTCAATGTGACAGTAAAACAGAAACAACATTCATGCGTACGCACCACCTACCGTCTCCATGAATGGTGTATTTCATTTCATAATTATATAATATTTTTATTTTTATAATTAAAATATAATGAATATTAATGATATATATCATTTTTTTACATTTTGTAAATCATGATAAAAGTGTAAGGGCAAAAGCTATAACAAATTAAGACACATTCAAAGCGAATATTACCTAAAGTGAAACCCTAACATAGAATTGTTTACAAGAGGGTAATATAAAGTCATAATGAGACCATATATGGTATTATAAATAATATTATGATTCTGTGGAAGATTTTTAATAAACCTATATTTATTATAAATGAATTTTGTATGATTACGATGGTCAAGACACAAGGTAAGATAATTACATATCACATTTTTTATATCCATGAGATACATGCCAAGTTCACCAAAATTTTCATTTTAATTGTGTATATACTGAGCATGAATGTAATATGTAATTATTTTCTTCGATTTATGGGTTTTTAAATACCCATTATATGAAATTTATTTCATGGGTTTTATGTTTCAAAAGTTATCAAATCGGTAAGATTGTTTTTCTCAATTTTCCTTCTTTGAGACTCATGTTTTGTTATGAACAAAAATTCTTTTTCAAGGTGTATATAATTCTATTTTAAAAGCTATATCAGGAATATAATTATTTTCATGATTGTTTAAGCTTTATTTAATTCCATTTTCTTAATGGATGGTATGATCCCAAGTTACCATGCGGTAACAGTTTATTGAAACAATCTCACCGTTAATCAAGATTTTTATGGGTATGCTTCCATTGATGAAATCCTATGATTAATATATAAATAAAACTCATAATTTCCCTTATCCTATATTTATTAAAGTTATATACATGTATTATTACCATTTTACACTCTTTTTTACCTATAATAATTAAGGAATTTTTTTTAAGAAAAATATGACCGTATTTTCCTCTTTGGTCGGAAATCTATTTTAATTCAAAAATAACATGTTCAAAAATGTTTTATAAAATTTAATAAAATTATACTTAAATATATGTTTTATGGAAAAGGAATTAAAAATGTTATATTTTTTTTAAAATCATCCTTTATATTCTTCCAAATCGATTTTCAATGGAAAAAATCTCAAAAATGTTTTATGTTTTAAAAATAATTTTTCAATGAATAATGGATGTTTTCTTTAAGAAAATATTTTAAATATATTTAAAAATTAATTCCTATATAAGATGAAACCCATTATTGTTATTCATTCCTTTATAGTTAATTGATTCAATGTTTCCATTCATATTCTTTCTCTAAATAGTTTATGTTTTGATGGAATGATGTTTTTGAAACCTGTTTCTCTCTCACGGGTTATATGATTATGAAACTTTCTTCTCTTTCAAGAGTTATATGATTTTGAAACCCATTTATTTTAATGGGTAATGTTTTCACGATATTTTATGTTCTGGGAATAGAAAAAGTGTGTGATGGGCAGTGCCCAACTCTAATTTTTTCCATGATCGATGATTAATATGAGATTTAACACAACATTGAACGTCTTGATCAACAGAATTCAATCAGAGAATAAGACAATAGATATTACGCCATAAACATAGGGAGGATAATCACATATTATTTATAATTAATTTAATTAAATAAAGAATAAAATTTGTTATAATTATTTCTTTTTTGATGAATTCAGTGATATATATGTGTTCCACCATCGTTGCATTGTAGAAACCAAGTGTAGATCACCTCTAGAGGTGATCCAAACAAGTTCCATGAATCTTAAGATTTCACCAATGTAATATCTAGGTTCAATAATGGTAGATCACTATGCTTTCATTATTCACATTTGATCACTTCGAGAACCACTTTCAAAGCATTCTGCTTTATCCAATAGATGATTGCACTTAACTCTTGAGAGAGTTATTAGAGAACAGAACTATTTAGGGCTTGAGAGTATTCTTCAAGATTGTTATACATATCCATCAAAATGAATTGGATCCATATAGAAAATAACATAATCAGGTATTTCTATTTATTAGGTGAAAATAAAATAATTGTACAGGTTCCCTTAATTATTTATTTATTCCTAGAAAAACTCCATATCAAGTAATAATAATAATAACATAATTTCACAACATGCACTTAACATGAGAACTAAAATTAAATATTATTTAATAAAATAATATTTATTATTTATTATTTCTCACTATACCTAAATTCTAGGTCCTCTATTACTCCATAATATTTATCGAATCTTGAATAATGTCAATTTATTTATTAAATAAATATTAGTGAATTATTTAATAATTAATAAATAAATATTATATTTACTAAAATATACAATTGAAATTTATATGTGACCAAGAATACATGAATAATTAGTAAACCATGTTTGGGATTATTATTTATTCAACTAGTTAAAGAATGAATAATATTATAATATTTAACCGATATTCTGGATACACTTAATGTGTGGCCCTCTAGGCCCCTTTCTTAGTTGTATTAGGCAGAGTGGCCATTAGTCCAAGTTTGGCATCTAGAAACAAGATATATCAACCATATATAAAGAAGTTAAAGTTTCAATGAAATAATACCTAATACGAATGTTTACAGTGTAATATAATCCCTTTATCACAATATCTCAAATCAGGTAGGTTGCATGCTGATGCCATCAACCAATATTCTCGACGACTTTTCATTGAAATTATAGAAATATAACATGCCTATAGAACACTATGGACATGTATTTATTTATGATATATTATTTCCATCAAAGGGCCCAAGATATTAACATCCATTAAAGAACACAAGGGATAAATCTTCTCTCATATTATTCATTAATTCAATATTACTCATGACACAACCAACATATCCTACTTCTCTGTGAACATATTTCATCATGGATTTCATCAATACATATATGTTCACTACTCATAATACTCATTTATAAAATCATAAATTCCGAGGACCAATACAAATTTTTGTAGATAGAAATATCCAATGAAACATATAAATGTGGATTTCCTACTAGAGGATCTCATTCTCATAAAATAATATTGGGTATTACTAGTGGAATACACTATGGTAAGGTTCCTCTATGTCCTATGAGTTTCCACCCCTAATAGCCTGTATAATTTTTGTCCCTAAAATGATATCATATGACTATAGAACTTAAATTCAAGAATTGAGTTGTAGCACTTTTGTATTCATATCAAAGCAGGGAACTACAATGACCTTTTAGTGCTATAACTAATCTTAGGACATTATCATATACTATGTCACATAGTAGAAAAATCATGATTTTATAAGTATTTTATTAATATTAAAAACAATGAATACATGTTAATCATAATGTAGATAGAATTTGGTTCTAGGGATTCAAATCCAATAGATTCCCACTTTCACTATAGCCAACTGCTAACAACCATCAGTCTGCTAGCTCTCACACGATACTCATGCTTCTGTTAAGATATGACTCTAGTCAAGGGGTATGACATGATATCTTTTTTAGATACTCTACTCACTAAAACTTTACCCCTATGATAGAAATCCCTCCAAAGGTGATACTTCCAGAGTATATTCATTTTTTTGTTGGTGTGACCTTGGATCTTTTGCAAGATTCACCGCTACAATATTATCTCAATGCAATGTGATAGGGTCTTTAATGTTAGGTACGACATCAAGATCCTAGACAATGTTCCCAATCCAAATTGATTATTTTGATGCATCAGAAGCCGCAATATAATCAGACTCCACTATAGAATCAACAATAACTATCTTCTATGAACTCTTCATGCCCACAACTCCTCCGTTGAGACAAATTACATATCTGGATTGCACCTTCAGATTATTTTTATCTTTATGAAAACTAGCAATTGTATAACATCTGATGACCAAATACTCATCTCCTCCATATAATAGGAACATATCCTTAATTATTCTTAGTTACATATTGATAGAATTAACATCATTCCAATTTTGTTCTATTGCATCTTCTTTATATCTTCCTAGAATACTTAGTGCATAGGATACATCAAGTCTAGAACATAAAATTGAATACATGATTGATCCTATCGACAAATCATATGGGATCTTACTCATTATCCCTTTATCATGTTGTGTCCAAGGACACATTTTATTAGAATGATATAAACTATGTGACATGGAACCAATATCTTATTGGATTATTCTATACTAAATATCATTATTATCTAGTAAACATATATACTTTTACATAGCAAAGTATCCTCTTGTATCTATCATGAATGATCTTTATCCATAGAATATAGACATATTCTCCTATGTCCTTCATGGAGAAACACTTTTTTAACCAGTCCTTTACAAACTGTAAGACTGGTATGTCATTTCCAATAAGTAATATTTCAGAAACATATACTACTAGGATAACAACCAAATTTCCACTAAACCTCTTATGAAGACACATCTCACAATAATTCTTTATAATACTAAATTCTTTTATGGATTCATTGAATCAAATGTTCCATGATCTGGATGCTTGATTCAATCCATAAATGGATCTCTATAACATGAAAATTCTTTTAGAATCACTTGGAGTCAAAAAAACCCTTCTAGTTGTGTTATATAGGCATCTTCCTGATGGTTCTTATTAATTAATGGAGTTTTAAAATCCTTATTTCAAATATCATAGTCATGGTAATCTATAATGGAAAGTAAAATTATGATGGATTTAAATATGGAAACTGGTGAAAAACATTCATCAATGTCAATTCCTTTGTGTTTTTTAAACCCTTTAGCCACTATACTTTCTTTAAAGGTACTTACTTTACCTTCTATGTCTAGTTTCCTCTTGAATACCCATTGGTATCCATCATTCTTTACATCAACTGATGCATCGAATATAATGAAAACTTTCTTATGATTCATGTAATCCATTTCAAAATTCATGGATTCTTGCTGACTAATATCCTCTGAGCTATCTAGATCCTTCTTATATGAGAGAGGTTCATCATTTTCAACCAATAATGAATCACCATATTTAGTGACTAGAAAACCATATCTCTCTATTTCACTTACCTCTATTACACTACTATGTAGTACTTATGTTTCAATAACTATATCTTCTATTGGGACATGTGGAATCTATTCACCTACCAACTCTTGGGTGTCTTGAGTATCAACTTCATCAAAGTCAAACTTTTTCCCACTATCCTTTTTGAGGATGTGCTCCCTATCAAGAAAGATGTCCTATTTGGGGATAATATTTTTATTGTATGAGGGGTTTTGTATAGATTATACCTTTTCTATCTTGGGATAACCTATAAATATACACTTCTTCCCCCTAGGGTGTGATTTTTTTTTCTGATAAGGCCTTTAAAACACCTCACAACCCAATATATGTGTATACGATAAAATGGGTTTCTTTCCACTCTATATCTCGATGGGAATTCAATTTTCTACTTTAATTGGTACTCAGTTTAATGTGTATGCCACAATATGTAATACATATCCCCAAAATGATAATGGAAGATCTGCATGACTCATCATCAACCTTACCATGTCCAACATGGAATGGTTACTCCTTTCACTAACATTATTCCACTATAGTGTATAAAGTGGATTTAGTTGAGATAGAATGCCAAAATCCTGTAAAAAGTTTATGAACTCTTGGTTAAGATATTCACCTCCTTGATATGATTGATGCTTATTTATCTTCATACCATGTTGATCCTCTACTTCATTTTTAAATTCCTTGAATTTCTTAAAGGACTCATACTTATATGTCATCAAGTAGATATAGCCATATATACTCTAGTCATCAATAAAAGTTATGAATTAAGAATATACACCTCTATCTTCTACTATAAATGGTCCACAAAAATCAGTGTGTACCGATCCTAAAAGTTATGTGGCACTTTCCCTATATCTACCAAAGGGTGATTTGGTCATTTTTCCTTTATAAACAAGCATGAAATCTATCAAGTGGTTTTATATTAGAGAAGTCTAAAAAACCATCTTAATAGAGATTTCTCCAATGCTTCTTATTTACATGAATAATATGGTGATGCAATAAATATGTGTTATATGAGTCATTTGTACATGATTTGTTATCAATTTCCAACAGTTTGTTTTCATAAATTAATACCTAAAGACCATTATTTAAATGTGTCATACCATAACATATATTGTCCCTATATAAGAAAAAAAAAATTCCTTCCAAATTTGAAAATAAACCCATATGATTCTAAACATGAGACAATAATTGTGTTCATAGTAACTATAGGTACATAATGAAAATATCATAAAACCAAAACCATTCTCACTGGCAATGAGAAGTGGTAGTCACCCATGGACAAAGCAGCCAACCTCCCACCATTGATATCTCATAGATAAACTTACCATCTGACAATCTTCAGGAATATATGTGGTTACTAAATTTGGATATAAATGTGAGAACCACAAGATATATCTAATAAAAAATGTATAGAAATGGAATGATTTCACAATATAACAAAAAAGACCTTTATATTCCCCCTTGATTTTGGGTCCAGTTCCTCTTCCAGTGTCTTGGCTTGCCACATGAAAAATATACTACCTCCTTTTCCTCCCCCTGCCTCTAGATCTTATGTTTCATGAAATGAAAATGCTCAAGAAATTTAGACTGTTTATAATTCACGGGCATTTCTTCCTTGTTCTCCCTTTTCTTATTCCACATAAGGACCATCAGTTTATCACACCCTATGTACTTATCCACTTAGTGAAACAAACTAAGAAGTTCTGAAAGACTCTTCTCAATGTTTCTCATATTTTAATTAATAATAAAATAGGGTAAGGTCTTGCGTAGTGATGAAAGTATGAGATCAGTACATAGATCATCTGGGAATAAAATACTTAAGATGTCTAGGCATTCAATGTAGCCAATAAAGTTAACTACATGAGTCCGATATGGTACAGACTCTCTGTGATTAGTTGTAAGCAAATAATTTTATTTCTCATACATCTCTTGTATCACCTTCTCTTTACGAAGATCTCAAATTCGAGACATCGTTCGATAGGCCTTAATATCCTCATGTTTATTAAAAATATCATTGGACATGGATGATAGCATGAAGCAATGAACATATGTAGCATCATCCATATATTTCTAATAGAGAGATAACTCTTCATCACATGAATCATTTAAAGGTGAAACTGGTAATGGTTCTTCCAGCACAAAAAATTTATTTTCATGGCTAAAGATGACACGCAGGTGACCTTACCACTCTTGGAAATTTGTTCCAATGAAAATGTTATCCTTCTAAAGTATAGATCAAAATGATATATTTGAATTAATTTAAATATTGTTTCTATAAAATATGATAAGAATCATTTTAGTACTTTATCTGAAAAAAATTAGGAAAAGTAAATAAATATTATATTTATTAGTCTCCCATTATTTTATTGAAACCCAAAAGCCCTCACCTTTGGCATCATAATATCTTATTTATTGGATATTATAGTGGCAAGGATCCTTATTCCCCTTCTCATTACACAAAATTTGGTTGGTCACGAAACTCGAATGGTTTTATGTAGGCATTACAAATACCAACTGCATTAACTCACAGTTCCTTAATCTACAGAGTGGACTCCCCAATCCTGAAATCATTAATTTAAGATTTCATAAATGTTTTACTCTTAGTTACACAAAGTACTACTTTGGAAGTCAACCCTTGATATGAACCATGTTATGTCATACCAAAACCCCATGTTAAAATTCTCTGACAACTGAATGCACCACAACTTTAGACAGTCAATCATTTTGAACTATGGTCCTATATTAATATAATTAATGAAATTCTATACCGACATAATATTTTATTTAGGTATTTTATCACGTTATGTGTAAATTTAAAATTATTATCTTTATCTAATGCTTGTTAATATTAAGTTGGTTTACATAAGTGATTAACGATGTCTTGATAATATTTACACATAATTCAGTTTATTTTAATTCTATATTGAAAGCTAATTTATTCATTAATTATTTGATCGCAACAAAACATCCATACTGAAATAACTGTGAAACACGACATAAATAAAATAATAAATACGTATGATCATGAAATTTACTAATGGTGAGTTTATCTAGCGGTTTATAAACAAACCAATGACCTAGGAGGAAAACACATTGATAGATTAAGATTCATGTTACAAATTTCCACCTATTCATCTATGTATCTCCTTTGATTGGTTATGAATTGGCACTGAACTTGATCTTTCACCACATGCTTGGGAGCTCCATCAATTACATACACATTTTACTCACTTATAGGTGATGTAAAAAAGGGTTTAGATAAAATAAACCTTTGGAACGTAGGTCTTACATAATGAAAGGAGAGAAGAAACACATTACAAAAATTTAATTTAGTAATAAATTAAATTAAATAATCACATAAAAAGTTCTTGTCTAGCTCATGATCATCCACATTCATGAAATTAATTACACATTAAAAAAAGAACCATTCAACTCTTAATCAATCTTATTTAAGATAAATATTGCTTGAATCAATTAATTATAATCTTTAATTAATAAATTTTTTTCTTAATTATCATCTGAATTTTCTTAAGATTATAATAAATTATAATTTTAGACAAATTAGATAAAATATTTTAAAATTAAATTTGTATATAAATGTACCTTTGAATAAATACAGTTAATTCAAGTCCAAATTTACTCATCATGAATTATACTTGTATACTTGTTAATTGTTTGTGACCAATAGCATAAATGAATTATCATGTACTTTAATGATATGTACTTCATGGATGATTACACAAATTACATGATTTTTCAGCCACATGTTATGCTTAAATGGACGTAGTGTAACAAACTTGTAATACGACTCAGACATGGTCTACATATATGAACATTATGAAGATATTAGTTCAAAAATTAAAAATTGATGTATATTAAAACCTATCACATGGAATGTCCTATATTTATTACCACATGCAAGAAAATGTCACAAGGTTTCCACAGTAAATTAAATAAATTTTAAATCTACATAACCTAGTATAAGTACACAACATGTGCATTCGAGCGACAAAGAATATACATCTATCACTGTCTATCTGAGGTACATGCTTAGGGAATCAAAATTTGAATCTTACATAAAAAACTATAGTACACTGTGTGTCTAATGGGTCACACACCGTGTGACCTCCAAATTACACAGTCACCTCTTAGGTAGGTTTTGTATTGAAAAACACGGCTCATCTTTTACTCAAAAGGACTACACATCATGTACGCAAGTTATAGGGTGTGTACTCCAGTTAACTATGCATCATAATTTCATGTTCAACATGTGGTTCAACAATTAAATAAATCTCATTTTATCAATGCACATGGTTTGAGTAATTCCAGAATTAACTCATGGTGCATTGACCAAAAGTACACAGTGTGTAATTCTGATTACATGGTGTGTACCCCTTTGTTTTCGAGCCATAAACATTTTCACATCTGGATGAGTTTCTTGATTTTATTTAAATCATAAAATTATTCATTTTGATTAAATCTATGAGAAAAAAATGAGGAAGAGGAAGATCCCATAATTTAGATTAAAATAATGATGAAACTTGAATTGAAAAACTAAATTAAAATTCGTAAATCAAAAAATATCTTTAAATAATTATAAATAATTATGTAACCCCTCTAATACCACTTGTAGGTTTTGGAAAAAATGAAAGCATGTGGTGGGAGGTGCCCAACTCTTTTTTTCATAATTTTTTATTAATCTGAGATTTAACATAGTGTTGGACATCGTAATAAACATAGTTAATTAAAAAAATAAAAAAATAAAAATTACACTAGAACTAGAGGAAGGATCATCTCATATTATTTATAACTAACTTAATTAAATAAATATTTACCTTTGATAGAATTATTTCTTTATTGATGAATACGGTGAAAGATCTATAGTCCACTATCATTGCATTGTAGAAATCTAGTGTATATTTCTTCTAGAGGTGATCCACATTTGTTCCTCGAACCTCCAGATTTTCTAAAGGAAACCCGATGTTCTAGCATAAAAGATCAATGCACATGTGTCATCCTCCTTTAATCGCTTTGAGAACTACTTTCAAAGAGTTCTCCATGATCTAGTGGAGGATGATTGATCTCCGTTCATGAGAGTGTTTCGGAGAGAAGATATCTCTAGGTCTTGAGAGTATTCTCTAAGAGTTTTGGCACAACCAAAAAAATAATTGGCTCTATAGAGAAAATAATATAATAGGGTATTTATATTTCAAGCTTTAAAATAAAATAAGTGTACAAGAGACCTTAATTATTTTTTTAATCCTATAAAAACCAAATGTCAAATAATAATAAACATATTTTCATTCTAGAGGTGTTCTTATCTTGAGAATTATAATTAAATATTATTTAACAAATTAATATTCAATATTTATTGATTTCTCACTAGAACTAAAATGTATATCCACCATTCCTTCATAATATTTATCATACCATAAATAATTTCGATTTATTTATTAAATAAATATCAATTCATTATTCACCAATAAATAAAGAAATATTATATTTACTAAACTAGAAAATAATGTTTTATATATGACCAAGAATACATGAATAATTATTAAACCTCGTATGAGAATAATATTTATTCAACCTATTAAATAATAAATAATAATATATTATTAAACATAGATTCTAGATACACTTAGTGTGTGACCCTCCAGGCCTTCGTATCAGTGGAATTTGGAGGAGTGTTCTAAATTCCAAGGTTAGTGTCTATAAACACACCAAGGTACCAATAGAGAATGAAGTTAATGATGCACTGACGTAATACCTCCTAAAAACGGTTATTGTGTAATATAATCCTTTTGTCTTGATATCTCAAATCAAGTAGGTTTCATGTTGGTGCCATAAACCTATGTGCATGATGACTCTTTCTTTGAATTTCTAAAAATATAGCTTGTCAATAGAACACTATAGACATGGATTTATTTAGGCTATATTATTTCCATAATAGAGTATGAGATATTAACTTCTATTAGATAACAAAAGGGATAAATCCTTTATCACATATTCATTACTGAAGTATTACTCGTGACACACCTAACATATCATACTTCTCCACAAACATCTATCATCACTATTTTCATTAATACATATAATTATGCATCTCATAATACTCATTAATAACAATCTTAAAGTCTATGGACCAATACACACGTCCGTAGATAAGAACATCCGATGACACATATAAATGTGGTCTTCTTACTGGCCAATATTGTTCTCAAAATATTTTATTAGATATTACCAAGGGTGTACACCATGAGAAGCACTACTGGAATTAGATGTATTTACGATGATCTATTTGCGATGGGATCCCATCGCAAATAGGCTTTAGCGACGGGGCCCCGTCGCGAATAGCCCATTGCAGAAAATTATGTTGCAAATATTTTTTTTTGTGACGGGCCCGTCGCAAATAATCCTCCAATTATATACATTATATATAAATTAACCTTTCGTGATGGGCTTGTCGCAAATACTATTTGTGATGGGGAATTGTCTCATCACAAATAATCCTTCGATTATATACATTATGTTCATAAAAACCTTTTGCGACGGGCCCATCGTCCAGTCGCAAATTCTATTAATAAAAAATTATATTTCAATTATTTGTGACTGGAGCCCATCTCCAAAGGTCTCGTCACAAATACTAAATATAATAAAAAAATATTTAATAAAATTATGATTAATAAACAAAATTATATTAATATTATTAAAATAGTAAAAAAATATTATTATTAGTAAAATAAACAAACATTAAAAAATATAATACTAAACTAATATATTTAATAAAATTATGATTAATAGAAAATTAATATTAATTTTATTAAAATAATAAAAATTTAAAAAATTATTACAATTCTCAATATTTACAAATTATATAAACAAAATCATAAAAGGATATTATTATTAGAAAAATAAACAAATATTAAAAAATATAATACTAATAATAAATAATAAAATACTAAAAAAATTAAATTATGCAATATTTTCACCAATATAAAAGACAGAAACTGTAAACAGTTCATATTACAATAAATATTCAATTCAAATGTTTTTAACATAAAAAACAAATCACTGGGGGTCATCTTCTGGAGGAGGTGGAGGAGCTGTAGGAGATGGTGGAGGAAACTCCATCCCTAAACTATGAGTCAGACGGTTCATGTACTCCATCTACCCGTGATACTACTGCTGCCATCGACGCATCTCCACCTTGTGCTGCTGCTGCTTCTGAGACATCTCTTCATTTTGCTTCTGCAAGCTCTGTATAAGCTCAAACTGAGATCACAACTTCTCCTGATATTGTGAGGCATAATATGATTCCTGTCCATGAGCTCCTCTCAAGTTGGATGCCGACATCGCAGTGGTACCATAATAAGTACCAAGAGTCACATGAGAGCTAATACCAACTACTCGACCCTTATCAAAGCCATACTGAGTCGCATGCATCCATGCCTCCTCATCGAAATGGTGGGCACTAGTCTGCTCAGTCGTCTCGTCCTGGCTCTCAGCCTGAACCTGAGAGGTTTCAGCCTCATATGAATACTTCAATTCCAATTTAAATTTAAATGATGAAAATATTATATATAGTTAATTGTCAAACTGATAAAAATAATGCTAACCACAATCTGATGCTGGCGATCACCTCTAATACCTCCAGTGGCTGGATCATTGTATATCCTCTGATAAACGTTCAACTCCATAATATCGGGATGCTCGACTTCCTATATAAATATAAAATAAACTATTTATATTTAAAGTTATATAAAATATTTAAAAAATATACTTACCATATGATCTCTATGCGTACTGAATGTACAGCTACCAGCTCGATGCGTCACCTCCTGTATCCCCCGGTTCTTCCATCCCACTAAAGATCTCCTCTTAAATCCACCACCCAACTGGTGTAAACATAATTCATCCCAAACGTGGGATGAAATGTACTCTGGTGTGTGTTCTCTACACAACTCATCAAATTCTATCACTCCTACTTTCTTAATGAATTCTCTTCTCAAATTGGGAAAAAAACGACAGAAACTGTCATGCATAGACACCTGGCATGCCGTGTGGATAGCGACACACATGCTATCATCGATGGGATACCATAAACCCTACAAAAAATTTATAATATAAATTTATTAATAAAATAAATTTTAAAATAAATATTTTTTATATACGTACCAACCAATGATTGAATATGTCATACCACACATCAACGGGAATCTGTTCCCATGCGATCCATGGCTGAGAAAAATAATTGAACAAGATGGCGCTCCCCTATCCAATAGCTACATGTGAAAAACTGTGAAAAAAAAATAAATAATCAAATAATTAGTATATATATAAATAAATTAATGAAAGATAACTAAAATATACAAGTTACCATACTTTCATGTGTGTAGATCAAAGCCAAGACGTGGACATCGCTCGGGGACAGGGTTAGGAATCATCAATCGCGCAAGACCGCACCCCCTCTGCATACACCCTTAACCGTTAGTATACCGAGGGGCAGATGGTCCACAATCCCCCTCATCCAAAAGTAGACCAGCCTCCTGCAACTCGCAAAATAGATCAGGATCAATGTGAAACACAAAATGATTGTTGTTAATAGATAGTTGAAAATAACTATTATATATAGATATATATTGGTTATGATTATAAACTGCAATTAACTGTGTCAGTGTCCATCTCCATCCTCATCTTCATAACTGCCAATGTCAATGTCTTCATCTTCCTCCTCATCATCATCAATATCCCTATGAGTTTCAGTTTCATTATCTCTTGACATTTCAAATTCATTTGTAACATTTTTACATCTTCATCATCATCGATCCTTAATTGTGGAGTTTCATCATCGATATTCACGTCTCTTTGTGAAAAAAGATGTTTTTTGAGTAGTGTCTTGAAAAATTTCAATTCCTTCGACTTTAGTAGAACCACATTCAGTTTGAGTAAACTAGTTTTCTTGAGATTTCAATTTTATTATGCTCCACCAATCACTCATGTCTCTTGAAGTAGCTCAGTACATTGCGCAATAAATTTGTGTGCTTATTGAACCAATAAAAATGGTTCATTTACTGCAAGAAGACTTTTATATTTAATATCGATGATTCCATGAGTCAGATAAACATGAAAGCCTCTCTTAGTATCCAACAACAGAGATTTAATCATTTTTATATAATTCTGTCCTAGAAAACACAGCTCAATAATTTCATCCAGAATGACATAAAAGTCAAATTAATTTTTTCTGTGATGTGATCCTTTCAAGAAAACTCCACTGTTCATTGTTTTTTATTCCCCATATGCACATGTATGAAATCTAAAACCATTCACCACATATGCATTGTAATAATTAACCATTTTGGATGGTGGGTTACTCAATATACACAGTCTCTTATCAATTTTATTATCATGTTGAGACACTTGAATTTTTTAAAAAAAATTATAAATATGATAAATAATAAAAAGAATTTATATTAAACCATCATTAATTTATGTTACTAGTTTTTGTAACCATTGAGGAATTTTTTTTGTTAGTGTTCTTCAAGAGAAGCTGCTGTAATTTGTGGAAGTAGTTTCTTGATATGATTATCATATAAAATACAAATAAAAAAAGTTTACATATTGTAACATAAATTATTGAATAAGTGATAGAAGCACTCACAGTACAAATGATGTCATTTCTTCATAGTTGAGCAGAACATATGTATGAGCTCTGTGATGTTCATCATCTGAAATCCATCGTTCATGAACTCCACCGAAACCAAGATTTAGCTTATTAAAAACTAATAATTTATTATCCATTTCCTCATTAACATTCCCCTTGTTTTATTCCATGTGATTTTGTTTTAAGGGATATTGAGATTCAAAATAATGAGAGAAAAATAAAGAAATTTCCTCTTGCAAATAAACTTCAGCAATTTAGCCTTCAACTGATGCTTTGTTACATACATTTTTCTTCAATTTTTGCATGCATATCTCAAATAGGTACATCCATAGAAAATGTATTTGACCTCCACATTTAGCTTCATGTGGAAAATTTAATATCAGATGTTCTATTGAGTCAAAGAGAGATAGCGTAAATATTTTTTCTAGTTTACATATCATTACAACAACATCTTCTTCCATTTTTCATAGCATATTGTAGTCTGTTGTCTCAACACAAATGTCTCGAAAAAAATATGATATGTATGTTATCGAATCCCAAATAGTAGAATTCAACAAACCTCTGAATCCAATCGACATAAGTCTTTCCATTATAACATGAAAATCATGACTTTTTAATCATGTAATATAACCATTCTTAACACATCTGCTCAAATTTGAAGCACAGCCATCTGGAAGACTTGAATTTTAAATACACAGACATAATAGCAAGCAACTCTCTTTGGACAGTGTATAAGATGCTTTTGGCTTCATTAACCTCTGTGATCTGACATTTTCAAATAGTTCAAGTTCTGGTCGCCTGCAAATTTGGGCAATATCTAATCATGCCTTTACAGTATATTTGATCTTCCCTGGTGTATCCAAAACTGTATGAAATAAATTCTCAAAATATTTCTTCTTAATATACACGAAATCCAACATGTGGAGGACCAAAAAATAAAACCAATATAGAAGATCCCAAAAAAATGCTTCGTTTTTTCCAATTATGTTCCTTCCCAAAGCCATTAATTTTCTGTTGGTTTACTGTTGGCCCAAATGAGATGGTAGATAATGAAAATACAATTTATTTTAACTCTGTACCTGAGATAATTTTTGGAGGTTCATCCCTTTCAATTGTACCTTTTCTAAAATGAGATTTTTCCTCCGAAAAGGATGATCGGTTGGAATAAATCTATGGTGACAGTCAAAATAGCAAGGTTTTTTTACATTGATGAGCATAAAGGCTTTTTTGTCTTTCATACAGTAAGGACATGATTTCGAACCAGGTGTACTCCAGCCAGATAACATGCCATATGCCAGAAAGTCACTAATCCTCTACATCAATGCAGCATTTAATATGAAATTTTTTTTCGCAGCAACAACATATGTACTAACACCATCACTCTAAAATGAATTTAACTCATCAATCAATGGTTTAAAATAAACATCAATATTCTTTTTTGGATGTCTTGGGATTAATAAGGTCAAAAATATATCTGTCTCCTTCCTCAATATCCATAGAGGTAAATTGTACGGAGTTATAAAAATAAGCCAACATGAATACTGACTACCATAAGAATGAAACGGATAGAAACCATCAGTATAAAGACCCAATCGCATGTTTCGGGCTTCTAAAGTAAAAGACGGATGAAAACGGTCAAAATATTTCCATGAATAACCACCAGAGAGATGATTCAAGAATTTAACAGTTGAAATCTTGGTTTTGTGCCATGACATCATTGACGATGTGTTTTGAGACATAAATTAACACTGGAACCTGGGTGTAAGGGGGAAATATCTCAACTATTTTACTATAATTGATCCATACTTCCATGGTTGAGCTTCCTTATACCTCGATTGTCCACATGTGGGATAACTATCCAACAAATCATTTTCACAAGAATATAAGATGCAATCATTTGGACATGTATGAATCTTCTGATAACTAAGGCCCAGATTACAAACCGGCCTTTTTCTATCATTGTAATTTACAGGCAACACATTTCCTTCAGGTAACAGTGTGTTAACCAATAAAAATATCTGATCAAAACAGTTGTTTGACATTGCATTATCTAATTTAATAGCCATACATTTTTCAACTTCTTCTAATTTTCTTATATTGCAACAAGGATAAAATGCATCTTCTGCAGACCTCAAAAACTCATAAAATTTGAATGGTGCCAACTCATGAGTTAAATCAATATCATCTTGAGTTTCAGTCTGTTGAACTGGTGGACCTGCAACACCATGTACTAAAAATTTTGAGCCGTGATGGATCCGAAATGATGTTATTAATATCTTCTATGGATCTGCGTTCACCATGTTGATACGGAAAAACATAATCTGGTTGAAAACCAAACCGCAAGAGATATCCCCCAACCTTGTTGAATGTGTCAAACGTTCCAAGAGAACATTTCTTACAAGGACACTTTATTGTGCCTTATGAAACATGTTCTATTTTTTATGATTCAAATGATAATAATGTTTCAACATCCTCAACATATAAAGGATTTAAATCTGAACTGTTTGGATTTCTATGCCGATTTATCCAAGTGCGATCATCTAATATTGATTGTTGTTGACATCCTTGTTCCATATTTTTGTACAAAATATAAAATCATTACTTTTTTGAATAGTTTGAAATTATAAAAACACTATCTGGAAAAAAAGATAAATAATTACAACTACTTCTTTATAATTTCCATTACTTACAGGTGACACAATATCCAGGGGATTGAAGACTACTCTTTTGTACGACGCCTCATTTTCATGCAACTTTCTCACACAGAAATCACAATGAAGAATCTGCTCAAAGGTACGCAAATTCATTCTCGTATGCATGTGAATGAATATGTGTACCTACGAGAAGATTCTTTATTGTGATTTCTGTGTGAGAAAGGTTCAAGTAAATGAGCCTTCGGACTAAAGAGCCCCCTTTTCATCGATGAATCATTTTCATATATCTGTCACCACCTGAACACATTATGAAAAATTTGATCCTAAGAATGCAAATTCAAACTTGTGCATACGAGATCAGATATGCATACGTGAAAGCATACTTTTTATAATTTTTTGAGTCAGTGAAAGTTGAAAGGAGAAGATTCATCGAGCAAAAGGAGTGTCATCAATCCACTAGAAATTGTGCCAAGTTATTACCAATAATTATAATTTATTACTATTTATTACAATTTATTACTAATTATTACTAACTATTACTAATTATTCTTATTTATTACTAATTATTCATATATATTACTAATTATTCCTATTCATTATTAATTATTTTTATTCATTACTATTTGTTACCATTTTTTACTAATTATTCCTATTCATTACTAATTATTCATATTCATTTCTAATTATTCATATTCATTACTAATTATTTATATTCAGTACTAATTATTACTATTTATTTATATTTATTACTATTTATTACTATTTATTGCTAATTTTTAAAAAAATTTACAAATTTTTACTAATTTCTACTTTTTATTACTAATTTTTACTATCTATTACTAATATTTACTAATTATTACTAATTATTACTAATTATTACTATTTATTAGTAATTATTCCTATTCATTGCTAATTATTCATATTCGTTACTAATTATTCCTATTCATTACTAATTATTCATATTCATTTCTATTTATTACTATTCATTGCTATTTTTTTAAAAAAATTTACTAATTATTCCTATTCATTACTGATTATTCCTATTCATTACTAATTATTCCTATTAATTAATAATTATTTCTATTCACTACTAATTATTGTTATTCAATACTAATTGCTTCTAATTGTTACTAATTATTTCTAATTATTTCTATTTATTCCAAATTATTCCAAATTATTACTAATTTTTACTAATTATTACTAATTATTACTAATTATTACTAATTATTACTATTTATACTAATTATTACTATTCATTAGTAATTATTTCCATTCATTACTAATTATTCCTATTCATTACTAATTTATTCCTATTTATTACTAATTATTTCTATTTATTACAAATTATTACTTTTTTTACTAATTATTTCGAATTATTACTAATTATTACTAATTATTACTAATTATTACTAATTATTTCTAATTATTACTAATTATTACTAATTATTACTAATTATTACTAATTTCTACTATTTATTACTAATTATTACTAATTATCCCTATTTGTTTCTAATTAATTCTAATTATTACGATTTATTACAAATTACTCTTAATTATTACTATTTATTTATAATTATTGCTAATTATTACTAATTATTACTAATTATTACTAATTATTACTAAATATTACAAATTATTACTATATATTACTAATTTTTACTAATTTTTACTAATTATTACTAATTATTACAATTTATTACTAATTATTCCTATTTATTACTAATTATTCCTATTTATTACTAATTATTCCTATTTATTTCTAATTATTCGTATTTATTACTAATTATTACTAATTATTACTAATTATTACTAATTATTCCTATTTATTACTAATTATTCCTATTTATTATTAATTATTCATATTTATTAGTAATTATTACTAATTAGTACTAATTATTCCTAATTATCACTATTTATTACTAATTATTCTTATTTATTACTAATTATTCCTATTTATTACTAATTATTACTAATTATTACTAATTATTACTATTTATTACTAATTATTACTTTTTATTACTAATTATTTATATTTATTACTAATTATTCGTATTTATTACTAATTATTCCAATTTATTACTAATTATTCATATTTATTACTAATTATGCCTATTTATTACTAATTATTACTAATTATTTCTAATTATTACTATTTATCACTAATTATTACTATTTATTACTAATTATTAATATTTATTAATAATTATTACTAATTAATACTATTTATTACTAATTATTACTAATTATTACTATTTATTACTATTTATTACTATTTATTACTATTTATTACTAATTATTTCTAATTATTACTATTTATTACTAATTATTATTAATTATTACTAATTGTTAATTATAAATAATTATTAAGAATTACAAATAATAATTTCAATTTATTATTAAAAATAAATACATATAACAAAACTATTTAAATCTAATATAATTACCACTAATCAACATTAATTAAAATCAACATAAAAAATTAAATAAATATTAAATTAAATAAAATATAAATACCTTTAAACATGATCTCATATTGATGTAATCGACTTCACAACTTCTCCATAAAAAAACTAACTCTTAGAAATTTTCACTCTAAAAATAGAGTTTGGAGAGAGAGAGGAAGTGAGAAATGAGAGGAAGAGAAAGAAAAACGGAGTGGGGGTATATTTAGGTTAGATTAGTTGTGACGTGACTATTTGCGATGGGATTACCATTGCAAAAGGTACTTTTTTCGACGGGCCCCTTCGCAAATACCTTTGCCCGCATTAATTGCTGTCGGTGGTTAAAATGGTATTTGTGATGGGACCCATCACAAAAAGTGACCTGCCGACACACCTTTTGCGATGGGACAACATCCCGTCGCAAAAATCCATTTACCACTGCGGTATTTGCGATGGGTCCTGTTGCAAATAGCCTCCGACCGACACACCATTTGCGACGGGGGCATCCCCCCATCGCAAATAACCTTCCTGTGCCAAACTGCGCTTTACTTTTTGCGACGGGACCCCAAACCCCGTCGTAAATAACCTCTTTGATGGACTATTTACAACAGGATTAATTCCTGTCACAAAAGCCTATTTTTTCCGTAGTGAAGGTGCCTTAAGTTCCTATGAGTCTCCACCCCTAATATACTATATCATTTCCCCCTCAAATGTTATCATTTAGCTATAGAAAATATATTTAAGAATACTATCGTAGCACTTCTGGGTTCTCATCGTAACATGGAACTGGCATGAACTTTTAGTGAAATAGCTACTCTTATAACATTATCACATACTATGTTACATAGATGACCAATCATGATGTGATAAGTAGTTTATTAGTATTCAAAAAAATGAATACATTTTTTCTATAATGTACATAGAAGTTGGTTCTAAGGCACAAACTCCAATTGAAATTATTATGAAACATGTAGCAATTTCCATATGTTATAATATGATTACATGTTTACAATACCCATTTCATTTATTGGGTTGAGAAATGATTGTTAATGATCTTGTGGCATCTGTATTTATGATTTCATTATGAGATGGGTGTGACTTATACATCCCTCCAATGCATTGGGTAAATATTTATATTTCATGAGATAGATAAATACGGTCTAGGGAGTGATCCTTGACTACTAATCTAACCATGGGAGTGAACCATAACTGGAAATATAGTATTAGGATTGAACTCATGCTACTAATATGGCCATGGGAGTGAACTATGAAAATCATGATGGTATGGGGAGTGAACCCCAACTACCAAGATGGTATTTTCAGTGAAGCCTTAACAACTATGGAAAACATATCATATGTTTATGTGTTTTCCATAATTCCTTGTTTTATTCCTACATTATACTTCCATGTCTTATGTTTTTTTATTTCCATACGATTCATGTATTATTAACATTTAATAAATATTTTTTTATTCATGTATTTGATCTTTGATATGCAGGTTATGATCTTTTATTTTCATGATCCTGATCTCATACCATTATTTTAATGATTATTCTTACATATCTCCTTTTATTACCCACACTGAACATTTGAGATCAACCCTTTTTACATTTCCTTCCCAAGGTTATAAGGACAAGTATTATGTTTTATGTGTTTATGAAGGGTGATAGTCAAGAAGAACCTAGTGGTAGATAATGTAGCTCACTTTTGTACTGGTGTTTTTGTTTCCATGTTTCTAAAGGCACTATACCATAATGATATTTGGGTGTATGTTTGTATTTTTTTTAAGTAATTCAAACATGTTATTTAATGTTAATGTATAAAAAGAGAGGTTTTCTTTAGTTAGTATCAGAGAAAAGGTTTAGTTATTCTTTGGAATATAGGATGAGAAAACATTAGTGAGAACCCTAATGGAATGTCTATGGATAAGTCTAAGGATAAGAAAAAGTATAGTAAAGTAACCTATAATTTTTTTAAAGAATAGAGACAGAGGTTTCTTTGAAATACATCCCTATAAATATAATACAATTGGATGTGTCTCTGGAACAAATGTACCTAGGAGTAAAAACACTGAAAAGGTGTGTCAGGCCTTACTCGACATAACCTGGTACATGAAAATGGGCCTTGCTGCACACCTAGTTTGACATTGCAAGGGAATATTCTTTGGGAATACACACACAATTCATGAAACATCATAAATGATTTTAATAGAAGTTTTCTATGAATAACCTAGGATAAATATGAGGTGTAATAGATTAATTAAGGTCAAATAATTTAGACATCCTATAAGTGAATTTTCATGATTATGTGGTTCCTCATTATGATAAATTTTTATTACTCCATGCTTTTGGATTTAGTGAATGGATGGAACCTTAATGAATCATGTTAATGGTGATTGAAATGACAAAAATGAAACAATATTCCTCTTGAGTTATCAAATTGTTGGATAGGTGGAATGAAAAATAT
The DNA here is from genome assembly GCA_963277665.1 of Viscum album. Taxonomy (NCBI): domain Eukaryota; kingdom Viridiplantae; phylum Streptophyta; class Magnoliopsida; order Santalales; family Viscaceae; genus Viscum; species Viscum album. The sequence continues at coordinate 394,695,054 of OY728160.1, forward strand.
TTTTTCTATGCCCACCCAAATATCTTAAGATATGAATTGTGGTTGAATTTCAGATGAGAAAAGTAGGGAACAATATTATATTTATTCCTTCACGAGAAAATGTCCACCTTCTGTCAAAGGTTATTATAATCCATTTATTTCTGAACAATTGATCAGTACTACTGGAAATATATTCTCCATTATCTAGTGTTTAGATCATGGTAAAGTCATTTTAGATTTTTATCGGTTAGAAGGAGAAGTAGACCAGTGGTGGGATCTAATCAAGAATACAAGGCAGAAAAATGAAATTGAATCCATGGATTGGGATGAGTTCAAGAACTTATTTTTTAATAAGTAATTTCCTTGTATTCATCATACCATGATGGATAAATAGTTCCTTCAGTTGAAGAAAATGGATGATGAATCTGTTTGTACCTATGAGACTAATTTGACAAGACATGTGAGGTATGCTTCAAGAATTATCATCCAAACGAAATGTAAAGTTGAAATGTTATTTAGTGTCTTAAATCCAAGTCTATGAAAGGAATTGGCCATAAGAGACTTTATTAGCTATTAAGATATTGGGAGTTATGAAATAAAGGTTGAAATGGATGTTTGAGTCAAGAATCTATCTCATGGTTTTTATAGGAAAAGGAGGATGAAGTTTAAAGGAAAATATAAAAACCATAAAGAGAAGAAGGCGAGTTTTCCTTTATTCTATAAGGGCCGGACGAAGAGTGTAAGAAATTTCCTTAAGGGGTCTAATAAAAATTTTAAGCATGGAAGGTAAGGCCATCATGTAGTTAATTACCAAAGTGATGGGAAGAATTTATCTAATGGTGTTAATAGAGAAGAAGTGGCACAGAATGCACCTCCCCCGCTTCAGTGCTACAACTGTTTGGATAATAGGAATTATGCTAACCAGTTCCCAATCCCAAGGGATGGTGATGATGATGGAACTCAGAAACATCTTAAGTTGTGGGGAAAAGGGGAATCTCATGAAATTTCTATTTCCAAAGGGGTGTTCGATAACGATGTTGTGGTAGGTACACTTACCATCAACTGTAGAACTACTAATGTCTTATTTGATTTTGGGTATACCCACTTTTTCATATCTAAATAATTATCCAAGGGTGTTATGATTACAAAAAAAATGATTAGATGTGTAATTATTAGTGAAAACCCCTTATGGTGCGATGATTGTATCCCAAGTTTATGATTCCTCTCCAGTTGAGATTTGTGGGAATGTGATTCCTACAAATCTTGTCATTCTTCATTTGTTTGAATTTTATGCCATATTAGGCATGGATTGGATTTATATATAGAAACCCATCCTAAATTGTTGAGGAATTAAAGTTATGTTTGATATTTCAAACCCTTCTAGGACCATCCATTAACATGACGATAATTATGAACTTTCTATGGAGATTACTTCCAGTGTATGGGTCTTAATTCCCATTAAAAAGGGTTATAAATCTTAAATGGTTTGGGGGGAGATTGTCATCAATGACATGCCTATTTTTTTGGGAATTTTTGGACGTATTTTTAAAATCATTTCATAGACTTGTACCAAAAAGTGAAGTTGATTTCCCAATAGAACTCATAAGTAGTTTCATACAAATGTCAAAAAAAAACTCCTTATAGAATGTCCCCTATTGAGTTGTAGGAATTGAATAAGAAAATCCAATAAAACCTTGATTAAGGATTAATTTTTCCATGTGTGTCAGAGTAGGGTGCACTTATTCTTTTTTTGAAAAATAAAAATAGATCAATATGGATATTCATTTATTATTAGGAGTTGAACAAGGTCACAAAAATGAATAAGTATCCTCTTCCCTATATTGATGACTTTTTTGATCAATTACGTTTAGGTCAATACTTTTCCAAGAATGAACTTTGTTCTGGATGTGATTAATTGAATGTAAAGAAAGATTATATACCCAGGATAGCATTATATACAAGTTATAGATACAATTAATATATAATGATGAATTTTGGTCTCAGTAATGCTTTTTATATCTTCAGGGATTTTATGAATAGAGTATTCAGATATTACCTATATCAGTTTTTGGTTGTCTTTATAGATGATATTATTATCTATTCAAAGTGAAATGAAGTGAATAAATATATTTTAAGAATTGTACTGAAGACACTAATATAGGAGAAACTATATGAAAATTTAGAATTTTGGTAGAAAGTTTTTTCATTTTTTGGGTCTCATAATCTCAAGAGATGGTATAATAGTAGATCCATCAAAGATAGAGGTAATTGAATGCTTGCCTAAATCAACCATAGTGACTTATATCCATAGTTTTATTATTTTATAAGGATATTATAGATGTCTTTTTTGGGGCATTTATCCTTAATATATAATCATAGGACCAAGTTAACTTGGAAGGATGCAATGTTTTTCTGGATAGATGAATGTGAGGAAAATTTCATGGAACTGAATATAAGGCTAGTCAATGCACTTCTGTTTACATTACCCTTTATAGAGAAGGGTATATAATCTATAGTTATGAATCCAAGAAGGGATTGGGATGTGTTATTATAAAGAATAACATGGTTATCAATTATTCCTTTTGGAATTTGTAGAATCATGAGAAAATTTACCCAACTCATGATTTGTAGTTTACAGTGGTATTTTTTTGGATAAAATAAATAAAGGCATTATTATTATTGAGAAAAGTGTGATATATATACCAATCATAAAATTTTGAAATATATATTCCCAAATAAGGATTTTAATATGAACCAGATAAGATGTTTATAGTAGATAATGGATTATGAATGCTCAATCATTACACCCGGGAATGGGAAGAAAGTGGCTGATGCTTTGAGTCGAAAGAATTATTCTAGATTATCCATGATGAGGATAAAAAAGATCCAATATTTATGGATTTATAAAAGATTGACATAGAAATCCTAAACCAAGGGAAAAATATTTTCTTTCTAAAATAATTGCTCAACCCTCTATCCAAGTTAATGTTAAAGAGGTGTGGAATGAAGATACATATCTATAAAAAATGTTAGAAATGTTCTTGAGTTTATCCTTGATCAAGATGGAATCATAAAGTTCAAAAATTTTCTGTGTTATTTCCATACTAGATTTAAAGAAGTGTATAATAAAATAATCTCATAGTTATTCATTCTCTATTCATCCCGGAAGTATGAATATGTATAGGTATTTAAAAGACTGCTTCTAGTGGGATGACATAAAGAGAGATATCAGAGAGTTTCTATCTTGTTTCTTGGTATGCTATAAAGTTAAGAGAAAAAGACCAAAGTATTAAGGGATTTATCATCCATTACCCATACCATAATAGAAATGGTAGAGAATCACTATGTATTGTTTCATTGGACTCCCTTAAAACTCTAAATGGTTTAATTCTATTTAGGTGGTGTTCGATCGCCTAACAAAGTCAGCACACTTCATCGCTACCAGAAAAAACTTCTCTCTAGACCATCTTTCCATCATATATATTATGGTTGTGGTAACGTTTCATAGATTACCACATTAAATTGTATCAAATCAGGATATGAGGTTTAAATCTATGTTCTTGAAAATTCCTCACCAAGCACTTGATATAGAATTGAGTTTCATCACTACTTATCATCCTCAGATAGATGGTCAGTCTAAAAGAACAATTAAAACCATATTGAATAAGTTGATATCTTATTCTCTAGATTTAAAATGTGGTTGGGGTCAACACATTCTTCTAGTTGAGTTTTCTTACAACAATAGACTTCACTGAATAATTCAGATGACACATTATGAATCTCTATATGGAATCAACTGAAGAGATGCAAAATGCTGGGAAAATGTTGGAGAAATAAATCTATTGGTATCTTATATCACTAAAGAAATGGAAGAGAAGGCTAGAACCATTCAGAAACATATCAAGGTAGGTATAAGTCGGAAGAAAATTTATAATGATAACTAACAACATGGTCTAGAATTTGAAGTTTGTTAAAATGAGTTTCTATGTATCTCACCCTAGAATATGGTTATGAGATTCAGGAAGAAAGGGAAACTAATACCTTGGTATATTGGTCGCTTTGAGATTTTTGATCATAACATGATGGAAGCCGATCACTTAGAACTTTCTCCAAATATCTTGCAAGTCCATGATGTGTTCCAAGTATCTCTCTAAAGGAAGTAAATATCTGAATCTTCACATGTACTAAACTCAAGGTCATACCATTGGAGCAAGATATTTTTCATTATGAACAACTGGTTGAAATTATGTTTATTATATAGAAAGTTCAATGAAACCAAACCGCTAACCTGGAAAATTGTTTGTGGAGAAATAACCAATTTGAAATATATACATGGGTTCTTGAAGATACGATGAAGGATAATTATCCGCATTTATTTTTACCTGAATAAAGAATTATGAGGGTGAAATTCATTTTAAGGGTGGTAGAATGTAAAAACCCATGTTTTTATCGACAATTTTTTCAAATGAATTAATTTTAATTGTTTTCTTTAAATAAACTAAGTTAAAAATTCATTTGACATGAGACTGAATTTCCATACATTACATGCAACACCAATTTGGCGTGCGTTACATGCAACACCAAGTTTATATTAAACAACATTTCATTGTTATAATTATTTAAATGAGATAATTATAATCTAGACATTAAACCTAGTAATATGAATAGTAATAAATACATTTAAATTATTTTTTATAATGGGTTTATATAAATATATAACATTTATAAGGAATGGTATTATTTTATTTAAATTCCTTATATGTCTAAAAATACTATTTTCTCAAATGAACTTATTTTCATTTCATTATATAAAAAAACAATTAAAAATAATTTTATCAACATTTAGAAATTTAAATGGATAAAATAATATTCATTTCTGAATTTATAGTATCTAATTTAGCTTAGGGTAAACTTTTGGGATTTATCTGAGAAACAACATTTTTGGATGAATATTGAACAATATCAAATTTTAATTAAATGTTTCTTTTTCTTCTAATTAATTTATATAGTTAAATTATATTTTAAATTGGTATAAAATTATAATTATATCATATTTATATCATTTAATACAATAGGTATTTGGAACTAATTTTGAAACTAAATTGTATATAAAAACTTAGCAAACATTTGATAATTTTTTCTTTAAAACCCCGCATTCTCATCCTGCTTGTGGGATTAATTTTAAATCAATTTCATCCAATTATGTGATTATAATTTGGAAAAATGGATTAAATATTTCAAATCAAAATAATTTATTATTTATAATAATTTCAACATAGGTTTTGACCAAAAATATTAGTGAATGCAATTAAAATTAATTATGAAGATTAAAGTAAAATTAAGCTTAACAAGGGAGTAAATCATAATGTTAATGGCCTAAATGACATAGAAACCTATAAAAAACACTTTTTATGGCCATTATTTGTCTATTAACCTTCCATTATCGTGTTTGGTTGGGTTTTTATGAATTGTTTAGGTTAATGTGTGGGTACACCAAAATTGTTTTCAAGAATGGATAGTGTGTCTGTACCCTCCCCTATAAAGGTCACCACCGCTCCCCCTTCCTCACACCTCCCAAACCAGTTAGGTTTGGCAAAAATCCTCCCAATTAAATTTTCAAAAACCCTAACTTTCTCCTTGAATCCTCCCATTGTGTATAAATACATCAAAAGAATCCCTTCAGTGAAAACCAAAAAGAGTTATCCAAATAAGATGTAACATTCTTCCTCAAACTCATTTGTTGTATTTTATTTCTCCACCACCTAAAATAATCATTTTAAATAATTAAAAAACAAAAAAATTATCCTAAATATAATTATATTTTGTCATATTAATTGTTCTACTTATGCTTAAAAACACTTCAATCTAATGGGTAACAAACTTAACATTTATGTGTACAGTGACCTACCGCCTAACAGAATGATGATTGTCTGTTCTTCCATTAACGCCTATAATGGTGAGAATTATGATGGAAACTATATTTATATATGATATATATGATAATTATGATTTATTTAAGCTTCCTTAATTCTTATGCTTTAAATATATTTATACTTTCCTTTTTTATATATGATAATTTCGTTTGAGGAAGTGTGGACTACCTCCTCCTCAAAGCGATGTGATTCGTTCACACTCTACATGGAATGTATTAAAGATTGGTTTTTTGAACATATATGATATATATGATATAATAATACGAATTTAATAAATTTATATATACATATATATACATATATTTCATTAACTTTCTTTCTTTCAATGCGACAATAAAATAGAAACATCGTTAATGCGTTGCACGACCTACCATCTCCAGGAATGGTGTATTCCATTTCATACTTATATAATATATGGATTAATATAATTAAAATATACTGATTATATATTATATTTATATAAAGGTTTACATTTTTAAATCATGATATAATTATTAGTACCAAAGGTTTAACAAATTATAACAAATGAAAATCGGATAATACCTGTAATGAATCCTTAACATACAATTGTTAACAAGAGGGTAATATAAAGTCATAATCAAACCATATATGTTATTAGATATAATAATATGGTTATTTTATTTATGTATAATAAACTTATATTTATTATATAGTAATTTTTTTTGAGTACAATGATATTCAAGACTCAAGGTAAACGAATTTCATCTCACTTTTTTTAGGTCCGTGAGATACATGTCATGTTCACCACAATTGTTTTTCATGGTGTATATACTGAAAATTAATGTATTATATGATACTTATTATTAAATGTATGGTTATTTATATATCAATTATATGATCATTATTTCATGGGTTTTATGGTTTAATAGTTACCGAATCGGTAAGATAGTTTTTCTCAATTTTCCTTCTCTAAGACTCATGATTTTTTTGTGAAACTAAAGTTTTTTTCGAGGCGTATATACTTCCATTTTAAATGTTATATAATTAATATATTTTTTTAGGATAGTTAATGAATAATTAAATATTATTTTTTACATGGATATTATGATCCCAAATAACCATACAGTAAGTGTTTTGGAAACAATCTCATCCTTTGTTAGGATTTTTTATGGTTATGCTTAGATTGATGAATTTTTTTGATCTATATCTCAAGAAGAATAATTATTTTAAATATACTATATTTATTTAATTTATATCCTTATATTAGTACCATTTATCCTCACTTTCTTACATAAAATAATTTTGAATTTTTTAAGAAAAATATGACCGTATTTCTCTATTCGGTTGAAAATCTATGTTATTTCAAAAAACTTGTTTTAATTTTTTTTAAATAATGAATAATGATTATTTTAAAGAAAA